>CM069611.1:29038787-29648283 GCA_035771175.1 Paratinospora sagittata
TATCAATATCAGTGCAGCTTATACTTCCATACTCAATAACTGTTGAAGCTTTATCAGTAGGAGTGATTCAAAGCCAGAAACCTTAACTCTTCTTTATAGTCTATTCCATTTATTTAACTCATTAAGAAAAAATTCCTAAAAATGGGAAACTGTATATGATCATAGTGCCGCTATTATATCTTATGGATTATTGATATCTTTTGATTAGGGCACTATGTCCCGCAACTAGGCCAAGCTATTGTGAGGCACCAGCAGTCAACATCGGATAAATCAATCAATCTCAAGGGGTATATGGTACGGGATCTTTCTCCTATATGAACAACAGAAGTATCTGTCCATTGTTCAGATTGACGTATAACTTAACTTGCTTTCTTCAACTGAATATTCTGTGATCTTGTGTAGATGATGTTTATACTGATCTTTCCTTTAGTTCTCATTGGAGAAATTCTTCATCTGTGGATCAAATAGTTCAAATGTTAATTGCTCAAGTGTATGGAAAGTAGTATAATCTTTGCTGATCGTTGCATTTTATTAATTTTATTTGTTTTTTTTTTTTTTGACAGTGGCAATACAGATGCTGTAGTCCCAATTACCTCAACAAGGTACAGCATAGATGCTCTTAAGCTTCCAACTTCATCTCCTTGGCGTGCTTGGTATGATGAAGGGCAGGTACATTTTTACTATTCCAATTTCGGCATTTCTCTTTCAAGGAAATAAAAATAGAATAATGCATGATAATATTTAGGAGCTTGCATAAAAAACTACGTTTTGGTTACAAACATCTTGCTTCGTCACTGTTTCTAATCACAGGTTACGCATGTTGCATATCACTAAATACTAGTTGATGATTCATACACATATATTTTCTTGCATCCAAATGCAGCTTTGAAAGAGGTGTTATAAACTAAATTTACCTAAGTATGCCCGTCAATTATGCGCTCTACGGTTCCTAACAAGACATGGTTTTTTTTTTTTTTTTTTGAGAAGAAACAAAATACCATATATTAATAAAAATGAGTAGCAAAAATGGGAGCATAAGGAATGCTCACCAGCAAACAACAACCCCAAGAACAGCCCAAATTACATGTCACCACAAAACAAAAACAACAGCCACTCACACTAGAGCATTCCAATTTCTAAACCACTCCACAAAGGAGGAACCTGCCCCTAACTTTGAAGAGCTAACCCAAGATGCAGCAATCATTCTAGAAGACTCCCCAACCTGACACACATCGGTAGAAACATCCCTCGTCCATAAGACAGCCATTGATATGACGCTGCCAATAATTCTACATCTTCTATTCACACCATTGACATGATTAAACAAAAAACAGTTTTCACAAGATAAGGGTGCTGAAAACTTTCCGGGCAACAATCTAGCCCGCAGTTGCCAAACCTGCAGCGAGAAAGAGCAATTGAAAAACATGGTTTAAGTTTTAAGGTTTTAGGTTTGCTGTATTAATTTGATTTTTCCAGTGTTTTGCTAAGGCATGAGGTCTTTGTTGATTATTATTAGGTTGGAGGATGGACTCAGGAGTATGTGGGTCTGAACTTTGCATCAGTAAGGGGTGCAGGTCATAAGGTTATTCTAACAAGACCCAAGTTGTCTCTTGTGCTCTTCAAGTCCTTCCTGTCAGGAATCTCAATGCCAAGCTCATAAGGGTTGTTCAGTGATGATTGAAATAATTACTAAGTATATATATAGGCATCATTCAGTTGATCTTGATGATCAATTATATTTATGAATAAGAATGAAGCTAGCTTGATTTCTTGAAATGTATTATTTCATATTTACAGACTAATATTGAAATGATTAATATGAAACATCAATCTACCGATACGCCTAGTTTGTCAAGATTTGAAGGATATATACAACAGCGTTCGCACATCAGTTTCAAACTGCTATTGATTATTTTTAACAGCATTTTAGAACCTCTGTTAAAAAGCCCCGTGTTTTGATATGACTTTTTACGAGCGTGGATAGAAGTCGTACAAACTAACCAACTTAACGGGTGTAGCTAGAAGTCGTACACTAACCAACTTACAGGCGTGGTTAGAAGCCGTACAAAGAGAGGTATAATCTCGGTTGACTAACAAGTCAATAATACATCAAGGTTACAAATGATATAGAAAGATGTTTTAAAAACACTCTCAAGTTTCTAGCATACAACCTTGAAATGAACAGTCTTTATTATTTCAAGCATAATATTTTAAGTGACGTGTAATATTGAAATAGTTGTTCACAAATACATGGATTCGATTCAAAATGATGATAAGACAAGTTCAAGAATTAAATATGTACATGTATATTCAGATATTGATTTTAAAGATGATATATGACGCACAAGAATCAATATGCACAAATGATCAAAATATCGATTCAAATAAATTAGAATGAGCACAAAAATCGATATAGACACAAGCACATGAAATCACAATCAAAATAATAATAAATCAAAGCACAAGTATGGTTTCTATGTTTAAGCACATGTAATCAAATCAAGATGATAGCTATATAGCACAAAGATCGATTACCTCAAATAATATCACAAGAATGTAAGGAAAGAGTTTGCCCAACAATGGTTAAGGTTGAAGCTTGGAGATTCCTTCAATGTGATATAGATGAGAAAATGCTTCAACTATGATGATCAAGATCAAAGATGTGTAGTGAAGACTCTTGAAGAGAACACTTGATCAACTTCCAACAATTTTCTTAAAGATGTTCAAAAAGATAGTGAAATAGGTTTAAAGAAATCTTTGAAAGAAAGGATTGAAGAACACTTGAATGATGAACTCTTGCGAAAATGATTTGTTTAAAACGGATTTGGAACTTGTTTTTGGCTGAAAATGTGGAGAATAATTCATAGGCACAAGTTTTAAGTTTTTGCAAAAGTTGCTAAAAAATGAGCCAAGTGTGATATTTATATATAGAAAATACCTACTAGGGCCGCAGGAACACGTTCCTTAGATAAGGAGTGCGTTTTTGTTTTGAAATTTTTTAAATTTCAAATTTCCTACAAATATTGCATGAACGTGTTCCTTCATTTGTCCTTTGGACATAGGAGTGAGGTTCTTCAATTGGAAACTTGATTTTTATGGAAATTCTCATTTTGCCTTTTTCACAAAAACACAAAAGCACGATCCTTCTTTAAGGAGCGCGTTTTTTTTTTACTGTCACTCGTGAGTAAAACAATTGATCAAGATAGATTAAACAAGTTGAACAAGACATACGATACTACTTGCTAACAAACGATGAAATTCATGCAAAGTTGATAAAAACGACACGTACATGAATGCCTGATGAATAATATCACAGGTATGCATTTTCGGACAAAAACATAAAAGCACGTTCCTTCTTTAAGGAGCGCGTTTTTTTTTTCACTGTCACTCGTGAGTAAAACAATTGATCAAGATAGATTAAACAAGTTGAACAAGACATACGATACTACTTGCTAACAAACAATGAAATTCATGCAAAGTTGATAAAAAAGACACGTACATGAATGCCGATGAATAATATCACAGGTATGCATGAATATCAACCTATTCTACATGATTGTATAATTATCAAGATAATATACGTGCATGTATGATAGTATTGAACGTGCATGAACATTTAATGAACTACATGCATGAATGAGAATGATTAATGCATGATTTTAAAACGCATGCAAACTATATTGTGGTTGGAACATATAAAGATTGTCCTACGACATTAAGATTTTAGACAAAAAATACATACTTGAAGCTCTTAAAGCTCTTGAATCTTCGCGTTTTATTGTTTCATCCATAAGCTTTGACATATCCAGATGAATCAATATTATATAGAAAGTAAGCACTAAAACAATTAGGTCAAAGACATTAATAATCGCATGAAATGTTATTTGCAATTATCAAAACAAAACTGAGTAAGAGTAGTTATATCAATAATTTATGTCATATATAATAAAAATACTTGAAAACTTTTTACGGCGAAGCCATTTTCTACCTATAATACCCTTGAAAACTTTATCTTTTTTTTTTTTGAAAAACTAATTTTATTGTTAATGAGGTTAAAATAGTAATTTGGCAAATAACTAATTTTTAGGGGAGCCGCTTTTCACACCAACAATGTTTTCTCTCTGCTCCATAATATACACTTTTTTATTTTTATTTTTAATTTCACTTTTTTTTTTTCTCCTTTTGCCCATCATCCAATGCCATCCCCCACCCGGCATCCACCCTAATTTTACACTTATTGTTTTCCCTTTTTACCTATCGCCCGTTATCTCATGCCATTCAAGGCATCTTTATTGGTTTATTTATATTGGTTTTCATTCAATAAAAAAAGAACGAAATCTTCATTCCTTTTTCTCATAAATAAATGTTGTTCTTATAAATAAATGTTGTATTCATATAATTTATGTTGTTCCATTCACTTAATTTTATGTTAATAAAATTAAAATAAAAAAAGGGTAGACATGTTAAAATAAAGAACAAAAACAGTAAATTAGAAGCTGTTTATTTTTTAACTTTAGAAATATTTAAACAATTTAATTTGTAAAAATAAAAAACTTGAGATTTTTATTCTTTTATTTTTTAAAAATGTTAAATATTAGTTTAATTATTTAAAATTTTATTCTTTTAATTTTTAATTTTTATTTAAAAAAAACTTGCCCATTCTGAGTTTTTTTATTATTGAATTTTATAATCTCTATTCTCTTTTTCAAAAACAAATATATATTTTAATAAGATATTTTTTCACTAATCCACAAAGTTATCAATTTTAATAATGTATATATAATATTTTTATTTTTTTTAAATGTCTTAATTAAATTCATTGTGCAATAAAACACAAGAATATGATATTCAATAATAATGTGTAACCAAAAAATATTTATAATCCATGTGCAAACAAACACAGTAAAACTAACTAAAGAGTTAAATTGAAAAGATAAACAAAAAAAACTTTATTTAAAATTTTAGAAATGTTTCCACTAACAGTCACTATCTAAGGAGAGTTTCTTGTGTTGTCATTGTAGAACCAACCAAAGATTTAAATTGATCATGTGATTCTTGTATGCTTTTTCCCAACCATGAGCACATGAATAAAAAAATTTATGCCAACTGTATGCAATAGGTGGTATTGGCGACCCAAGTGTGATGAAGACCTATAATAATAATAATAAAAGAAAGGGTCATCTGCAATCTATAATTATTACTTTCAACCACTACTTCCACTGTCTGATTTCTTAATACCAATAATCATACCCATATATTTTTCCTGTATCTCTCGTCCATTCTATTAAAACATATCTACTCTTAAAAATATTTTTTGTGTTGAACAAAACAGAGTAATCTATCATATATCGTGGTCCAACTTCATTGCTTTGATCGCTTATTTCAACCTACAAGACAAACATTTCATTCATTAGGTTATTATAACAAATTGACCCATATTGATGGAAAAAATGGGTAATGCTACATTGGATTTAAACCTTCACTAAATTTAAATTGTTTCTTGACAAAAAAAAAAAAAAACTTAATCAATTTGGTGTTGTTCAATAAAACCTTCACAATTCCAAATGTTTCTTAACAAAAAATTTATAAAATTGTTTAATTTGACATTGTTCAATAAAACCTTTACTTGAATTCAAATCGTTTCTTGACATAAAAAATAAAATAAAATAAAAAACTGGTCAATTTGGCATTGTTCAATAAAACCTTCACTTGAACTCGTTCCATGGTGGAACGAGGCTTCTTTAACTCTTTGACGAAATAAATAACAATCTTAATGCTATTTTTTAACTATTCATGAATCATAAAAAATAATAAAGAAAATATTACCTTTGAATCAAAAAGCTCATATTCATTAGGTTTTTCGTTCATGGTGATCAAGATTTTAGAATTTCCAACACCCAAATCTCTTTAATGCTCAATGAAACCTCTCTCTCAGATGGGAAAACAGGAGCAGAGCAGTTGACTTGGGGACTATAACCCTATAATGTTCTTTATATACTAGTTCAATTATAATCTCATCAATTTTAATTAACTAGTAATGCGTCTCTACACATTATGAAACTCATACCATACGAGATGTTATTAAGCCCAATAATTTAAACTTTATTAAATCACTTTAAATGGGCTAATTCTTAATGATATATGTAGGCCCATATATTAGATAAATATCCAACAATCTCTCACTTGGGCCACACATGTCATTATACAATTATGCATTATAAAATAGCCTTATGAGCTCAAAATCGCTATCTTTACCAAAAGTATCTCTAATCAATTCGATCCATCAATCATATTAATATATGATCAAAGCGATCTTTGTTTCATTTATCCCATCAATGGTCACGTATATCAATATAACCAAATGACATGGATCAAGCATGGACGTGTTGCATAGAAATTTCATGCAATTTGATCTTAACATGCCCATTTCCAACCGGTCAAACCTTAAACCTTAGTACGATCAAAACATACTAAAATCAGAGTATGTAAATAAACCAAACTTTATTTCTGTAGAAAATAACCTCAAAATATCCATAACCATAAAATTTGTCTATAATTGAAAGGCATCCAAAATACAAACTCCCACTAAAATGACATATCCTTAAGAGATACAATACCCATATGAGCAGTATGCTCATGAAAGACCTTGGGTGGTAATCCCTTAGTAAGCGGATCCGCAACCATGAAGTTTGTCTCAATATGTTTTATAGACACCTGACCACTCTGAATTCTTTCTTTAACAACTAGGAACTTGATGTCTATATGCTTTGACTTCGTCGACCTCCTGCTATTATTGGAATATAGCACTGCTGATTTATTGTCACAAAATAACTTAAGTGGTCTTTCAATTTTATCCATAATTCGCAGCCTAGTGAGAAAATTCCGCAGCCATATTCTGTGATTTGATGCCTCATAACATGCTATGAACTCTGTTGCCATGGTAGAAGAGGCTATAAGTGACTGTTTACCACTCTTCCAGGAGATAACACCTCCAGCTATCAGATAGATATAGCCCGACGTAGATTTCATACTATCTTGGCATCCAGCAAAATCGGAGTCAGTATACCCAACGATCTCATGCTGATCTAACCTCCGATACGTGAGCATGTAGTCTTTTATTTACTGTAAGTACCACAATACCCATTTGGCTGTTTTCCAATGGTCTACTCCTGGATTGCTTAAATATATGCCTAACATCCCAGTAATGTACGCAATATCCAGACGCATACAAACCTGAGCATATATTAGACTCCCTACTGCTGAGGCATAGGGAATCTTTTGCATTTTCTTTTCCTCAAAATCATTCTTAGGGCACTGATTGAGACTAAACTTGTCTCCCTTAGCCACAGGGGTATCACCTGGTTTGCAATCTTGCATGCCATATCGTTTGAGAACCTTTTCAATATAGCTCTTTTATGATAATCCAAGAATACCCTGAGAGTGATCCCGGTGTATCTGAATGCCTAATACAAAAGAGGCGTCACCAAGATCTTTCATCTCAAAATTCTTAGTTAGAAATTCTTTTGGTTTCGTGCAATAAGCCTATATCGTTGCTGGAAAGTAAGATGTCATCGACGAATAAAACCATAAAAATATGTTTGCTCCCACAAAACTTATGAATTATACAATCATCGACCAAATTCATCTCAAAGCCGAATGAGATGATCACTTGATGAAACTTGAAATACCATTGTTGAGATGCCTGTTTGAGTCCACAAATGGATTTCTTAAGTTTGCAAACCATATTCTTTGGGCCTCCAAACACAAAGTTTTCTGGTTGCACCATATAGATCGTCTCATCAATGTTACCATTGAGAAATGTTGTCTTTACATCCATCTGATGTAACTCAAGATTGAAATGTGTCACCAATGCCATTATAATTCTAAAAGAGTTTTTCGAAGAAACCGAAGAAAAAGTCTCTTTATAGTCGATGCCTTCTTTCTGTGTAAAGCCATTTGCGACAAGACGAGCCTTGTATCTCTCCACATCACCTTTTGAATCCCTCTTGGTTTTAAATATTCATTTGCAACCAATGGGTTTCACACCTTTTGGCAATGGGACAAGATCTCACACGTCATTGTCTTTCATGGACTTAATCTCTTCATTGTCTTTCATGGACTTAATCTCTTCATTCATGGCATCAATCCACTTATGAGAGTTAAAACTTTGCATGGCTTGACGAAAGTTGATCATATCATCTTCTATCATTCCAATATATGTCTCATGTTCTTGGAGATAGACAATGTAGTCATCTGACACCACACTTCTCCTCTCTCTAGTAGATCTCCTTTATGGCATAGGTTCTAGAGGTGTTAGAGTTTGTTCTTTTGGAAAAATTTCTTGAATGAGAGGTTCTATAACATTGTCTTGATTTGTTGCGTCTTGAACAAGGTCAAGAATAGGATCCTGATCAATGCCAATAACACCTATGGGAATATCCACATATTCCTCTTTAAAGACAAAGTCCTTAACTATATCTCCCTCCGCAAACTCGACATCGTCAAAGAACTAGACATTTCCCGACTCAAAAATCAACTTATTTGTGGGATCATAAAACTTGTACCACCTGGATCTTTCAAAGTATCCAATAAAATAACAACTAACAGTCTTGGAGTCCAGTTTCTTTGCATTAGGCTTATAAGGCCTTGCCTCAACTGGACATCTCCAAACATGCAAGTGTTTTAGACTAGGCCTTTTGCCCGTCCAAAGTTCATAAGGGGTTTTGGTAGTTGCCTTAGTTGGAACTCTATTAAGGATATAAGCTACAGTCTTAAGTGTTTCTCCCCAGAGTGATTATGGTAAGGTAGAATGACTAATCATACTCCTCACCATGTCTTTAAGCGTCCTGTTTCGTCTTTTAGCAACACCATTCATAGTGGGCGAACCCGGCATAATGTATTGTGGGACGATATTGCAATCCTCTAAGAACTTAGCAAACAGTCCTGGACGTTGTTCACGTGAACCGTCATATCTGCCATAGTACTCACCACCATGGTCAGATCTGACACTTTTTATCCTTTTGCTGAGTTGGTTCTCAACTTCAGCCTTATAGTTTTTGAACACGTCCAGCGACTGTGACTTTTCGTGAATGAGATATAAATAGTCATATTTGAAAAAATCGTCTATGAACGTTATAAAGAAATGTTGACCATTCCAAGCAACTGTAGGGAATGGGCCACAAATATCCGTATGTATAAGTTCTAAGACATTCAAAGTCCTGTTGGCTTCAAATCTCTTTTTGTTGGTTTGTTTTCTCTTTATACAGTTAACATAAACATCAAAATCTATGAAATCTAAGGGATTTAGAATTTCGTCTAACACAAGTCTCTTTATTCTCCGTCTAGAGATATGACCTAATCTCTTGTGCCATAACTCAATTGAATTTTCATTGATTAATTTTCTTTTGATATCTCGTGTACTTAATTGTAGGGATTCATTAAATAAAGCAATTGTATCAATTAAATAAAGACTATCATATCCTGATAAAGAATCGGAACCAACTAATTTTGAATCCTACCAACTTTTGCATTTGATTCTTTGAGACCTCTATCTAAAAAAAGGGTTTCGGGTTTAAAGGAAGTAACTGTACCAAATAGGGCCTTAGTCCAACTTTTTTTTTTTTTTTTGAAAAACAGCCTTAGTCCAAATTGTATGGTAGTATGTTACAATTATGTAATTTTAGGAAGTTCTTAAAAGTGTTTTAATATGTTTTTATAATATTTTATTATGAAAGTAATTAACTAACATAAATTAGTTATTCAATATTTATTATCTTTATTTTATATGTTGTAAAAGAAGATTATGAGAATATAAAAATAAAGATAAACATAAAGATGGAAAGAGAGGGAAAAAAAGATGTGTCAATTAAATATAAGAAACTTTGTATTATTATATTATCGTGTTAGATTAGAGTATCAAAATATGAATAAAATCAAATAATTAATTAAGAACTTTCATGAAGTAATTATAGAAGGGTCTAGACGCCACTCCAGCTGTACATATATAAATGCCAACCTGTATTTGTAACAGCTTAATTAATTATCAGTTATCACTTATTTTCTCTTTAGTCGTGGTCAGTGATATTTATCATCAATTCTCTCATGTCGCGTTTCTATTTTTAATCGTGATTCTTCTGCATCTAGTGTTTTAGTACTAAGTAGCATATTTTTTGATGAATATCTAATGCCATGAACTATTCATCACCATCACATATTATGCAAACCTACCCCCGTGGAAGGCGTCACCTTACACGTAGACATCCTTCGTGGGATATCAGATTCTTTCGAGACTCACTAGTCCCTACGCTAATGGGTTGATTAGACGTTCCTTTAAAATGTCCTATCCAGTCTCAGTTGACTGATTTTTGTCCAAAGCACCCTCCCCCCAGAATGCATGCACTAGAAAAATTCAAAGTTGTAACCATCTAGATAAAAATTTGTTTTCTCTTTTTCTCCGACCACTAAGCCATTACCCCTAATGACTGAATATAGTTATATACCACATGAACCCCTGCTAGATCGTTTGCCACTATTATCTTAAGAAAAGTACTCTTAACCCATGAGCATGTTTAGCTAAGCGAGCTGAGATTTCTGCTAGTATTAATATTATCCCTACTTAATTACCTTTAGGTCTAAGTTTTACTCAGAAAAAGCATCGATATTTGATAAGATTGAGATTTGAGCTTATATTCCATGTTATGAAATCATTTATATCCAAGGTGAGACTAATAATATTTTGGAAAACACGTACCCAACACATATACCTTTTAACATATTAATTCCATTGTATAATCCATTAATGTATTACCACCAAGCTTGCAATAACTAGAGTTATTTTCTAGGTTAATTAAATTAAGATAATTTGATTTTTATTTTTTTTAATGTGTTTTCTATTGAGTAGTTTTATAAATATGTTTGGCTAGATTTTTCAATAGTCTATAAAAATTATTTTAGTTAATTAACATTTATTTTTATTTTTAAATTAATTTTAATTGTAATTGCCATTTTGTATTTGCACGACTTTAACCTATAATTTATTGCAAAATAAACGTCAATTGTTCGTGCTTACGCTAATGCATGTGCCATATATATAAAATATTAAATAGATACTAATAATAATTGACAGCCCATGATATTTTATCTAGAAAAATGCTAAAGAGATTGAAATCTCTATGCCAATTACTACAAATATGATGTGTCAAACATCTATATCAAATTTATAATTTTATTGAAAAGTATATTATTTTAATATATAAAAGTTAAAAGTTGATGTATTAATATATTATTTTAATATATTATTTTATCTATTGCTCGCATTTACAAGGTCCAATAAATGTAGATATAGTGACTATAATATTCTTTGAAACACTCTGCTTCTTATTTTGGTAATTAGCGGAAGAATTTGTTGTTAAATCCTATGCAGCATTAAAATTGTTGACTGATGAACTATTCATTGGTGCTTAAAAGAGCTGCTTCATTAAATCTCTATTTAGTTCTCTTAAATGCTGACAGAAATGGAATTAAAGGAGAGGAACAAGGAATAGTATGCAAGTTTAACCACTCCACTCATCTCAAAATCTGAATTAACCTGCAAAATTTGATCTTATTTAATTTTGATTATTTCTGTCATCTCTATTATAATTATTATTATTAGTCCACAACAATTGCATTGCACGTAAATTAAAAAGGATGAAATTTAACAAAAAAAAAAGACAAGGTAAAATGGAGTTAAAAGTAATAAAAAAAATTGTCACGACACCCCTAACGTACGCTGATGTCATGACCGGCACAGTGTACTATACACTATACATTTTCATATACAGTATATAATACACTGTCAGCCTTCACGTAGTCTCACAATCAATCCCGAAATTTACAGTAATTTTTTTTTTCTAATATACCACAAATCACATCTAATTTAGATCTGTATAATCATTCCCTTCCTTCACACATCATATTTTCATTTCATCATCCAATATATTAAGCTATATAAATGCCCACACATCCCATCTAGATGATAATACATATATATATCTATATATATATGTATATATAATGTGTGATAAGTATACATATCAAAATAACAAAAGCTATTTCCTCCAAGCAGACATACACATACCAGACTCACTCACGGAGTTTCCTTTTCCCTTCGACTCAATACCTGAAATATTGGAGGAAATGGGGTGAGCAAACAACAGCTCAGTGAATATAGTTCTTTAGATGACAATTATATACATTTAGAGAAATATAGCATTTAAAATCATTTCAAACACTTATGCAACACATGCATCATTCAACGAATATATTATACATGTCAACAACATAAATTTCACGAGTTTTTCATAATACAATGCACAATCTCCCTCCTCCGCAAGGCAAGAGAGCGGGTCTAACCCTTGTATGGTCGTTACAAGGTAGCCACAACCTCTCATTACCCAATGAACAGTCATTTCTAAGGTCCCAACCCTTGTTAGGACAGACCTACTGACAATGAGGACTCGCAAAACCTCATCTGGGTCTAGTGCCTAACGAAATGACAATGAGGACTCGCAAAACCTCATCATTACAAACTCCAATTGCTAAAATTTGCATGATCCATAAAACTCAATGCATTATATATAAATATAACATGCATACAATCAAACATTTTATATTCGTACAATGTCATACAAGAACCAAATCAAGAAAACTATACTTACAGTGGTTACACAGGGTTTCTAAGCCAACCTCTAAAATCGAGCAACAATAAACGTCATTGCTTCCTCAAAAGCGTTTATCCATGCCCTTAAACCTCAATTTAAATACTGAAATTACATATAGAGTATCATTAGAATCATCATTTACCATATCAGTAGCTACTAAAATATCAAATCACCATTCACAGTACTATTCATTTTTTACTATTCACTTTTCACTATTTACTATTTACTATTCACTATTCACTACCACTATTCACTATTCACTATTACTATTCACTATTCACTATTTATTATTCACTTTTACTATTTACTATTTACTATTACTATTTACTATTTATTTTTACTATTCATCCAAAAGATGTAAATTGTATTAAAATTGTCAAATGGTCTCCAAAAGTCATAAAATTGAATCTAACCACATATTCGGGGTCCCAACAGTCCATAGAACGTTTTTCTACCTTTCTAGCGGATTTTCTATTCACGTTGGGTCAAAACCCCAATTTGTCAAAACGTCGCAAAACGGCTCTCATAGCTAAAATTAGTCCGCTAGAATCGTTACATCTAGCTTAGATAATGATTTTACGATGAAAAATAGCAAAAATAGCTTACCGGCACGTCGAATTTGGCGCGAATCCCGCGTTTTCTCTTTTTCTTCTTCTCCTTCTTCTCTCTGTTTCTCGTTCTTCTCTCTGCAGCTTCTCTTGTTTTTTTTTTTTTTTGCTGCTGCAACTCATTTCATCTCTCTTCTTTATTCTTCCTTCTTTTTATTACTTTTTATTTTTTTATTTTATTCTAGTTGCCACACGTTGGAAGCAACTAGAATGATATTTTTATTTTATTTTTATTTTATTTTTATTTTATTTTATTTATTTTTTTATTTTTTTATTTTTTTAGATTTATATATACAAATGATTTCATGCTCCTCATGCAAGTTAACAAACCAACTTTCCATTTTATCCCATGCTCCGCATGCAAGTTAACAAACCAACTTTCCATCTATTAATCAATTTAATTCAACTCCAATTCACATATCTAATTAACCAACTCATTCCACTAATAAAATTTATATTCTTTATTTAATAATTTTATTTATTTGCTCATATTCCTTACATATAGTATGTATTTCATACACGCGTATATCCTACACGCATATATATACGCGTATCATACATCTCGATATACGTATAATTTATCGTATGTATTTAATTTAAATTACGAGATGTTACAATCTCCCCAACTTAAAGAATTTCGTCCTCGAAATTTAACATATAAGGAGAAATGTACCTCAAGTGGTAAAGAGATCAGGAAATGTCTCCCTCATCCAGTCCTCGCGTTCCCAAGTCTGTTCCTCATTATCATGAAACTGCCATTTGACTCTAACCAAAGGAATTGCTTTATTTCGTAATTGTTGAACCTTCCTATCAAGAATCTGAATGAGCTTCTCTTCATATGTAGCATCTTCCCCAACTTGTAACTGTGTTACATCTAAAAGATGTGTCGAGGGTGGATACTTCGTCGGGTCTGAATGATATTTTCTCAACATAGAAATATAAAACACATCATGAACACCGACTAACTGAGGAGGCAAAGCAATCCGGTATGCTAATGGACCAATCCTCTTTGTGATTTTAAACGGTCCAATAAATGGCGGTGCGAGCTTTCTTTTCATCCCAAGTCTCATTTAACCTTTCTGTGGTAAGACCCTTAACAAAACTGAGTCAACCACACTAAATTTCAAGGCTTATATACCAACCATGTGTATTTAATAATTTTCTGTGGCACCAATAACAATAACTCCACTTTTTCAAATCAACAAGTTGGAGATCCATAAGGCTTATTATCAAACCTTTAGAGTGCCATCATTATGCTATTATAATAGTTGTTTAGACACATAAGTTTACACAAATACAACATTCCTTCCAACTTCCACCAAAATTCAAGTATATCATACCTGAGCATGCTCGCAAGCATCAAAGTCACTCTCTCAGTCTGTCAGCCAGTCTGAGAATACAATATCACACTGAGAAGGAGATGAGTACCAAATCGAGTCTGCATCATATATCAGATCTCGACACAAGCTTCGGACCTTAATCCGACATGACAAATATCTGAGTACTCCCATCAAATCTCCTTATCTTACATATATACAATCTGCTCAGTCTATCAAGAGAATTCTTGTGTTCATTGGAAGAATATATAGACTTACTAGTCCACTAATGGTTATCCAAATGGTATCATTTCTACCCATAACCCATAAGATACCATTTGAATCCCATATTCATTTAACACATTTTCTATTACCCATACTCAGCTCATCATAAATCTGACTCTCTGAATATGAGTATCAATCAGCTGAACATGCATCCGAGCACACATATCAACACATGGAGGAATAGAGAGTACACTCATAACTGTAACTCTCACTCACAAACAATCTCCATTTATGGTTAACTGATAGATGTTACTCCAGTTTCAGCCTGTTTCCTGCTCAATGCCTCAGCAACATATTGGCCTTTCCCAGGATAATAATTCAATGTAAAATCAAATCCTTCGGGAATTCTTGCCACAGTTATTACCTCATATTCAGTTTCTTTCCGTTCAAATACTTACTTTAGACTCTTAAAATCTAAAGATAATGTAATTCTTTTATTAGAGAGGCAATGTTCTCATTCTTTCAAAATTACTACCCTCAAATTTCTATTCACTCTCAGGATAGTTATTCTTGCGCACTCCCAAATATCTGAAGGCACAAGTAATTCACCTATCCTTTTGTATCAATGCAAAATCCAGATCTGGACGTGATATTCATCAATCACAATTACTTCCAGGTTCTGAAACTAGTCACAACATTTAATACTGTGAGAGATTCCCCATGCACAACGATCTACACATTTTATAGCATTCATCTGGCGTAGTTTCGTGAGCGGAACAGATAGCTTCAAGAATCTTTCCACGCACTTTCCATAACATTCACATAATACCAGAGAACTTCTGATTTCCATCATTCAGTTTTAACAATTCTATGATCACTTTGACCTGCCCAGCATCCTTAAAGATACTATTTAAACTAGTCACGTGATCCACATATTCTCATCGTAATCAGGTTCACCGAGCTTGGCACTCAATCGGTGCTCTCTCAGTGACTACAAGATAATTCTGAGGTGCTATTCCTGCTCCTCTCATTTTTCTTGGGACAAGTTCATATATCATCATCGAAGACTATGTGATAATCACGATATGGTTCATATACCCACTGCATCAATCCTAGAAACATGATTGACACGTTAATCAAGGTTATCAAAATTTCATAATATCCATATCTTGTCTTAAAACAGTCTGCATTACATCCTTTTCTCGAATTCTTAACTGATGGTGCCTAGATCTCAAAATGATCTTAAAAAAAAAGTTGGCACTATTTAGTTAATCGAATTCGACCATCTATCCATGGAAAGGATATTCATTCTTTATTGTTACCCTACTCAGTTAACAGTAATTCATACGTAAATAGATTTCACTATACCTTCTTTTCATCTTATCACAGATGCTCTCCAAGGTGGCATATCAAGGATCATAAATCTTTTGCTCATTAACACATTTACCTACACCTTAAATTCTCACAATTTCTCAGGTACTCTTTATAAAGGAATGGAGATACATATTATACTGACATCAGTTTTATATGCTATCAATCTCCTGTCCATGTGGCAACTTTAATAAGTCAGCAGAGAATACTCCAATATATCAGCTCACCACAGGAATTTTAATCAACTGCATGCCTTATTACATTACCCTACATGGCTTTGTACTAGCCATATTCTCGATTTCCTCGTCAATCGTAAATAAAAGATTTTGAGGGTATAAATTTCTCGAGATTCAAAATGACGATTTTTCACTTATTCAGAGAGACACTCCACCTGACATGAGAGGTGACCAGCCAATCATACCCACAAAGCATCCACTTCCAATAATGTCATATTCTAAAGTCCATAATTACTTGATGACCCTCATATTTATTTCACATATTATTTGCTAACCATATCAAGATAGATTCTTTCTCTTGTAGGCATACTCACAAACAATGATATACCATTAGAACAGAAGATAATACAATGTGTCTACCATATCACCAGACATAATGGACCAGGTAGATCCAACAATAGATAATAATATACACAAGAACAAAATGTTGATCATACCTGTTATCAACGTCGTACTAATCTTTGGATCTGGTCTTTAATTTATTCTCTAAAATCTGGTGGAGTCACATTGATGAAAATATTGGGGCATTCCATATCGACTAACTTGAGATTAACACATCCCGTGTCTTTTTATTTTATTTTAGATTGATAATAGACAATTACTCGTCGAGAGACAATGTACGCAGTCTGTTACTCCTGCTCAGGGAATGGAAACCACTTCTGGTTTTCATAATTCTTTAACATCACTTCCCTTTTTCCCATTATTATTGGGTTAGGTACTAACAAAATTCGAGTCACGAATACTGCCAAAATCTCAACCTTACTCAATGTTTTGCTCATTATGAAGTTCCTATTTTTGCCCCAACATTTCTTTACATGACTTCTTTCTCTTTTTACCTAACACGGGTGTTGATGACTCAGCTTCAAACGACAGTGTAAGCTATCTCACTATTGCTGGTGTTAACAATTGCACCACAGCTTTGGCTAACCCGAAAGTTATAGGCTACCTCACAACTTGCGCCTATATTTATAACCCAACAATTATCAAACCTGTCGTATAGGATTCCAACATGTATTCTAGATCCTTATCATTCTCAAAATATCCATAGTGATCATTCCAAAACTAAACTATACCAGTTTATTTAATTCATGTTTGTATTTATGGTTAGACATGTCACTACATTGTCACAAGATAAACTTTTTCATGCCTTAAATCAATGTCAACATGATGATAGAAGCCCTCATACAATAGCTTCTTCAATTACTCTCATGCCTTAAACCGTCTCAAGAGTCCTTAACCAATTTTCTATCATTTCTTTTCATCAGTACTTCGTTAACTTGCTTTATCATTTTCAGAGACTTACTCAATCTCTACGATGGTCTCTACTCAGAGTCGCAACTTCGTTACTATGTCTACTCTCAGACTGCCAGTTAAGATAGGAAAGTTTCTTTTCCTGAAAGTTTTCATAACTTTCACATCTTTTCATTCCATCTGGCTTATCATTGAGACCTTCTATTTAGTTTAGTTTGACTTCAGTCTGTTTTTACAGAAATACTCACACCATTGGCACCCACATCGGGAGCTATCAATGGTTTAAACCTCTGTTACAACTTTGCCACAAGCTCATAAGCTGTGCATTTCGTTGTTGTTGGGTAGTTACTAGCCATATATCAGTTATATAGTTTATTATCACTGGATTACATCCAGTTCTTTTTCTTTCAGCCTTCTGATCCTTTCTTGATCAGCAATTTCCATTGTTAATCTTGACTGGTATTTTTCACATTTGGAGTTCACCGACACAGGTGATTCTCAGTCAAGATAACATATTGGGTTAGGCTCAACATAATAGGACTACCCATATATATACCCATACAAACAATCATAACATCATAAAAGCTTTTATCTTTTTACGAATTTTAAACTTAGTCTCTAATACCAATATTGTCACGACGCCCCTAACGTAGGCTGACGTCATGACCGGCACAGTGTACTATACACTGTACATTCTCATATACAGTATATAATACACTGTCAGCCTTCACGTAGTCTCACAATCAATCCCAAAATTTACAGTAATTTTTTTTTTTCTAATATACCACAAATCACATCTAATTTAGATCTCTATAATCATTCTCTTCCTTCACACATCACATTTTCATTTCATCATCCAATATATTAAGCTATATATATGCCTACACATCCCATCTAGATGATAATACATATATATCTATATATATATATATATAATGTGTGATAAGTATATATATCAAAATAACAAAAGCTATTTCCTCCAAGCAGACATACACATACCAGACTCACTCACGGAGTTTCCTTTTCCCTTCGACTCAATACCTGAAATATTGGAGGAAATGGGGTGAGCAAACAACAGCTCAGTGAATATAGTTCTTTAGATGACAATTATATACATTTAGAGAAATATAGCATTTAAAATCATTTCAAACACTTATGCAACACATGCATCATTCAACGAATATATTATACATGTCAACAACATAAATTTCATGAGTTTTTCATAATACAATGCACAATCTCCCTCCTCCGCAAGGCAAGAGAGCGAGTCTAACCCTTGTATGGCCGTTACAAGGTAGCCACAACCTCTCATTACCCAATGAACAGTCATTTCTAAGGTCTCAACCCTTGTTAGGACAGACCTACTGACAATGAGGACTCGCAAAACCTCATCTGAGTCTAGTGCCTAACGAAATGACAATGAGGACTCGCAAAACCTCATCATTTCCAATTGCTAAAATTTGCATGATCCATAAAACTCAATGCATTATATATAAATATAACATGCATACAATCAAACATTTTATATTCGTACAATATCATACAAGAACCAAATCAAGAAAACTATACTCACAGTGGTTACACAGGGTTTCTAAGCCAACATCTAAAATCGAGCAACAATAAACGTCATTGCTTCCTCAAAAGCGTTTATACATGCCCTTAAGCCTCAATTTAAACACTGAAATTACCTATAGAGTATTATTAGAATCATCATTTACCATATCAGTAGCTACTAAAATATCAAATCACCATTCACAGTACTATTCATTTTTTACTATTCACTTTTTACTATTCACTATTTATTATTTACTATTCACTATTCACTATTACTATTCACTATTCACTATTCACTATTACTATTAACTACCATTATTCACTATTCACTATTATTATTTACTATTCACTATTCACTTGTAATATTTACTATTTATTTTTACTATTTATCCGAAAGATATAAATTGTATTAAAATTGTCAAATGGTCTCCAAAGGTCATAAAATTGAATCTAACCACATATTCGGGGTCCCAACAGTCTAGAGAACGTTTTTCTACCTTTCTAGCGGATTTTTTTATTCACGTTGGGTCAAAACCCCAATTTGTCCAAACGCTACAAAACGGCTTCCATAGCTAAAATTAGTCCGCTAGAATCGTTACATCTAGCTTAGATAGTGATCTTACCAGCATGTCGAATTTGGCGCGAATCCCGCGTTTTCTCTTTTTCTTCTTTTCCTTCTTCTCTCTGTTTCTCATTCTTCTCTATGCAGCTTCTCTTGTTTTTTTTTTTTGTTGCAACTCATTTCATCTCTCTTCTTTATTCTTCCTTTTTTTTATTACTTTTTATTTTTTTATTTTATTCTAGTTGCCACACGTTGGAAGTAACTAGAATGATATTTTTATTTTATTTTTATTTTATTTTATTTATTTTTTTATTTTTTTAGATTTATATATACAAATGATTCCATGCTCCTCATGCAAGTTAACAAACCAACTTTCCATTTTATCCCATGCTCCTCATGCAAGTTAACAAACCAACTTTCCATCTATTAATCAATTTAATTCAACTCCAATTCACATATCTAATTAACCAACTCATTCCACTAATAAAACTATTATTCTTTATTTAATAATTTTATTTATTTGCTCATATTTCTTACATATAGTATGTATTTCATAAACGCGTATATCCTACACGCATGTATATACGCGTATCATACATCTCGATATACGTATAATTTATCGTATGTATTTAATTTAAATTACGGGATGTTACAAAAATAAAAATAAAAGGGGTTAAAATATATCAAAATAACTAAATAAATGAAAGGGTCTGAAAACTATAAAATAAAATAAAAGGGAACTGAAAATGATAAAAAAAAATATGCTTAAAATAAGTCTTATATTTATCAACATTCAAAAGAAATTTTTTAGTATATTTTTACTAAATTACAGTATATTTTTACTAAATTACCCATAAATATATTTTTTTATACAAATTTATTTAACAATGCACATTAAAAATAATGGGTAATTTAAAATTTTATGATAAAAGTAACGAGAAGTTTTAAATTTATAAATAGTATAAATTATTATTTTGATTATTATAATAGCATGTCATCTCTATTTTTTTTGTCTAAAGTTTCATTCCATTACGTGGAAATGACCTTTTTATGTGTTCTAAAAAGCGAAGGTTTTCCGTCCCACGTGGCATCATTCTGTGGGACCCACATAAGAATACTTTAAAAACGCAGCCTTAGCGCCAAAATCCCCTAACTTCCCCTCTCTCACTCTCTCTAAGCTTTCTTCTCAAAGCATTTCTCTGGTAAGAAATCTCAATCACAATCATCTACGCATTTCTCTGGTAAGAAATCTCAATCACAATCATCTATAGTCTTATTGAGATAAAAATTTGATTTCTTTAACTGGAAATGTTAATGGATTTTCTTGTGATTTTGTTTTTTAATTTCTTTTCAATTTCATGTTCTTGTTTTAAGCTTGTTTTGTTTTGTTAGAGTTTCTAACATCGTCAATCTTGATTGGATTCGAATGTTTTATAATCTTTGTGAATTTATGTTATCTGGGTTTTGTTTTTTAATCGCTGGGATTCAAAATTCTTCAAGAAACAAGTAATTCTTTTGTAATTTTTTGGATTTTCCATCGAATTGGGATAAACTTGTGTTGAAAATTTCAATGAAAACCTCACAATCTTTGTGGGTTATGATATGTCAAACAATCTTTTGCAGAGTTCTTTACTTCTTTTTTTGGGTTTTTAGGATTCATTTTACTTCATAGTTAACAGTCCAACAAAGTTAATGAAACAACTTCGTTTAATTTGATAATCATCCAATTACTATGAAAGAAAAAGGATTCATTGATTGATATAACTGAATAACCTTTCTTGCTTTCTTTCTCTGTTTCTGTCTCTCTACCATTTAGGAATAATAACTTTCTCACCTTATTTACTGTTGAATTTTCTCATTTCTGTCAGCTTTTAAGAGAAGAAAATAGAGATTTACCGAAATCTTTAAATAGGCAGCCTTAGCGCCAAAATCCCCTAACTTCCTCTCTCTCTCTCTCTCTCTCTCTCTCTCTCAGCTTTCTTCTCAAAGCATTTCTCTGGTAAGAAATCTCAATCACAATCATCTACGCATTTCTCTGGTAAGAAATCTCAATCACAATCATCTATAGTCTTATTGAGATAAAAATTTGATTTCTTTAACTGGAAATGTTAATGGATTATCTAGTGATTTTGTTTTTTAATTTCTTTCAATTTCATGTTCTTGTTTTAAGCTTGTTTTGTTTTGTTAGAGTTTCTAACATCGTCAATCTTGATTGGATTCGAATGTTTTATAATCTTTGTGAATTTATGTTATCTGGGTTTTGTTTTTTAATCGCTGGCATTCAAAATTCTTCAAGAAACAAGTAATTCTTTTGTAATTTTTTGGATTTTCCATCGAATTGGGATAAACTTGTGCTGAAAATTTCAATGAAAACCTCACAATCTTTGTGGGTTATTATATGTCAAACAATTTTTTGCAGAGTTCTTTACTTCTTTTTTTGGGTTTTTAGGATTCATTTTACTTTATAGTTAACAGTCCAAGAAAGTTAATGAAACAACTTCGTTTAATTCGATAATCATCCAATTACTATGAAAGAAAAAGGATTCATTGATTGATATAACTGAATAACCTTTCTTGCTTTCTTTCTCTGTTTCTGTCTCTCTACCATTTAGGAATAATAACTTTCTCACCTTATTTACTGTTGAATTTTCTCATTTCTGTCAGCTTTTAAGAGAACAAAATAGAGATTTATTGAAGCAGCTCTTTTAAGCAACAATGAATAAGAAATCTCAATCACAATCATCTATAGTCTTATTGAGATAAAAATTTGATTTCTTTAACTGGAAATGTTAATGGATTTTCTTGTGATTTTGTTTTTTAATTTCTTTTCAATTTCATGTTCTTGTTTTAAGCTTGTTTTGTTTTGTTAGAGTTTCTAACATCGTCAATCTTGATTGGATTCGAATGTTTTATAATCTTTGTGAATTTATGTTATCTGGGTTTTGTTTTTTAATCGCTGGCATTCAAAATTCTTCAAGAAACAAGTAATTCTTTTGTAATTTTTTGGATTTTCCATCCAATTGGGATAAACTTGTGTTGAAAATTTCAATGAAAACCTCACAATCTTTGTGGGTTATGATATGTCAAACAATCTTTTGCAGAGTTCTTTACTTCTTTTTTTGGGTTTTTAGGATTCATTTTACTTCATAGTTAACAGTCCAACAAAGTTAATGAAACAACTTCGTTTAATTTGATAATCATCCAATTACGATGAAAGAAAAAGGATTCATTGATTGATATAACTGAATAACCTTTCTTGCTTTCTTTCTCTGTTTCTGTCTCTCTACCATTTAGGAATAATAACTTTCTCACCTTATTTACTGTTGAATATGCTCATTTGGGTGATTAATGCCTGTTGTTTGGTGGATAAAATGTGTAAATATAGCTGAGCTATTAAGAGTCTAAATGAAAAACAATGATATTTCTGTTGACATTTTAGACAGTGAATTTGGGAAAATTCTGCAGGGGAATATGGATTGTGAGATAACTGGAGTGGTCAGATTTGAATAAGATTTCTCTCTCTAGTAAGAAATCTCAATCACAATCATCTATAGTCTTATTGAGATAAAAATTTGATTTCTTTAACTGGAAATGTTAATGGATTTTCTAGTGATTTTGTTTTTTAATTTCTTTTCAATTTCATGTTCTTGTTTTAAGCTTGTTTTGTTTTGTTAGAGTTTCTAACATCGTCAATCTTGATTGGATTCGAATGTTTTATAATCTTTGTGAATTTATGTTATCTGGGTTTTGTTTTTTAATCGCTGGCATTCAAAATTCTTCAGGAAACAAGTAATTCTTTTGTAATATCCAATTGGGATAAACTTGTGTTGAAAATTTCAATGAAAACCTCACAATCTTTGTGGGTTATGATATGTCAAACAATTTTTTGCAGAGTTCTTTACTTCTTTTTTTGGGTTTTTAGGATTCATTTTACTTCATAGTTAACAGTCCAACAAAGTTAATGAAACAACTTCGTTTAATTCGATAATCATCCAATTACTATGAAAGAAAAAGGATTCATTGATTGATATAACTTAATAACCTTTCTTGCTTTCTTTCTCTGTTTCTGTCTCTCTACCATTTAGGAATAATAACTTTCTCACCTTATTTACTGTTGAATTTTCTCATTTCTGTCAGCTTTTAAGAGAAGAAAATAGAGATTTATCGAAGCATCTCTTTTAAGCAACAATGAATAGTTCAGGAGACAACAATAATTTCAATGCTGCAGAGAATTGGAATGCACTGCTACGTGAACCCACTATCATGCAAGTTAATCTATTCGATGACATGTATGTTCAAGGTAATGTGGCTGACTTAGCTCATCCAAACATTCAGGCTTCAATTGCTTATAGTCTGATGTCCATGTTATTTTATGGCAGATGAAGCTAATCTCAACAATCCTGCCGCTGTAATCAACAGCTCACGGGGACGAGAGGTTTACAGATACTCTACAAATATTGTCGGTAACAGGTATCTTCGAGATCAACCAGACAGTCGAGTTGGAACATTGGCTGATACACCAAATATACCAAATATAGTCACTTCCACAGCCATCACTGATAATTATGATCATGACTTCCCCCGACTCAAAAGCATTCGGAGACCACAAACCATCAATGGTAATTATGAGCGTACAATATTTTTCCTCTGCTTTTGAGATAAACATCCTGATTCAAACTATTCAGAATTGCATTGGTGTTTGTTATCTTTGTGCATTATTATATCAGCTGTATGAATTTCCCTTCCTCTTTCCTCATTTCTTATGTTTATCTTGCCTACTCTTTGCTCATCTATCTCTTAGATTTTATTTTTTGTTCATTTCTTTGTTTTTGAGGTTTATGTGGGACTTTGAGCCCATGGCCTAATTTATTTGCATACCCAAGTCAAAACCATTGACCTATGAGTTCAACCCGTAAATCTCATTGAGTAGGTAAAGTTTGTCCTTGATGACACAACAAGACGTGGATTAAGAAATGCACATTCACCACCCATGAGTTACTGGTTTTGTTGAACACAAGCTTACCTTACGGGAATCCTCATCTCTTCTATCCACATCTTGATAGTATTGGTACAGTGATACACTCCTATTTCAGGGTTATGAGTCTCCATCATTATAGTCATGTGGATGCATGCATGCAGGGGCTGTAAATTCATCAAGAGAGGGACATGCTAGATTCAGACTTCGGAGACAACCTGGTAACGGCGATATCCATCTTTCACTAACTTGCATTTCAGTAATTCTACATAGAAATTCTACCTTTACAGCAAACTAAATTGGTGGCAGCTGAGCTAGAACTTGGGGACAGAGTTGGACCGTCGCAGCATCCTGAAGTTCTTAGACAGTCTGCTGTTAGAGATGATAGTTTCCGACCTTACCCAACTGCTATTTTTCCTACACCAGAACGAAGGAGGATGGAACCCCAGCCTACAACACATGAATCGGAAGGTATAATATTGGTTTCTTTTACATGTTTGAAACATTTATAATGTTCATACTAGGCAAACATCATCCTTACCGCGATTCATCAATAAGCTGAGTTCATTGTCTAGATTAACCTCAACCTTCCTTCTCTCTATCCGGTCTTCCTCTAGTTGTAATGGGAACCATTAAGAATCTTATTCTTGATAGTGCAAGCTTAACCCTGAACTGGTTGGTGAAACCCTCTCCAAATAAATGCGTGCTTTTTTAATGCATTTGCTAATGCAACCTTGATCCTTAACCTGATGATTGGGAGGGACCTGTCCAGATATCCCAAAACACTGAATCCTTGTTGCCAATACTTGAGCTTAAACTTTTTTTCATTATCCTCTATGTGAACTTGGTTTGTAGCTGATATAGAGGTGATCTTTTATGTTGATGGTGAGCATAGATGAACCAGTATTCCATATAATCTATGAAATGGTTCCAAGTTGCATGGCATGACTGTCTTGTTTTGAAATGGATATACTGTTACACAGTTGTTACTTTTGATAGTTACTACCATGTTAATTGCAGCTTGTCCTTATCATCAACTTGCTACTGGAGTGAATTGCCCAATATGCAGGAGAGATTTAAGTTTAACACCGTCAGGTCCTGTCTCCCAGCCTGGTACTCCACCAACTGCGGCTCTGCCTTGTCAACATGTCTACCATGCTGAATGCTTGAGAAATATAACTCCCCGGGACCAAGAGAGTTATCCCCCATGCATTGCTTGTGCCCTTGACGCTGCCTCGGATTCTAATTGATGAAGTCTGATTACTTCTATTCATTTTGGAGCTTCAAATTTTTTTGGTGTATCCATGGAAGAGAAAGGAAAAGATGCGTCTACATACAGAGGTATTTTTTAAGCCAGCTTCCTTGAATTGTGGCTGTTGCTTATTGTAATACAGATACAGTTGAGTCATGAAATTCAAAAATACAACCATGATTACAGTTGAAATGGTTTTGAACCTTGTACACCTTGATGACATTCACCTTTTGAATGTAGCTGAGATTTACAATTTTGGCCAGCACTCTGGTGTTTGTGTGTGTGATGTTTTTGACCTCAGGTTGACTAGGGAATCAACCAAAGTAAATTTCCTTATCCATACAAAAGCTGTATCTAAATCACGAAACAAAAGAGGTGAAAATCAACCAAGAAGCATGCAAGAAGCTCTCACCTATGTGGGGTCTCGAGGAAAGATCAGACCACTGAAAAAATCTAATCTGATAAGTATCTTAATGCTAAACCCATTAAAATTCAACCTCAACTCTTCATTAAATTTCCCTTGTTATTTTACATTATGAATGATACAAGACTGACAAATAAATATTGCAAAGAAATGCTGCATTTTATACAGAAATAAGCATATAATATCTCTTAGCCAGGATAAAAAGATGTAATGTATTTGTAAGCTAACTGATGCAAACATTATTCAATGAATCTTTCCCTTCATCATCTAACCAGTAATTAAGAAAGTCCAAGTTGATCAACACTGATCTGGTTAAATATATATATTCATTCTATACTGCAAATTTAACTTAATCAAATGAGGACGGCCTTGTGTGAGATTATGTAGTTTTAACTTTTAGTTTTGAGGGGAAGGTATAAAATAAAATAATAAGAGTTAATTTTTTTCATCTCTTGAAGTTCTGTTTCAATTTCCATTCTTGAGCTTAGAAAATGTGGACTTGCCCAAAAAATGACTATTCATGCAGCCTCTTATCAAATGTGTCAACTTCTTTGCATTGTTAATAGTGGGACTAATGGTGCATTGCTACACATATAAATACCTGATCTCGGAATGGGAAGGCCTTCTTTTTACCAAAATCAAACTCCTTGGGATTATAATGAATAATCGCTGGCACAGGAAACCCAGCAGCCTAAGAGAAACAAAATTTAAAATGATACTTTCAGTAAACAAAAGAAAAGGGAGGTGGGGCAGTTTAAAATAAGTATTTCTCTCCTGATATGTTAAAGACTTGTTTGCTTGCTTTTTCATTACCAAGAACCTCAACAAATGCTTTTGCCAAGTCCTGGGATTGTTCAACTTAATCGCATTAGGAATTCAATATTAAAACTAAAACGAACACATTCAACAACATATTACGATCCATCTTGCTTACCTTCACATAGCCAAGTTGGGTTATTTGAACCCCGGAACTTGGGATTGGAATTGGGCGACTTTCTTTTGACCTGTGGAAGAACCACATGGCCAAGGTTTTAGAAATGTTCAAAGATGGCAAATAATGACTTTCCAAAAATACACAACTTTTAGTGAGGAAATATGATTCATTCAAATGACTTTGACTATAATATTATAAATCTACGGCACAAATAAAGAAGAAATTGCAATTAGCAAAAGCTTTCCACAAGAAATAGAAATATAAGAGTATACAGAAAGTATAGGAAGATCTTACTGCTCAAGCTTTGGTAGTGCATCCAATATGGGTTCCACTTCATCAGCCTCTCGCCCTAAAAGACAAACATTATCATAAACGGTTCTTGAAAAAAAAAACAAGTCCAAATGTGCAAAGTTGTAATCCAGTGCTGGCCTCCAGTTTTACATGATATTAAAACATCATCTGATACATTATATTAGTCACATTCCTCAAATCATGTATGACTACATGATTCATTGAAG
Source organism: Paratinospora sagittata (assembly GCA_035771175.1). Taxonomy (NCBI): domain Eukaryota; kingdom Viridiplantae; phylum Streptophyta; class Magnoliopsida; order Ranunculales; family Menispermaceae; genus Paratinospora; species Paratinospora sagittata. The sequence goes on from CM069611.1 coordinate 29,066,715, forward strand.
GAAGATGAATGGTGAATAATCAATCATGTCCCAAATGGTCTTTTAGAAGGGGTCCATCTAGCTTTGTTCTTTTTTAATATACCCGGAGGCATTGACCTATTTACTGAGTTTGTATGTTCAAAACAAGAGTAATTTTGAGCTTGGAATAGAAGAGAAATCTGCAAAATCCAAGTTAGACTCACCCGGCAATTGTTGGGCAATTGGTGCTTTACCTCTGGTGAACAAGGTCACTTGATGACCTTCTTTGACAAGAAGCCTAGACAAGAAAATCCCAATGAATCTGGTTCCTCCCATTATCAAAATCTTCTTTTCACTTGTTGCTTTAACCTGTAATGTTACTTTTGCTTGCTGCAGAGCCCTCTTCTTGTACTGCAACCAAAGAAACATGAGTTCAAAACATAAAAGTCACTTGAAGTCTTTGCAAAACTGAGAACATCAAGTATTACAAAAACTGAAGATTTGAGGGAAGGTAAGAAAAAGTGACTAATGTGAGTTTGTTTTTGATTTATGCAAATAATTAAGACCAATATCTCACTCTCTTCATGTATAATTGAAGCAAATTACTCCAATATATCAGTGTTGTCGAATAACTCTGGATCGAGCTGTTTCAAAAATTTTAAAATTTTTGAAACAGTGTAGGTTTTTTTCATTAAAAAAAAGAAAAAAAAAGAAAAAAGAAGAGTGAACATATAGATTGCACTTTTTTACCACCCATGATTGCAAATAACTGAAGCCCAGTATCCAAAACTAGAAATTTGGCAAATAACCAGAAAGGAATTGAGCTATTTCAAAATTAAGAGAGTTTTCAAACAGTATAAACTGCACATTTTTACCACCCACAATTGAAATTAACTGAAACCCAATATCTAAAACTAGAAATCTAGCAAATACCCAGAAAAAAAGAGAGTAAATTATCTTATTGGTTCCAAAGCTGGGACTGAACATTTCATATAGATAAATGGGTGGTGTGATGGAAGAAGTCAGGATTCTTTTCAATTTAGATGAATGGAGAAGATTGTTACCTGTAATGGGTTGTTGAATCTGATGCCATGGAAGTCAGAGAGATATGATGGTGGTAGAGAGAAGGCAGGTTGCTTATGCTGCGCCACCACGAGCCTTGCCATTCTCTTCTTCTTGAAGAAGAAGAAGAAGAGAAGAGAAAACTATGACTTTAGGACTTGGAACAAGACTACTTCATTCATATTTGATTTTACGGTTAGAATAGTTGGTTTTGAGGTTAGATGTCATGGGAAAATTATTCATTTTATTGTTTTTCTATTAATGAAACACGGGTACCTTCTTTTGGTGTAGATTCTTCTTATTGATTTGATTTTGCACAAGCAGAAAGCATACTGGCATTTGCTGTATAATGCCCTGAATCCAGAGACTCTTCATTTTCAGGTTTAAGTTTATGTTTTGTTGGATTTGCTTATCTTCAGCCTGTCCATACTCACTTGTTTTATGACTAACACCGTTTCTTCTTGTAACTATGTAGGGAGTGTGTGGAAGTCATCTGGTGTTTATCTTCTTTTAGATGCTTGTATCCAATCCTTGTTTTAGATTTTTTTTTATTTTATATTGTCATTATTTTACTTTTTTAATTCCAATGCCCCTTGGCGCCTTCTGTAAAGAACCTTAAAATTCTGGCAGAAATTTACTTTTGACCAAAAATATGGAAGATGAGGGATTTTCAAAGAGTTCGTTGTCTTTGATATGGTCTTGTGGGAAGGTTTTTTTTTCCATTCCAAGTGAAAGTGAACTATGATTTCCAAAATTGTTGATGGTTTTGTTTTAGATAATTGGCTTCTGTATGTTTGTCGCAGATGCTGGTGGATGTGTTATTGGTAAACTTTATTTTTCTTGGTGGTCTACTGCTTTTGACAAGGACTTTTATAAAACATTCATCTCAAATCTTCAGGTATAACTTTTTTACTTTCTTCATATCATAGTAGGATTCATTCATGCTTTCCAATTGAAGAATGTTTCTGTTTTACAAAAATATGGAACTATTTTGATCAATTGAAATGTCTAGAGTTGATTCTTTTTGTTCTTGAAACAATGAATGAACACATTGGGACGGCCTATGGGGGCGTCTCCCACTCGAGCAACCAGGGGCCCTTGAGGATTACTCAGGCAAAGCCCGGATATCGTCGTTTCACTCAACACATTATATGTAATTATTCTCAGCAAAAAAAAAGTTAAAATGTGTTATGTTCATATCATACTTAGTGGTTGGTGAGGACTTGTTAAGCATATATATATGTCCTCACATTATTTGGTGGTAAAAAGGCTTTGAAGTATTTTTCAGCTCTTAAATCACTTTAGTCTTTTTCTTTTTGGTAACAAATTACCTTTGTTGTTGCAACTTGACTCTTCAGCTACAGGGATCTTTTGCTTGCTATCATCATTTCAAGCTATCTCAAGACGTTTGTCATAGCCATGATGGTATGTGATTGCTTAGTTTTACTCATTCAAAAGTACCAGAATGTACAAACTTATTTGTTTCTTTGTTTCTGGATTCAACAGTATCTTCTGACTACTCATATTGCTATTGTTTAATTTTGCACATACAGGTTTTATTGTTTAATTTTGTATATTCAATCAAGATATTGGTGGGATGCTCCAACTCTATCCCCAAATTCTAGCTCATGATCACCTGCATGCCACAAATTTAGGTAGAATTTCCATGTACAATTACTAAAATATTGCAAGTTAGTGAAATTAAGATAGGGACTCAAAACCCACCCTGAAATAGGAGTAGTGTATGTATCACTAACTATACCAATACTACTATCAAGATGTGGTGTGGATAGAGGAGATGAGGATTCCTGGCCAAAAGGTAATTAAGCCTGTGTTCAACAAAACCAGTAACTCATTGGTGGGGTGAATGTGAATTTCTTATTAATCCACGTCTTGTTGGGGTATGCCAATAAATTAGGATGAGCAGATAGTACTAAGCAAAATCAAACATAAGAAATGAGAAAAGAGGAAGGGAAATTCATACAGCTGAGCTGATATAATAATGCACAAAGATAACAAACACTAATGCAATTGTCAATAGTTTGAATAAGGATGATTATCACAAAAGCAGAGGAAAATTATTAAGATTCCTATATAGTAAGCAACGAGTATTCAAATCACTGAAAGAAATTATCAATTAACTTGTATCGTGAACACTGAATCCAACGCAATCAAAATTATTCCCTTTTCACTAAATTCTGAAGAATCAAAACAAGGAAAAAGGTAGCTGTTAGAAAAGTTGAGTGATTTTTAACATGGCATTAGAAAAGTTTTATTTTGGAAGTTTGTAATTAATTACATAATAATATAATTAAAGGCGTCATCAACTTATTTGAAACTCATCAATCCCGCACCAAGAACAAGGGGTGAGATGGAATCTGCATTTACTACAACAAAATAAATTTTTAACAACATAAAAAAATATTGTTAAAATGAATGTCATTAAATATTTAAAAATTTTAATTATATTTAAGAAAACGTTATTAAAATAATTAAAATTTTATAATTAGAATCTATTATTTAATATTACTAAAAAAGAAACACAATTTTTTATTAATTTATTATATAAAACTTAAAATATAATTAAAAATTAGTATTAGATTTCTCAAAGTATTAATAAGATTTGAAAATAAATAATATTTTAGTATTGAAAAATGAACGTTATTTTTAAATTATAATTTTTAAGAAAATAAAATCACATGTAGTAAATTTTGAAATAAATAACGATTTTTTAGATATTATCAAAACTTTTAATATTTAATGACATTCTTTTTTAACAATATTTATTGTGTTGTTAAATATATATATATTTTTTTGTAGTGATTGATTTTCCCTCACAAAATGTTGTAATAATTAAAAGATTAAAAGCTGAGAATTTTTTTTTTTTTTGTAAAATCCTGGGGTATTACAAACTATATTTGGTGTCGTTCCAGCTTGATCATTATCTGATACATCTCCAAGAATATACATGCTACCGATAACATTTCTAGAGTATCTGTAAACCTGTGATCTCTGTGAGCTGTTGTTTGCAGTGTCAGTTATTTGATCAGTCTGTAATCTCTGGAAGCTTAGGGATATAAGATCGAATAGATTAATTTGCATGATAGTGGCTTCATGTAGTAGTTCATTCTCATTCTCTGCGCGAACAATACCGGCTTCTTCATTTTGGTAATTGGCAGAAGAATTTGTTGTTGAATTCTCTGCAGCATTGGAATTATTGTTGTCTCCTGAACTATACATTGTTGCTTAAAAGAGCTGCTTCAATATATCTCTATTTTGTTCTCTTAAAAGCTGACAGAAATGAAACTGGGGAGGAACAAGGACAATCTTATTCAAATTTGACAACTCCAGTTATCTCACAATCTATATTCACCTGCAGAATTTTCCCAAATTCACGGTCTATAACGTCATCAGAAATATCATTGTTTTTCATTTAGACCCGCAATACCTCAGCTATACATACACATTTTATCCACTAAACAACAGGCATTAATCAGTTCCCAAATGGGAATAAAACAGGGCTTTTGACTTGATTGCCGTCAAAAAATAAAAAAAATTCACAAATGCCATTAAATTTAAAATAATGACCCTTTTGCCATAATTTGACTATTCAAAGTCTGGTTAGCAGACACAGTGGCGCCTAGTGGATTGGGGTAAGCTAATGGTGCAACAGTTTAAAAGACACCTTCCGCGAAATTTTTTTTGTATGGAAGGCGTCTTTTGAAATAACGTTTTCCATACAAAAAGAAAATAGTATTTTTTAGTGCTGGTGTCTTTTTAAAAGACGCCTTCCATACAAAAAATATATCACTGTTTTTTTTTTTTAGTGAAGGCGTCTTTTAAAAGACGCCTTCACTAAACCTAAAACGTCAAAATAGTCGTGACCCCACCCTTTTCAACCTACCCCACATAAATTTCTCTCTACAACTCCTCCCTCCATCACCGTGGTTTCGTCGTCGCCGTCACCGTCGACATAAGCCTCTCTCTCTCTCTCTCCTAACTGTGTCGGCCCTCTCGCTCTCTTCTTGCTCCCTCGCCATTCCCTCTATCTCTGTGCTCGTGCTCTCTCTCCCTCTCGCACAATCACCCCATCTCACTCTACTCGTGCTCTCTCCCCCTCTTGCACAGTCGCCCTCTTTCTCCCTCTCTCACTCTCTCTCTCTCCCCCTCTCACTATCTTTGCTCGTGCTCTCTAACTCTTCAATCGCTCTCTTTCTCCTTCTCTCGCTCTCTGACCCTGTCACTCTCGCTCTCGCTCTCGATCTCTGCTCACCCTCTTCCCTTCTCTCTCTTTTGTTCTCTTTCTCTATGGCTCTCCTCTCTTCATCTCTCCCAAATCTTCTTACTCTCTCTTTCACATTTCCACTTCTAGCTTGTTACAACACCTCCATCAAATTATTTTATTTGATTAGGTAGGTTTTTTTTAATATCTTTTATGGTTTTTTTAACTTGTGTAAAATGTTTTTATTTTGATGAGTTGTATAAATTATTTGGATCAAATGACTAATTTGATTCTATTTCTCATGTATGTTGTAGACGGTTGGTGTCGACGTTAAAGTGTGCAGCATTGCGAAGACCTCTTCGGTGAGAATCAGGTATATAATAATTTGATTTTGTTATTTAGATTATTTTGACGTAACTATACCAAAACATATAATTATTTGTGGCGCTTATTTTTGTTTCAGAAAAGATTTTGCCTCCTTGACTAATTCGCTTCAAGTGGTCTAATTGTTACTTTGTTGAAATCATAGGATTTTATTTCATGTTTTGTTTGAAGGAATGACGATTGTATTTTGCTTATTACGTCCAAATGACAGATAGGTTTGTTTCTATAATATGCTACAGTGGTGGTTCTGTAGTACATGGTCCACGAGTTGCATCATACGATAGACTGTCAGTCGGGGTTCTGAGAGTTTGATTAGGCATTGGTCTTGAAGAATTTGAAGGGGTTATTCGAGGTGCACTAGGGATTTCAATTTGTGCAACGATCAATATCACCTATAGATATCCTTTGTTTTTTGGCAATAAGGATTTCAATTATACGGTGGTTTTGATTAGAACTGAGCAAGCGTTAAGGGATATTTTTTCCATGTTGCAAAAACTCTCACCTCCTAATAATATGGAGGTGTATGTAGAAGTTGTTGGTGGAAATCCAATCTAAGGCCGTCAAACGGGGAGTCGCCGAAGCCACGTGAATTTTGGTGGTCATAGTGCACGGAGATCAATGGAGAACATTGGTCCGAGTACAACTTCACCTATTGATGCTACAATCGAATACATGACCAATGATTCTGAAGATGCTAGTCCTTTCAATGTACATTTGTCTGATGATGAATTCAATTATGAAGACGACAATGTCCACCTCGACGAAGACAGTGATGACGATGATGGACATGAGATGTCTAATTTTGTTGATATGCGTGGTACTTTGTTGAGGGTAATTGAACATGATGGGTCTATGTATGCATCGCCACTACGAGAAGATGGCAATGGCGTAAGCATTGAGGAAACCGAGTTACAAGACACTGAGTTGCATAGTATGGGGGACACACCACAGCCTACCATAGCAAGTTTTGAGGCTCCATCACCAAATTTCATGAAACTTAATCATTAAGCTATTACCCCATTATTAGACAACCATGATAACATACATATCTATGGGGTGGAACGAGTCACAAGATCTTTGCAAAGGACTCACATTTCCTAGTAAGGAAGACTTGCAACATAGAGTAAAACGATGTTGCATAGCCAAGCAACAAAAATATGTCGTGGTCGATTCAGAACCCAAGTTTTGGTCAATTAAGTGTAAGAAATGGAAAGATGGTTGTCAGTGGAGGCTAAGGGCTTCTAAACGCAAGAAATCGGGACTGTTTGAGATCACAAAATGTCCATTCCCACACACATGTGTTTTTGCCCAAATGTTGCAAGATCATAGACAATTGGATTTAAAGCTAATATATCACGAGATATTTGATATTGTAAAGCGAGATCCTTCTACTTCTGTGTCAGCGCAACATTAAGTAATTAAAAATAATTACAAATATGATGTGCATTACAGAAAAATGTGGCGTGCAAAAAAAAAAGGTGATGGAGAAGATATTTGGTGATTGGGAGGGATCGTACAACCTGCTCCCAAAGTGGATGGATGCATTGAATGCTAGTAATCCAGGTTCGCACGCATTTGTAGATCACTACGAACCTGACAACAATGGGATTGCCACATTTCATCGTTCTTTTTGGGCTTTTGGTCCATCAATTGAGGGTTTTAAGCATTGTAGGCCTATCATACAAATAGATGGTACACACTTATATGAAAAATACAACGGTAAGTTGCTCATCGCCACGGGAATCGATGCAGCCAATCACATATTCCCTCTCGCATTTGCTATTGTTCATCAAGAAAATACTGACAACTGGGCATGGTTTCTTAGGAAGCTTCGTTATAGCGAGACGAGTAGAGAACACATTTGCCTTGTCAATGATCGTCACCCTGGCATATTGAATGCTGTTAAAAACGTAGAGAATGGTTGGACCGAGCCTGAGGCATATCATTGGTTTTGTTTGAGGCATGTGGGTAGTAATTTCAATGATAAGTTCCATAATGAGAAGTTGAGATATTTGGCCAAGGCAGCAGGGTCACAACATCAACCACGTAAGTTTGAGGCACTAATGAAATAACTAGAGCACCAGAAAGAGGGTTGCACAAGATGGTTTAATCTCATTACCCTTCCTAGAGAGAGGTGGACAATGGCTTACGATGGTGGGGTGCGGTATGGTTGGATGACTACCAATGTGGCTGGTTAGTTTATGCATTACTTCTTTGAATTGTCTGAGCTATTTATTTTTATTGTCTACTTTACTAAAATTTTGTGCAATTACGATAGATTTTTTTCCTTTTTTTTTCTTTAGAGTGTTTCAACGGAGTATTGAAGGGGCTCGATTTTATCCGGTCACAGCATTGGTGCAGTTAACGTTTTATAGATGTGTTGCGTGGTTCATCGTTAGACGACGCAATTAGTAAAGGAGAAGTTTTCACAAAGTATGTTGAAGAGAAAATGAGAAATTTGGGGCTTAAGGCAGGGAACCACACTGTTACGTTGATCAATCGACAGCTAAAGACATTTGAGGTTGTTACCGGTATACAAGATGCCCGCATGAACAAAGGGGAAAACAAGCAGGTTGTTCGACTAATAGATCATCTTTGCAGCTGTGGCTTGTGGCAAATGGCAATGTTATGGGATTCCTTGTTCACAAGTACAAGCAGCGTGACGTTATGCTTCGATCAATTGTGACCAATACATTGATCATTGGTACCTCCTCGATCACTACTCCAAGTGTTATGAACCTCAGTTTCATCTCATTTCGCACGAATCTTATTGGCCACAGTGTACTATTTCGTATACGGTGATACCTGATTCTGATCATGTTCGCAAATCTGGTTGACCGAGGTCGTCGCGCATAAGAAATGAGATGAATATAAAGGAACTCTCTTCTAAGATTAGATGTGAACATTGTGGACAGGAAGGCCACAATAGGCGGAGTTGTCCAACCCTTCGTGGTGGGGCTGCATAAGCTGTTGTTTGCCCACATATATTTCATGTTTTATACTTTTTCAGTCTCATGTATCTTTTGCAATGTAATATGACACTTTTGGATAAACTTTGTCATGTACAAGCTATTGTTTTAATGATTATCGCATGCAGTTGTAGTGTTTTCTACTATTTTATTTAGTGTTTTATTGTCTCATTTTGATCTTTTTCCAATATTTTTTCATCTTTGATGCTAATATGTGCTAATTAAATGTAATGTCATTTCATCTAGGTTAGATGGATCCAGACCCTTTAGATCCATCTGTACTGTCGTTGCAGACCCGTCATCGATCTGGTCTCATCTGGAATGGAGAGGTACTCATCTTTTATTTTGATATTTAATTCCTTTTGAATAAAGTCTTTCATTGACAATATAATTTTTTTTTCTGCAGCCAGTGCAAGAGTTGCATTGCCGACGTAGGGAGGCCGTGGTCCATCGCACACTTCCACTTGACCCATGTATTATTCCATACTTGCAGCGAGCTGATTTTTATGGGGTAGCACGTGTTGGATTTATTCAGTTAGACTGACACTTAATTACTGCCTTCATTGAGCGTTGACGTCAAGAGACCCATACCTTCCACCTTACAGTTGGAGAGGTGACTATTACACTCCAAGATGTCGAGGTGCAATTGGGGTTGTAGGTCGATGGTCTACAAGTGACGGGATCGACCAACCCTGAATATGGGGATTTATGCGCTGAGTTGCTCGGGTTTATGCCAGTGGAGAAAGAAAGACGTGGGGGACGATTGGGTCTAGTCACCCTTGGAGAAAGAGTTTCAAACTTTCCTGAAGAAGCGATGGAAATTCAAATACAACAGTATGCACGAGCCTATATTTTGCAGTTGATTAGAGGTGGGTTGTTGTCAGACCAGTCAAACAATCTTGTACACCTATGTATTCTGTCTCTTCTTGCTGACTTCGATGTGGCAGGTACATATGCGTGGGGCAGTGCAATGTTAGCATGGCTATATCGTCAGATGTGTCGTGTTGTTGATTATGACAAACGAGGTGTTTCAGGAGCACTGGTCCTAGTACAATTATGGGCATGGGATAGATTTTCATTTTTGGCTCCACGAAGATGCAACTTTCGTCGCGAGGATCATGCCAGTCCAAATGCACATCTGTTGCCACCACCACCATTGGCATATAGGTAAATGAGTAATTTTTTACTTAAGTCACCTTGTCTCTTCCTTTTTAACATTCACTGTTAACATTTATTAATTTGTTGTTAATATTTGCAGGTGGAGACACGCATTGATAAAAAAAGAGGTCCCAACACATGTGTTGAATAAATATAGAGAGACCTTGGACACTAAAGGTTTTGAAGAGGTACAATATTCCAAACAATTTACATACATGTATTGCTTAATTTTGGTTTTGCATGGTTTTTCAGTTTTGACGTTAGGGGTGCATGTACAGGTCAGGTGGACTCCATATACTGATGATTTGATTGATGCCTTGCCAGATTATTGCAAGCATGGGCGACACATTTGGCACACTGTTTCTTCACTAATTTGTTTCGCCATAGTTGAGTTACATCGACCAGATCGAGTGTTGCATCAATTTGACATGAGACATGATTCTGGAGCCATGCAACACAAGTGTTGACCTTCACAAGTGTGATATGAGGAGCCAATGTGACAGTGATTGGATTCAAAAACACAGATATTATGTTGATGAATGGGAGCGTTGTGCTAAAAACTTGGCAGTTGGTGAAAATAATGCTTCGTCACATATGGAGTACAATGACCCATACATGATTTGGTATCGATCAATAACCCGGAGGTATTTGACTGAAAGTGGTGCAACTATCGATTTCTTGGTAAGATAGTACATTTTGCAATTCATGTCTTCACATATTATTAAGTTGTAGTTATTTTGGCTAACGTATGACATTTTTTATTTATTTAGGTTCGCAACATGGCTCAAATTAATTTGCACAGTCAGGTTAATGATATGACTGTACTGACGAACATTTAGGGAATTTCAATGACTACGCTACAAACGGTACATGCAGATTACATGGTTAGGAGGGACACATAAGAAGGACCATCGTCAGAATATCATCAGAGTTCCATCACTCATTCTAGTCGAGTGGATCCATTCACGAATGTCCACACATCACCATTGCAACGGGATCCTTCCACCTTTGGCGATGCAATACCATATATTGAGATTGACCCGACAGTTACTTCATTTGAGGACAATCCAACATTGGGTGAAGAGGGCTATCAAAATGTTGACCTTTACCTATGGTGAAATTGGAATCCAGAGGGAAATTGGATAGGTAGACGAAAAAGAATGCCAAGGCGAGGGCTAGGGCAAGGACAAGGCTTGAGAGGTGTATTTATAGCAGATACGGCTATTGAGGCACATGATGAACGTGACGACCACGATCGTGAGGATGAGCACATACCAGCTATGCCCATTGACGATGATCCAGCACCACATGTCGAGCGAGCTATTCAGGTGCCTTTGCAGCACTATACAAGAGATCACTTACGGCCCAACAAACGACGTAAATGGCCAATATGTGGCACAGATTGACAGCTTGTTTTATTGTTTTTGTATATGTTTTGATAATGTTGTAGTCAACATGTATTTATACTTGCTATTTCAATTCAGTAAATTTTTTTCAACATAATTACCTTGTATATGTTTTAATAATGTTGTAGTTTAATTTATACTTGAATTCCGGATGGTGGTCTAAAAATTCAACTGGACATGGGAATGGGGTTCCGTTGCCTTCGAGGGATCGTGGGAGGATAGTGGGACGCGCTTAAAGTGGTCGGGTAAAAAAAAATCACGTGGTTTGGCTTCGGTGAGGCCGAACAATTTACTTAAAGCTTTAGTTTTTCTTAATAACTTGAATTCTAGATAGGGGTCTAAAAATTCAACCGGGCATGGGAATGGGTTCCGTCACCTCCGGGGGATCGTGGGAGGATAGTGGGACGCGCTCAAAGTGATCGGGTAAGAATAAACCACGTGGTTTGGCTTCGATGAGGTCGAACAGTTTACTAAAAGCTTTGATTTTTCTTAATAACTTGAATTCCAAATGGGGTCTAAAAATTCAACTGGGCATGGGAATGAGATTCCGTCGCCTCCGGGGGATCGTGGGTGGATAGTGGGACGCGCTCAAAGTGGTCGAGTAAGAATAAACCACGTGGTTTGGCTTCGGTGAGGCCGAACAATTTACTAAAAGCTTCGGTTTTTCTTAATAACTTGAATTCCGGATGAGAGTCCAAAAAATTCAACCGGGCATGGGAATGGGGTTCCATCGTCTCCGGGGATCGTGGGATGATAGTGAGACGTGCTGAAAGTGGTCCGGTAAAAAAATACCACGTGGTTTGGCTTCGGTGAGGCCGAATAGTTTATTAAAAGCTTCGGTTTTTTTTAATAACTTGAATTCCGGATGGGGGTCTAAAAATGTAATTGAGCATGGGAATGAGGTTCCGTCACCTCTGGGGGATCGTGGGAGGATAATGGGACATGCTGAAAGTGGTCCGGTAAAAAAAATCATGTGGTTTGGCTTCGGTGAGGCCGAACAGTTTACTAAAAGCTTCGGTTTTTCTTAATAACTTGAATTTCGGATGAGGGTCTAAAAATTCAACCGGGGATGGGAATGGGGTTCCGTCTCCTCCGGGGGATCTTTAGAGGATAGTGGGATGTGCTAAAAGTGGTGTGGTAAAAAAAACCATGTGGTTTGGCTTCGGTGAAGCTGAACAGTTTACGAAAAGCTTCGATTTTTCTTAATAACTTGAATTCCGGATGGGGGTCTAAAAATTCAACCGGGCATGGGAATGAGGTTCCGTCGCCTCCGAGGGATCGTGGGAGGATAGTGGGACGCACTGAAAGTGGTCCGGTAAAAAAAAACCATGTGGTTTGGCTTCGGTGAGGTCGAACAGTTACTAAAAGCTTCAGTTTTTCTTAATAACTTGAATTCCAAATGGGGGTCTAAAAATTCAACCGGACATGAGAATGGGGTTCCGTTGCCTCCAAAGGATCATGGGAAGATAGTGGGACGTGCTCAAAGTGGTCGGATAAGAAAAGACCAAGTGGTTTGGCTTCGGTGAGGCCGAACAGTTTACTAAAAGCTTATATTTTTCTTAATAACTTGAATTCCGGATGGGGGTCTAAAAATTCAACTGGGCATGGGAATGGGGTTTCGTCTCCTCCGGGAGGCTCGTGGGAAGGTATTGGGGCGCGCTTATAGTGGTCCAGTAAGAAAAAATCTAGTGGTCCCACTCGATTGATTGATACAAGTATAAAAAAAAAGGAAAAAAAAATCTGTAAAAAGACGCCTTTTATAAAATAATTTTTATTTTTTATAGAATGCGTCTTTTGAAAAGACGCCTACTAAAATTAAAAAAAGTAATAATGTTTTATTCAAGGTGTCTTTTAAAAGACGTCTTCCATACCAAAAAAAAATTTTAACCCAATCAGCGTCCCTAAGTTCACGTAGCGCCACTGTGTCGGCTGACCGAACTTTGAATTATCAAATTATGGCAAATCAGTCATTATATAGATTTTATCACGTTTATAAATTTTTTTTATTTTTTAAGGGTAATCAAATCAAAAGCCCACAAAAACACTTCAATGTTTGAATAAATGTTCAGCTGACCAGAGGATTTCCTGTGATGTGGCACACAATGGAGACATGGAGTATTATGGTAAACAAACCCCGGGACTAAACAACGGAGACTCCAAGGAAGCTTACAAGCAAATTCGGGGAGCCTTGAAACTGAGTTTTTTTCCAACCTTAATGAGCTAGAATCTGAAGAAAAAGATCTTCATGAAACAAGATTGGAAAATTGACAAAAGATCCATGCGTTTGATATGAGACTTGCCAACTTTCCAAGTCTTCAACCTTATCAACTTTTAACGTATATAACATCTGCTGAATGCCCAGATGCTCCAAGTGCTTGGAAACTCAAAAAAAAAAAGAAGAAAAAAAGTTTTGGGAAAGATGGAGAAGAAGAAGAACTTGGCTTTGTTTTGCGATCTGTTGTTTTCACTTGTTCTTGTGTTTCAGAGTGGAAATGCTGAAACAATAAGTGAGCAACAAAAGAAAGATAGGGTCACTGGTTTACCAGGAGTTTCTTTCAATGTTAGTTTTTCTCATTATTCTGGGTATGTGAATGTCAATGAGAGTTCAGGAAGGTTTCTCTTTTATTGGTTCATTGAAGCTGCCGAGGACCCTTCTTCAAATCCTCTTGTTATTTGGCAGGAAGGAGGTCATTTTCTTCACTTTTTTTTTTTTTTATCATATCAGATGGCTAAGAATTACTGCAATTATTATTATTATTTTTAGGTACTTAAATGTCACATATACTGGTTCAAACAGTGGATCCCTTGACCACCAATTGTTTGAATAAGTGTAGTTCTTCCACTTTTCTTAATTTTGTTGATGAGGTCTCTATATAATGTTTGATCACTTTTAAGAGATATATGTTAGAAAAAGAAGAAGAAGAAGATGTTGCTGTATTTCCTGGGTGTACTTCAAAATAGATTACAAGACTACTAATTTGTTCACCTCTGTTCTGTTCATATTTATCATGTACTGATGAGATATATGAATGGCTCAATTTGTATGGTCTTTTCATTTTCATTCTTCCCATGGTTTGGTTATGTGCTTCTGATCCAAGAGTTGCTTCTTTAAGACCTGGATGTTCTGGCATTGGATTTGGGGAAGCGGCACAATTAGGCCCATTTCGTGTTAATCCTGATGGGAAGACCCTCCGTTTGAATCCTTACTCTTGGAATCAAGGTAAGAACTCTGTGAACTGTCATGTAAATTTCCCTTTAATAAAATTAGCATCATCGTATATATGTTTTTCTATTAATTTTAGAAGATACAAAACACATGTATATATGAGTGACGTAGCTCGAGATAAAGATCAATACAGAAAATGGATTCTGGGATAAAGCATAGGTGATGTAACAAAAAAAAATGGCATTTTATTTCGGCCCCTCAATTATTGGGAGCTCAGGACAAGCCATAGGATGATTATGATGAAAATTTTGGTAGTTACATGTTGTATCAATACAAACTCCAGTACCTTATATCTCCTCTCTGTATTGGTAGAGTTGTTCTTGTTCTCTTTTTTTTTTTCTTTTTTCTTTTTTTTATAACTTGGCTATGTTGGATTACTTGCATCGCAATTCGCAGTGGCAAACATCATATTCCTTGATTTCCCTGTTGGTGTTGGTTTTTCCTACTCAAAAACTCCTGATGATGTGCTGACAAATGGAGATAAGAGGACTGGTATAACCTTAGCTTCTTCTTCCACATGCTTCATAATGTACCTGACAATATATTATTACCATTATTCATCTTTTTTTTTCTTTTTTCTTTTTTTTCTGCCTCATCTCTGTGCAGCTGAAGACTCATTAGCATTTTTACTGAAGTGGTTCGAGCGCTTTCCTCAATACAAGGGAAGGGACTTTTATATTATAGGAGAAAGCTACTCTGGTATAAGAAAGATGAATCTATCTATCAATATCAGTGCAGCTTATACTTTCATACTCAATAACTGTTGAAGCTTTATCAGTAGGAGTGATTCAAAGCCAGAAACCTTAACTCTTCTTTATAGTCTATTCCATTTATTTAACTCATTAAGAAAAAATTCCTAAAAATGAGAAACTGTATATGATCATAGTGTCGCTATTATATCTTATGGATTATTGATATCTTTTGATTAGGGCACTATGTCCCGCAACTAGGCCAAGCTATTGTGAGGCACCAGCAGTCAACATCGGATAAATCAATCAATCTCAAGGGGTATATGGTACGGGATCTTTCTCCCATATGAACAACAGAAATATCTATCCAATTTTTCCTATGAAGGGATCAAACAACTAATAAATATATATCTTCGATGCAGGTTGGGAATCCACTAACAGACAATTTCAATGATCATACCGGGTTTTACCAATTCATGTGGTCCGTTGGTTTGATTTCTGATCAAACCTACAAGCTTTATAACAGTCTCTGTACCAACGAGTCCTTTCTCCATCGCTCGAATCAGTGTATGAATATTACGAATCTTGTTTTTTTCTTAACAAGGAAACATTGACAGTTTTAGCATCTTCACTCCACCTTACCCTTGGAATATCGGCAATACCAATGAGACAATAAAAGGAGTTTCTGTAAGTAGAAGCATTCCATAATGCCTGTAAATGTGTCTTATTGAAGAAAATGTTCTTTGTAGCTGAAAAACATTGTTAAATCATGGATTTAATTGACAGAAGACTGAACTACTTGATAAGTATGATCCATGCACCGAGAACTATGGTACAATATACTTTAATTTACCAGAGGTTCAAAAGGCGCTTCATGTTAATCCAGAAGCGGTACCATCTAGATGGGAGCTTTGCAGGTATAGTTTTGTGAAGTATGCTGTATTTTGCTAATTATAGATTGCTCCAACTTTAATATCTGAGAAAACCCATTCAAGATAGAATTGGTATTTTAAGATAATGTCTTGGATAGTATCATTTTGTATACTTAAAGCCATTCCAAGTATATACTACTAGCATTTGAAGCGTTAAAGGTTTGATATTCTGCAGTTTTCTGCTTTGCAGTGAAGTTGGTAATAATTGGAAGGACTCTGCCAGTACAGTACTGGACATTTATCGCGAGTTCATATCTTTAGGTCTTCGAATTTGGGTCTACAGGTACTCATTCGCTTATATACCCTCTTTTAATTGGGTGCTTGATACTATTATAATGCCTTTTGTTAACTGTTAGATTTATGTTGAACTCAATAGAAATAGGCATTTCCATTGTTCAGATTGATGTATAACTTAACTTGCTTTCTTCAACTGAATATTCTGTGATCTTGTGTAGATGATGTTTATACTGATCTTTCCTTTAGTTCTCATTGGAGAAATTCTTCATCTGTGGATCAAATAGTTCAAATGTTAATTGCTCAAGTGTATGAAAAGTAGTATAATCTTTGCTGATCGTTGCATTTTATTAATTTTATTTGTTTTTTTTTTTTTTTGACAGTGGCAATACAGATGCTGTAGTCCCAATTACCTCAACAAGGTACAGCATAGATGCTCTTAAGCTTCCAACCTCATCTCCTTGGCGTGCTTGGTATGATGAAGGTGTCAAAACATTTCTCTTTTCATTTTCTTTCCTATCTATTTCCATAGGATATATACAATTTAAAAGAATAAAATCTAAACAAATCTTTGCTATTTTCAAACATTATTGTCTATAATTACGGCTCACACCAAAACGTTATTGTCTACAATTGCGGCTCACGCCAACACTCTCCCTCAAGTTGATGCATAGAGGTCTCGCATGCCCAACTTGTCAAGTGAGTTGTAGAGGTCCTTGCTCGATACAGTTTTTGTAAGGATATCCGCCAATTGATCTTCAGATTTCACAAATGGAAACCTAATTGTTTTTGCTTCAAGATTTTCCTTGATGAAGTGTCGATCTACCTCCACATGTTTAGTACGATCATGTTGAATGGGATTATGGGAAATTACAATTGCAGCTTTATTGTCACACAAAAGATCCATCTCAGAGTTAGGAGCAAACCCAATTTCAGTAAGTAGCTTTCTTAGCCAGAGGAGTTCACAAAGACCTTTAGCCATTCCCCTAAACTCAGCTTCAGCACTTGACAAAGCTACCACTTTTTGCTTCTTGCTTCTCCAGGTTACAAGATTTCCTCCAACGAATGTAAAATATCTCAAGGTGGACTTTCTATCAGTGATATTACCTGCCCAATCTGCATCCGTATATCCATAAACCATCAACTGACTGTTATGTTTTGAGAACATAAGCCCCTTGCTTGGAGATGACTTCAAGTATCGAAGTATTCGAATCACTGCTTTTATGTGACTTTTACTTGGATTATGCATAAACTGACTTACAACACTCACTGCGTATGCAATATCTGGACGAGTATGAGAGAGATAAATGAGTTTACCAACTAATCTTTGGTATCTACCTTTATCTGTTGGTACTTGGTCTGGGTATTCTCTAAGTTTGTGATTCTAAACAATGGGGGTGTCTGCAGGTCTACACTCCAACATCCCTACTTCGGTTAGCAAGTCTAATATGTATTTCCGTTGAGAAAGAAATATACCTTGCTTAGACCTAGCAACTTCAATTCCCAAGAAATACTTGAGTCCTCCCAGATTCTTCATCTCAAATTCAGTTGCTAATTGCTTTTGAAGTAGAGAGATTTTTTCTTCATCATCTCCTGTAATAATCATGTCATCTACATACACTATCAGAGCCGTTACCTTACCCAACTGATGTTTTAAAAACAAAGTGTGATCAGAGTTACTTTGTTGGAAGCCATATTTCTTCATTGCCAAGCTAAGCCTTCCAAACCATGCTCGCGGTGATTGCTTCAGTCCGTACAATGCTCGCTACAATTTACACACCACTCCATTATCTGAAGAAGCTATATAACCTGGAGGAATATCCATATACACCTCTTCTTGGAGGTCACCGTTGAGAAAAGCATTTTTCACATCAAATTGATGCAAAGGCCAATCAAGATTTGCTGCAAGGGACAATAACACTCTAACGGTATTCACCTTGGCTACAGGTTAGAAAGTCTCCTGGTAATCAACCCCATATGTCTGCGTATATCCCTTTGCTACTAGTCTCGTTTTGTACCGCTCAATAGATCCATCTGTTTTGTGTTTAATGGAGAACACCCATTTGCATCCCACTGTCTGTTTTCCTTCAGATAATGGAACAAGAGTCCATGTATCATTTTTTAGTAGTGCCTTCATTTCTTCCTCTATAGCTCGGGTCCATCTTGGATTTGCCAATGCCTTATGAACATTAGTAGGAATCTGACATGTGGAGAATTCCTGTGCAAAATTCTTATGAGGTTCAGATAGTTTCTCGGTGGATACATAGTTAGCAATCGGATACCTCGACCTTCTTTCTTCAATATCTGGAGAATATCTATTAGGTGGCTTGCCGCGATTATACCTAGGAGGTAAAACATATCCCACAGAATCATCTATGTCATTGATATGTAAGGGTGTAAGAGTGGTACTTACCTCAGGATTATTCTCAGGAGAGGATTTGGCTGGCACTTCAGAGGAAGGGGATATAGGCTCGGTTTCAGATGTTGCATGCTCTGCATTCAGAAATACCTCAATTTCACAGTTCACATCGCCTGAGTTATCATTCGGCCCATCATGCTCATGCGGCTTCTCATTCCGATTTTGTTCCTCATGCTCAGACGACCCCTCAAGTCTGAACCAATCAAAATCATTTGGTGTCTCGTGCTGGGACCAATTCAACTCTTCATTATGTATCTCCCCTTGAAGAGGAGAAGGAGGTACCGTAGATGGAAAAAACATGTCAGTTTCCAAAAATTGAACATCCATAGTCACATAGAGTTTTCGGGTAGTAGGATCATAGCAACGGTACCCTTTTTGATGGATACCATAGCCCAAAAACACACACCGACGTGCACATGGATCAAGCTTATTGCGTTGGTTTTTGTGGAGATACACGTAGGCCACACACCCAAAGATACGAGGAGGAAGCATCAGCGCCGTAGGTATGGACACATGATCGGAAAGAGATTGAAGGGGTGTTTTAAATGATAAAACCTTGGATGGCATTCGGTTGAGAAGATGGACAGCAGTTGAGACGGCACCGGTCCAAAAACGTTTGGGCATATTGGCACCAAGAAGCAGAGCACGGGCAATCTCCAGAAGATGTCTATTCTTCCTCTCGGCGACACCATTCTGTTGGGGTGTTTGTGAGCATGAAGTTTCATGAATTAAACCATAGTGGGAAAAATAAGATTGAAGATCCTTATTAACATATTCACCACCATTATCAGAGCGGAGAACCTTCATGGTGGCACCGTACTGAGTACCAACCATAGCATGAAATGTTTTAAAAACACTGAGAACATCATCTTTGTGTTTTAGCAAGTAGAGCCATGTCATACGGGTACAATCATCCACAAAAATAACAAACCAACGAAAGCCAGACATATTAGCAATGGGCGAGGGCCCCCAGACATCAGAGTGAATTAATGCAAATGGAGTGTCACTTTTATTCATACTCAATGGGTAAGTAGCGCGATGGCTCTTAGCCAAAACACAAGTATCACACTTCAAGTCAGAAGTCTGCAAATGCTTAAACAAATCAGGTAAAACATGCTTCAAATACGGAAAAGATGGGTGTCCCAAGCGTCGATGCCATAGCCACAATGTTGTTTCTTTATTGACATGCAGATTGTTCATGTTGTTGGCCTGGCCAATGTCATCCACATAATATAATCCCCCCTCTTAGTTCCACGTCCAATTATCTCCTTGGTGAGAATATCCTGGATAAGACAAAAGTTTGGATAAATAAGTACAACACAGCCAAGGTCTGCAGTAAGCTGACTTATAGACAACAGTTTATGGGATAAAGACGGAACAAGTAAAGTGTTGGATAAAGTGAGGGATGGAGATAAAGTCACAGAGCCAGCTCCAGTGACTGGTGAGATAACACCATTGGCATTAGCTATGCTGGTGCGTTGTGGAAGAGAAGTGTGAGAGAAGTCCGAAGCAGCAAAAGTCATGTGGTCCGTGGCCCCCGAGTCGAGAAGCCATACCCCACAATCCGCATTTCTATGGGAGGGAAAAAGAGCAAGACCAGAGATACCTGAGTTTAAGTTGGGAGGAGCATCCGTGGACATTGCAGCCGACTGTATAAGAGAGAGATGAGGTTCGGCACGAGCAACAACAGCCGTGCCTGAACGTCCACTAGTGCCGGGGCCATCAGGACGCTTACGGACTTGAAGATCATGCCACTAATCAGGGTACCCATGCAACTTAAAGCAGTTTTCACGTGTGTTTCTGGTTGCCACAATGAGAGCATTTTTTCCCTCAGTAGAATGCCGGTGCTTGGCAGATTTACTATGGCCAGAGGTGCTTAACGAGAGAGCTTTCGACGCCAAGACAGCCCCCTGGGGCCCATCGGTGTCATGGGTAGTCATCACTTGTTGTCGAATAGCCTCCTGCCTAACATGCGCATAAGCCTGTTCAACCATAGGAAATGGTTTTATCTGTAAAACATCAGCACGAATATTGTCTAGCCGATCATCAAGACCATCCAGAAAAACATAAACACGGTCTTCTTGGATGATTTGATTATAGTGTTGAATATCAACAGAACATTCCATAGGATTCGGTCGGCGGAAATCAATTTCACGTCATAGACCCTGCAACGCTGTGTAATATTTCTCTAGCGAGCCCGCAGCTTGTTTCAGTCTACTCACATGACGTCGAAGATCATACACTTGCGATGTATCACTACCATCGAAGAAGGTAGTTGCAATAACATCTCAAACCGCTTTTGCCTTGGGAAAGCGAATAAAATTGCCAATTAAAGACGGATCCATGGAAGTAATTAACCAACCTTTAACAATAGCATTATCAGTGCGCCACTTGCGAAAGGAAGGATCAGTTGATGGCGGCTGGGGAAAGTCGTCGTTAATGTACCCTAGTTTGTCCTTGCCCGAGATATACATCTCAACAACCTGGGACCACAGTGCATAGTTGGAACCGTCCAACTTAATGCCGATCTGAGCAGCGGATGTTTCAGTGGTGATGGTCGGGGTTATTCAAAACTTCAGTCATCCTTGTAGTCAATTCAAGGATAGGATCAGAGAGATTGGACGCGTTGCCAGGAGTATTCTGGTCATCAGAATCCGCCATGGGAGGAAGGGTAGGGTGCAATACTCGGATCTGTGATTTTTGGAGATGCGGTCGGATCTTGAGAAGTTTATTGCATTATAACAAGTGGGTCAATTCTCTTCTCTCCAAAAAAAATTTTTTTTTTTTTTAAGCTTCAAAGTATATATATATTTGAGATCCACATTAACAAGGAGATCCAATTATATATATATAAAACCCTTAATCTCTTCTGCCCATCTTACCAAAAAAGAAAAAAGAGAAAGAGAGAAGGGGCCCGTGTCTTTTAATCTCTTCTGCCCATCTTACCAACAAAGAAAAGAGAAAAAGAGAGAAGGGGGCCCGCGTCTCTTAACCTCTTCTGCCCATCTTAATCTCTTTTGAGATGAAGGGGGCCGCATCTATTAAAAAAAGGAGAGCAAGTGGGCAGCACTTCAACATATGTCTTATGAAAGCAGATCTGACGAGATTTGAATCAAATCTCGAAAGATTGAAGCAACTCCGGGCTTCGGAGGTTTGCAGACGATCTTTTGGCCGGAAGACGAGGTAGATGACGCCGGTGGAGAAGCGAGAGTCCAGCAAAAGCATCAGCAGCAGCGGTTCCGGCGTGGTGTCTGATGAGCGCTTTCCTGCAGTTCCGGCAAGCGTTTTCGGTGGAAATGAAGACTCTTCTTGTTGCGGATCTTGCTGCAGTTTAGTGTCGATGTCTTGGCCGCCGGACGGTGAGTTTCTCGGATGAGGAGCTTTTCAGTCTTGAAGCTGTAAGTTCGACTTTTTACACTCTGCCAAGCTCATGCTCTCCTCACCGGATCGTTAGATTCGGCTGTGGCTGCGCTTCAAGAAGCAGCAGGGGTGTGGTCGTTGACGGACGTCGCCGGAATACGGTGGGGCTCGAGAGAATCGGCTCAGATGGTTCGTAACCTCGCTCTGATACCATGTCAAAACATTTCTCTTTTCATTTTCTTTCCTATCTATTTCCATAGGATATATACAATATAAAAGAATAAAATCTAAACAAATCTTTGCTATTTTCAAACATTATTGTCTATAATTACGGCTCACGCCAAAACGTTATTGTCTACAATTGCAGCTCACGCCAACAGAAGGGCAGGTACATTTTTACTATTCCAATTTCGGCATTTCTCTTTCAAGGTAATAAAAGTTGAATAATGCATGATAATATTTAGGAGCTTGCATAAAAAACTACGTTTTGGTTACAAACATCTTGCTTCGTCACTGTTTCTAATCACAGGTCACGCATGTTGCATATCACTACATACTAGTTGATGATTCATACACATATTTTCTTGCATCCAAATGCATGCTTTGAAAGAGGTGTTATAAACTAAATTTACCTAAATATGCCCGTCAATTATGCGCTCTATGGTTCCTAACAAGACATGGTTTTTTTTTTTTTTTTTTTTGAGAAGAAACAAAATACCATATATTAATAAAAATGAGTAGCAAAAGTGGGAGCATAAGGAATGCTCACCAGCAAACAACAACCCCGAGAACAGCCCAAATTACATGTCACCACAAAACAGAAACAACAGCCACTCACACTAGAGCATTCCAATTTCTAAACCACTCCACAAAGGAGGAACTTGCCTGTAACTTTGAAGAGCTAACCCAAGATGCAGCAATCATTCTAGAAGACTCCCCAACCTGACACACATCGGTAGAAACATCCCTAGTCCATAAGACAGCCATTGATATGACGCTGCCAATAATTCTACATCTTCTATTCACACCATTGACATGATTAAACAAAAAACAGTTTTCTCAAGATAAGGGTGCTGAAAACTTTTCAGGCAACAATCTAGCCCGCAGTTGCCAAACCTGCAGCGAGAAAGAGCAATTGAAAAACATGTTTTAAGTTTTAAGGTTTTGGGTTTGCTGTATTAATTTGATTTTTCCAGTGTTTTGCTAAGGCATGAGGTCTTTGTTAATTATTATTAGGTTGGAGGATGGACTCAGGAGTATGTGGGTCTGAACTTTGTATCAGTAAGGGGTGCAGGTCATAAGGTTGTTCTAACAAGACCCAAGTTGTCTCTTGTGCTCTTCAAGTCCTTCCTGTCAGGAACCTCAATGCCAAGCTCATAAGGGTTGTTCAGTGATGATTGAAATAATTACTAAGTATATATATAGGCATCATTCAGTTGATCTTGATGATCAATTATATATATGAATAAGAATGAAGCTAGCTTGATTTCTTGAAATGTATTATTTCATATTTACAGACTAATATTGAAATGATTAATATGAAACATCAATCTACCGATACGCCTAGTTTGTCAATATTTGAAGGATACATACAACAGCGTTCGCACATCAGTTTAAAACTGCTATTGATTATTTTTAACAGCATTTTAGAACCTATGTTAAAAAGCCTCGTGTTTTGATATGACTTTTTATGAAAAATTTAAAAGAAAACAATCTAATTACTGTTACGTAGGCAAATGGCCTGGCTTTATCTATTGATGAAATGACTATACATCAATATGTATATATATATATATGTATATGTGTGTGTGTGTGTGTTGGCTCTGTATTACCGTCCAAGAGGGGGTAAATTGGATGTAGTGGAACCAAGATGGACACAGATTTAGAGTGGTTTGACTTCCCTTAAGCTTACTCCACTGCTTAACCACCCACGATCAAGATTTTTCAAAACATACTAAATTTTTTAACTTACACTAACCAACTTACAGGCGTGGTTAAAAGCTGTACAACGAGAGGTTATAATCTCGGTTGACTAACAAGTTAATAATATATCAAGGTTACAAATGATATAGAGAGATGTTTTAAAAACACTCTCAAGTTTTTAGCATACAACCTTGAAATGAACAATCTTTATTATTTCAAACATAATATTTTAAGTGAAGTGCAATGTTGAAATAATTATTTACAAATACATGTAATCAATTCAAAATGATGATAAGATAAGTTCAAGAATTGAATATGCACATGTATATTCGAATATTGATTCTAAAGATGATATATGAGGCACAAAAATCAATACGCACAAATAATCAAAATATTGATTCAAATAAATTAGAATGAGCACAAAAATCGATATAGACACAAGCATATGAAACCACAATCAAAATAATAATAAATCAAATCACAAGTATGGTTTCTATGTTTAAAAACATTTGCACATGTAATCAAATCAAGATGATAGCAATATAGTACAAAGATCGATTACCTCAAGTAATATCGCAAGAATCTCAAGGAAAGAGTTTGTCCAACAATGGTTAAGGTTGAAGCTCGGAGATTCTTTCAATGTGATAGAGATGAAAAAATGCTTCAACTATGATTATCAAGATCAAAGATGTGTAGTGAAGACTCTTGAAGAGAACACTTATCAACTTCCAACAATTTTCTTAAAGATGTTCAAAAAGATAGTGAAATAGGTTTAAAGAAATCTTTGAAAGAAAGGATTGAAGAACACTTATGATGAACTCTTGCGTAAATGATTTGTTTTAAAACGGATTTGGAACTTGTTTTTGGCTGAAAATGTGGAGAATAATTCATAGGCACAAGTTTTAAGTTTTTACAAAAGTTGCTAAAAAATGAGTCAAGTGTGATATTTATATATAGAAAATACCTACTAGGGGCACAGGAACACGTTCCTTAGATGAGGAGTGTGTTTCTGTTTTGAAATTTTTTAAATTTCAAATTTCCTACAAATATTGCATGAACGTGTTCCTTCATTTGTCCGTTGGACATAGGAGTGAGGTTCTTCAATTGGAAACTCGGTTTCTATGAAAATTCTCATTTTGCCCTTTTCACATGAGCGCGTTCCTAAGAGGAAGAGGTCTATGATCTGAAAATTTGGATTTCGGACAAAAACACAAAAGCGCGTTCATTCTTTAAGGAGCGCATTCTTTTTTCACTGTCACTCCTAAGTGAAATTCCTAGGAGCGCGTTTCTTGACATAGTTTAAGGAATTTCTCACTTATGAACACAGGAGCATGTTCCTTGGAGTCCAAAGTGACTGAAACTTTATTTTTTGATCAAAACTAGTTTAAAACATATTCAAACATGGACCATTTTAAACAAGATTAAAACAAAGTGTATGAAGATGAACAACATGTAAAACAATCGATCAAGATAGATTAAACAAGTTGAACAAGACATACAATACTACTTGCTAACAAACGATGAACTTCATGCAAAGTTGATAAAAAAGAAACGTACATGAATGCATGATGAATAATATCACAGGTATGCATGAATATCAACCTATTCTACATGATTGCATAATTATCAAGATAATATAAGTGCATGTATGATAGTATTGAACGTGCATGAACATTTAATGAACTACATGCATGAATGAGAATGATTTATGCATGATTTTAAAACGCATGCAAACTATATTGTGGTTGAAACATAAAGATTGTCCTACAGCATTAAGATTCTAGACAAGAAATACAAACTTGAAGCTCTTAAAACTCTTAATCTTCGCGCTTTATTGTTTCATCCATAAGCTTTGACATATCCAGTTGAATCCATATTATATAGGAAGTAAGCACTAAAACAATTAGGTCAAAGACATTAATATTCAAATGAAATGTTATTTGCAATCATCAAAATAAAACTGAGTGAGAGTAGTTACACCAACAATTTATATCATAAAAAATAAAAATACTTGGAAACTTTTTGCGGCGAAGCCATTTTCTACCCATAATACCCTTGAAAACTTTATCTCTTTTTTTTTTTTTGAAAAACTAATTTTATTGTTAATGGGGTTAAAATAGTAATTTGACAAATAACTAATTTTTTTTTTCTACACCCTACTACTTTTTAGGGGAGCCGCTTTTCACACCAAAAATCCCAGAATGAATGCCCTAGAAAAATTCAAAGTTGCAACCATCCAGATAAAAATTTGTTTTTCCTTTTTCTCCGACCACTAAGTCATTACCCTGATGACTGAATATAGTTATATACCACATGAACCCTTGCTAGATCGTTTGCCACTATTATCTTAAGAAAAGTACTCTTAACCCATGAGCATGTTTAGCTAAGCGAGCTGAGATTTCTGCTAGTATTAATATTATCTCTACTTAATTATCTTTAGGTCTAAGTTATACTAAAAAAAAACATTGATATTTGATAAGATTGTGATTTGAGCTTATATTCCATGTTAGGAAATCGTTTATATTCAAGGTGAGACTAATAATATTTTGGGAAACCGGTACCCAACAAATATACCCTTTAACATATTAATTCCATTGTATCATCCATTCATGTATTACCACCAACACGAGTTTTGACATAACAAGCTTGCAATAACTAGAGTTATTTTCTAGGTTAATTAAATTAAGATAATTTGATTTTTATTTTTTTTAATGTGTTTTCTATTGAGTAGTTTTATAAATATGTTTGGCTAGATTTTTCAATAGTCTATAAAAACTATTTTAGTTAATTAACATTTATTTTTATTTCAAAATTCATTTTAATCGTAATTGTCATTTTGTATTTGCACGACTTTAACCAATAATTTATTGCAAAATAAACTTCAATTGTTTGTGTTCACGCTGATGCATGTGCTATATATATATATATATTAATTGTATTCTTTTAAATGATATGTGTTCAGATAAAATATTTAATAGATACTAATAATAATTGACAGCCCATGATATTTTATCTAGAAAAATGTTAAAGATATTGAAATTTCTACGCCAATTACTACAAATATGATGTGTCAAACATCTACATCAGATTTATAATTTCATTAAAAAATATATTATTTTAATATATTAAAGTTAAAAGTCAATGTAATAGTAATTAATTTATAACAATTGATATAATGTTTTTAATTCATACATCGTTACAGTTTTATCTATTGCTAGCATTTATAAGGTCCAACAAATGTAGATATAGTGACTACAATATTCTTTGCAGTGTAAACACAATTGTCTGATGAACTATGCATTGGTGCTTAAAAGAGCTGCTTCAATAAATCTCTATTTAGTTCTCTTAAAGGCTGACAGAAATGGAATTAAAGGAGAGGAACAAGGACAATAGTATTCAAGTTCCACTACTCCACTCATCTCAAAATCTGTATTAACCTGCAAAATTTGATCTTATTTAATTTTGATTATTTCTGACATCTCTATTATTATTATTATTAGTCTACAACAATTGTGTTGCACCTAAATTAAAGAGGATGAAATTTAACAAAAAAAAAAAAAGACAAGGTAAAATGGAATTAAAAGTTATCAAAAAAAATAAAATAAAAAAGGATTAAAATATATCAAAATAACATAAAAAAAGGAACTGAAAATGATAAAAAATAAAAAAAAATCTTAAAATAAGTCTTATGTTTATCAACATTACAAAAAAAAAAATAGTATATTTTTATCAAATTACCCATAAATATATTTTTTATACAAATTTATTTAACAATGCATATTAGAAATAGTGGGTAATTTAAAATTTTATGATAAATAGTATAAATTATTATTTTTATTGTTATTTTGATTATTACGAAGGGTTTCCGTCCCACGTGGCATCATTCTGTGGGACCCACATCGAATACTTTAAATACGCAGCCTTAGCGCCAAAATCCCCTAACTTCCCCTCTCTCTCTCTCTCTCTCTCTCTCTCTCTAAGCTTTCTTCTCAAAGCATTTCTCTGGTAAGAAATCTCAATCACAATCATCTACGCATTTCTCTGGTAAGAAATCTCAATCACAATCATCTATAGTCTTATTGAGATAAAAATTTGATTTCTTTAACTGGAAATGTTAATGGATTATCTAGTGATTTTGTTTTTTAATTTCTTTCAATTTCATGTTCTTGTTTTAAGCTTGTTTTGTTTTGTTAGAGTTTCTAACATCGTCAATCTTGATTGGATTCGAATGTTTTATAATCTTTGTGAATTTATGTTATCTGGGTTTTGTTTTTTAATCGCTGGCATTCAAAATTCTTCAAGAAACAAGTAATTCTTTTGTAATTTTTTGGATTTTCCATCGAATTGGGATAAACTTGCGCTGAAAATTTCAATGAAAACCTCACAATCTTTGTGGGTTATTATATGTCAAACAATTTTTTGCAGAGTTCTTTACTTCTTTTTTTGGGTTTTTAGGATTCATTTTACTTTATAGTTAACAGTCCAAGAAAGTTAATGAAACAACTTCGTTTAATTCGATAATCATCCAATTACTATGAAAGAAAAAGGATTCATTGATTGATATAACTGAATAACCTTTCTTGCTTTCTTTCTCTGTTTCTGTCTCTCTACCATTTAGGAATAATAACTTTCTCACCTTATTTACTGTTGAATTTTCTCATTTCTGTCAGCTTTTAAGAGAACAAAATAGAGATTTATTGAAGCAGCTCTTTTAAGCAACAATGAATAGTTCAACAGACAATGATAATTCCAATGCAGAGAATGTACTACTACAACCCACTATATCTACATTTGATCACACTTCGGGCACACCCGAAGGCTTCCTGAGATTACAGACTGAAATAAATCAAATGTATGTTCAAGGTAATGTGGCTGACTTAGCTCATCCAAACATTCAGGCTTCAATTGCTTATAGTCTGATGTCCATGTTATTATATGGCAGATGAAGCTAATCTCAACAATCCTGCCGCTGTAATCAACAGCTCACGGGGACCAGAGGTTTACAGACACTCTACAAATATTGTCGGTAACGGGTATCTTCGAGATCAACCAGACAGTCGAGTTGGAACATTGGCTGATACACCAAATATACCAAATATAGTCACTTCCACAGCCATCACTGATAATTATGATCATGACTTCCCCCGACTCGAAAGCATTCGGAGACCACAAACCATCAATGGTAATTATGAGCGTAACTTCCCCCCACTCAGAAGCATTTGGAGATCACGAATCAACAGACAATCTGTGAGTATTGGTAGTAGAATGAACCTTGGAGGTCAACAAGACAATCAAGTTGAAACATTGGTTGATACGTCAAACACAGTCACTGCCACGGCCAACAATGATCATTTTGATCATGACAACCCCCCGCTTGAAAGCATTCGGAGACCACAAATCAACGGACAATCCACGAGTATTGGTAGTAGTAACATGAACCTTGGAGGTCAACGAGACAATCAAGTTGAAACATTGGTTGATACGTCAAACACAATCACTGCCACAACCAACAATGATACTTATGAGCGTGATGACCCTCCACTCGAAAGCGTATGGAGACCACAAATCAACAGACAATCCATGGGTATTGGTAGTAGTAACATGAATCTTGAACGTCAACAGCTAAGTCAAGTTGAAACATTGGCTGATAACATTGACATTGCCACAGCCAATGATAATTTTGAGCGTGACAACCCCCTGCGAGAAAGCATTTGGAGACCACAAATGAGCAGACAATCCATGAGTATTGGTAGTAGTAACATGAATCTTGGAGGTCAACCAGACAGTCAAGTTGAAACATTGGCTGATACACCAAACATAGTCACAAATGCTGGAGTTCGAGCACATCTTCAGAGAGTTATAGCAGCTAATATTGCAAGGAACAATTCGAACATTAGAGGCACCATTCCTGGTTTATGGCGACCTCAAGTCCATGGACACATGATTTTTGACCGTGCCATGATGAACAGTGTACGATCTAGCAGCCCTTTTCATCCAGAGCAAGTCTTGAGCCATGGATTTAATCATTCCTTAGTAGGTGACTCACAAAGTTATCCCCCGGCTGGTGCAACTTTAAATAATGATAAAAATGCAGTTCCTTACCGACCACATGCATTCCATGACCATATGATTCCGTACAATGCAAATGCTGGGATCAATTCAAGCTCATCCAACATCGTCCAAACTTCGCAAGGTATTGGTCAAAATTATTCCCCCAGGCAGAGATCAGAATTTCAAGAAATAAGACATCAGAATACCAATGCTTACAATCGCCTCAATGTACATCCTGGAGAAGCTTTGAGACCCTTAAGTATTAACCAAGAGAGTTTTTTAGCTAATCAGCCAGTCTGGGCATGGGGGACCATGGCTGGAAATCGACCTGATGCTGCTATGAGTGTTCCAAATATATCTGCTGTTCATACTGAAATGCACCAAGGTTATGTGAATAATGTTGGGGCCACATCTAGACATCCGTCCCTCATGCCTCCTCTTGGCAGTGGCGCAGGAAGAACGACTGGTCCAAATCAATCAGGTATAGAGGTTACTGTAGCCGTTCACATTAGATTTGTTCCATAAGCAAAAAGGTCACCATAGCTTACTATAAAGAGCTTTTAACCCAAGTCCATTTTATTAACATGCAAGACCTTCACTGGCTCATAAAGAGTGAGGTAGGCTTCTTCCTTGCCTCTCTTTTTATGATCCAGCTACCTTTTTCCTTGTTTTGATTCTTCAGAGTTTAGTGAAAGGAGAATAATTTCGATTGCATTGGATTTAGTGTTCCTGATACAAGTTAATTGATAATTTCTTTCAGTGACTTGAGTACTTGTTGCTTTCTAGGAATCTTAGTATTTTTCCTCTGCTTTTGAGATAAACATCCTGATTCAAACTATTCACAATTGCATTGGTGTTTGTTATCTTTGTGCATTATTATATCAGCTGTATGAATTTCCCTTCCTCTTTCCTCATTTCTTATGTTTATTTTGCCTACTCTTTGCTCATCTATCTCTTAGATTTTATTTTTTGTTCATTTCTTTGTTTTTGAGGTTTATGTGGGACTTTGAGCCCATGGCCTAATTTATGTGGATACCCCAAGTCAAAACCATTGACCTATGAGTTCAACCCGTAAATCTCATTGAGTAGGTAAAGTTTGTCCTTGATGACCCAACAAGACGTGGATTAAGAAATGCACATTCACCACCCATGAGTTACTGGTTTTGTTGAACACAAGCTTACCTTTTGGGAATCCTCATCTCCTCTATCCACATCTTGATAGTATTGGTACAGTGATACACTCCTATTTCAGGGTTATGAGTCTCTATCATTATAGTCATGTGGATGCTTGCATGCAGGGGCTGTAAATTCATCAAGAGAGGGACATGCTAGATTCAGGCTTCAGAGACAACCAGGTAACGGCGATATCCATCTTTCACTAACTTGCATTTCAGTAATTCTACATAGAAATTCTACCTTTACAGCAAACTAAATTGGTGGCAGCTGAGCTAGAACTTGGGGACAGAGTTGGACCGTCGCAGCATCCTGAAGTTCTTAGACAGTCTGCTGTTAGAGATGATAGTTTCCGACCTTACCCAACTGCTATTTTTCCTACACCAGAACGAAGGAGAATGGAACCCCAGCCTACAACACATGAATCGGAAGGTATACTATTGGTTTCTTTTACATGTTTGAAACATTTATAACGTTCATACTAGGCAAACATCATCCTTACCGCGATTCATCAATAAGCTGAGTTCATTGTCTAGATTAACCTCAACCTTCCTTCTCTCTATCCGGTCTTCCTCTAATTGTAATGGGAACCATTAAGAATCTTATTCTTGATAGTGCAAGCTTAACCCTGAACTGGTTGGTGAAACCCTCTCCAAATAAATGCGTGCTTTTTTAATGCAACCTTGATCCTTAACCTGATGATTGGGAGGGACCTGTCCAGATATCCCAAAACACTGAATCCTTGTTGCCAATACTTGAGCTTAAACTTTTTTTCATTATCCTCTATGTGAACTTGGTTTGTAGCTGATATAGAGGTGATCTTTTATGTTGATGGCGAGCATAGATGAACCAGTATGCCATATAATCTATGAAATGGTTCCAAGTTGCATGGCATGACTGTCTTGTTTTGCAATGGATATACTGTTACACAGTTGTTACTTTTGATAGTTACTACCATGTTAATTGCAGCTTGTCCTTATCATGAACGTGCTACTGGAGTGAATTGCCCAATATGCAGGAGAGATTCAAGTTTAACACCGTCAGGTCCTGTCTCCCAGCCTGCTACTCCTCCACCAACTGCGGTTCTGCCTTGTCAACATGTCTACCATGCTGAATGCTTGAGAAATATAACTCCCCGGGACCAAGAGAGTAATCCCCCATGCATTGCTTGTGCCCTTGGCGCTGCCTCGGATTCTAATTGATGAAGTCTGATTACTTCTATTCATTTTGGAGCTTCAAATTTTTTTGGTGTATCCATGGAAGAGAAAGGAAAAGATGCGTCCAGAGCAATTGTACATACAGAGGTATTTTTGATGCCAGCTTCCTTGAATTGTGAGCTGTTGCTTATTGTAATACAGATACACTTGAGTCATGAAATTCAAAAATACAACCATGATTACAGTTGAAATGGTTTTGAACCTTGTGCACCTTGATGACATTCACCTTTTGAATGTAGCTGAGATTTACAATTTTGGCCAGCACTCTGGTGTTTGTGTGTGTGTGTGTGTGTGTGTGATGTTTTTAACCTCAGGTTGACTAGGGAATCAACCAAAGTAAATTTCCTTATCCATACAAAAGCTGTATCTAAATCACGAAACAAAAGAGGTGAAAATTCACCAAGAAGCATGCAAGAAGCTCTCACCTAGTGGGGTCTCGAGGAAAGATCAGACCACTGAAAAAATCTAATCTGATAAGTATCTTAATGCTAAACCCATTAAAATTCAACCTCACCTCTTCATTAAATTTCCATTGTTATTTTACATTATGAATGATACAAGACTGACAAATAAATATTGCATTTCTTAGAGAATAATCTCAACCTTTTTATTAAGACTCGAAGTTACAAACAAGTTTATAGCACACAACTTAGATTACACCGAACTTTTTTTACTTTGTGGAAAGAAGAAAAAGGTAAGCCAATGAAGAAAAAGGGGGGAAAGCGAGAGAGAGAGAGAGAGAGAGAGAGAGAGAGAGAGAGAGAGAGAGAGAGAGAGAGAGAGAGAGAGAGAAAGATTTAGCTCTGTAGAACAAGTTTTTTACTGAGAATTATATCATCTGTGGTGAAATCTGCTTCTTTCCTGCAAGTTCCTCTTCCAAAGTCTAGGTTGTAGGAGTCGGCAAGGCCCTCTATCAGGTCAAATTCAGGCTTCCATCCCAGAACACTCTTGGCTTTTTCAATTGATGCAAAGAAATGCTGCATTTAATACAGAAATAAGCATATAATATCTCTTAGCCAGGATAAAAAGATGTAATGTATTTGTAAGCTAACTGATGCAAACAGTATTCAATGAATCTTTCCCTTCATCATCTAACCAGTAATTAAGAAAGTCTAAGTTGATCAACACTGATCTGTTTAAATATATATATTCATTCTATACTGCAAATTTAACTTAATCAAATGAGGACGGCCTTGTGTGAGATTATGTAGTTTTAACTTTTAGTTTTGAGAGGAAGGAATAAAATAAAATAATAAGAGTTAATTTTTTTCATCTCTTGAAGTTCTGTTTCAATTTCCATTCTTGAGCTTAGAAAATGTGGACTTGCCCAAAAAATGACTATTCATGCAGCCTCTTATCAAATGTGTCAACTTCTTTGCATTGTTAATAGTGGGACTAATGGTGCATTGCTACACATATAAATACCTGATCTCGGAATGGGAAGGCCTTCTTTTTACCAAAATCAAACTCCTTGGGATTATAATGAATAATCTCTGGCTCAGGAAACCCAGCAGCCTAAGAGAAACAAAATTTAAAATGATACTTTCAGTAAACAAAAGAAAAGGGAGGTGGGGCACTTTAAAATAAGTATATTCAGTCTTAAGAGAAATGCTCAGATTTTCCGGTCAAGTTAAGAAAAATCACCTTTGCACACGCCCTTGCTAACCCATCAAATGTGACATATTTCTCTCCTGATATGTTAAAGACTTGTTTGCTTGCTTTTTCCTTACCAAGAACCTCAACAAATGCTTTTGCCAAGTCCTGGGATTGTTCAACTTAATCGCATTAGGAATTCAATATTAAAACTAAAACGAACACATTCAACAACATATTACGACACTCACAATCCATCTTGCTTACCTTCACATGGCCAAGTTGGGTTATTTGAACCCCGGAACTCGGGATTGGAATTGGGCGACCCGCTTTTAACCTGTGGAAGAACCACTCCTCAACTGGGTTGTAGTTCAAAGGACCATAAATGTACACTGGCCTCAGTGAAGTCCAGTTTACACCTTTTGAATCTAACAAGCTCTCTGTCTCAAGCTTACCCTTGTGTCTACTCTTTGGATCTACTGCATCAATCTGCAAACCGGCCTCAAAACATTAGCATAAAGAAGAACAACAATAGCAAATTAGGACAAATCAGAGTCTGTAAAAATGCACCACTCTTCGCCAGTAACAAACATTTAATAAGGAAATCTGAAGAGGCGATTAGTTCACTAATATGTCATTGGCAATATAACAGCATTATCTGTAAAAGAGTCGGACCATCTGCTTGAGAATACTACCAAAGAGAAAAGAAGAATGCTAGAAAACTAGGGTTTCATTACTCTGAAAAAGAATGAGAATACAAAAGAACAGCTCAACTCAACTCAACTCAACTAAGTTTTTTCCCAACTAAATGGGATCGGTAGCTTACATAGCTACCTAAACAAAATAAAATTATTATACTACCCCTAATAATATGTAATTACTCTAATACTAGGTTCCTCTTTTTGTGACTTGTAATTTGAACTAGATAGACTGAAAAGCTCCTTTTCCAGGTTAACCTACAGATTGTAGTTTTTGACATTGTACTTAATGTTACATTTAAACTTCAAGAGATCCATCAGTTTGTTGTAAAATTAGAGAGATAAACACTAAGAGATCCATCAGTTTGTAGTAAAATTAGAGAGATAAACACCAAGTAAAATGTATTTATTGTAACTTACTTCAAAGTGAGGTAACAGATCAGACTTTAGATATACACCAGCTGATGAGCAATATATGTACCTGAATTTAGGAGAAGGATTCTTGAGAATAATAAAAGCGAGTGCAAAGATAGATGAGCAGAAACAATATGGAAGCGAACATTAGAAAAAGGTTCAATAACTTTTGTTGAGACACTCTTTACCAAAAAAAAAAAGAAAAAACTGAGAAGAAAACCACTTACAAAGTTAGAAAGCTATAAGTTGAAGGTTTTAGAAATGTTCAAAGATGGAAAATAATGACTTTCCAAAAATGCCAAAAATACACTACTTTTAGTGAGGAAATATGATTCATTCAAATGGCTTTGACTATAATATTATAAATCTACAACACAAATAAAGAAGAAATTGCAATTCGCAAAAGCTTTCCACAAGAAATAGAAATATAAGAGCATACAGAAAGTATAGGAAGATCTTACTGCTCAAGCTTTGGTAGTGCATTCAATATGGGTTCCACTTCATCAGCCTCTCGCCCTAAAAGACAAACATTATCATAAACGGTTCTTGAAAAAAAAAAATCCAAATGTGCAAGGTTGTAATCCAGTGCTGGCCTCCAGTTTTCCTTTCCATGAGAAAGGCTAAAGTGACATGATATTAAAACATCATCTGATACGTTATATTAGTCACATTCCTCAAATCATGTATGACAACATGATTCATTGAAGGAAGATGAATGGTGAATAATCAATCATGTCCCAAATGGTCTTTTAGAAGGGGTCCATCTAGCTTTGTTCTTTTTTAATATACCTGGAGGCATTGACCTATTTACTGAGTTTGTATGTTCAAAACAAGAGTAATTTTGAGCTTGGAATAGGATAACTAATTCTCCATCCCATTAATATACAATTCTATACGTACCATTGATATCATAGACAACATCAAACCCTTCAGCTGCCAGGCTAGTCTTCACAAAATCGAAATCCTTTCTGTCTCCTTTCAAGTGCAAGATCTTGCAAATTAATGACAAGAATCAAGATGATCAGATACTAAAAATACACACTATTAGCAAGTAGCAACAATATTTGAACCACTGGATCACTGATAAACATGGCAAGTGAATTACCTTAGAAGAGAAATCTGCAAAATCCAAGTTAGACTCACTCGGCAATTGTTGGGCAATAGGTGCTTTACCTCTGGTGAACAAGGTCACTTGATGACCTTCTTTGACAAGAAGCCTAGACAAGAAAATTCCAATGAATCTGGTTCCTCCCATTATCAAAATCTTCTTTTCACTTGTTGCTTTAACCTGTAATGTTACTTTTGCTTGCTGCAGAGCCCTCTTCTTGTACTGCAACCAAAGAAATATAGTAAAGCAAACTTGGGCCTCATAGCTGACTCATTTGTCAATTTGATTAATTGATTGAATCATGAGTTCAAAACATAAAATTCACTTGAAATCTTTACAAAACTGAGAACATCAAGTATTACAAAAACTGAAGATGTGAGGGAAGGTAAGAAAAAGTGACTAATGCGAGTTTGTTTTTGATTTATGCAAATAATTAACACCAATATCTCACTCTCTTCATGTATAATTGAAACAAATTACTCCAATATATCAGTGTTGTCGAATAACTCAGGATTGAGCAGTTTCAAAATTTTAAAATTTTTGAACAGTGTAGGTTTTTTTCATTTCAAGAAAAAAAAAAAAGAGGGCAGATATAGAATGCACTTTTTTACCACCCATGATTGCAAATAACAGAAACCCAGTATCCAAAACTAGAAATTTGGCAAATAACCAGAAAGGAATTGAGCTATTTCAAAATTAAGAGAATTTTCAAACAGTATAAACTGCACATTTTTACCACCCACAATTGAAATTAACTGAAACCCAATATCTAAAACTAGAAATCTAGCAAATACCCAGAAAAAAAAGAGTAAATTATCTTATTGGTTCCAAAGCTAGGACTGAACATTTCATATAGATAAATGGGTGGTGTGATCGAAGAAGTTAGGATTCTTTTCAATTTAGATGAATGAAGAAGATTTTTACCTGTAATGGGTTGTTGAATCTAATGCCATGGAAGTCAGAGAGAGATGATGGTGGTAGAGAGAAGGCAGGTTGCTTATGCTGCGCCACCACCAGCCTTGCCATTCTCTTCTTCTTCTTCTTCTTCCTTGTTTTCTTAATTGTGTTCTCCTCTCCCTTACCTCACCTTGTATTTCCCAAGTTCTTCTGGCTGAGTTTGATTTGAGCAACTTTAAGTTCTTGCCCATCTCTTCTCACTCTTTCTTTTGGCTCTCTGTCACTCCTGGTGAGGATAAGAGTAACACAAGCCTCACTTTGGTTACATCAACCACAGCCTCTCGTTCCAAACTTTACTCTCTGTCTAGTGTGTAGTAATGTGTGTTTTTGTTCTGTTGTTTTATTTTTACAACAGAAGATGTAGGAATGTGCATTTTTGAGTTTTCATTCTAATTTTAATTCAGGGAAAGTTTTTAAATTATTCAAGGAACAATTTCATTAGCCTGCACTGAGGTTTCTATTTTTATAAGGAAGCCCCTCTAGTCTTGGAATTTGGTAAAGATATCTTTACCTTCTCTTATAAAGAGGTATGATATTCAGCCCTTTTTTAAAAAATAAATAAATAAATTTATATTGTATAAACATTGATTAGTTTTAATTGTGTGCGTCTAAACTTTTTCAGTCAAAATCAGGAGTTAAATAAGTTGAGTTTTTTCTCTTTTAATTAAAGTAAGAAGTAAACTATAATAATTGGCTCAGATAATTCTTATTCAGGTTTATTATGTCTCTTAACTATACTGGAATAATTCTTATTCAGGTTTTTTAATAATATTAAAAAATTAAGATTTTGGTCCCTAATAACAACGAATTTGTGTCAGCATTAAAAAATTAAAATATTAATAACAAGGGTGTCATTAAGTAGAACTGGAAAATCAAGTATACTGGGAAGCAGAAAAGCGAGGATTTCAGCTTGATTTTTGACTGTTAAGGAGAAATCTTCAGTTGGGTACAATCGGAAACGATGAAGTTGAGATGCATTCATTGTGGGTATTCGATTAAAACGCTGTTCGTGCAATATTCAACTGGGAACATCCGATTGATGAAATGCGTAATGCCCTTTTACTTCTTTCTCTCAAATTTTCATTTTCTCTAAGAACATGTTCTTCAACGTTAAATTATGTTCCTTGTTCCGTCTTCTCAGGATAATTGCAAAGCAATTGCAGACGAGTACATTGAGTGTGAAATTATGGTAAAGCCCTGAGACAACGCAGCTCTGATCAAAATTTTAGCAAAAAAAAAAAAAAGAAAGAAAGAAAATTTTGATTGGAAAACCATGATTTTTAGAACCAGGAACCAGACCCAGACTTTGCTTTTCATTTCTTTTGATTTTATGGTTAGAATGGAGTGGGAAATTGTGGTAAAGCCCCGAGAAACATGATTTTTTAGAACCTTGAACCAGACCCAGAATTTGTGCTTCTTACCCATTTGATTTTAATGGTTGATTTTTTAGGTTAGATGTCATGCGAAAATTATTGATTTTATTGTTTTCTAATAATGAATCATGCGTATCTATTTTTTTTTCGTAGATTCCTCTTATCTATTTGATTTTGCCCAAGCAGAACGCATACAAGCATTTGCTCTATCATGCCTGATTCACCCCGGCTCAGATCAAAAGTTTAGGGACAAAAATGAAAAATTTGGAAGGAAAACTATGACTTTAGGACTTGGAACAAGACCCAGAATCTGTACTTCATTCATATTTGATTTTACAGTTAGAATAGTTGGTTTTGAGGTTAGATGTCATGGGAAAATTATTCATTTTATTGTTTTTCTATTAATGAAACACGGGTACCTTCTTTTGGTGTAGATTCTTCTTATTGATTTGATTTTGCACAAGCAGAAAGCATACTGGCATTTGCTGTATAATGCCCTGAATCCAGAGACTCTTCATTTTCAGGTTTAAGTTTATGTTTTGTTGGATTTGCTTATCTTCAACCTGTCCATACTCACTTGTTTTATTACTAACACCGTTTCTTCTTGTAACTATGTAGGGAGTGTTGTGGAAGTCATCTGGTGTTTATCTTCTTTTAGATGCTTGTATCCAATCCTTGTTTTAGATTTTTTTTTTTTATTGTCATTATTTTACTTTTTTAATTCCAATGCCCCTTGGCGCCTTCTGTAAAGAACCTTAAAATTCAGGCAGAAATTTACTTTTGACCAAAAATATGGAAGATGAAGGATTTTCAAAGAGTTCGTTGTCTTTGATATGGTCTTGTGGGAAGGTTTTTTTTTTCCATTCCAAGTGAAAGTGAACTATGATTTCCAAAATTGTTGATGGTTTTGTTTTAGATAATTGGCTTCTGTATGTTTGTCGCAGATGCTGGTGGATGTGTTATTGGTAAACTTTATTTTTCTTGGTGGTCTACTGCTTTTGACAAGGACTTTTCTAAAACATTCATCTCAAATCATCAGGTATAACTTTTTTACTTTCTTCATATCATAGTAGGATTCATTCATGCTTTCCAATTGAAGAATATTTCTGTTTTACAAAAATATGGAACTATTTTGATCAATTGAAATGTCTAGAGTTGATTCTTTTTGTTCTTGAAACAATAAATGAACACATTGGGATGGCCTATGGGGGCGTCTCCCACTCAAGCAACCAGGGGCCCTTGGGGATTACTCTGGCAAAGCCCGGATATCGTCGTTTCACTCAACACATTATATGTAATTATTCTCAGCAAAACAAAGTTAAAATGTGTCATGTTCATATCATACTTAGTGGTTGGTGAGGACCTCGTTAAGCATATGTATATGTCCTCACATTATTTGGTGGTAAAAAGGCTTTGAAGTATTTTTCAGCTCTTAAATCACTTTAGTCTTCTTCTTTTTGGTAACAAATTACCTTTGTTGTTGCAACTTGACTCTTCAGCTACAGGGACCTTTTGCTTGCTATCATCATTTCAAGCTATCTCAAGACGTTTGTCATAGCCATGATGGTATGTGATTGCCTAGTTTTACTCATTCAAAAGTACCAGAATGTACAAACTTATTTGTTTCTTTGTTTCTGGATTCAACAGTATCTTCTGACTATTCATATTGCTATTGTTTAATTTTGCATATACAGGTTTGGGAGTTCCCATCTTCTGTGTTTTTTGTTGTTGATATGCTTGTCCTGTCATCTAATGTGGTAGCCTTGAAAGGTCAGATATAGTCAATCTTAGCCTTTTTTTTTTGGACCACATGACTTTTGAAAGGCTCTGCATTCTATACTTGCTGCCAATTCTCTACCATTCACACTCGTCGTCTCGTCGTACATCTAGCTGAAGAGTTGAATCTTGTAGGCTTAAGATCTGAAAACAGAAATTTAAAATAAAAAAAATAAAAAATAAGAAAAAGGAAATGAAAATAAAGATATGATAATAAGGGGACATATAGCTGAGTAAGCTTTATGCTTTTTCTGGCTTCAAATTTCTGATTTCTTCAATGCTATATGCTTGTACTTTTTAGGTGCCACTATCAAGTACCAATATCATACTTGTATCAATATGAACAAAAAGATCAGAAAAATTGTTATATTTGGACCTTTTCCTCTAAATTTTGAATGTCGAATTGTACAATTTATAGATTTAAATGAAGATTTTTGCGACCATGACTCTACATATTTAACTTTGAAAGAGTCCTATGTGGCTGTGTTTTTTAATCTTATTATGCAATAATGAATTCCTTTTTTCCTCCTTTTGTGATAAATAACTATTAATTATGCAACTATAACTTTACTTGCATGAGTAGAATCTGTTTTATGTTTTCACGTAATAAACTTGATAACATTTATTGGAAAATCAAGAACGCTTTTACTTATCATATTGGTTAGTGAGTATCTTAAGTGCCCATTTTTACATATTTTATATTTGATATAAACCAGTTGTGACTCGGTCAACAATGACGAGATGCATCTGGGTGTGCTTTGGCGCGCATGCCATGAAGTTCCTAATCCACCCAATACTCGAAGTTCTTTAGTAGGATGCCTGAGATATTTTGGCTTCAAGGGTTGTTAAATAACTTCCTATTATTGGTTATTGGAGTTTCAACACAGGTAAAGCTGTCTTATTACACTACTGTCTCCATCTTTTTCCTTGATCTGTTTTTCTAGGTGTTAGATTCAAATTTTGAAATAAGGGAAGTTTTTTCATGCAGAATCCATCTCAATGGGGAAAAGGCTTCAAATTGTGGCAAACAGATGTATTTTCTATCAAAATAGTTGCATTGAAATTCTTGAGAGAGAGCCAAATTCCCGTGATTCTCAGCTTTACAGGAGACTTGACATTGTGAAATTGAACATGAAGTTGTAAACTACATTATTAAATTCATGCAAATGCAATACCCAGCTTCTCCTTTGTCCAGAATAATATTAAATACTACATTATTCCCATGGAAAAGCACGAATTTTCCTCCCTGAAAAATACAATATCTTTATTACGCTTTGAGCAGTGTAGCTCAGAGATATGTCCAACATAATCTTAAATACAACATATTACTTCATTGGAACAGCACCGATTTTGCTTCATGACAAGTTCAAAACACGTTCATTGTGCTTTAGTTGTATAACTCAAGACTAAGCTCAGAACAAGGGAGAGACATCACTACAGAACCACAAACTTCCTGAAACATATGTTGCAGTAACAGATCTTTCTCAATCATCTATGTTCTCAATTGACCTGTTTTTGTCCATAACATGCCACTGCAATGTAATAAGCTACCAAAGAATCTTATTGCAAAAGAAACCCAGATGTCAGTTTCATGTTCACAAAAGCTACATTAAGGTTGGCCCAAAGAAGAAGACGGTATTTTACAGAGGCATTACAGACCAACAATTTAGAGAATTTGGATAGAGACACCAAATGCCCAGTTTTTTTTTTTTTTTTTTACATGCAAGGGATAATTTTTAGCAGGATTCATCATCAAAACAAATTTCTGAATCCTGACACCTGCCCTTTCAAATTCTACTGCTACTGTTTTTCACACAGACGGGAAGAAGAGAAGGGCAGAGGCAAGTGAGGAAAAGATTCTTACATACAATTTCACACAAACCCATCTGAGTTACGGGGTTCAGTCCAGCCGCCATCTATCTCGCTTGGTTGTCCCCGTCTTCTGGGATGTTGAACAAGAACTGCGGCAGAGACGTGATTCGGGGAAGATGGAGCAGCAAATCCCCCAGAGAGTCCTTCCTTGACATGGAAGGTGCCGGCTTGCATCCTGAAGCATCATTGAAATCCCCTTCTTGTGCAGGAAAATCATTAGTTTCACGCGTCGAATCGGGATTTTGCTGAAATTGGCTGCCGCCCTCACTGTTGAGCTGCAAATTTTGCCCTGTTGAAGGATCTTTCTGTAGGAGGCAACAAAGGGAATTGACCCTTGACATGAGCGATTGCTCGTCTGACGTTGATGCAAGTTGAGAGTCGCTAAGTAGGTATTGTGCAATCTCTTCGAGGGTCTGTCTGTTCTGTAATCCTTCAGATAAAAGTGGATTGCCAGATGTGATCTGCTCCGACAAGCATTGTTCAATGTGATCCACCAAATCACTCATGGACATGGATGCGCGAAGCCCAGGAACTTTGAACTGCTCTAAATGGTTCAGCCCCTTTGGTTCTTCACCTTTATGACCTCTAGTCTCTTCAATCGCATAGGAATCCATCACTAGCAGAGGACAGGCAGAAGAAAGTGTAATATTGTTAATTAATAATTACTCAATTCAACCGAAACAAATTATTTTTCCAACCATGTTACTCAGAATATTATCCTCAATCAAATATATGGTATATACTTCATTGAATTGTAAAATATTTCAACCATTAACATGATCTCTCCCTGACCAAAATGACTCCACTGAATTGCCACAAATAATCAACAAAATCCATCATTCAGCATGGGCATGAAAATTCAAAGGCAGTCAAGAAAAAAGAAAGAAAGCATAGCCTTTCTCACCAATAAATTATTAAAAAACAATTAAACCATTTCTTCACCAATAAGAAAACCATATCAAAAAGCTACATTACAAAGACAGTTTCTGGAATACATGCCACACATGGAGCAGCAGCTGTAGACATAAGACCATCAACTACAAATCTAGATTATGGCTCATTCAAACACCTCATGGAGAAAGTTCAGCTCTCCTAGAAATTCTACATCACATCTAGAAGATAAATATCATTCTTAAGTAGGAGAGAAACAATTATAATTTTTTGAACAACACTAAGAGCACGCTGCTGTCATATTCACAATAAAATATATACCAAGCTGAACGTACCTGAGCTGGGAGAAGGAGTTTCTCGGGGTAGATGATCTGGTGCTCCGACAACTGAATCCCGTAATTCACTTTTTGAGGAGGAGGATTGGGCTGCAGAAGGTGACGGTGTGTCCCGGAAACCAGAGAAAGAGGACACATAGTCACTTTTCAGTTGGTCAAGTCCACGACATTTGGATTCATCTGGATCCTCAAAAACAGAACCTTTGGGTTCAAAGTAAGGAGATTCCAAAACTATCTCTGGTTGTTGACTTAACCAGTTCAGACGAGGATCACATTGGATAAGCTTTTCAAAATGTTTGCTTAGCAAACCTTGAGGGCATTGCAGAAAATGTCTCCTGTAAAAACCAAGGAATAATGAGAATCACGTCAGGAGCTCAAACGAAACAAAGCTAATCAACAATAGCTTGAAGCATCCAAAGAACTAACGCATGTTAGATTCCAGTCACTAGCTACCGAGACTGATCAGCCACTATAGTTTACAAAGAACAAGGAGTGAAATGAAATACCATATGCAATTCCCCTTGTAATAATTCTCACCACCTATAGCTCATCTTCTCCAGCGTCTTCTTCTTTTTCTTTGTTATGTAGATTCATCTTATTTACTATCTTGCTCTTTCCTCTTTCTTTCTCTTTCTCCTTTTTCCTTGTCCTTCCTCTTTTATTCATGTTGTTCTTGTTTCTTTTTTTATTCTCCAGCAACATCTTGCATATTCTTTTTCTTCTATTTCTTTTTCTTTCTTTTTTTCCCTTTTTTCTCTTTCTAGAACCCTTCTACCACTTCTTTTTTTTTTGTTCATTTATTCCTCTTCGTTTCTCCTTCTTCAACTTGCCTTCCCTTTTTTTCTTGTTTTGAATCTTTCTCTTAATCACCAACCCTATTCTCCTACCACCCAAAACCAACGGAATCTAACTGAACCCAACATTATCAGACACAATATTTAATGGGTGATTAAGTCGACATTTATTTTGTGTAAAATGGAATCCTAATTCCTAAATTAAGAAAAAAGGCACTGTAAGTAAAAAACTAGGCACGAGATTTTCATAAACACAGCAGAATCCAAAGAGGGTAATGATCAACAAGACTCGAAAGAATTCATTTCTAACAATCATCATCATTTATGTTTACCTTTGCAAGCTTGCTTGACCACCAGTAAAATCCGAAGTTGCCTGCCATAAAGTATGCTTCCTAGGCTGTGGATTCGTTTCCCTGAAGAAAAGAGGCTGCCGAGCCAGCTGAGAAGAATAAAACAAAATCCTTATCAGAATGAGAAAATCAGAAAACACACTATACTATCATACTACATTTAAAAACAATAACTTACCACTATGTCCATGGTCCCTGGCGCATTATCAGGGCAATTGGCC
The DNA here is from genome assembly GCA_035771175.1 of Paratinospora sagittata. Taxonomy (NCBI): domain Eukaryota; kingdom Viridiplantae; phylum Streptophyta; class Magnoliopsida; order Ranunculales; family Menispermaceae; genus Paratinospora; species Paratinospora sagittata. Next base: position 29,111,480 of record CM069611.1, read on the forward strand.
TTCAAAGCCACTATATCTGACCACTGAATTTCCATTTTACTCTTAAGCCCACCATCAAGAACTTCCCAGACAAGCTTATGCTTTGCAAAGTAGCATTTAGCCACTAAATCACCCTCATATCTTGAAACACACTGTTGAACAATCAGAAAGTCAGTGAACTTGCCACTTTATAAAATTATAATTAACTAAGAATATCATGAAAAAACAGGAACTACAGCATATATTTATATATATACCTCCCATGTCCCAATTCTTAGAAGCGAAGCAGGAAAGTTAGAAGCTTTGAGCTTGTCAGTAGCATTAGTACCAGAGGTACCACCTTTAAGTTCCTTCTTTTTCCCAGATTCCTCATTACTACTACAATTTCCAGCTCCCAATGTAAAAGAATTCCCTTGCGAAAGCCTCATTTGAATTAAATCGAGAAGTGAAGGGCTCTTCTTTAGCCGCAAACCCAACGGGCTCGGCTCGTCAAGCGGATTATACTGCGAAGGCGGCGTCACCGGTACAGCGCTAGTGCCATTGCTCCACTGCTGTATCAATATTCCCATACAAAAAAATCAATCTATCAAGTATAATAAGAGAGAATCTACAAATCCCTCCCCCCCCCCGAAAAAAAAAAAAAAAAAAAACTATTCCAATTTTACAAATTCCTAAACTATTCAGAAAACGAAAAAAATCGAAACTTGATCTTGAAAATTAGATTAATGAAATGAAAAGAGAGATTAGGGAGGGAAGAACATGAAATCAAACCTGCTTAACAGGAGGAGGAGAAGGAGAGATCTTAGATCTCTTGTTAAGCGGACCGTGTTCTTCATCCAACTGGTCTTCTACCTCCACCTTAATCTGCTGCAACTTCTCCTGACACTTACTAGTGTCGGATTCCGATTGCAGCTTTTCAGGCGAACTCCTCATAAACTGCACCATCATCAAGATCCAACAAATCCGATCAAAAATCCTAGATCAAAACGCACAAATTCCAAATGTCCTAAAAAAAAAAAAAAAAAAAAATCTTCCCCCTATCAGATCTTACGAGACTCCTCGTACCACTAACCCGTTTCGAATCCACCCTAATCTACCAACCCAAAAAAATATAAAAAAACCCTAATTTTCGTTACTCTTTCGATCAAGCCTGGAAACCCTAGATTCTCTTCTGGCACAAGAACGACAGCAGCAGCAGAAAACGTTCAACGAAATTCCCAAGCTCTGACGGCACGAAACTTTATACGTGGCAACAACCCACGTGCGAATAAGAACTCGCTCGTGCGAAACAGGAGGTACCGAGAATCTGGTCTCTATTTTGACCTATGTAATTACCAAAAAAGCCTTCAAATAAAAGCGACCCTCGAGCTCTTTCAGACCTGGGTATTTTCGTCATTTTATGGATTTGTAAGAAGAGAGAAGAGAGAAAAGATGACGTGTACCCGATGTCGGCGTTTAAACAAATGGCCGCCCGGTAAGCATGTGGGGGATTTGGACACGTTTTGCAGGTGAAAGGATACAAAGTGTGGGCCCACATGAATGAGGTTCCGGCAATGTTTTTCGTTTCTTTTGACCAACGGCCGTGATTTTGCTAGGTACGACACGTGTTGGGCATCGGAGAGTTACTTATCAAATTCGGGGTTTGGCGATATACACGTAGACTTTGAAGTGGATTCTTTTATTAATTTTTCGGTTGTGGATAAAGCTCGAAAACACTTTTGTCGGCTTCTGCCATTTTTATGTGCTGGTGCTAAGTCCTATCGAAGTCCCATGGTACGTCGCAACGCGTGGCGAATCCGTTAGGGGCACGTCATAGATTTTTTTGTTTTGGTGGGCGCCGTCCTTAAAGTTGAAGCGACGCATAAACAATGCAACATGTTGATATTGGTTGAACTTGAACCTGAACGTACATTTCAAGTGAGGCAAATTAATTAGAAAATTTCTTTACTAATTTGTTTTTACAAAACTAGAATTTAATGTTTGATTGTTATTTTTTGTTGTTTCTAATTCATTTGTCGTTGACCCACTCAAATTTGTTTTGTCTATATTTTTGGGGGACGAACATTAGTCAATCTCAAATTAATGAAATTGTTATAACTAAAAATTAAAAATAATAATACTATCATAATTGTAAAAATTTCTAATTGAGGATTTAGCATGATAGTTTTCTTTATGTGAAACAAATACATCATCATTAATTGATGTAACCACGCTAGTATGTAGTGTACAAATCTTCCTACCAAAAATCTTGACAGGAGTAGTAGTCCACTTAAGGAATGATATTTGAGACCAACACTCCCTTCTTCATTCACAATCTTGAAGTGGAATTCATTATTCTTGCTTGCTTTTTATATACAAGGTCATCTCAATCCTAAGTTAATTGATTTTCGCCACATTATTGATGTCAATATATGTATATAAGTAGGCATGCGTGTCAACTCACATGCATGGCCCACACTCCAAGGGCCTTCAAAACTGGATTTTTTACATGATTACCCTTCAAAAAAAAAAAAATTTCACAAATGCCATCTCCTCAAAAATAATGTCACCTTTGCCATAGTTTACTGTTCACTGCACAGTCATCGCACAGTCAGCGGCCAAATAATGCTCCACGTCGGCGCGAATGTGGATTTTTTTAAAGTGGAAGGGAAGGCGTCTTTTCAAAAGACGCCTTCCCTTCAAAGTTTTTTTGTAATTTTTTTTAGCTGAAGAGAAGGCGTCTTTTCAAAAGACGCCTTCTCTTCAACGCTATTTCTTTTTAACTGAAGGGAAGGCGTCTTTTGAAAAGACGCCTTCCCTTTAAAAAATTTTTTTTGTTGAAACAGAAGGCGTCTTTTCAAAAGACGCCCTCTGTTTAATTTTTTTACATAAAAATGGGTGCTTCCTTACACTTGCTCTTCTTCATCGATAGGATTTCCATATCAAGAGAGATTCTTGTTTACTGTTTACAATCTCAATCAGCGGAAGTAGAACGTAGGTAGGGTTTTGAGGCAATTCGATTGTTATTATGATTGTAATCTTTCTTGTTTTTCGTCACTTTTTATTGTAAACGACGTTGGATTTGGGCGTGAGATCGATTTTCCAGTTTGTAAAAGAATCCAGCTGAACATTTGCTGAGTGGAATGAGTGATTATTATTTTTTTTTTCTTTCTCAGGGAGTGGATGAATTATAGTCTTATTATTCGGGATGTATATAAAGCAGGTAGGTAATCTTCTATATGGAATGAAATTGTGTACCTGTTTTGGATGAGAGCCACATAGAGAGGCCATCCGGAGAATCGATCTGTAGGAAGAGAAGATGGTGGTCTACGTTGGGGTTTAGGGGTTGAACGATCTTGGACCAACATTGCATAAAAAACAAACCCCAAAATAACTAAGACCCAGAAGTTAAACTGAATCAAAAACTGAAATTGAAGCTGAAAATGAAAATGAACAGCTCAGTCTTCTTCTGGGTGCTTGAGATTTGCTCTAAATTTTAGAAATTGGTTTTCTTCTCTTTAAGATTTCTCACTTATTTTTTTTTATTTTGTTATGATTGATTTGTGAGCTTCTCTATCGTTGTCTGAATCTTTGCTGGCGGATGAGTTTATTTGATCTGCTCAGTTGAGTGGACGGCTTGAACGATGCTTCGTCCCCTTTCCTTTCCGGGCATTCTCTTTGAAGAAGGAAGATGGACTTGAACTATGGAAATCCTATCGATGAAGAAGAGCAAGGGTGTGGAACGAATAAAAAAAAAAAATTGAAGAGAAGGCGTCTTTTCAAAAGACGCCTTCTCTTCTACTTTAAAAAAAAAAATGGTGAAGGGAAGGCGTCTTTTGAAAAGACGCCTTCTCTTCACCTTTAAAAAAGTTTACGCCTTCCCTTGCACAAATTTTTTTTAATGGAAGGGAAGGCGTCTTTTGAAAAGACGCCTTCCCTTCCACTTAAAAAAATTTTACCTCCGCGCCAACGTGGCGCATATTTGGCTCGCTGACTGTGCGCTGACTGTGCAGTGAACAGTAAAATATGGCAAATAAGACATTATTTTTGAGAGGATGGTATTTGTGAAATTTTTTTTTTTTGGAAGGGTAATCATGTAAAAAGCCCCTTCAAAACTTTTGTGTTTAAAGGTTGGATTGGGTTCAAAAATTTTAATTAAAAATAGTTTGAGTTGGATTATAAATTGACACTTTTAAAATTTAATCCAAACTCAAACTCGACCTTACCCAACTCATTACACCCTTATGTAGAACCATTTGTACAACTCTATTAGGCCCTTTAGCACAGCTCTAACACCACTAACAAACCATTCAAACTAAACGATAAATTATTTGCTTTTAAGTCTTATTACCTTCACACATGGGCTATTAGGCCCTTTAGCACAGCTCTAACACCACTAACAAACCATTCAAACTAAACGATAAATTATTTGCTTTTAAGTCTTATTACCTTCACACATGGGCACTTCCACACCAATTGAATAAATACTAAGCACCCTACTCTGGCAATGACATTGATATATCTCCAAACGTGCATATTACTTGTTAATTGTTTCATAATCTCAATTGTTCAACCAAAGCCCTTTCTTCATTTTTTATATCAATGATTATTATTATATAAAGATACTTAGGTTTGCTTTTGCTTATTTGCACTTTATAGAAGACCTAAAATGTTCTTATGTTTTCAAGGATTATCTTCTTAATATTTTTTTTTATCTTGAGCATTCTAAGAACTCAATGAAACGTAACCTATTTGAAGTGGGAATTTTTTTTTTCTTTAATGACATGAAGTGAGTCAGGGGTAACTGGACCGTGTAACTCACACCACTAGAGTAAGCTCCCCCATTGGGCATTTGGAGTGAGATTTGAGTTTTAAACTCCCACTATTTAAGGTAGTGTGTACCTTCTTATTATTACCACCATTTTAATTGGACACAATCTCTTTCAAAATCACTTGATATTTCATGAGTATGATTTTTATGAAAAAGATAAAATTGTCGCACTAGGGTATAAGTGGAGGGGTTGAGGTTCAGGCCCTGTTTCTGTTAAGTGAGTCAGCTCAAATAATTCTGCAATGTCTGAATATAAAAGGATTAGTCTCAATCCAAATACCTCTGTCGTGATAAAAATTCAGTTATAAAAAAAATAACAAATAAATAATTAGTCACAATCAATTAATGCCAATGATTACTTATAAATGAAGCAAATATCTTAAGGACCGTATTTTCTTAAGCAAAAAAATGTTAAGAAAATAAGATTAAATGCGTTTCATTAAACAGAGATTTTCAAGGGCATTTTTTTCCCGCTTGAGCCGAAGCTTAATTGGGTTTGTGGGTTAAATTAGGGTTTTTATGGATGGATTTTGGGGGCGAATCAGGCGAAAATGGTCGCTCTTGTAAAGAAAATTGCGGGAATTTCAGCTACAAAACAGGTCTGTTCTCTCTCTATCTTCGCTGTCTCTACGAAAAACTAACCCTGTTTGGGGGTGTTTCGGCTGTTTTGAACTGAAGCGAGAGTTCCCAAGAAATTCCCTTTTCTGTAATGGCGTAGATGTTCAAAATGATATCTTGATTTGCTTATAAAAACAATTGAGTTTTGCAGTTAAAACGAAAGAGCAATTCAAATTAGTTCAGCTAACCTATAATAAGAACCGAATAACGCAAAGAGAAGCAACTAGAAGTACTGTTGATTTTAGTTAAATTTCATACTAATAAGAATTTGCACCAAATACTTGGTAAGTTTTCTTGGTGATACTTAGTGAAATGAGATGTATAATATTTACATGTTTCTTGGCCAATCTAGATTCTTACATTTTTCTTCATGTTCTGGCTTTAGGCTTTTTTTTAGGAAGTCAGGGGTATCGGGAGTCCCACCCCCACTAGTCCCTAGTCCCTGGGACACGGCCGCAAACACCCAATGACGTTGTTGCGTGAGTGGGGAGGCTCGAACTTAAGAAGGCTCGAACTTAAGATCTATTATATAATACAACCTTATGTCCCTTAACTCTGTCACTCGCCCAACCTAATGTTCAACACTTGTTCTATTATTTTTGTTCTTAGATTTGAGCATTAATCTGGTGGTTGCATTTTCCAAGTGGTGCCTAGAGAATTTGCATCATTTGCCAGCAAGCAACCAAAATGAAGTTTTTTTAAGGCAATGTCTTGTTTGAAACAAATACCTGGGCAGAAGTTTTTGCCTTGTGGTATTTATTATGTTGTTGGACCTTTGCTACATCTATTGTACTGTCTCATGTATATTTTAGCAGTGCTAGTCTCATGTATTTTCTATAGAGAGTAGAGTTGTGCAACAAGTGCTGTCATTTTGGGTTTTTAAGTATGAGCACTGGGGATCATTTATTTGTTTCAATCCTTTGATTTGTTGATCATTTGTCTGCAAATAGATCAAATTTAGGTCAGAGCATTTGTATTGCTCAACCTCTCGTGCTTTGTTTTTTATGTTTAGAACAGTACCAGATGCAATCGACCCTATGTAATTGGGAAAAGGCTTGGTTGAGTTGAATTGAGTTTACTTGAGAATAGTACTAGATTCTGCAAAGCAACAAATATGATGCTTTTAGCTTCATCGACCGCATCAATCTACATGGGATGCCTAGGAGGCACCCACCTTTAGTGTTATCATTGTTAATTTGACAAAGTTTTATGTTAACCTTTTGTTGCCTAAAGACCAAAGCAACCTTCCATCTTTATCCGTGCTTGGGAGTGGTTGTGTATAAAGGTATTCTAATATGCTCAATGCAATAATCCAAAGCTTTAGTTGACCTGACAATATTAAGGCCCCATTTGGTATAACTTTTGCAAAAGTGCTTCTCCAAAAAAGTGTTTTTCGGAAAAGTTGGTCTCATCTAGCTTCTCTGAAAAGCGGAACAACTGCTTTTCCAACCTCAGTTTGGCCAAAATAAGATGTTGCCAAACACCCTCAAAAGTGTTTTTAACCCAAAAAGCACTTTGTAAAGGCTGTACCAAACGGGGCCTAACTAGAATGATAGAAGTTAGTATTGATTGGTTGTTAGAAGAATCTGAATACAAACTAAGCCTTCTATTGACTCTAGACTAAAGATTCACTAAAATTTGAGTTGGAAACAATTCTGGTTAAGTTTCTAGTGAGCTGAAGTTCCCAAAATTCAAACACATCTAATGGTTCATTCTTCCCTTCGTTTGCTGCCATGTCTAACCATATTCTTTAGTCTTCCAAGGTGGGCATAGGAGTCTTCATTATCTGAACTTCTAAAAAAGAGCAGTACTTGGAGAGGGTATTAAAAAAATATGAAAACAATAATGACAAAGAAACCTTTCACTTAACCTGGAAGCCTTAAAAGAATAGCATATAATTACTACAAACACACTGTTTACTGCATTTCTGTATTGATGCTATTATTTTTGCTGCTTGTCAAATTTTTATATTGTTGAATTGCAGGGGATTTTAAGCACAACTCTGAATCAGAGGCATTTCCATTTTCAAGGTAGCTGAAGAGGGTAAGAGAGAAAATTGGGAAATTTAGATCTTTGGATGGTAAACTTGTTAATTAAGCCATCATGTTTGAGGTATCTGGATCTTCTTGTTTCACAGCCACCTTTCATAAGAAATGTGGTTTGGACCAATGACCAACCTTATGTAACAAACATCACTGAAAACAAGAGGGATGGACAGAAAAACATTCAAAATGAGATGAAGACCTATAAATGTAAATCTTATGTTATTTTCAATTCCATTGGTGCTTTCTTATATTTAGATTTCTCTCTCTCTCTGTCCGTGCACTACCTCTTTTGTTTAAGTTTTTGCAGGCTGAAATATACTGCCATCTATCTACATAGAGATGAGCAAAAGGGACCTACAATACCACCCCTGATATCCATTGGAAACAGTACGTGTTAAGCCCTTTTCTAGCAATAGAAAAACACTTGAATTGTATATATATATCTAGTTTTCTCATGCATTCAAAAGTACAGGTGAGCCCTAGGCTGAGTTTAGTTTAGGATTCGGATACTGTTTTCTGTATCCAAATTTTGGAAATACAAAAAACACTTTTGGTTCATTAAAACCCAGAAACAGTTTCCCAAAATTTATAAAGAAAACAAGCTGTTTTCAAGAAATGACAAAATGTTGTCTTTTGAGTTTTCATTTTTTGAGTTGTATTCTATTTTTCGGATCACGAACCAAACGCTCTATTTTTCCCGACATTAACAGTTGGCAATAGCCTTTCTTTTGTTGCTACTTGAACACACTGTCTTTTGCATGCTCTGTGACAACCTTGTGCCAAAAATTCATCTTGAACCACAAAAATTTTGATGGGTCTTGAAGTCTCTTAAAGAAGCTTGTGTATAGAGGGCTTAAAAATTCATCAAGTGAGGCATGCTGGTGCACAATTATGCCGCTGCGCAGATATGTATATCTAGTTCCATTTCCTTTGTGAAGTAATGTTAACTCACAGAGAAGCATAATTTCCTGATATGAGAGCATGTTGCTGGCCATTTGCTACTGCACTTGAAAAGGCAGCATTTGTATGGTCATGATTCTCCATTATTGTATGGGGTGCTTTTTTTTCCACTCCCAGAGACTTTTAAATATATATATATTCCAAAGAAATTATTTACAAAAATATCTTTTAATAATTTTAGCTTAAAATGCATGGTGAGTATGAATTTATTTAAACCATAAACACATTCTTCATTTGTCTTTGTTCGGCTAAATAGTGGAGAACATTTTTCTTGGAATAACTTCATACTAGAAAGATGAGAAGCAACCTTGAGGTTGGGGTTTCCTCTTATTAGTAGTAAATACGTAGGAGTTCTCTCCCCTTGAGCAAGTAGGGGGCAGGTAGATGCCTACTGTCTGGGTCTCAAGTGGTTTCTGCTATAGTGCTTATTTCAACTAGGGGTCTTGTTTCAAACTTATCTTGTATTAATTGTCGAAAAAAAAAAAGAGATGAGAAGCAAGAGAAGGTAAGGGTGGTGGCTTCATTTGTTGTAAACTGAATCAAAAAAGAATACTCAAAGAAAAATATTATATTTCATTCTTCATTTTTAATCATTTCTTCAACATTTTTACAACTCATTTTTTCATTTTTTCTCCATTCCTCTTTCTCTTTCATTTTCTTTACAACTTTTTTTCATGATCTCTCTCATATTTATAAAGAAAAATTTACATCAAAAGATCACAAATTTACATGATGGGTAATTATGCTATTACATGATGTGTAATTACCCAATAATCGGGCTACCGATCATGACCCAAAGCACCATTAATGTGTTTGTTTGTTGTTGTTCCCAATGCCACGCGTATATCTCACAGATTTCCATAAGCGGTCTTCCTCTTTCATCTAAGATTCGTCGTTTCACCTCATGACTATATATATTATCCATTAGAATATTTATTAGAGGATCCATCACTATTAGATTCATTACTCTTCTGACGAACACATCTTCTTAATGCGATTGGTGACCACCTTTCATTTCTGGGGGATCAGATCGATTTTGAGTCATTGCCTACACGAACTTTCTTCTTTTGCTTTGACATGCAAAATGATGAGGGCTAAAGTTGTTTATAAAGTTATTAACTTAATGCACTATTTCTAATTGAATTATTAGAGTTTTTCTAATTGTCGGACATCTGTCGGCAACTGTTAATTTCATTGGATAATCATTCCAATAATTGAATTTTCAATATTGTTATGAATATGCTTAATATTGTGATCATCTAACCTTATACTAATACTTTTCTAAAAGTATTTCAAAAATTTGTGCAATTATATGATATTTTAACTAGTCATAAAGTAAACATATAAACAAATGAAACTTGTCCAAATGATGTTATTATTTAAAATATCATTGAGGTCCTAAAGACTTGGCAAGTTGTGTCAAAACATAATAAATATATTGTGTCAATGAACTTCCAGTTCTTGATCATAATATCCTTTCAATTAACCTCATAATTTAATATGTCAAAAATTCAAGTAATAAGTCTTTCTAAATATTTTCAAATAATCAATTAGGTAATATAAATATATTCTTTGAATATTTGATATCTATCATTTTAGATATCTTTAAAATCAACCAAGATCTTCTGGATCTACAAGCACGTTGTAAAAATGTCATTATTTTACTTTATTTTTACAACTTCATATTCGCTCTTCTAAAGGTATGAATATATTTTCAATTCAACCTCTTTTTTCTTTATTGAGGCATGATAGATTAATTATATGTTTGATATACAACCGGTACATCACAAATTCTTTTTATTTCACACCTAAAGCAAACACATAGATAAACATTTATCTTGTGCTACGATAAGATTACTCAACTTCTGATAGAACAGAATAAATTTATTTTAAATATATGGTTATAACCATATTTCAAATTGTAAGCATTATGATTTTCATAATAATTTTAATTATAGTTTGAGGCCAGTGGATGATGTGGGTTAAAGTGTTCAGCTACCACACATTCCTTTGGTCTGTGAGTACCCAGAGGTTTTTCCCGATAAGTTACTTGGCTTGCCGCCTAAGCGAGAGGTAGACTTTATCATTGAGTTGATGCCCGGGACAAAACTCATTTCCATTCCACCGTATCGTATGGGCAAGGGATTTATTTCCCCTAGCATGTCACCTTGGGGAGCACCTGTGTTGTTCGTCAAGAAGAAGGATGGGAGTCTTCGATTGTGCATAGACTACCGTCAGCTGAATAAGGTGATTGTGAAGAACAAGTATCCACTTCCTCGTATTGATGACTTGTTTGATCAACTGATTTGGGCCAAGTTCTTTTCGAAGATTAACTTGAGGTCCAGGTACCATCAGTTGAGGATTAGAGATGAGGGTGTTCCTAAGACTACTTTTCGGACGAGGTATGAACATTACGAGTTCCTGATGACGCCCTTCAGGTTGACTAATGCACCAGCTATGTTCATGGATCTAATGCAGAGAGTGTTTAGGTCGTACCTTAACCAGTTCATCATAGTCTTCATCGATGATATCCTAGTCTATTCTAAGACTAGAGAGGATCATGAGCGTCATCTCAGAGTAACTTTGCAGACATTGTTGGAGCATAGGCTGTATGCCAAGCTGAGCAAGTGTGATTTTTGGATAACTGAGGTGAGATTCTTGGGTCATGTGGTTAGTGCAGAGGGTATTTTTGTTGATTCTGCTAAGGTTGAGGAGATCGTTGATTGGCCAAGACCTACCACAGTGACTGAGATTCGTAGTTTTTGGGGTTTGGCTGGCTATTATAAGAAGTTCGTGAAGGACTTTTCCACGATAGCCGCAGGGATGACTAAGCTGACTTAGAAGAATGTGGCCTTCAAGTGGTCGGATGCCTGTGAGAAAGCTTTCAATGAGTTGAAACAGAGGTTGACTACAACTCCAGTATTGATTATTCTAGAGCCTGGGAAAGAGTTGGTGATTTATACAGATGCATCACTCTTAGGTTTGGGATGTATACGGATGCAGGAGGGTCGAGTGGTTGCATATGCATCTAGACAGCTTAAGGTGCATGAGCACAACTACCCTATGCATGATTTGGAGCTGGCCGTTATTGTGTTTGCACTGAAGCTATGGAGGCATTACTTTTATGGTAAGAGGTTCACTTTGTTTTCTGATCATAATAGTTTGAGGTATTTTTTTATCAAAATGAGTTGAATATGTAGCAGAGGAGATGGCTCGAGTTACTTAAGGATTATGATTTCTCTTTAGAGTATCATCCTGACAAAGCCAATGCTGTGGTTGATGCTTTGAGTCGTAGGCGAGCAGAGACTCAGGTGGTTGCTTTTCAGATGGCCCAGCAGTGGCATTTACTTGAGAGAGTGACTATGATAAGTATACTCCCGGATGCACCACGTACTGAGATATGTGCTCAGATGCACGTGCAGCTTGCTGATGCCCATATTTCACGGGTTAGAAATCTCAGGAACATTGTTTGGATTATGACATGTACCGTAGATACGCAGACAATGTTAACCATGTTGATTGGCAGATTGGTCCAGATGATGTCTTGCGGTATAGAGGAAGACTATGGATCCCATATGATGCTGAGTTGCGTGCTGAGATACTTCGAGAGGCTCACAGGTCTAAGTATACTGTTCATCCAGGGGCTACCAAAATGTACCATGACATAAAGAGATTTGTATGGTGACATGGGATGAAGAAGAGTATTGCTGAGTATGTGCAGAGATGTGAGGTGTGCCAGCAGGTTAAGGCTGAACACCGGAAGCCTGGAGGTCAGAAGCAGCCATTACCCATACTTGAGTGAAAATGGGAGCACATCACGATGGATTTCATCATCGGGTTGTCAGGGTCTCAGGACAGATTTGATGCCATTTGGGTTGCGGTCGATAGGTTGACTAAGAATGCATACTTCCTTCCTATGAGCGCCAGAGACTCTGTGGATAGACTGAGCAGATTTATGTGAGAAAGATCGTGAGATTGCATGGAATGCCATTGTCTATCGTGTCCGATCGAGATCCACGATTTAAATCGAGGTTTTGGCAGGCTTTGCAGACTCGATTTGGGACCCGTCTTCGACTCGGTACAACGTTTCATCCTCGGACGGATTGTCAATCTGAGAAAGTGATTCAGATGCTGGAGGATATGGTCAGGTCTTGCATTTTAGAGTTCGATGGTGGTTGGGGTAAGCATTTGCCCTTGTGTGAGTTTGCTTACAACAACATTTATCAGACGAGCATCAATATGGCACTGTATGAGCCTTTGTATGGAAGACCGTGTAAATCTCCAGCTTGTTAGTACGAGGTGGGTGATATGCAGTTATGGGGCCCTGATGCAGTTGTTGAGCAGACAGGGAAAGTCAAGCTGATTCGGCAGGGGATGAAGTTGTCTCAAGACAGACATAAGAGTTATTACGATAACCGACATCGACCATTAGAGTTTTCAGTGGGCGATCTAGTTTTGCTTAAGGTCTCTCTACTCAAGGGTCAGATGAGGTTCGGTGTCAGAGGAAAACTTGCCCCTAGGTTTATTGGGCCATTCCAGATTGTTGAGAGGATTGGACTAGTAGCGTACTGGTTGGCTCTACATTCTCAGCTCGAGGGTATTCATGATGTATTCCACGTATCGATACTGAGGTTTAATGAGGATCCATTGAAGGAGTCTTATCCCGATCCAACTCATGTGCTTGATGTGCGTCATCTGCAAGTTGGGGAGGATACAACTTATGCGGAGTTGCCAATCCAGATTGTGGCTCGTCGGGGTCAGAAATTGAGGAATAAGGAGATCCCGCTTGTACGAGTCAAATGACAATTCCACGATAATGAAGAGCAAACCTGGGAGCGTGAGGACAAGATGAGGGAGCAGTTCCCCGATCTTTTTACCGATTGAGGTTAGTTCTCTTGTTTTTATTTTGAGGACAAAATCTCTTAAGTTAGGGAGAATTGTAACGTCCGTACCTTAGGATGACATCATTTTAACCAGTAGAGTACTCGTATGCTATACGTATTTGATGCTCGACGCGCATAGATTCGAGTGTCTTTGCATGATTTTAGGTCATATAGAGTGTGCATGAAGTTTCGGAACCATCGAAGACACGTTCAACGTCGAAACATTTTCGAAAATGGTGTTTTGGATCCAGTAGAGCTTGCTCTATGGAGGAAGAAATTTTTGTCACCGATTACATCAATGACTTGATCTCCTAGATCCGTGGTGCGATTGAGCTGAAATTTTGTCAACTTATTCTTTTCTGATAGTTCTTCATTATGAACAGTGAAGATCTTGATCAGAGTTGTCTACTGAGAGATATAAGACTCCAAACACTGTTTTACGGATTTACGAATTTTCTTCCGTAGTTTTGATCAAACGGTTGGATCTTGCAATTCCACCGTGGATTGAGCTGAAATTTTACCAGAATGTTGGTAGATGACTCATAAAACTTTTGAAAGGTTAAGATGTTAAATTGGTGAGTCGTTTGCAAGAAATTACTTATCTAAGTGCAAGTAATCGCAATAGAAAAATTGTTCTTTTTTATTTAAGTCTATTTTTTCATGTGGGCCCACAATTTTTCTATAAAAGCAACCAACTCATTTTTTTAACTCACTTGCTCATTTTTTTCACATTGAAGAGAGGGAAAGGAGCTTGGAGGAAGAAAAGGCTAGGGTTTGGGTGATTCTTGCCCAAAATCCCTCGACGGTATCAATTTCTTTCTCATTTTCTTTCTTCTATCTCTTTCATGTGTTTTTGCAAGCTTAATTTTGAAACCAATGTTGGACTTAGGCTTTGATTTTGTAATATGTGTATCTAGATAATATAGGGAGTCCATAAATGGTAAAATTCCCGCGGGTTTCATGGATTTGACCTAAACTAGAATTTTAGACCTAGGGTTTACTATTCAAATTGCATGTGATTTTTTTTTAATGCATGGGTAATTTTGGATGTATGGCAGTCCAAATTACTGATTTTGATTAGTGGATACCCTATTATAGTGTAATTTTGGTCTAGGCCATGTAATTTGAGAAATTGCCATGTAATTTGGAAATTTGCTCAAATTGGGGCTTTTGACCTAAACCAAGTCAATTGATTAAATTGACTTAGGAATTGTCTAATTTGACCAAAATTGAATGAAATTATGAGTTTAGAATGGTTGGACATATGTTAGAATTGAATGACCTAGTTTAATTTGGCTTTATGCCTATTGTAGAAATTTTTGCCCAAATTGAGGATTTTGACTTTGACTTGGTCAATTAATGAAATTGAGTTGATAGATAGTCTAATTGACCCTAATTGTGATTGAATGTCATGTATTCTAGTGGTTAGATCATGGGGATCAACCTATCACATTCAATTGGGTTAATTTTGGGTTATATTGATATTAATTGGTTGAATTGAGCAATATGGTATTTGGCTCATGTGTATAACCAATTTAGAATCTAATTGACTTTTGATTTGGGTTTAAACATGGGTTTTTGGCACACTTTATGGCTGATTTTCAGTTTGTGCAAACCATGTTATATTTCAGGGTTTTGTGATTGATCAAGTAACCCATATAGTCAATTGGAGACTTTGGTGCTTGGGGTGATTTGAGGCATCTAGTGTTTCTTGTGGTGATTCGAATTGGAATTGAATTGGCTAAGCTTAGCCAATCAAGTGTGGGTATTCTTTTACTTTTGGATTTCTTTATATTACTTAAACCGATTTGAATTGATACATATAAGTGTTATGCATGTTTTAATGTTCCATGAAATGTATTTGAGTATAATTCATAGGGTTAACAATTTGGTTGGGTCTCATAGTTAAGATTTCCCTTGGAAAGTCTCGTAAGTCTACTGGTGATCCCCAGTCGTGGACCTGGCGAAGGGTTTTATGACTTGTGTATAGGTAGGTTAGCTTAGGCTAATCTTACGTGCTGCATGACCCCAAAAATTCTATTAGAATACGAGTATTGTGTGTCGGATCGAACACTGTGTGTCGCGCACTAGACCTTTGATCGCCCTTGTTCAGGAGGTGTTAGGATTGCATGTGCATGATTATAAATGATATACATTGTCTTGTTTATGACATGATGCATTATATTGGAATGTATGTAATCTTAATTCATCACCGTGATACTTCAAATGTTTTTATGATCTTTTCATGATTTTAAAAATTGCACGTATATTGCTACTTGTAAATGACATTCACTGAGCTTGTTGTAGCTCACACCTCACCCTTTTCTTTCAGGATCTGATAGGAAGGGTAAAGGGAAGGTTTGATTGCGGAGCATCCCTTAATTTTTGTTGATGTAGGTGTTGTACATTTTTTTTTGTATTTTGATATTATGTACATGATAACACCTAGTATATGTATATTTAACACATAGATGAGATGTGTTGGGTTTTGTATATTTTGTGGACTTAAGAAATTTTATTTTTGGTAAATTTGGAGATATAATATGTTTATTCATTGTTGATTATGTTTAGATGGATGTTATATTAGGATTGTGTTTTATTGGGTTTAGTATTGTATGAGGCTGACAGGACGCCGAGTGTACCGATAGAGGGTATACTCGGGGGTTCTGTGCCGGTCATGACGTCACGTATTGTGAGTCGTGACATGTAGAATATGTATACATACATATTTATACAACTTGGATACATGTACCACTTGAATACATATATTATTTGGATACATATACCACTTGCATATCATATTTAGGGATGAAATCAGGTCGGGTTGGGTCTGGTAGGTCGGGTTGGGCCCCATTAAATAGCTCAATTTTTTTAAAGTTTAATAACTACTATTTAAGCTTTAAAAGATGTGATTTATCTTTTTTAAGAGAACTCATATATATACAAGTCAAACTACTTTTAAACTTGACTTATGAGAATAAGGATGAATAGGGAGTTGATGAGCTTTTATAGAGAATGAGATTCTCTCATTTTTCCCAATAAGCAATGTGAAACTAAAATGAGATTTTTTTCTCTTTTAGTCTTAAACACTTATTTTATCATATTCTTCTTATCATCTAACCTAACAACTCAAGAAAAATAGTTGAGGGTTATGAGCCTTCTTAATTAGAGGCCTTGTATATAATAATTTTTTAGTATTTTTATTATACATACATACATACATACATATATATATATATATATATATATATATATATATATATATATAAATTTTAAGAGGTCGAGTCCGGTCCCGGGTTGCTAAAATATTAATCCAACCAACCCAACATATCAATCAAACTCTACCCGACCCGACTTGAAATGGTCGAATTTGGTCAGGTTGCTTACACCCCTCATCATATTGCTCGAGATATATGTATAGTACATGTAATTACTATTTAAATATTCAATATATTTACAACATCATTAACATTAATGACAATAATAACAATAATGTTGAATGGCAGGCCTTTGTGAAACGCTGAGGTGGTTCTATTGTAACGTAAATGTCCAATTATTTTCATTTAAGTAATTCCCATACTTTGTTGTTTTCCAATATTGATTTTTCGTCAAATACCCTTTTTCTTTTTTCTTTTTTTGGGATTGGATGAATGTTGTTCTGCCTATAAAGCCAACCAAACATGAAATCCCATTGGGCAACAATTCAATATCAAAGCTAGTATATCAATGACATTAGCTACTTTAAATTTTTAACTGAAAATAATATAAATAAACAAGTATGCTTTTAATTCTTTGTCATGGTACCAAGTATATAGGTATCTATCAATATTCTAGTGGTCCAACATTTCCTTAAACATGTTCATATCATCAAAGTATTTAAGGCCCGGCAAAATTATATAACTTTTTAAAAAAATGATGTCATTTCAATCTTCCTTACTAAAAAAATAAAACGAAGTTGTTTCAACTATACATGTTTTAATTGCATCATCTCTACTTGAAAGAAAATGTCAAAAGAGGTATTCCTAGTTTTAATGCAAAGCAACCAAAAACAAAAATAGTTTAGCAAAAATGGGGGAAAAAGTCCTTTATTAGACAAGTTTTAATTAGTAACATTAGGGGTAAGCTATTCATAATTATACTATGCACTTGTGATAGAACAGTGACAACTGCACCTTTCTTTTCTTTTTTTTTCTTTTTTTTTTTTCTAGTGATGAGAGAAAGAAGTTGCTAATAGTGTTTTTGACTTAACTCAATTAGTTACATTGTATTTCAATATATTAATATTTCCATCATTGACATCTATGCCTTATCTCCAATATTAATTATAAGATATAATTGAACTATACTTCAATCTTTTTCAACTCAATTGATTTAGTTAATTAGTATCTAAAGATATGGTTTTGTCAGTCAAATCATGTGTTTTTGGATCTATTATTAGAAAAGAACATATATTAAACCTGATTGGCTCTTAAAATTAAAGTTTAGTATAATCGAAATTATCATGAGTTGTTTGATTAATTAAAAAAGATTACAGGGAAAAGCCAAAGTTTGAGCAAGTTGGGCAAGTGGGTCTTGCCATGATTATGATCTATAAGCATTGGTTTTTATGAAGAAGAACACATGCACGCTGTCTCCTGTGTCTATGTGTGAATGAGAGAGACAGAAACTAAAATAATTATAATAATATTGCTACAGTAACACTTATTGAAATACTATTTGAGAAGACGTCAATGATCTAACTGCCATTGATTTTCATGTGTTGTTGGATATGATTCAAGAAAAATCCATGATATACTACTTTTTGGGTATTAATTCAAATTAAGAGTTGGTGGGTTTGAATTCAACCAGTACTGATATTATCCCACATTTATGCCCACATCTACCTCTAGATGTATGCCAGGTTTTACTTCAAAAATGTTCGGTACTAATTGAGAACAGATCCACCCATATATCTTATATGATAAACTTTTTTATTTCTAATTTGGGATCATTCTTTCGGTCCATACACATTTGATATTAAATATGAAGGTTTTTTTTTTGTTGTTCTATATTATTTATATCTTTATACATTCAAATACTAAAGACTTACCACGCAAAGAAACAAGACAATAATAGGCAGTCCCAACTATTAATAAAGAAGAAACAATGACCTAAAATCACAACAAGACCCAATAAGACCACAACTACTCCTTATCGGAGGTTAAAGAGACTCAAATTCTAGCCTTGTTTAAGTTATGGAGAGACCACTCTAACTAATGAGTGTTGCCTTATTAAATATAAAGGTTAGGCTATACTGTATAATCGTTCATTCCCTAGACCATACAATGACAGAAGCATTGTGCAGTGGGTACCCACTCTTTAATGAGATTAATTTGTAGGGCTACTTACGTTGGCTTTCCTTATCTTTGGTGGATTAATTCACCACACTCAAACAACTTATCTCAACTAAAAAAACCCCCATAAACACGCCGATGAGAATATGTTTTGAGTTCTTGCACGTGAAACCCCAATAATTCTCATGCACCAGTGGGTCCATTGGACAGCCTTCTCCTTTTGTTCTCTTGCCAAACTCCAACTCCCAAGAATCTCCCAATCTCTCTCTCTCTCTCTCTCTCTCTCTCTCTCTCATGTAAAATCCCATCTCTTTGCTTTCTCCACCTTCCATTAACAAACACTTAAAAAAAAAAAAAACAATGGCAGAAGCAACACCTAATTTGCTTCCCTCAATGCTTCTTCTTCTCCCCTTCCTCTTCTACAGCATTATTGGCAATGAAGTTCATTGTTTTGGAAACAAGAATATGCTACTGCTTCCTTTGCAGAAGTTTCAGTGGAAAGAGCTCAAAGATGTCACCAAAGTATCATGTCATCCACAGAAATCAAGTGAGTTGCTAGCTCTTGAGGAAGTTAAAGCTGTGTTGTTTGTAGATTAGTTTCATGTACTGGGTGTCCATAGTTTTCTTTTTCTTCTTTTTTTACTTCTTTTTTTTTTTTGGCTTCAACTTCACTCTTCTACTTTGGTTTCTATTTCCTATGATTGATTTTTTTTTTTTAGGTGTAAATAAATCTGTCTTGGGCTTCTCTTATCCCTTCCTTTTTCTTTTTCCTTTTTGAAAATTCAGCAGTTTAATTCAGTTCTTCAGTTCTAAATGCTCATATCGAAATTAAATCATTATCTCTTCTTTTTTTTCCCTCTTGTTTTGGGATTTACAGGAAAGGAGAATGGTGCAATAATATTTGAAATGAAGCACTGGGACTACTGCTCTGGACTAGTGTACAAGAACTGGGATTTCAAGCTTCAGAAACGTTTAACTTCTGATGATACTAGAGTGAAATCTCTGCAATCACAAATAAAAAATGCAGCTTCTGAGAAAATTCAAGACAAAACTGATGCACAAATCCCTCTAACTTCAGGCATTAAGCTTCAAACACTAAATTACATAGTTACAGTGCAATTTGGTGGTAAAAAAACGACGGTCATTGTAGACACCGGAAGCGATCTCACATGGATCCAATGCATACCATGCATATCATGCTATGATCAACAAGACCCACTTTTCAATCCTTCTCTATCTCATTCATACAAATCAATACTCTGCAATTCCACCACTTGCCAATCTCTTCAAGTTGCTACTGGATATTCAGGAATTTGTAGCACAAATCAACCTACTTGCAACTATGTAGTTAACTACGGCGATGGATCATATACCCGTGGCGAGCTAGCTCATGAACAACTCAATCTCGGGGGCACTCCGGTGGACGATTTTATCTTCGGGTGTGGCCGGAGCAACAAAGGTTTATTCGGAGGAGCTTCCGGCATAATGGGTCTTGGCCGGAGCCAACTATCATTAATTTCTCAAACAACCACCATTTTTAATGGAACCTTCTCCTACTGTTTGCCTTCTTCTGATACTGATTCTTCTGGCTCTCTCATTCTTGGTTCAGACTCTTCTGTTTACAAGAATTCAACACCTATTGTATACACTAACATGTTACCAAATCCACAGCTCTCCAACTTTTATTTTCTAAATCTTACTAGTATCAGGATTGGAGGCATCGATTTACAAGCTACTGGACTTGGTAAAGATGGGATTTTAATAGACTCTGGAACTGTGATTACAAGGTTGGTTCCATCAGTTTACAAGGCTTTTAAGACTGAGTTTTTGAAGCAGTTTTCTGGGTATCCATTAGCTCCAGGGTTCTCTATTTTAGATACTTGTTTCAATCTAAGTAATTATGATGAAGTGGAGATACCAACATTGAGAATTAAGTTTGAGGATGCTGTGGAGTTGACTGTGGATGTTACTGGGATGTTGTATTTTGTTAAGGCAGATGCTTCTCATGTTTGTTTAGCTGTTGCTAGCCTCTCATATGAAGATGAAATTGGGATTCTGGGAAATTTCCAGCAGAAGAATCTCAGAGTTGTGTATGATACTAAGGAATCTAAGTTGGGATTTGCAAAAGAGATTTGCAGTTATACTTGAGAAAAAAAAAAAAAGAGGAGTTGGTATGGGGTTTGGATATAATTATGTAATTGTAAGGAAGGAAGCAAAAGCTGTTTGTGTAGGTAATTGGGATCCAAAAAAGGTAAAGTGAAAGAAACTTCTTAGAACAGATTGTTTATAGGGAGACATCACTTTGTGTGGATTTGTGATTTTTTATTGTTTCAGTGCCATGTTTACTTTGTGGGGAAAAGAAGACTGATTTGGAGTGTTTTTATATTCATGTAAATCATTTCAACAGCGTCATTCAATTGTTAAAAAATTGTGAAGCAGGGACTTCTTTTATGCAGTTTTATGGTGTTTCCTAAACAAAAATATATATAAATGGTTTTGCAATCAAAGTCACTTAATTAAACATCACAAAGTAGATGATGTAATTATGTTATTTTGATAAGTAATCCTTGAGATGAGGGAGCTGTAAAATTCAGTTTTTGGTTGGTAATCAACCTCTTTTGCATTACCTTATCAAACTTTGAGAAGATAAAGAGAACAGGAACTCAAGGGAATCAAACTTCCCAAAGAAATATAAATACATATAGATTGACAGATAAAATGGAACATATGGAGTTATGAATAAGCAGAGTAAAAATTTATAACAAGAAAATTTATGAACTTGGTCGGAAATCTTGCACTGAATGATTAATGTATTCTCAAAAAAGAATGTTCGCCAGGGATGCGTGGAAAGACAGTAAAATGAACCCGCCTGCAAAAATTTGTTGATCTTGGATCACCAATTAGCTGCCTTGCCTGTAAATGAACAGGCAAAAGCCACCTCATTCTCTTCTCCATTTTTCTCAACCTGGATAGTAAAGCTTGAAGCAACAGGATATAAGCCAATTTGATCAGTACTCGGATATACCAATTCGCCATAGATGACGTTGACATAAATAACATTTTCCAGATTCATGTTTCATGAAGTATTCTCGACAAGAGAAGCCAGTTCAATATTCTTAGTTTCGACAGTTTCTCCATCCTCATATGTCTTCAACATATCTGTAGGAAGTACGGATGAGCTGAGATTGGTACTTGGCACCAAATATAGAAGAGCCAGTGGAAATACTCGCATTATGTTGCGAATAAAGATTGCCAACCAGAGATTATCAAATCGTGTACGGGTAACGTCCCATATATGTAGTAAGAATCCTCCGCCCCAAGATGATGTGAGTAGGCCAAGATTATCAATGGACATAAGCAGAGCGAAAAAGGTTCCTTCTATTCCAGGAGGGCAAAGTTTGGAACTAAGTACAAGAAGGGGCATCCATTTGAGACGTCCAATCATTTGTGAGACAGCTTCATCAATCACAACAAAAAAATAGTCAGGCATGCCAAATCTTAAGTTTAATCGTAGCACCACGATCAGATCCAACATCCCAGATAAGCCGTAAAGCAACTGAGTCCAGAAAAGTAAGCTTCGGAATGGGTAGTCCTTTAACACATTTTGGAATAGTAGAACCCCAAGAAGGGAACCTACTGAACCAATGGAGAACATGAATCCAATATTCTCCTACATAAAATAACGCAATCATAAGTTAAAGGATGAAAAAAAAAAAAAACCTCTTTAGACTTGAAGCTATATTATCCAAAAGGCAGAGCAAAAGGTACCTGAGATAACCCTGGACCTGCTTTTGTGTCGGTGTACCAGTAGAACATTCCTTCCTGGATGTTCAAGCTTAATGCAAGTGACATATACATATATAGACATGGCCGCCATACATTAGGACACTTTAGTGTGGTTAACATAGCATTACTGGCATCCCGCAACTTCTGGTATACCTGATTCCAAGACAATATTTATGACCTCTCACATGGAGTAAAGACCTAATATTTATTTATTTTTATTTCTTTTAGAAGAAACAATATATATATATAATTAGAATGATATGGATCAAAACAACAATGGCACCCAACCCCAACAGCTCATGTAAAGCTCATAGACAAGGTAGTAATGAGCTAAGATATTACCTGCCTGTAAACGAAGTTAGGCACATATGGCTCCTTCAGCACCACTCCAACCACAAAAACTAGACCAGCTGGGATGCTCAGTAGGCCGAACACCCCCTATTAGAAGGCAAAAAGGAGTTCATTAGTTAAATTACTCATTCATAGATATTAGGAGAAGAGACCTAATAGAAACTAACCTTGGGACCGATGAGGTGAACAAGGAAACCACTAATAGAGAACCCTACTAGTGCTCCAATGGAGGAGCTGAGTCCACACAAGCTTTGCATGTCAGCAGCAAGAGAAGGGTGGCTTATACTGTTTTGTGCTACGCAAGCATCAATTGTTACATCGGCTATTGCTACACCAGCACTTCCTGCTGTTAGAAACATCAAGGCAAACAGGACAGGCAACTTTCCATGCAGTGATAAAGATAACATGGAGATTGCACAGAGAAAACCTGCAATTCAACAAAAAGCGCATTGTAAAAAAATTCATCAGTGAAAAAATTTTCATTCAATTCTCTCACCAAATATCGTTCCAACCAAGTAAATTTATCAACAGAAGAAAGATACTTAGGACCAAGCTCATAGAAAGGAGTTAAGGATCACTGGAAAAGAACAATCCCTTGCATACGTATGCAACAACAGTTTTGGTCCAATGACTATGGAGCAACTAAAACTACTAAGTAGAGACCCAATAAATAGATGATAATATGATACATTTTAAGTAAATTTGTTTGATCAATCACTGCTTTTCAACCATCTGACCATGTTTTCACTTTAATATATTATATCTCTCCCAAAAAAGAACCACCATCTGACCATGGATTCTCCCGACTTTCATCTGATGAGCACCTTTGGAGACAAAGTAAGAAATCTGACATAATGACTGTGATCTTCAAGCGTCATTTGCTATACTTTTAATTGAATAAAGACAATGTATAACTTACGTAGCATTTCTACAGAAATGATCAAATCCTTAACATTATTGGGTGATTACAGAGTTTAGAAATAATTTGCACTTTAAAATAGAATAATAGAGACCTCAGTTATTTGTTTCTCTAGTTAGAAATTTCAGGAATTGTATTTCTTTACTCAATTTGAACTTCACAATTAATATCCTTGCCCACAGAGAAGACAAAATCTTCTGTCAAGTTCTTAATGAACATCAAATATATTTAATCCAGCCCTCAAAATATCCTCATCATTAAATTTGAGAATAATTGTAAAAAATTCTCCTTAGCCAATAAAAAGAATACTTCAATCTCCAAGCAGACTACAGAACATTAAATCCATAAACTAAAATTGCCAAAGTGTGGCTTCTCTAGCACATCACCATCTCTTGAATTGATATTACCAATTTGGTGAATAGAGTAACTCGGATCACTCATAGAGCATTAACTGGGAGCCATAAACATTGTCTCAAGAATTAAAAGGAAACTCAATCTAAGACAATGCACTTTGTCATCAATGTTGATAAACTATGGTATCATCAATAGCATCAATAATTATGTATAACTTTTGCAACATCATACATGAATGTATTGATATCATCAATTATGGAGAACCTTTTGTGGGATACTGTAAACTGAAACTGAAACTTCTTCCCTTTGCAATTATTCTAATTTTTAAGTGTCCCCAGAAATAGGAATAGAAATTGACATCACAACTAATGACAACCAAAAACACATCGAAACAAATAAAATAATCACAAGCAACAGACGAGAAAATACTATGTGAAATAGACATCACTGTACCATCAACTTAGCAAGCCAAAAAAGTCACCAAGAGAGAAAGAGGGTTCTAGGGAGAGAGAAAGAGAGAGGAAGTGGGTAGCTTAAATTTATGCAGCTATACATGTTGAACATTCATGTGTACTGTTACATCATCAAACAACAAAAAACTCAGATCTACAGTTCAGATCAATCTAAGGTCTTGTCTTCATAATCTAGTACCTTATAATAAGAGAATCAGATGTGTAAAAATTATTAAATATAGAGTTTAGAGATCTGGGATTAAACAGTTTTTCCTGGTCGGTACAAAAGATCTATGCATGGATGAGGAAAAACAGCTCAAGCAAAATTCTTCAAAATCCCCAACAAAAAAATAAAAATAAAAAATTAATAGCTAATAAGTTGACTAGTTATTGGTATCTATGCAGTGCAGCCATGAATCTAACCAGAAAACAAAGCAAAAAAAAGAGGGGGGTGGGATATGCGTGTATCTACCAGCTAAAAGAAAGTAGGGGCGTCTTCTATACCCAGCAATGGGAAGCACATCAGTGAGAAGACCCCAAAGAGGCTTTACAATCCAAGGAATTGAAGTTATCCCACCATACACTTGTGATTCAGAAGGCTGCACTTTTTGAACATCCTTCCAGTAATATTCTGAACTAACTCGACCTAGACTTCCACCCAACCCCTGATTGATCCCATAAACAGCAACTACTCCCATAACAAAACTCCAATGCATCTCCTCAGATAGCATTCTGATCCAGTTAACAGGTGCCCATATGAACACCCAAAACCCCTCTTTTTCTTCAGCTCTCTTCTTTCCCATTGCCTTCTCATCAAGTGCAAGCCCCTCTTCCTCCTCCTCCATCTGATGATTTCTCAAGAAAATAACAACTACCCAATGCAAATTTCACTCCTTTCTGAAACGGGTCTCTCTTACTTGATCCAAATTCTTTAAGAAAACAGAGATTCTTCAACTATAATTGCAAAACTCTGTTTTTTCCCCCTTTTTCGCTATGGGTAGGTATCTCTGAATTCCTGTGGAAAAAAACAAATTTTGTGAGCTACCCAATTCGAAAAACTGGATTTTCTGAAAAGGGTGTCTCGAATTTAACTAAAAGTCTCATCAAAAAATCTGAATTCGGAGCAATAGTTCTTTTGGATTTAACTTGAGAACGCCCAAAAGACAAGTTCTCTATCAGATTATCTCAAACGGCATCACAGGGAACAAAATGTGACGCCGAGGAGATCAGAATCTGAGAAAGAGACGTTGAAACTACCGTAAGTTTGACCAAACGAAACCACGGTTCGACGTTGGATCTAATCTCCTCTTACAATAGAGAATACGAGATGAGCTGAGCTGAGACGTTTCTTGATGACGACAAATGGCGTG
This sequence comes from Paratinospora sagittata, assembly GCA_035771175.1. NCBI lineage: Eukaryota > Viridiplantae > Streptophyta > Magnoliopsida > Ranunculales > Menispermaceae > Paratinospora > Paratinospora sagittata. Next base: position 29,137,340 of record CM069611.1, read on the forward strand.
GTTTCATTGGGTCCTTGCAAGTAGGGCACGAGTTCCTGTCGATCTGATGATACCTGGAAGTTCGGAATGCCCGGGAATCGATTTTTTTTTTTTTTTTGGTCTGAAAATATGTGAAATTTGAGAGAATAAAAAATTACAAAATAATTTCTCGTTTCTTCTTCTTCTTCCTCTTCTTCTTCAAGTTGCTTGTAGTTACTGCAAGGAGAAGGAAGATGTGTTCCCTTCATATTTGCCGTCCGATTGGAACTTTCGATTCAAAGTTAAGGAAGTAGAAGACAATGTGATAAGCGTGAGAAAAACGAAAAACCAGAAACCAAGAGACAAAACTGAATTAACTAGTAGCTTATTTAATTGACTCTCGGTAGAAGAAGTAGCAGTAGAAATAACAACAGTAAATTTTCCTTCTTCTTTCTGTTTTTTCTTGTTTTCTTTTTCTCTATTAATAAAGGAAATATTAATTGCAGTAAAAATGTTAGTAATATTTGTTAATTAAATAACAAAATAAAATATTTAATAAAAGGTAATTAAATATGTATTTTGAAAATCCAAAAAATTTTAGGTAAACGAGAGAAAATATTGAAAGGACAAGGTTGGGAAAATCTTACCTAAAAAAAAGCTTAAAAAGTTGGAGAGGTCTTGTGCTCATATAGAAATTAGTTGAAATGTCAAATCAATATTTTACCCTTATTAAGATTAAAATTTGTATAAAGGAACATTAAAATTAATTTTTATTAAAATATAAAATAAAAATTTTCAAGGTTATTATTAGATCCTTTGCCTGTGATGAATATATTTACATACAACATTAATCACAACATGTCTTTATTTTAGGTAAAGGAAAAAAATTATATTAGGTAGCTGAACGGTTAATGTAAAACTTTATTAGATCAATTAACATAAATTTATTAAATCATATTATAAGAAGGGTTAAAATGTCTTGTGTCCTTAATAAAAGCGAAATGAAAGAAGTAATTTATGTAGCCAATCTATGTAATTTTAAAAAGAATTAATTGAATTGAGTTAAGTATCAAGTTCTTTAAAAAAAAAAGACAAAAACAAAACCATAAATTTTAATGAGTATCAAGTTCTTTAATTACCATGCATGGATTAAAGTCTCATAAAATGGAACAAATAGAAACTCTTTTAATTTGGCAACTTATTATCCTTATTAATTTTTTTTGTGAAAATGAGACTATTCTAGAATTGAGAACAGTACGTGATATTAAGCAGTCCTCCCTAAAGTAGGAGTATAGGCGTGGACATAGAACTCAGACTTGAAACCGAGACCTTATTCCTCGACCAAAGTCTATACTTTATTTTATAACCAACGAGATTGTCCAACTTTGAGTGTAAGTAATGTTATTTTCACTGGATACTAAACTGTTGTTTTTGGAGAGTAAACGGTAGCATTTTTATTTTAATAGCCTATGAGTGGTGTACAATAATAATATGTTGGATATTAGATATTAGATATTTTATATTGTTTAATTTATAAAAGTGAAGACTTGGGTAGATTTTCAATGTGTTAGGTCACCAGAACTCTACCTATTTTGTAAAATGTTGTTTTAAAAAACAATTGCTTCACGTACCTCAAGTAATATTTTTATATTTGAGCCGGCAACTTGAATTTTTTTTTTTTTTTTTTTTAACATTTAGCAATTTATTAAGGTTTGGAATCAAACATTGTCATTATCTGGATTGGATTATAATAACCTTGATGATAATACAAGAACAACTGCATAATATAATTATTTATTATTTTGTAATAAGCCCATTATACATGGAGTTTTTTATTTTATTTTTAAATTATAACCTTACTTGATAAAAATAAGTAATTAGGTGTTTTTACAAAGCTTTAAAAAAAAAGTAAAAAAGAAAGGTAAATAAAAAAAAGTAAAATTTTACCTTATATATAGAGTCATTAATTGGGGGATGGAGCTTCTAGAAACAGAGTTGTGAAGGGAAAGTAAAAAGTTGTTGACCATTATTAGGCGTTAAAGAAAAATAACAAAATGTGTTCTGATATAAATTTGGCAGTGACCGACCACTTGACCAAGGTCACGATGCACTTAATTATAAGTATAATAATAAATATTTTATATATATTAAGTGTTAATAATATTATTTTTGATACTTAATTTTTTTAAATAGCTTGAGATGTACATGTAATGCGCGACATCTTTAAATACATGCGCATTCTCAAAATATTTAAGAGAGGTTAAATATCAGTATCAAAAAATGACGTTGACACCTAACGTACAACTTTATTATTATTATTATTATTATTATTATTATTATTATTATTATTATTATAACAATAAAAAACAATAATAACAATAATAATAAAAATGTATTCATTTCACGAACTCTATAATTTAAGAAAGAAGCAATATACCGAACCGTTACCTCCACATCAAGGAAGTTGTTTCTGAATTCGAACCCCTAGTAATGATAGAGCAATTGCAACTATTGGGCAAGGGTCACCTTTAAATAACCATGACAATAATAATAATAATTATTATTATTAGTAGTAGTAATGGTATTTTCTTTCTTTCCCTTTGTTCCACAATGCAGCAATCTTGCTTGCATATGCAATATTTACATTGATAAAGTGACAATTCAACCAGAATGGAATGGTTGATTTCTCACCCATAAGGAAGCCTCATGATCCACTCTACTAGGAAACACAACACCTTATTACAACAACAACATAAAGCTTTGTTCCAACTATTTCAGCATTGAAATGCTCGGTGACATTTCTAATAAGGACATTATCAAGCCAACCTGATAATATCAGAAGCGCAACAGAGTAATTGTCACTTAGTAAATTGGAAAGTGGTACAGAAATCAGTGGGTAAAGGAGGCTTGGAGATTGGAAATTTAGTGAAAAGAAACAAGGTTAATGGTTGTGGCGACTTTCTTAGGGGGAAAATTCTTTATGAGTTAAGGTTGTTAGAAGTATACACAGTAAAATTTGTTCACTCTGTTTTTCCTTGTTTTTCCCCATTTCTATCGCGTGTTTTAGGAAATGGTTTGTCTTTTCATTTTTGAAAAGATATTTGGTGTGGAGAATCTTCGTTGGCATCTAGGTTTCCTAGGTTATATCATTTGTCACGTCCCCATAATGAACCAATTGCACATTTTGTTAATCTTCCAGAGGGTAGCTCATCTTCCTATTGGAATTTCCATCTATCTCGATGGCCATCTTCTAGGGCCATTGCTCAGTTGAATGATTTATTTGTCATCTTAGATAATGTGAGATTATCTCAAGGGGAGGATTGTTGTAAATGGTCCTTATCTCTTTCTTGGTCGTTTCTCTTGTAGCTCCTTATTTGATGCTTTAATTGAATGCCTTCCTTCTAGCTTTTCTTCTTTTGTATCATCACTATGGGCTGCACATGTGCCTTTCAAAATTAAATTTTTTGAGTGGTGTCTTTTGAATAATAAGATTAATACTGTGGATGTAATGCAAAAACGCTCTCCTTATCGTATTTTAAGCCCTAATTGTTGTTTGTTGTGTAAGGAGGGGGAATTCGCTGATCACTTGTTTGCACAATGTGAGTGAATTTCCTTCTTGTGGCGAAGATGGTTGCAGGTGTGTGGTGGCTTCTTCATTATTCCTCATACGATTGAGGAATGCATCGCAGGGTCCAGATTTTCTCTTCATTCTAGGAAAATTTTGGAGATTGGTAGAATGATTTCATTGGCCACATTATGGGTGGTTTGGTTAGAAAGGAATAGGAGAATATTCCAAAATAGAATGAAGGATTGGTGGGGTTTGTGGGAAGAGTTTCTTTTATTGGCAGCAGGATGGGCTGCATCTTCAAAATTTTCTGGTGGATTTTTCAGTTTTGGAGTGGTTTCGGTGTTGGTCATCTAGTATGTTGTAGCAATGTTGTGTGCTACAATGGTCATACAGTATGTTTTAGGTTTGGTAGTGTTATATTTTTTAATGTATTATAACTCATCTCTTTATTGTTAATGTATTATGCTTTGCTTCTTCTTAAAAAAAAAAAAATGTTAATATCTATCAATCTTTGTTTGATATACATAGTTGAGCCTTTATTTGATAGCTATAACTTTTGGATTGAGTGATTTCTAACATAATATCAGAACAGTTTTATTCTGAAGGTCTCGTGTTTAAACATCCTCCCGAACATATTTGCTTGTTTATCTTATTTATTAATCATATGTTTCATCCTCGTAAATCAAGTCTACATGCTATCATGACGTGAGGGGAAGTGTTAATATCTATCCATCTTCGCTTAATATACATAATTGAGCCCTTATCTGATAGTTATAGTTTTTAGGTTAAAGTGGTTTTTAACATAATAAGTTTCATATGGTCAGACAACATAAAGCTTTATTCCAAATGTTTCAGCGTTTCGAGATTCACAAAGTCTATAGCATTGAAATGCTTAAAGGATATTATCAAACCAGCCTGATACTTTCACAAGAACAAATGAGCATTGAAAAGAATAAGATTTATACAGTCAGGTTGATCTTAACATGGGGAAATCAATTTCTTCAAATGCACTAAATGGCAGATAACCAAGCCCAAATCCTAATATTAATAGCATTAATAATTTAGTATAAACCAAATGCAAGATGAAATTGAAAATCAATTCAAACTTACCAGAAAGAGAGATCCCAGGTTCGGATTCAAGCCAAAACACCAAGATTTAATCCTAAGGAACAACAATCATAAGAGCAATAATACCCAGAATCTTTTTTTGCTAAGTTACTTCCAGTTGTTTTCAATTTAAATGGTAGCAACAGGTGCAAAAGAACATGGAAAAACAATACTGGCATCATCATGTCTATTAGAAATTTAGAATGCTGTTCTTTCAAGCATTATAAATTAATCAATTTCAGCCAACTATGAAGCAAAGAAGTATTCTGTACATAACTAATTCGAATGCTCGAGATCAACCTGAAATTGTTCTTATTAGTCCAACTAGCATGGATAATCGAATCGGCTTCTTTTCAATCCTCCTGAAGAATAATGCTTTTACCTAGTTCCCTTTACTCGACAAATACCTGAGCAGGGAGGCTCTAACTGTAAGAGTTATGGTCAATCCGAGTTGTGTTCTGCATACCTGAAACGAAGAAGCGTTGCACATGTTGAGAGATACTTGTTTACAAGTTTTGAAGGAATTAGTCTCCATTTATCTTCATATACTGGTATTGACAGCTCTGAAATGAAGACAATTGTAAAAATAATGATCTAGTTGTATAATTTAGATAATCAGGAGAAGCCAAGGAGAGTGTTAAGTTTTCGGTTGTGTGGGAAGAATAAGAACCCAAATCCTTCAATATAAATATTTTGGCCCCAATTCGGCAATTATCCATGTAAGAAGAGTCTCTTCATCAGCAACACCCAGAAGTTGGAAGAAATGAGTCCCCGCGAGGCGAAATTGGGAGGCTACTCAATTCATCACTTGCTTTATAGTACATAATTTTCTGCACATAGTAAATCAAGTAGCCTTGTGAAGCCCTCACAACGCCTTCACTAACTTGTGTAATCCATGCATCATCACATTTGTACCATTGGTTCCTCAGACGCAAATAAGTCACATAGTGACCGGATTCTAGCTTCCCGGAATGAGTAACCACGGCAAACACCTCAAACTCCGTTGACATATCTGACTCGTCGCCCTCAAAAGCAAAAATCCGATTTCCAAATCGGTTCCTCACTATTGAAGAAGATAAGTAAGGAGTCATGTCAAGTGAAAAAGGGAACTGCAAGTATCTGTCGAGCTTTCTTGACATTCTTCTGACCAAGGAGTGCTCAAATCTCTTTATATGGAAGCATAAGACCAAGGGTAGTCGCCGGATGGACATTTGCTTCAATGAATCCCGACTTACTTGGCAGTGCTGGCAGTATAGTTTCTGATCGGAACCCAATTTTTCTGGCCGGGTGAAGAGGTCCAAACAACCCAAAAGAGTGGATATTCCCATGCTTTGCGTTGAATTTGGAAACTTGTCGGATACTTCTGTTTTGGAGCCATAGGTCGGGTCTAAATCGAGAGAAATGTCTATGCAAGGATCATATGTTGTGGAAGTAAAACCACAAGTTATGCAGGTGACATCTGATCTCAATACTCCAGAGAAAATTCTATGAGTGATACATTGGCAATCTCCATTATCTGAAAACCAGAAAAATGGAATTATTCAAAATGGGAGTGGGTAAATTAAGCATTCGTCGCTAGAAAATTGAAGTAATAAACTTATATAACCTAGGCAAGAATAATCTAATTCTTCTGAATATAGAGCTATGCTAAGAGAACCTTCCATTGTAAGAGCAGTAAGACAAACATATTTTGGTACAAAATATAATCAAAATGTGAGTTCTGTGAGAATTCTGGACTTTAAAGAAAAAAAAGACACCTTTATTTTGGTGTCTGGATTGCTGTTCTTTCTCATGAATCCTGTCAAGCATTGAAATGAAGAATTCATGAGCGTCCTGCTGTTCATAACTGGCAAGATTGGCTGAATGTTGCCACCAACTGCAAACACAACAAAGGAATTTTCCTGAGATTGATCCAAAAGCATTATTATAACCAATGATGCATTGCAGTGTAACCCCCTCATAAGATCTTCTAAGACCCATCAAATGAAAAGGAAAGCTTCAGAGATTACCCACTACATTGAAATCATCAAGATACCATCATAACGACCTAAAGAACAACCATAAACGAAATTTACTGTCGATTAATAACTAAATTTCCCCAAGGAATCAAACTACATTGCGAGTAACAAAAATAAATTTCGAAGCAAAAGCAAAGGATAAGACGGGTACTTTCTTTCTGAAACAATCAGATCATATTTGAGTATTGAGTATAGATTCACAAATGAATACAATGCAATAGAATTACCATGATATCCAACAATAACATCTAGATTAAAAGAATGGATAAGACAGAAAAAATTATGACAATATTATCTGAATAATTCTTAAATCAAGTGTGGAAAAGATTTCTGAAACAATGAAGCAAATACCCAATAACCCAAAAATGAAAAAAACCAAATCTATCTAACTTGCGTAAATAACTGAAATAACAGCAGTGACAAGCCTGACCTGTAAAGAAATCTTGCTGGGCTATAAGGAGTCCTCTCACCAGAGAACACATCAGCAAATATGGCATCAATATCACAACGCAAGCACAACCGATCCGATGAAATCTTCCTGCAACTTTCGCGATTATGCCGACCACTAAGGAAGTAATTCCTCAAAGGAGGAGCATGCAACAATGCTTGCAAGACACAGTTCATAAAACAAGTGTTGCCCAAATTGTTCAATCCTCTCAAACCTAGAGGAAGACAAGAATTTGATCCCCACCTCACCTTCAAAACCAACTCTTTAGCAGTAGCATTACTACTATTATTACTATGATCTGAAGACAAACTCAACTTCCTCCTCTTACATGAATTATTCTGCTTACTAAGATCAGCAACACCATTACTATTATTGTTTCTGGGCAGCTCGGTAATATGCTTAAACATGACAGCTTTATCAAAATCAGGATCATATACCTGATCACAGCAAACACAGCAGAAAAGCTCAGCTCTTTCCATGTCTACAGCAATGTCATGCCCATTTTCTGATTGGGAATGCAAAAGGGCATGATTGGAATCAGGTGAAATGCAACAAGAAACTGAAGAACAGATCAGACAGAGATAGAGTCTCCCTTGAGTTCCTGAACAAAAGCTGCATCTGGGCATCTTTGTTTGGTCTCTTTTCATGGTTGTTCTTCCATGTGGGGTTGTTTTGAGGCTGTTTCTGAGGAAATTGTAGCCGTTTGAAGAATGTTTTTGCTTGTAATCTTTGAGATGTTTGCAGGGTGTTGGGTTGGTGTATGTGGGGTTTCTGGTGCACATGTTGAAAGGGATTGAAAGCTTGGGTTTGAAATTGAATTCCCAAAAAAAAAAAGAAGGAAAAATAGGTAGAAACGGGTGAAAAAAAAAGGAAGGATTTTGAGGGTGGATTTGAGGGTATTGGGAGAAGAGAAAAATGGGTTTTGGATTTGGTTTGGGATGGATTGGATAGAACAGAGAAGATCAGATCAAGAGGAAGAAAGTTTTTAGATCTTTTTCGTTTTTCTTTTTTTTCTTTTTTTTCTTTTTTTCTCTTGAATTTTTCTTCTCTGCAAGTTTCCGTTTGTGCGTTGGATTTTGGAGGGTACTTCGTGTAGTCGACCGACTGGAAGACTGTTCCTGAGTAGAAATTTCTCAGCTGCCTCCCTTGTTCTTTCCCATTTTCATTGATGCATCCCTAAAAGTTAGAAAAATTAGAATACCCCCCCTGGATCTTTGACTATGGAATAGCAATAACGAACTTTTTTAGTTTTATTATTTGATGAAGATATCCTTATAAAATGGCTTAATTTGAATTGAGTTGAATATTTGTTTAATATTCATTTTTATGTCATTTTTCTTTTTATGGTATGTAACTTTGATATGATTGGTCTCAAGCCTAAGTAAATGAGGAAAATTGTATTAAGTAACTGAGAGTTTAAGTAAAAATAAGTCAAATCAACAATAATATAAAATTTTAATCAAACTATGACATGAATCTTCTTTCTTTGTGATACATAAAAATCTAAGTCATTTACTCTTCTTCTTTTCTTTTTTTCTTTTTTTTTTTGTATAAATGAAGTTGTAATATTCACAATTTAGTAAATTTGTCAAAGTCAAATTGTGCATAGTTGGTGCTTTGAGGGGCTTAGAAAGGATTGAGAGTTCTAGTCACACAGAGCATGCTAGCAACGGCTTTTATCATTCACAGTTTTACAAATACATTCGCGAGTGCGCTTATGGGATACAAGACACATCATAGGCCTTAGAAAAGGTTTCTAAACTTCGGTTGTATTGAATTCGTACTGCGTGCGGTCCATCATGTCATCAAACAATTGGTGCAAGGATTAACAGACTCGTGAAGTGAGGCCTGATTAGATCCCAAGGTTCTTAGGGTTATTTTTACTTTAAAAAAAATGCAGTAATTAACTTCATGGTAGGTGGACTGCAACACTTAACAACTGTAAAATTGAAGAATTAACATTAACGACATAATTAAATTTTTTCAAGAAGCGCTTTTTCATAGTGTATAGTGTTTTGCGAGCAAAAATAATTTTTAAAAGTGTTTGACAACATCTGTTTTTAGCTAAATTGTGGTAGAGAAAAATAATTTTCTGTTTTTAAAAAAAATTAGAGAGACTAGCTTTTCCCAATGATGTTTTTTTAAGAAGTATTTCTCAAAAAAGTGTTTTTAAAAAAACTTTCCCAAACAGGGCCATTGTACACATAAAAATATATTGTACGTGCATCCAAAATAATTTGATATAAAATTACTCTGACACCCTCACAAAAATAAGAATTTCTACAGAAAATGAACTTTGTATACGGCTGCATTTTCATTTATTTTATAGTCCAACTATTAAAAATATATTTCATATAAAAGTAGTAATCTTTAGAGCAGATGCAAAGACTGCCCCCTTAGCACATGCTCATAGATTTTAATATACTTCAATCCAGAGGCCAAAACCTCAAGCCATGATTACAAGCTTGAGAAAATATCTTATCAAGCTATTTCTGGAGATTGTTTCAGAACTATTGAATTTTAAATAAAGAAACAAATACATCAAATTGCTCCGAGCAAGAATACATGTAGACATATTCTTTCATTATTTTCATCAATTCCCAAGAAAAAGAAAAGGTGTTGCCATATATTATTTTTTTTTTCAGTTGCATGCTATAATGATGTTTGGTTGCTCTTGCAAGGAATTCAGATTATTACATTACATTCTCCATTCTCCACCTTTGTGTTACATTGACTTCTCATGCTCATGCAGATTATTAATATGCTAGAGTTTGATTAACTACATAACACCAAGATGAGATCACCTACAATTATAAAGGGCGTGAAGATTAGCTAAAAAAATGTATACTTGACATCACAAAGAGTTGAATTGTTGCAGACGATAATGATCTTTCTTCCATGTTTTCCCCGTCAAATATCAAATATCCCAATTGAAAAGCTTCTACTGATGATGGTCCCAAATGGATCAACACAAGTTTGAGGAAATTTAGATCATAAATGAAGTTCAAGACAAGGTAAAAAAAAAAAAGTTAGGACAAAGAATCTCGACCCGACTCGTTCTAGATACTATTCTAAAATTAAAAAAAAAAAAAAAAAAAAAAGCGTAGACAAATGAATGCAGATAAAGAGCTAACAGCAAGAAAAGCTATTTGATCATGGCAAATTAAAGGTTAAGACGAGGAACTCACCACTTGGAATAAAGAATGGTGAAGTCTTGTAATGGGTACTGAAAGATCAAGTTCAGAATCCATTGAAAAAAGAGAATAAATTTCTCTTAATCAACTAATTAAGAAGCTTTAAAGTTCTACTTCATAGCAGCAAAGAAGGGGTTGCTTCAGAATGAAGAAAAGTAAAGTTTTGGACAACCTTATCAAACAATAACTAAAGAAAGAGGAAAAAAATGGCAGAGGACAACAGAGCCCCTACCCCAAAAGGTTGTCCTAAAAAAGTGTTTCAGACATGCCTTCCAGAAAGTTATTAGGAATGATTCACATAAGTGTTACACGTTTTCAACCAGAATACAAGACAATAAAGTTTAAACTTCATGAACTTTTCCACAAACTGCAAAGAAACTTGGGACATAGTCACCACCATTGTTCCCAGTTGTCAGGTAAATAATTCAACTAATACATAGTTATATACCCAAAAAAATGCATGAAATTCAATTTTCATTTGCTTCGGTTGCCTCACGAGGAATTAACATTGATCATTATGTCCAATTCCCCTTGTCAAACCCGAACCAGAGCCAGAAGATCTCAGTGAAAGAAGATACTGTTACATATTAGCTCAGATTGGCCTACAAAATATTTAATAAAATGGTGTATAAACCAGAAATCAACCAAATGCCTTCAATTTTATTCACCGATTGAGGAAAAGCATGAATTGTATTGACATCTAAAAAGGAGAACATGGCTACCATCATGTGCACTTAGGAGGATGAATCAAGCCATCTTTTAAAACCTGTCAACTAACACATAGAATCTTTTGCTCTTGGAGACCCTTGAAGACTTAAAATGATTTCAATGAATATATCATCCATTGGAACATCTAGAATAGGTAATTTCGAAATGGCATACATAAGCTTCCATTACGAGTTTTGTGACAACCCCTCGCCATCCAATATTGTCTGGCTACTCCCAATTTCGTTTCCAAACCACTTATTTGTAAAAAGGCCTAAATAGTGCTTAGAAAGAGTTTCACATATATGGATCACAAACTTTAACCTTTAAGATGATGTGGGAGTGGGACTATTCACCATCTACCCATTTTAGGAATCCCACCTCTTTTTGGCTCACTCTCAGCTCGGGATTGGCTTTAATATCATTTGTAACATCTCCCCTGCCACCCAATATTGTCCGATTCTAGAATTGCTCCACCCCCATTTTTTTCTTTCTCACCATTTTAGCTCTCGGAAAAAGCCTTGCTGGTGGTTACAGATTTATGGGTTGGCAAGGATCTCATACATATGGATCACACGATTTTAGGTTGGCCTTTCACAACTTGAAAAATAGATGCAGTTTATCATTGAAGACCTTGTCAACATATAGTTTCTTGTAAATGGTTATCATAGACTCATAGTGTAACTTAAATCCCTCAAGCTCATGAATCATAGAGACTAATTAAATCCCTTTGTCAGTCTCTCTTCCAGAAAAAAATAAATCCATCTGGCATGCGTTCAGTTTACATCAACCTAGATCTTAGTACAGGCCTGAAGCCATATTTATAGAGCAAACTTCCTCAAGTCAGAAATACAACAATGCTGTAAATCCTTGGCCATAACATACAACTCAGCCAGTTTTTGTTGGTTGCACTGAGCTTCTTATAATATCAAGCAACATGTATCTCTTTTTAAGAAAGAAACTTGTCCAATGCTAAAAGGGATGCATCACATTAACTCAAATTTTGACGATGTAAGAATAAGAGCAGAAGATAACTTCTCCTCGTCCATACAAATCTCTCAGCTTCCTCATATGAAATTATCCCTTCTAGATACATTCCGTAATTGGCACAATAATGCTGTTGAAACTTTTGACAGACCTATAAAAGATATGGGACCATGAAAGCTTCTCAGCTCACTAACAGTCTAACACCTTTTGGTACAAGCCTTTATTCATAGCTTTCAAACTTTTCTTCATCTATATGTACAAGTATATCTAAAGAACTCACCACAAAGTCCAAAAATCTTAAATAGTTAATCATAAAAGTACAATTCTTCGAGTTTGTCTAAACTCTAAAGTTTATTCTCCTTCAAAAAAATATTACACTATAAAACAGCCAAAAAATGTTTAAACAATGAATTCAAAAGGTTCATAATTTTGATCATTTAGGCAATCGTTTTCAGAAGCACTTTTATTGTGGTCATTACAACAAAGTTATAAGTTATGCACAAAAACTATGCCATATGGGCCTTAATCTTCACACACTGCTAAAAAAAAGAAAGAAAAAGCAAAAAACAGCAATTGGTCTTAATATTGTTTGATAATTAGGTTGGGCGAGTAGCGAGTTGAGGGGCATAAGGTTCTAATATAAAATAGATCTTGAGTTCGAGCCTCCCCACTCATACAACAGCGTCCTATGGTGTTTGTAGCCGTGTCCCAGGGGACTAGTAGGGGTGGCCCCCTAATACCCTGACCTCCAAAAAAGTAAAATAAAAATTGTTTGATACCCCATTAAAGTTGTTTTTACCAAGTGACATGTGATGGAACTTCTAGATTTTTACATGTTAGGCACTAGTAACACATCAACATAAGTGACTAAACATCAAGAAGTTACTTTCATGATTATTTATTATGAAGGAGAGACAATTTAATTTTGTCCTTTAAACAATAATCTATTTATGTGTTAGAAACATTTTCACTATATGTATGATATACTTAAAATTTCTTTATTTTCTTTGTCCTAGCCAAAAACAAAAATTGAAGCGATTGTATTCTATGCTAGCACTCCAAGGTTCCAAATATGTTGCAAGCATTCCTGACACACATATCAGCCTTTAGCAAAACTGTTTGAGAGTCTGTGACCTTGTCGATTAAGATCATAAGCACCAAGGGTGCCCTACACAATCTAATGTGAGGGGGTAGACAATTCAATTATAAAACTTAAGGAATTCTAATGGAGTTCATGTGTCCTTGCTGAACACTGACAATTGTGAGCTTTGAAAACCCACAAAATTCTAAGGTTTTCTACATTCATGGATAGAAGCCAAAAATGAGTAATTTGATCTTCATATGCCAGCTTCAAAGAAAAAAATGTACCATATAAGAATAAGATCATCACAATCTACCATTCAAGCTTGGGAACAAGAATCCTTTTTTTTTTTTGCCAATATGTTCCATTCAAAACCACATCTTGTAGCCAATCTCCTACACAAAACTTATCAAATGAAACAATTTCATTGACATTTAAACCAAATGACAAACACAAAATAGATAAACCAACTATCCTCCCCTCTTTTGAAGATCACTTATGAATCTACCAAACTCACATATATCCTTCTTTGGCGCCAAAAAAAAATATAGGCTTTCAACCCTCAATTCCGAACTAAAACCAACATATAAATTAGAAAAAATAAAAACTATCATCCACTTGAGCAAACCAACAGGAAACCCAAAACAGAAAAGAAACAATACAAACCAAAGCGGAAAGTCTTCAAAATTTAAACTTTTTTCTTTTTTTAGGGCAAAACCTTAAAAGGCTCATTCATTCAAATTGTGTACCAACTAAACCATGCACTTCCATTCCAACCTCAAAATCAACAGAACACCAACAACAATTAAAAACCCTATTTTAGACAAAATCAACCAGCAACTTCACACAACCCAACCACCATTTATTCATCTGCAAGTCCTTTTCACATTAATTCACATTTCCCACACCACACATAACAATCAGACATAAAAAAGACACCAATTTCATCTTAAATTGTACAAAAGATTCTCTATTTAAAGAGAAACGCTTTTAATTCTTCTCTACACAACTCGACCAACAACGAGATACTTAGCTTCGAATTTCTTCTCCCAATCGTTAAGTACGCCCATCTCTTTCTCGGATAGACCGTCGAGAGACGCCGTGATGTCTTCCTCGTTCTTGCTCATCTTCGCTAGGGCTCGGCTCGCGTCCTTGCCGGCGAACGCGCAGTACGTCCCGCCGGGACCGTAGAAGCTCTTTCCGGCGAACACGTCGAAGATCCTCCCCTTGATCGCCACATAGATTGGCTTGCTCGGATCAGAGCCGTCGAATTTCTTCAGTTGATCGTCGCTCAGCTCCATCTATCTCTGTAGAAGAGATTACAAAGGGTGGCGAGAAAACGAAGGATTAAGAGAAGCGTCGGAGAACTGAGGATAAAACGAAATGAACATGCGGAGCTGAGCGATTGCCGATTGGCACGTGCTGTATCTCACATCTTTGTCGTCTCTCTTTCTTTTTTTCTTTTTTTTTTTTTTTTTTTGGGAGTGGTTGGGCACTTGCGGCGCAATGGGCTAGGGCTCGTTGCTACGAACATCTAGGCCAATTTAATATAAACTATTTAAAAAAAATGTTGATGCAGCATTTTTTATTTTATTTTTTAGAAAAGAGGTTAATGCGGCATTTGAATAGTATTAAATATTTCATTTAAAAAAAAAAGAGCTTGCTCAACTAATCCTCTTAAGCCTACAATAGCCAATGTTGATTAGGTTGAGAGTAAAACTTATGACCTCGCTTTATTAAACACAAGATCGAATACCAAATGACACCGAATAATAAGAGTGAGCTAACTAGAATTAATGACAAATGCTATTATATTACCGGCAAGGACCAAGGTGTTCAAGACTTCATATAAAAAAATAAAATGGTTATCATGACAAACATCGGTGTAATGCTAATGTAATACCTCTCTACTGCTTAAGTCATTAGTAAAACAATAACTCCAGCACATAAGTTATTAAAAAATAATAATAGAATAAGTTGTTAAAAGAGAAAAATATTTAAAAAACATACGGCAAAGACCAATACAAAACTTTAGCAAGTTAATTACAACACCAAGTCAATAATTGGTAGCTTACTTGTTTGGGCGTCTACCCTCATCGTGTGAAATGGAACTTCAAATCTAGCTCATATGAAGTAAAGAGGTACCACACTCTTTCGTAGTGAAGGCTTGTTGTGGACCTATTGACCTTAACTGTACTTTTGTTAAATGTATTAATAGTTGATCTATTGAAATTCAATGACTTGTACGGAATGCGATCTAATACAACAAACATAATTGATTGAGAAAAAAAAAAAAAAAACCATATACTATGAACATATTTGACCAAATTACATGAAAGATTAAGATATTAAACGTTACATGCAACGGGCCATTGACATAGTGGTTACAACTTCAGGCCTATTCTACGGGGTCACGGATTCGAAACTTAAAAGAAAAGATTTATGCGGTGACGTGCATAGACTTCAGAGCCAGACAATGCAGTGGAGTTCGGAAAAAAATCTCTTGCAACTTAAGTTGGTAACGTGATTGACTGTGAGTTTGAAATTATATATCACTATGTCTAATTATTGGTGTAGAGATTAGTTTGTCCCTAAAGGATGAGATACCTTACGTGGTGGGTTTGATATTGGGTATGCCATACTTGTATATGTGTAAAAAAAAAAAAAAAAAAAATATTAAACGTTACCTTAGCTATTCACAATGAAGAAAATAAATAAATATAGTATTTTTTTGAGTTGATTTAAGCATATTTATAAAGCGCATGCGTTACCCTTTTGCAATTACTCTGCAACAAAAATAGCTGACATGGCAATTCCAGATGGACAACTTGGTAATTCCCAAAAAATAAACACATGTTTTTCGTCAATTGCACCATCTTCTCCATCAAGTTCTGGAACTAGGATTTTACAAGGGTTTTGGCAAAAAAAAAAAAGAAAAAAAAAAAAGCATACAAACACCACTGTCCTCGTCGCAATGGCGGTTCTTCACTTATAAGCATACCAAAAGAAAAAAGCCAAAAAAACCCACCAAAGCTCAAAATTTTCTAGGGTTTATTCGACCAATTGTTCACAATGTTGAAGGTTCTTTCAGCTTCGTGTTCATACGGTCGATTGCAGAAATCCACAGCGAAATTCCCCTCAAGTTTCAGTAACGGAGGAGACCACAGATCGCCTGTTCTTCGATTCTTCGATTCTCTGAGACGTTCGAATGCAATAAACCCCGCTTTCTGCAACAGAGTGTTCTTCTGCTCGGAATCCGGCGGGGATGGGGCGAATCCGGCTGCCGAGGCCGACGCGGAGGCCGCCAAGGCAGTCGAAGCCGAGACCGCAGAAGAAGTCGATTCGAAAGCGTCTTCGGCTATCGTCCCAACGAGTCCCAGGCCAGAGGATTATCTTACTGTAAGTTGTGGTTATGTTTCTTACTTTTTGCGTGCTGGTTTGCAATGTTGTTTTGATTTGGGTCCCTTTTGATTTTGCAAGTGCGGTTCCTTGATAATTTTGCTGAAAGAATTGGTGGTGTTTACTAGGGATGGGTGAAAAATTTAGCTTTTTTCAGCTAATTTTGAAACATGATTGGAGAGGTCGTAGTAGGATAAGTGGAAGATTGAATTCTTTGTAAAATGAAATATTTTGGTGCAGTTTTGATGCTGGACCTGAGGGGAAATCGAATAATCGACTCTGAATGTCGATGGCGATTACTTCATTTACTTGTTCCATATTCCTTACACATGGCTAAACAATCCCAAAACCGATTGCAGAAAAATTGTCAAAAAGGAAAGGGCACATGGAAATGATTGTAAGAAAATCATTTACAGTCAGAGCTTATGAGAAGTTATGCATTAGAGAAAAAACAAATCTTTTCTTGAGGTATCTAATTATCTATGGCTGTTGGAGTGCCCAATGGTTCTTTCTTATTTTTAAGCTCCGATGACTTTGCACATAGCTGCCATTATACTTCAAAGGGATCTCTATGTCGAAATGTTTGTTAAACTGCACTAAAACCTTCATTTTGTGAAAGGAAAGACTTGGATGAGTACTAACATTAATGCTTATAATTTCGAATTTGTATCTTGATAGAACTAAAATTGCAAGTCCCATCCATGCTGCTGGTTTGCTATGCACATGACAAAATGTGCATGAAGGCATATTAGGGTTTTATTGTAAGCTTGCTTGAATTCATATTGATACCCATTTGCCTAAACTTGGTTGGCTCTAAGTACGTGCACACTCACCAAGATCTCACTTTTAACACAAGTGGCTGCTATTGCAGACTTGCAGTTTGCATGCTTTATACCTTTTAAGGCGTTTTATTTTTTTAATTTTACAAAATATGTTGGACTAAAGTAAAAGAAGAATTCTTACTTTAATTAGAAGGGAGAAATTTTGAATTTCCTCCTGTATAATAGAGTGAAAAAAGCTTGAAGATTGGGCCTTGGTGCAACCATAACATTTGCTTCATTATGATCTAGGGGATATGGTTTAAATTTAGAAATAACCTTTTTGCATTGAGAGGGTAAAGTTGCATACATCATCCATTACCCACACACCACAATGGCTGAAGCCTTGAACATTGAGTACACCCCTTATTTTTCCTATATAAATTTAATCTTCTTTGTAAATCTACACTTCTCAAGTAAATAATAAAACAACGAGAGTGAATTCTTGATATCGTATTATTTGGTAAAATTTTAATTTTAAGTTTTCTAATACCTAGTATTGAATATTTATACAACCAACACATTTGAGAAAGAGTGCTTGTTCATGGCTTGAATTTGGAGAATTTTCAAGCCACTAATGTGAAAGGGCCTCGTTCATGAAGCCGATGTTCTAAACATTAATAGCACCAGCCATTTGCTAAGAAGGGCCATGTCCATGAAATTGAGGTTTCTAAGGTTAAGTTTCCTCTTTTTCTTTTTCTTATTCTTAATTTGCTTCTCTTTATTTTACTTCGTCAGCTATGGTACAAATATTTTTCTTGTTGGTCCATTATTTCTACTTCTAACTTTTAAACTCTACCTATGCTCACTGGGACAACAATGAGACTTGCATTGTATGTAGATTGATTGAAAAAGAGTGCTTTTACTATCATAGTTTAAAATGCATTGCATCTTGAGATGTATGCTTCTTAATCTCATGTTTTAATTTTTTCCCTTCCTTTTTTTTATTTTTCCAAGATACCCTATTGCTATTCTGTTGGACAAAGGCACCTATTTTATTTATTTATTTTTGTTTTTAAGGACTCACTTGGGAGAAATAAAAAGAAAAAATTCTCTTGTAGGTCAACTTTCACCTTCACCTTCCAAAAAAACACACTCTAAATGCTAGCATATCTTAAAGTCCAGTAAAAGTTACATGATTTTAATCTGAAAATATTACACTTTTGTCAACTGATTCTAAATACAACTTGAATTTTGGGAGTTAAAATGTTATTAGAAGATGCCTAGGGTTGTAAAGTCCAAATATTGTTATATTCTAATTGTATCATAATTTAGTAGTTAAAAGCTAATATTTGGAAATTTGGCTTATAATTGTTGATGATAACTTGATATGCATTGTTGGGCCCTTATCTGATAGCTATAGCTTTTGGGTTAAGTGCTTTCTAACATGGTATCAGAGCCTTGGTTTTGCAAGAGGTCTTGGGTTCAAGTTTCATTATTGACATTTACATGCTCTCCATTTGCATAATTGGTATTTCTCTTCTGGTTCTCCACGTGCAAGATGGGGCTGGACATGAGGGGGAGTGTTGATGATAGTTTGATATGCATTATTAGTCCCTTATCTGATAGCTATAGCTTTTGGGTTAAGTGGTTTCTAACAATAGTATGTGTTGTTCAAGTTTTTGATAATGTTTATGACAGCTGAAAAATGATATAAGCTTGTAACCAAGTGCTGTATATTTTTACTTGACATGACAACATACCCAACATTAGTTCATATTTTGTTTTTTTAATGTATATTTCTTCGTTTATTAATAATGTTTGCAATTTTTTTAAATAATTTTTTTGATTTTTCCCAATTCTTTCTGTATATATTTTAAATATGAGGCTTTTGGACTGTATTGCCTTGTGGCTTGTGTTGTGACACAGCTCACATAGGTAAACGGCCTTTGCTAGAAACCACCGTAGTACCTCTTTACTAACTCTTTCAATGACAAGATTCCATGTGGTATTAGAGCTGTAACAAGCTCCTTGCCAAGTATATTATATGCCATTTTTTTTTTTTTCCTGTTACTTTTATTTCTCTTTGGGTGTTTTTGGTAAGCAACCTAATAACTTATTTGTTGAAAGATGGGAAATGTCTAAGGACCATATGAACTTTCTTGTTAGAATCACGGTGTTCTTTATTGACTTCTTTTTGTGTGTTGTGTGGCAGGTCCTTGCATTACCTTTGCCATATAGACCATTATTTCCAGGTTTTTTCATGCCCATCAAAGTGAAGGTATGCCCGCTCATTCCTTTGATTTTTTTCCGGGCTGAATTCTCTTCTATTATAGATCCTTTTTAATTGTTTATACCTTGTGAGCTACAGTTTAGTTCTAGTTGCCAAATATGTATATTGGAACCAATTCTATATATATATGGTTTTTGTTTTTTGTTTCTGCTACTGCAACTGAAACAAGTGGTCCTGAAAGGGAAAAATAAAGTATTCTGCTGTTAATTATTGAGTTCCTGTGGGTTGTACTGGAAGATTGAGGTATCTCACATTCAGAAGAAATTAGACATCTTTAAGATCATTATATCTCTTGGTTCTAAATCTGCTGCTGAAATAGGTCTGCCACATATTCTTTCAACAGGATGGAATTGGTTTTGGTAAAAATTTAATATCCCACTCAATATTAAGTACCGCAGAATATCCAACTGCTATTTCTTGTGTCTCATTGAGTTTGTGACTGATGGGTATCAAGACTTTTGGGAATAGAGTCAGGTCCAGATAATGTGATTTAAATGAATCAATAGACTCATGGAATGAAGGCTGGGCCTCGACGCAACCGTTGAGATTGCTCACGTAAGGCATGCTGCTTACATCGTCCCTTCCCTAGATCTCAAAATAGTGGGAGTCTCGTGTATTGAGTACATCCTTTAATATACTGATTGAATGATTTAGAATATTCAACTAATTCATATTACACTTTAGATGAAGTGCTTAGAAGAGGAGTCAGAGTAGGAGCATTATGATGGAGCATGTGCTACCTGTTGTGGTTTTTATTCCACACCTCTTGATCATAATACAAAGCATTTGCCCCAGTAAATTGGATTCACCAGCATCCACTAGTAAACATGAGTTTCTTGCCTGACTGGAAAGTCCAGGCTGCATTCTATATGTTGCAATGGTTTTTTCTTATTTACTTGTGATATGAAGTCCAGGCTGTTTTCATGATGTAGAGTTTTCC
The DNA here is from genome assembly GCA_035771175.1 of Paratinospora sagittata. Classification (NCBI taxonomy): domain Eukaryota; kingdom Viridiplantae; phylum Streptophyta; class Magnoliopsida; order Ranunculales; family Menispermaceae; genus Paratinospora; species Paratinospora sagittata. Next base: position 29,157,796 of record CM069611.1, read on the forward strand.
CTGCAGGATCCTAAATTATTAGCCGCATTGGCGGAGAGCCGTAAACGACAAGCCCCTTATGCAGGCGCTTTTCTTCTTAAGGATGAGCCAGACACTGATCCTAGCCTTGTGTCTGGTTCAGAGATTGAGAAAAACATCCCTGATCTCAAAGGAAAAGAGTTGTATGACCGCCTTCATGAAGTTGGTACCCTGGCCCAGGTATTTGTTTTGGCCCTTAAGTTTCCTTATTTCATTCCTTGACTAGTTACAATGTAATCAATCACCATTGTTATGATTCTTATGTAACTTGTCTCAAATTTTTGGGTCAGATAACACAAATACAGGGGGATCAGGTAGTGCTTATGGGCCACCGACGCCTTCGAATAACTGAGATGGTAAGATGTATTTCGAAGGCTACAAAATTATAAAAGTTCCGTTTGGTGATTTGACGAGGCACGCTATTTGACATCTTTCTTTATACCACTTAAGTGAACATTGAAGGCCATATCTTAACCTCGACTTCCCATCTGTACTCTATCTAGATGGTTTTATGTGAACATACATACAATGGATATTCTAGTACTTTATTACACTTTAGAATTTCATAAATAATACAGATTTTTTGAAGGCCATTCTTTCAATTTCTATTCTTTTCGATTATTTTAAAATTTTCTTTGAGGTTTTAACATTTGTAATTTTTGAGAATGAAAATAGAAGCTTAAAGATTTTTCACTTAAATGTATATTTATCTAATGAATTCTATTTTCATAGAATAATCTAAGATAAAGTATTTCTTCAGATTTGCCGTTGTTGAAACTTAGAAATGACCAACTCTGAAGTTATGCCTTCTGTGCAGGTTAGCGAGGATCCCCTCACTGTGAAAGTTGATCATCTCAAGGCATGTCATATTTATCTTAACAGCTTCACCTGACTTTATAAACTCTATATCATGTCACAGTTTCATTTTGTTCAGAAAACTTCTATTCATTCATTAGATTCTTGTTTACTTTGCAGGATAAGCCATATAATAAAGATGACGATGTAATTAAAGCAACATCATTTGAAGTTATCTCGACTTTAAGAGATGTCCTAAAGACAAGTTCTCTCTGGAGAGACCATGTTCAAACGTATACTCAGGTGTAATAAATTTTCATTAAGTATTTATATTTAGTTTTTGCATTCTTTTATTGATATGTAATAGGTCTCTGATTTGCTTCATGCAAACTGTTGCTTCTTGGAGTTTTTATGTCAAAGACTACTTGTGCTATAATAGTGCTGGCTTACATTTTCAGTTGTGATGATTATGTAGCATAAAGTTGCATTTGTGCCGTACATATAATTTGAGAATTAACATGCTCAACCGCTTCATGCACCTGCATTTGACACTAGTACCTGAGTCCGAGCAACAAGAGCTTCAACTATGTAGGTTGAATAGCCTAGGCATTCCTAGATGTATTAAAAACATTGATTTCTACTGACTATGATTATCTGATACATAGGTATTCGTTAATGTGAAATGTGTGATTTAGGAATCTAGGAGTTTTATTTAGGAGGATGGAAAATTACTTTAACCATCTGCAATATCTATTCAGTCCCTAAGATATACATGGAATATGCAGAATCTTCTTTTACCAATTCTATCCTAAATATACTTGTTTTTTAGGATAGCACGAAACTACTAAAAACAAAAGTTTTTCTTATTATCATTTCTTCTACTAATTAAACACATGTGAGACCAATTAGAAACTGTAAGTACCATACATCTGTAAGTAATTGTCTGTCTCAGATCATTTCTTGAGTTTCCAATTATACACCCCGTTAATGTTCATTTCTTTTATTTCATTTTCTCCCTTGTGCGGAGGATCTGCTTTTGAGCAGAGTCGAATCCATAGACTAACTATGCGAGAAGTCTAAAGCTTGTAGTTGTTTTGGCAGTTGGTATACAGGTCATCTTGATTTTTAAATAATTTGGTTCAAGTGTATGCCCAGTTTGTGCGGCCAATGGAATGGATATCAAGTCCCAAGTAATCTTGATTGGAGATTTCTTTTTAGTAAGCATGATCATTTTCTCTCACCATGCATAGTACAGTCTGATTCATATTTTTTTCTTCATCATGCTTCCTATTGAAGGAAAAATGTTCAGGATGCATGTTTCAATAGTTTCTTTGCAAAAAATTAATATATTCTAAAATTTGAACCTAATCAAATTACTTTCAGATTAACAACGAAGAAGGATATTCTACAATTGCTCATTTCCTGTACCTTCTTTCACTAGGCTACGAATATTGGATTAAACTGTAAAAAATGATTTTCTTGTTCAATAACTTATCTTCACAAGAAAAATTTAATTCATTCTAAAATTTTTATCTAGGTTAGAGTTAGTTAACTTATCCATGCTTTATCTAGGTTGTGAACATAAGGGATTAATAGCCTGTGGGGTTTTAGATTTAAGGAGTAGCTGCTTCTACTATCCCAGGGTCGTGCAGGCTGGGGGCTTACTGTTGTTAAGGGATGTTCGGAAGGTTTCAGTTTCCATATAGGTTCATGAACCAGAAGTTTGGAGATGGTGAACGACTTGAGTTTTGGTTTATCAAGGAATACTTCTCTCTCTCTCTCTCTCTCTCTCTCTCTCTCTCTCTCTCTCTCTCTCTCTCTCTCTCTCTCTCTCTCTCTCTCTCTCTTGTTTGCTTCATCTTTATGTATATGATGAAAATATTTATCATATCATGATCATTTTTAGGCCGGTTGACTCATCTTGTTTTTAGTTCTCATACACAATTTCTGATCTGTTTTTGTTTTAAATAATTTCAGCATATTGGTGATTTCAATTATCCAAGATTAGCAGATTTTGGAGCTGCGATTTCAGGAGCTAACAAGTTACAATGCCAAGAAGTGATTGAGGAGCTAGATGTAAGTAGTGGTTAGATTGATCTAAATGAAACAAAATTTTCATGGTGAAGTTTCTTATTATTTCCTCATGCTTATTGTTATCTACTTGCATTGTTGTTATTAACTGTAAAGAAATTATGCTGGTGGGAGTGTGTGCATGGGTTTTTCCTTGTTTGCATGAATTTACAGATGGTTGCATGGGGTACATTGGATTTTGCTTTAAATTTGAAATGTGTTCGCTTTATTGTCCCACAATCATATTGAACTTGCACTTAATAGTTCTTGTATCAGTGTTTTGTTATTCATTCCATATTTGCTAATTCAGGTGTATAAGCGTTTAAATCTGACTCTGGAATTATTGAAGAAAGAAATGGAGATTAGCAAGATACAGGTACTTCAGGTTCATGGGCATTCTTTTTATACTTGCTACATTAAAGTTTTCTCTTGGAGTTAAAGCTCTGTCCTTTCTTTTCCTTGGGTTTTGATGCCAGGAAACAATAGCAAAAGCTATTGAGGAAAAAATAAGTGGCGAGCAACGCAGGTATCTGTTAAATGAGCAACTTAAGGCTATAAAGAAGGTACAGTCCCCAGCCGAGTAATTTTATGGAAGTGAAACTGAAGAATGTGCAATGTGGTTTATATGTACAGTCTGTTAATGTCTATTTGTTAACTGTTCAATAGGGTGCTCTAAATAAGTATATTTTTCATCGTATAGATGGGGCCAATTGCCCAAGCATCTGTCTTGACACCTTGACAATATTTCTTGATTGGTGGATGGTTTGTTATGACTAGAGACTGCTGCACAAGGACATCATCCAAGGAAGAATGACATATCAACCACACCTCCTTTGATCTGACTTCAATCCAGAAATTTTTCTCCTATATTCTGATTATCTCTCCTGACAGTGTATTCGATGGTTCTTAGTTAAATAGAAGGATCATTTTCCTATTCTTTGGTGCACTTTAACTTGTTTGAGAGTCGAGTTTCTTTAAAGCAGAGGACAATGACAAAACAGAGAACGTTAATAAAAAAATTAGATTTTTTTTTTATCCTTAATTTGATAAATATTTTTAATTATTTAATTGAAGTGATTTATTTTTATTAGAAGTCTAGTTGTTTTACTTGAGTAGGATTTATATATTTTTTTAATTTTAGTGGCAGTCAAACTTAATTTAATTGTTTATAGATAATGGTTTGTATAGGATTTTGGAAGATATCGAATATTGAAATGAAAATTATCAGCTTGCTTGTCTTCATTTGTTTTTCTCCTTTCCCTTCTCAATCTTCTGTTCTTCATCATATTTTTTAGGCACTACAGTGGACTCTCATTTTATTTGTTTGGTACCTCATTTGTAGATTTTGATTTATAACTTTTTGGAAAATCTTTTACATTTGTCTTGATACAGGAGCTAGGTTTGGAGACTGATGACAAAACAGCATTATCTGGTTAGTTCTTCCTAACCTGGTGCTCTGAAGGGAATTACTCAAGTGAGAAATGAGAATTACATGTGGTTATCCTGTTAATTCATATGGTCATAGTGCACATGCAGAGAGGTTCAAAATTTCAGCCCTCTGTTATCATAATGAGAATTACCTATGTAAAAATTAAGGCTGCGTTTGGTATACAATAAAAATAATTTTCAAAAAATGAAATATGATCTCATTTTTAATTGATTTATAGTTTTTGAAAATATGTTTGGTATCATATTCAAAAAATGTTTTTAAATTTTAAAAATAGGGAAAACTTGTTTGGTTTGATCTAAGATTTCACACAAATCAAGTAAAAAAAAGCTTATGTGGGTCCCATTAATTACAAATCAACCAAAGAAAAACTCAAAAAACAACTTCTCTATATTTTCTAAAAACAATCCTTTTTCTTACAACTTTTTTTCACTTTTTGTTTTTAAATACAGAAAACAGAATTTAAAAACGACACCAAACGCAGCCTAAGTGATCTAGTTGATAATTGGCTGACCTTGTGTTGTTGGGAAATGACTTAGCTGAGTTGAGTTGAGTTGATATTTAGTTTTTTTAATGTTAATTTTTTTCTCGTTAATTGAAGAACAATTGATTATGTATGGAGAAGTCTTGATATTCCTGGTATCATCTACCTGAGACACTGTTGGCCTATGAGATGTTCATGTTAGGGGTCATCTATGGGTATATTACCTAACTGCATGTGTGCCATGTACATAAACAATTACATACACGTCTAACTTGAGTATTGTTACTTGAAGTTTTTGCTGTAGTTCCTCATACATCTGGATCGTTTATAAGTATGAAATGGTTTCTCTGTGTTTCTTTTTTTTTTTCATAAACCTGCAGCAAAGTTTAGGGAAAGACTCGAACCTAATAAGGACAAATGCCCGCCTCATGTTTTGCAAGTCATAGAAGAAGAACTTACAAAGCTGCAGCTGTTAGAGGCCAGTTCGAGTGAGTTCAATGTAACTCGTAATTATCTTGACTGGCTTACTGCATTGCCTTGGGGAAACTACAGGTCTTGTACAAACTTTCTCCTGGACACTTTGTTTGATGTTTTCTTCAAGATTTTGTTCATTTGATGTTAGTGCTATTATTACGTTCTTTCACACCATTAATCTTTAAATATCGATTGATTTTGAGCATTTTGAATTGTGTGAAAGTAGGATACTCTGAAAACTGAGTCTTGAACCTCTTGGTTCATGCCAAGTCAAGTTACTGGAGAAGAAAAGGTGCAAAATCTGATTGAATTTGTTATCATCAGTTAGCATATTGGTCAACTATATTTTGAAATGCAGCAAAATAAATCATTGGCTTATCAAATTATCTGTCAAGCATGAAAATGTTCAATAAAAGACAGAAAACCCACTGTGTTTTATGCCAAGCAATACAATAGAGTAAATCTATATATGAAGATAAAAGCAAGATATGTAGGAGTAGGCAGAGTGACATCAGGTTCACATTGGAATGTCTTGAAGAATATGTATCAATTGATGGTAGTTCCACGATTACATTACAAATTTTTTTTTTCCTCTTCCTCTAAACCTGATGAAATTATTTCTTGAACTGGACTAGTTAAATATTGCTAAATATTGCTTCGATGACTAAATGATTAAGCCTCTCCTTCAAGGTTTTCTCTTTGTTCATGATGAGGTGGTGCTTATGCTTCTTTCTACCATCCTAAATCAGCTTATTAGTTTCTGTCAAGTTTCTTAGTTTTTATGCTCAGACACCCGTTGCATGAGATGTGTATTGCTGCTTCCTTTTCTCGAGTTATTTCATGCTGTAGGATGCTTATGGAAGTAATTGTTTCATGTGATGCAGTGATGAAAACTTTGATGTCCACCATGCTCAAACTATACTGGATGAAGACCATTATGGTCTAACTGATGTTAAGGAGCGGATACTGGAATTTATAGCTGTTGGAAAACTCAAAGGAACCTCACAAGGTTTGAGAGAGCTCTTCTTATTCATGAATTAACATTATGAATGATATATTATATGCTTGCTCGGATATTTAACATCACTCACCGGAACATAACAAGGAAATAACCTTCCTGAAACTTTATATGCTAAATATGCTGTGTCGGAAATGTATTGAAACTAGAATTGAAAGTTATGGTTTTGCACCTTTTTGCTTGTAATCGTGTCATATACCATGATTTACTTCTCGAATTTCCTCCCGTATGTTTTAGTCCCTAAGAGCCACAACCACCTAAACAGTTCATAGTACATTCAGCTTATTTTTATAATTTTTTCCTAATTGCAGGAAAGATCATTTGCCTCTCGGGGCCTCCAGGAGTGGGCAAAACTAGCATTGGTCGTTCAATTGCTCGTGCTTTGAATAGAAAGTTTTATCGGTTTTCTGTGGGAGGACTTGCTGATGTGGCTGAGATCAAGGTACAGTATTTTTGTTGAAGCAGAAAAAAGAGTCTGCCTATTGAGGCAATAGATCATTTTGATGTTGGAAATAGTCCCCTTGCAATTCCATTTGTGTTTGATTTTCAAAATTATGTTCAGGGACATCGCCGGACTTATATTGGTGCCATGCCTGGAAAGATGGTACAATGCCTAAAAAATGTGGGAACAGCCAACCCTCTTGTCTTGATTGATGAGATTGATAAGGTATTCTATGGGCTAATCATTTCTTCATGAGTATTTATCCATTTCTCTCTAGGCTATCAACTCATACTTTGCTTACCAAGCATCTTATCCAGTTTTTTTCTGTAGCAGTGTACATTTGGTTTTCATTATGACTGATTAACACTTCTTTGATGATGATGTGCAATTCAACAGTTGGGGAGGGGCCATGCTGGTGATCCTGCAAGTGCTTTGTTGGAGCTTCTTGATCCAGAGCAAAATGCAAATTTTTTAGACCACTATCTTGATGTTCCTATTGATTTGTCAAAGGTCAGTAAATTCCTCTGGCATAGGAATTTTTAAGGAATATGTCAGTGGAAATTGTCTTGGTTCTCTTGACTAGCAGATGTTACAAATTTCAGGCTTGTTCTTTGAGGTGGCTGCTTACCTTTCTTTATTCCCAACTTTGTGAAGATTTTTTCACCTTTTCTCCATTGGGGGATGTTACCAATGATATTGTCACCTGTTGGTGGCAGTTTATGCTTTTGTTTTTTTACGATTTGTCTGATTTGATTTAACTATCAATATGCCAAGGCCAAATCAGTATCCTAAATGCCTCACTGCAAGCCATATGCGTATGTTGCTTCTTGAGGAGGCAATGACTTGCTTGTTGAATGGTGATGAGAAAAAATCCTGAAATGTCGGAGAATTGTAAAACTTTGCTTTGCACTTTGGTCCCTTTGTAATGCAACCATTGTTGCTTGTATATTGGTCTTCTATTTCCTTCATTGCCATCCGAGGTCCTAGACTTCATTTCTGAGAATAAGACAAGCACCTAGACTCCATTTCTGAGACAAGCCAAGTAAAATTAATGGCTTCTCTTCTCCAATGCGGATCTGTTGGGCTGAGATTATCATCTAGTATTCTTTTTAGGCTATTATTGTTGTGTGGCCTGTTACCCCAGATATTGTATCCCATGTAACTGTGACATATTTCTTATCTCTTTCTGTTAATATTTGCCATGGCTGTTTCTTTATCAGGCGCTCTTTTGGTGCAGGCATTTTATGTCATTTAAGTTATTAGGGTCCATCTTTGCAAGAAATACTAATGTTTACTATCCCAATAAACCATACTTTCCCAAAAGTCTACCAAATTTACTTGCTGATTTACACCACAGGCTACTTAGGTCTTTGCAACTCCTGCTGTTGTGCGAAAGTGATAACCTGGCCAAGTGCCAACCTGGGTATGCATCTTGATGATGTCATCAATAAGGAATACCTTTGCATAATCCTCATGCTCAATTAATTTGTAAAAATATGTGATGAGTTGCTTGGTGGCCTTTCATCTAATCATCTCATAGATTATTATATTTCACTTATACAGGTTCTTGGAGGCCTATGTGTGCATGGTTAACTAGAACTATAGTCATGTATTAATGTTCTACAGTAAGGTATACTATGGTGTAAAAGTGTTGGGACACGTTCACTAGTGTTTCTTGAAAACTTTGTATCAGATGTTTCATCTGTTTTAAATGTTGATGTTCTTTGTTTTCATTTCCAAAATGTGTAACATGTCTGTCACCAACGATCTAGTGTGTGTCTTAACTCGTTTCCTCTGCTTTTGATGTTGTAGGTTTTATTTGTTTGTACAGCAAATGTAGTGGAAATGATACCAAATCCTCTTCTAGACAGAATGGAAGTTATTGCCATTGCTGGATATATCACTGACGAGAAGATGCACATTGCAAGGGACTATTTGGAGAAGACGACACGTGAAGCATGCGGTATCAAACCTGAACAAGTATGAATTTTCCTTTTCCTTCTAGTGCATTTTCTTCCTAGTTCCTCCACTTTTTTATTCAGATTTTTTACCTTCTCTCATTATTTTTAGCATTGTCAAGGCGTTCGGGACCTAAGTGATGCCTAAGTGATTTATCCAGCCTAGGCATCCCTCAAATGTGGCTTAGGTGGTGAATATTAAATAAATTAGGCAATCTGAATATATAATATACTTATCTACAGTTACTTTAAGGGTGGGTATCAGTCGATGGTAAAGGTTGCTATATTTTAACTTGGAGGTAACTGATTCAAATATGGAATAGCCTTTTTGCGATGTGGGGTTAAGGGTACATGTCAATGTCCGTTCCCCAAACCCCATAAATGGCAGGAGCCATGAGTACTTGTATAATTACATGTATTGTAATTTAAATGTTGACTTATCCCTTGATAGATTGATAGATTAAATGTTGACTTATCCCTTAATATATATATCCCTTGTTTCTGCTCAAAAAAAGGAAAAAAAAAAAACTTATCCCTTGATAGAGCAGATTAGAGAAGTGAATTCATGTAATGTAGCTGACGCTATATAGTTGGCAAAAGGCTTAGATGGGTTGAGAATAGAATTACATGTAGCAAAATTATATAAGGTTTTTAACTTTTTAAATTAAGCTACCTATGTGGTCCTTATTAAGTTCTTATAAACTTTAAAAAGGGTGTTGTAAAAATGAGGATTCCAACTTTAAAGGTTTTTAATAATACAGCTGCAATGAATACTAATTCTTTTTTATTGATGAAATGTGAAGGGTTTCAAGATTTTGAAGTGTTTCTATGATTCAATCCATGTATGTATCAGAAACTAAGAGAAAAAGATAGATGAAAAGTTTGAGATCTCACTTTTGTACCCCTGAAAGTTTTTTTAATTAATTATTTAGCCCTTCTTCAAACCCCACAATGGTGGAAGCCACTTGGACTGGGTACACCATTTTTATTTAACAATTTAAAATTAAAAAAATGCGTCAAAGTCCACCTTCGAATGAAGCGCATTGGAAAAACTGAGTTGAAAGTGCATAAATGATAGGGTAGTAAATGCCTAGTTGGGACCTTGACTACGTTGACTAATTTTCCTCATTGTTTGCATCTTTTTTATAATGGGGTCATGCTTGAATTGGTTTGTATTTTAAATCTGTTGATAGCCTCATAGATGAAGATTGTTCATGAAACCCTCACACCACATTCTAGTTAGTGTGAATCCTTCTGAATCCCATTAATTCTGCTGATTCAAATTGAATTTTACAGCTCAACATGTGTTAAGCCTTGAACCAGCTCAAATTTCAGGGATCTTGGAATGTAACTAATGACACTCTCTACTTACTAGTCATTAGGTTCATCAACCATGGTGATTCTAGTCTATTGGCGGCTCACTGGCTTCCTGAAACCACTAGTCATTCTTGTTCTTATGATGTCCAGCTTATTTGGGACAGCCTACTTGGTATACTGAGGCATGTCTAATTCCAACTATGGAAAAGTATACACATGCACTTTAGCGTTTTCAAGGCGTCGCCTAGGCGTTTTAGGGAGAAAATGCCTAGGCGCAGTGCTTGGCGGGCTGTGGGGGTTTGTGCAAATATTTAAAAAGATTAGGGGGGGTCTCTCTATTTTAAAAAAAAAAAAAAAGCTTTAAAAACATAATCCCCCCCCTCCTTTCTACAGTAAACCCTTGAACCTCTCTCTCCCTAAGCCCATTCTTTCCATTTGCTCCGACCAAGAAACGCTGTCGAAATCTTCGGCGACAAATATTTGCTACCCAATAATTTGTGGACATTATTTTAATTAATATGAAGTGTTTTTTTATCTTTTTATGAAAATTTAACATTCATTATATAATATAGTTAGATATATATAATTCTGTATATGAACTGTCCACGGACCTGTAAATAATTAATTAACTATCTTGGACCTGTAAATAAATATTTTTTTTATCTCCTAGGCCATGTGTAGGCTTCGTCTAGGCTACACCTCTCCTAGACGGGCCAAATTGCCTAGACATTGCCTTGGCGCCTTGAAAACACTGACTTACTTTTATGGTGTTATGTGGATCTTGGAGCAAGCCTATAAAAGTTCTTATAGAACCTCTCCTATATTTTCAACGAACTAAAACTTCTGAAACCTGTTTTATGAAGCAAAACATGACCACTAGAATATTTTTCTGTGTTTGTTCTTTACATCTGACATGGATTTTTTGCAGGCAGGGATTCACGCCTTATGCATGACTTGGAGGGACCATGAATAATTGTGTTAAAATGCTTTATTCAATGCTTATGATTGATGTTTTTTCGTACAAGATAATTATGAAAAATTATACATGTTTTGAGTGACACTGAAGTTCAAATAATATAATTCTCTGACAGGTTGAAGTAACTGATGCAGCCCTTCTTGCACTTATAGAAAATTATTGCCGAGAAGCTGGTGTTCGGAATCTACAAAAGCAGATTGAGAAGATCTATCGCAAGGTTTGTCCAAATACACAAGTTTATATTTTAGTATGAAGGTTGGTAGTGTTAAAATTATCTTGAGTATTGAGGCCGCAATTGCACAATGAATGGTTGTTGAATTAACCAGCTGTTTGTCCCCAGTCATTGGTGTTGGGACATACATAACACTTATTAGAGAATGATCTGAAGTTACACGATGCTTTATCTAAATACTCATGCTTTAATTTCCCCACAGATTGCTCTGCAACTAGTAAGGCAAGGAGTATCAAATGAACCAACTACAGTTGTTGTAGACCAAGTTACTCAACCTGATGAAGCTAAGGAGACATCCATTGTCATATCGAGTGAATTTAAGGTTGTTGATGGCAAGGACCAAGTTGTTGCTGAGCCAGAAGACTCTGCCCATCAAGAAAAGGGTGGCGAGACACTCACAGTGGGGGAACAACTAGAGACAGATCTCCCTGGTGATAAAGCCCTTAGTGCAGCTGATCAACCACAAGATTCCAAGGTATGGAATTGGCCAATATTTTGCTAAGGATTTCGGATCTTGAATGAGGAAACCAGAGAGTCGTTTTGAATTGATATGGTTCTCTGGTTAGTTTCTGTTGCCTGCAAAGACACCCTACCCTGTTGGTACAAGTATTATAATGTTCGTTCCCTCCTCATACACCTGCAGTGACTACAGTTCTATTAGATTTGCTGTGACATTTCTCCCAAAAATGACTAGTATATCAGGCAACGCTGTGTGGAATTTCAGAAACCCTGCTGCCTGTCTGCTGACACATGAAATCTATGTAAAGTGTGTCACCATGTATGCCATAAATGGTTATGGTGTATTGGACAAAACATGTATTTGAGAAAAGCAGTCTTTGTTGCATTCTTCATAGATATTCCTGCTTACATCTCCATTTAACCATATTTATGAATTTTTGAATCTTTTTGACAGGACAATCAAGAAACTGAGGTGTCTGAACCTGTCAAGAAAGTAATCATTGACGAGCAAAACCTGTCTGATTTTGTTGGCAAACCAGTTTTCCATGCTGAGCGTCTATATGATCAGACGCCTATAGGAGTCGTCATGGGTCTTGCATGGACTGCCATGGGTGGTTCCACGCTGTACATAGAGACCACACTAGTGGAGCAAGGAGAAGGCAAAGGGGCACTTCATCTTACTGGGCAACTTGGTGATGTCATGAAAGAGAGTGCCCAAATAGCGCACACAGTTTCCAGAGCAATATTGCTTGAGAAGGAGCCTAATAATCCTTTCTTTGCCAATTCCAAGCTACATCTGCATGTGCCAGCCGGGGCTACCCCAAAAGATGGGCCCAGTGCTGGCTGCACCATGATCACATCAATGTTATCTCTTGCCATGAAGAAGCCTGTAAAGAAAGATCTAGCAATGACTGGGGAAGTAACTTTGACAGGAAGGATCCTTCCAATTGGTGGGGTAAGGAAACTGAAATGAACTTTTCCTTGATCTCTATGACAAATGCCTCCAATACTTGCATGGATTTCATAATGTTTTCAAAAAGTTTATTTTCTATGGAAAAGTTTTCAGAGTTGACCCTTCAAGATTTTGATGCTTATGATTTAATCAGTTAAACATGTCTATTCAAATTTTTTGGCCGAACAAGTGAAGATTCATAAGCTGATTTCCCTCTCTTTCTTCAGCATTTTACTTTGTGCCACGCCCTTAATCAGCCTATACCTTCAACCATGCCCTCCAAAGAAGCTGTATTTGTGATGGCTTAAGAAACAAGTATATTTGACATTTGAGTGATACAAAACTATATCTTGATTAACCTAATTCTTAAATTTTTTAAATTCTAGATGTCGTTGTTCGCCTTCTACTGAACATTTTATTTTTGCGTAGTTTTTTTTCCATATGGTAATGGCATTGGCATCTTCGTCCTTTCTCATGTTAATATTTTAACAGTCGAAGACACTAGGCTTTTTTCATTTAGGTCCTAAGAATAATATGGTTGTGAAATTATGCGAATGTAGTTGGCTTCAGTTTTTGTTTTATTTCATTTTTTAGTATAATAGCCTGACTTGATTGAGTAGTTAAAAGACTGAGATGCTTGCTGTTTTGGAAAAAACAGGTGAAGGAAAAGGCCATTGCCGCAAGGAGGAGTGATGTCAAAACTATGATATTTCCTTCCGCTAACAGAAGGGATTTTGATGATCTTGCAGCCAATGTGAAAGAAGGACTTGAAGTTCACTTTGTAGATGATTATAGTCAGATATATGATTTAGCTTTCGACAGAGACCAGCAAACAAAAGAATAAACTCTGCTTGCTTCATTTTGTTACCATTTTTCTGGTCCAAAAAAGGTAGGACCTTGTAACCTACAGATACAACCAAGGCAACTTAAAATTTTGGTAGTTGCATATCATTTGTTTTCTTGGGAGTCCATAAAGAATCAGGTAGAAGGTAGAGAATTTTTCATGTACAAGGCAATCCTATTGACATCTGCCATTATTTATTCTTGGTTTTCAGTCCATGTATGTTTAATTACCTCCCATTTGTAACATTTATAATCTCATTGATGTTAGCATTGACAACTATGTGAGAATTCTTTATGAAAAAATCCTGCTCAATTAATCATATCTTTTACGGTAAGAATATTGGAAGATTTTTTTTTTTTATTCAATCTTCATGTCGCTCCTTGGGTCAACTTATAACTTGGATCAACAATATTAAGAGCAAACTGTAAAATCTAGCAATCAAAAAGGATAATAGAATTTATTTATTTATTTTTTAAAGCCTATTGCTTTTGAAAAACTCTTCCATTTTATAGTCGATCAAGTATCCAATTCAATTTAATGAAGTCTTTTTTCTAACTACTAAAGGAAGTAACACATCCAAACCTTTTAGACAAATTATCAAACTCGATTCATAATGAGGTAGTGCAACAGGAGGTTGTCGTGTCAGCTTCGACGGTCTATGGATTAGTGGGTTTCAAAAGGGGATTTTAGAGTTTGGGTCCTGAAAGTTTAGGCTTTTATAACAGAGGTTTCAAGTTTTTAAAATTTAGATTTTGGGTCTTTTGTAATTCATTGGTCATCTTTTAATCAAATTGTTGTGACTCGGTTGACGTGTCTGACTGTTTTGCCTCTTTTCCTAATAGTAATTCATGTGACCCTTCAGTAATTATTATTTCTTATCGATCGGTAAGAAATTTTAAATAGTCATAACTTTCTTATTTTAACTTCGATTTGAGTAATTCAACATGCGCCGAAAAGAGAAAGAAAAATAACAATTACTAAGGGGTGAGTTACTATTACAAAAAGGGGCAAAATAGTCAGACAAGCAAATTGAGTCATAACGATTTAATTGAAAGATACTCAAAATCTATATTTTAAAAACTTAAAAGACCTACACACCTGGTGAAGGTCACCACGGAGTACTGGGGTTGTATCTTTACAAAAAAAGAAAACAAAAACCGGTACTGTTAATAGTATAGTATGGTGTGGCCTCTTTTGGGTCTGAACATGCGTACGTCAGAGTAGGAGCAGCTGATAAATTTTCTAATCTTTTATCATCGAAGGCCTTTACGAGCAGCTGAGAGAGCAGAAGAAGAACCCAAAGACGACAACAATGGCTTCTGCAACGACTATGTTGCCTTTCTCTTTCACCCTCTTTTGTCCTTCTTCTTCTTCCTCAAACCCAACCACCTCCTTCAACGGCGTTCGTTTCGCAACTTCACCATCCAACAAGGCTTCTTTGAAACTCAGTTCATCCCAAAGCATTTCCATGTTCCGTCCGTCCCTCCCCAACAACAACACCACCCTCTCTCTCCCTCAAAACCCACGCTCTCTCACCATTGTCTCTGCCAAAGGCTACAAAATGAAGACCCACAAGGTTTTTTTTTTTTTTTTTTTTTTGTGTTAATTCATTTATTTAGAGTTCTGGGTATTGTAGGAATTTGATGTTTTTGAAGATTATAGAGTTGAATGGTTCTGTTAATTCATTGACTTAGACTTCTGGGTAGTGTTGGAATTTGGTGTTTTTGAAGATTATAGAGTTGAATGGTTCTGTTAATTCATTGACTTAGACTTCTGGGTAGTGTTGGAATTTGGTGTTTTTGAAGATTATTGAGTTGAATGGTTGTGCTTATTCATTGATTTAGACTTCTGGGTAGTGTTGGATTGAGTTGAATGGTTGTGTGTTATAGGCTTCTGCGAAGAGATTTCGTGTTACGGGTAATGGGAAGATTGTGCGAAGGAGGGCTGGAAAGCAGCATCTGCTTGAGAAGAAGAATACCAAGAGGAAGCTTCGACTGTCGAAAATGGTGGGTTCCCTTGAATTTTCTTTAGGGTTTTTGATACTTATGTTTTTTATATGTTCTTTCTTTTTTTTCACAGTATATGATGGTTGAATGGGCACTAGTTGAGGTTAATTCCAGTTTGTTCTGGGTGGCCTAGTTAGTATAATGAGCCAAAGATTTAATCTTTATGGTGATGATTCATCCTATTTTCATAAACCGAATATTATCATAAGAGGTGAAATTCAACTGCAAAAACTCCAGGTCTCTCCTGCCTCATTGTTTCCATAACGTCAACCTTTTGATTTTGGTTTCCGGTTGCTAAGCAAACACACCCTTAGATATTTAAAAATCTTGTAATCATGTTGTCTTGGTACATAAAAACCAAAAAAGGGAAGCTCAGTTTTAGTCCATTAAAATCCTATAATTAGTTGAGTTTGTTAAAAATAAAAATGTTTTACTGTTATTTAGAGGCCCAACGATATATATCAAGCTATTAGAGTTAAGAGGTAACTTATACGAATGAATACTAGACAGTTGAGTAATACATGTTATTTGACCATTGAATTCAAAAGTTATAACTGTTCCTGTTAGAAAGATACCCAACAAGGTATATCAAACTAAAACTAACAATGATACCACTGCCTTTAGAAGAGATCTAATAGAAAATCTATTCGACCTTCTCTTATGCTGTGTTTGTTAACTCTACATGCAACCTTTAAAAAAAGTACAGGGTAATGAACAAATTATTTTTTAATAAATATTTTTATTTCTTTTACCTCTACTACAAAAATAGAGGTTCAATTTAAAGTAGAAGCAAAGGCTAAATAGAGTTAACAAACAGCCCTTTAGTTAGAGTGAATGGCAGTTTGTAATGCGTGTACAAGGTTATACAAGAGACTGCAGGTCTTACTAAAAGTAATTCAAGTCTTGTCATCCTAGCCACATGTTATCCTAAAATCTTCTTGGTTCAAGTGGAGACGGATAAAAGAATATGGATAGGGCAAACAGAGTTGAAAATAGTAGAGGATCTGAGGAGTTTGTCTTGTCACCTATGCCTTGAAGTTTCAGGACACATAAATGTTGGAAGGATCCTTAAGGATTTGAAGTGGAAAATGATCAGTTTGGAGCATGTTAGAATTACAGCAGAAGATTAGCAGGGCAGAAACTCCCTTAAATGGACAAAATATGTGCACCCTTTTTTTTTCCTATAAGAAATAAAATTGTATTGAAGAGATATGGAGAAAAAGCTAGCCAATCCCATGTAGTTTGGAAAAAGGCTTAGTTGAGCTGAGCTGAGTTGATTGAAGATACAGAGGAAAAGCAAAGGAAAAGGAGAACCCAGGGTCCTCCAAAGAAAATTAAAGATTACAAAACCCCTTAACCAATCAAAAAAGCTAAACCCCTTGTGTAAATTTGAGGAGACACCCCAAAGAGAAGCTTGAAGCATAGACCATTCCCAGACAAAATATGTGACCTTGTTCTCCAACAAAGTGATTGTCGAAAGTATGTGCTGCAAGGAATAGGATTGAGTTTTTTTTCTCTGTGAAAGTTGTCCTGAAGTGGTGAGGCTTTTTCAGGGCAGCATTGATCCTGGATTATAGTTATTGTTTAACACTAGTGTTGCAATTTTTTTTTTTTTTTGGTTAGAAGAGTAGTCTGGCTTCCTCTTCTAATAAGAGTATATTGATTACAAGTACAAGTGGCCTTCAGGTGCTTTGTTTTGTGTTGATTTTTAGGATTCTGATCTTGTCTATATTTACATTATCTACACATTTCATGGCTTTTTAACAAAACTTTTCATGGTTTTGCAGCACCCTGTAAGCCGGAGTGACTACGACAATGTCATTGGTGCTTTGCCATATCTGAAAGTGAATCGTCAGGCAAAATAAACTGGAAATTCTGGGGTTTGAAGGTGGAGCCTGTGGTTCATTTCTTTCTAGTCTTGCTTCCATGTAATCAATGATGATCATTGCACTGTTAGAGGCTGCAATTCTATGTAATTCCAATTTGTTTTATGCAATTTTCTTTCTTTCTTTGTTTCTTCTTCTTTCTCCTTTATTTCTTTCTTCTTTGCATCTCATAGTACCAATTGTTGACGATAAAGCTTTGCCATCATCGTGAGCTTATGTCAAACATATCATTTCTAACTCTAGAATAATTTTATTTTCGTAAAAAGTAGACGAAAAATTGTTCAACGTTACGCACCATTTTTTATTCTATAATAATTTCTGCGAAAGGGTTAGTCAGTCACGATACTCAAAGACCCAAAAAAAAAAAAAAAACAAATTATAACAAATTTAATTATTAAAACTTTTAACAAATAGTAAAAAGAATACAATTAATTACCTTTATCATATTGTAATTAAATTATTGAATTTGAATTAAAACTTTTTTTTTCTTTTTTAAGAAAAGTCTAAAAAAGAAAAAGAAAAAAGCAGACTTTCGCATCCAATGTAAAGCTTCCAAGCACATTCCTTCCGTTCTCACAGGGCGCGGTTTTTACGCTGTACCCTTATATGCAGTACCAAACGTGGCTACTCACAAGCTGCCACATGTCCCTTTTTAATATATTATGAAAGAAGGAAGATAAAGGGTAATTACCAATTTTACCCTTAAAACTTTCCATCAATTCTCAAAGAATTATTATATGTAGAAGTTTTATTTTGTTGTCATCACAAGAAGGAGAAAGAGGGAGTTAGAAGAGAGGCTGTTCAAGTGTTGAAGCAAACGCAGTACGAGCAGGAAGAACTTTCATCATTCAAGGGTATGGCTTAACTTCTTTTGATTGTTTGTTCTTATTACATCAAATTGCAGTAATTTTCCAACTTAAAAGTTCAATTGAATCTTCTGGGCAGATAGAAATAGTTAACTACCATCCATCCATATATAGTTTCTGTTCTTCCAATCTGCAATCCAACTGACTCATCCAAAACCATCAAATCTTATTAATCCAAGCTGTAAAAGTAAAACCCTAGCTTTAACACTTTTAGTAGTTTTTTCAACATGATCATCCACTTTTAACATTGTGTTGAATCATCAATTATTATATTGTTTCTTATAGACATAACATAACAAGCTAGTCTGATCAAATGGAGAACCTGAAGGAGCTTCTCGATTCTCTCCCTGATAATATACAACTATTTCCACAAAGGATAAACCGAGACGACTGGGAAGATGCCATGCTCTGTGGAAAACAAGGCGTACGAGTTCGCACGCTTCGTGACGCCGAGATCGTCGACTTGGGTTCCATTGTTCTAAAAAATATCATGAACTCCATTGTGACAAAGCAAACAGTTGGGGCTATCATCTTACTTGCTTGGAACCTGAGAAACCCACAAGACTTAACCCTACCAATATTTCCTAACCAAAGTCCCTGTGCTTCTGCAGAAGATTTAGACATCAACACATTAGATGCACAACCATTCCACTCAACATCCACCAGACTCTTTTCAGAGAATGATCTGAATTTTCCAGTTTCGGGTTCAAAAGCGGCTGCTTCGATCGCCTATATTTCCGCTTCGTTGCTCAGGTTGACCACAAAACCTGTGCAAAACTATCTCACTGCATTGCCTCATATCCAATCCAACTTCTCCAAATCCTACCATTTTCAATTCCCTCTTACTTGGTTCTGCCCTCCTAACACCTCCTTAGAAGCTATCTCAACACAACTTCGGCACAAGGTATGCCCAATATTTATGTATGGAATGGCAGGAATGTTGTATCTTCACAATGAAATTGGAGTGGCTCTAGAACTTAGAGAAAAGTTGTATGAGGAGCATCTCAGTTGTGCAGGGTTGCATGCTTATAAGCTTTTCGTCAGGGTTCGATTGGCTCTACAACTTCCAGCACAAACACTGATTAAGCTCTTGGATCATAGAATGCGAAGGGATGCTTTGAGTAGTTTGAGTGAGATAGTAAGGAAGTACGATGGCGACGAGGTTGCGGAGAATGTCAAGAGAAGGACATGGAAGTATGCCAGGATTTTCGATGAATCTATGTTTGGTAATTTACAAACCAAGAACTGCAGGGATCTTGTCTGCATCTTGGCATATCTGTCCTGCATGGCTGGTGTTGAAGATGATCAAAACATTTTTAGGATTACAGAACTTAGAGATATTGGTAAAACCTTAAAGGAAGTTTGCAGGGATGTTGCTCAGAAGATATATGATGCTGTATCTGCTGCTAAGATTGGAAGAGAACAATAATTTGAAGAACAGCAGCTTATTTACTAGTGGCTTTGATTAGAAACAATATAAGCATGTAGTAGTAGACTAGTAGTGGTCGTAGTCGCACTAGTAGTATATGTGAAAGATGTGGTAGAAGTTTTCATGTTTGTTGTTGAATATCGTAAATGATCAGAGGATTAATGTTTGGTTCATGTTATATTTGTATTCCCTTCTTTTTGTTTTCTTTATATTTATTATGTGTTTAGAAATATTAGTAGATATGTTGTTGCCTTAATAAGGTTATATATACTTGAAAGTATATGGAATTGGTTACATTTGATATTCACACTTTTTAAAATAAGATGCATTTTATTTTGTACAACCAATTTAAATTTCAAAGGATTAGAAGGTAAAAATAGATAAGAAACTGACTCCATATCATTTGGCCAATTTTTTTTTCCCTATTCAAATGTCCATTTGGACAGTTAAAATTACAATGTCATGTTCATCATATACATATTTATTTATTGTGGGGATTAGATGAATATGACAATACAGTTTTATTTGAAAATTTTAAACTTTTTTGTCGTTTTACACTTGAATGTCATTTTAGCATTTTTCTAAAATTATGTCAGCATCTTTAGTGTGTATTGCGTATATTTGCACAACACATACTTAATAATGGAGAGAAGTAGAAGATGATGAAAAGGAAAAGGGACATATATGTGTGAAAAGAAGAGAAAAAGACAACTCATTTATCATCAACAGTAGAAGATAATTAAAGAGACCTTGGATTTAAAGTCTTTACTTGCTCGAGAATTAAAGGTGGGGACAAAATATCACCAATAAATCAAAAGCAGCAACAGCATCAAAGCAATATATGATCAGCAGATGAAGATCACAACCACTTCTCTATATCTCATTGGCATCAATTAATTAAACTTCTTTCAGAGTCTTTGCGTATCAATTCACTTTTTCCAACTTTTGGTTAGCAGCTTGTAAAAGAAACAAAGCTCAACAACTTATTTCCACTTGCAGTCTTTCATCTTGCTAATCTGATCCTTCTCTGAGGTAAAAGATCAATACCCTTTATTTTTTTAACAATTCAACACTTAATGAGCTTCACAATGTTAAATGTTCGCCAAAAATCTTGTGCTCTGCTAACAGTAGAGCACATAAGACCACACCTAGTACCTTTGAAACTCCATGTTTAGGAATAAGATTTGTGTTAAAATGACTTTTTTTGGGAAAAGGCTTTGTCGAATTGAATTGAGCTAGATTTGATGATCTTACTGGATAATCGACCTGTTTACAAGTCGATCAATGGAGGGCCTGTTTGCTTCAGATTTCCCTACAAGTGCAATCCCTGCAGGAAGGATTAACAGTAGAGATGACCGGGAAGACACCATGCTTTGTGGAAATCCCGGCGTGCCAGTTTACATACTTCGCGATGCCAAGATTATGGACTAAGGCTCCATTGTTTTAAGAAATATCATGGAGTCTTCTATTACAGAAGAAACTTCTGCTTTGATCATCTTCCTTGCTTGGAACCTGAGAAACTCAGAAGATATAACACAACCAATATTTCCTAATCACAGTCCCTGTGCTTCTTGCGGGATTCAGATTTAAACCCATTACAGAAGAACCCAATTAACACCACTGCCTCCACGAACTCATGGGACCGGAGTTATTTTCCTGATTCTGTGTCTGAGGCGGCCGCTTGTATCGCATATACATGTGCGTCGCTGCTCAGATTGTTCACAAAACCAGTGGAAAGTTATCACAAGTCATTGTATCATATCAAGGCCAATTTCACCCATTACTACCATTTTGAATTCCCTCTTCTCTGGTCCGGCCCACCAAAACACTCCTTAGAAGCTATTTCAACACATTTTAGGAGGAATTCCAAGTATGGAATGGCAGGGATGTTGTACCTTCACAGTGAAATTTCTGTGGCTCAAGGCCTCAGAACAATGTTATATGAGGAGCATCTCAGATTTTCAGGGCTGCATGCTTTTGAACTTTTCATTGGAGTTGTTTTGAATTTAAGAGTACCCATAGAAGTGCTGATTGATCAGTTGGAGCATCAAACCACAACAATAGCTTTGAAGACTCTTAGTGTGATACTTGGGAAGTATTTTGGAGATGATGTTCCAGAGAATTTGAGGAGGGGGACATGGAAATATGCAAGGATTTTCGATGGGTCTTTCTTCGCCGATTTACAAACTAAGAACTGCCCGGTTCTTGTCTCTGTCTTGGCTCATTTATCTCACATGGTGAGAATTAAAGAAGATAATGTCTTTAAGATTTTTGAGCTTCAGAAGATGGCTGAGCTTGTTAAGAAAAGATGCAGAGATGCTGCTCACAGGATTTTTGGTGCTCTCTGGGATTGGAACGATACAGTTATCTTTGCCAGGTCTGGGCTGAAACACCACCGGATGCTGGACACCAAGGTCGTCAAGTTGGGTTCTAGTGTTCTGAAAGAGAGAATGAAATCTGTTGTCACAGAGGAAACTGCAGGGGCAATTTTGTTACTTGGTTCGAACTTGAGAAACCCAGAAGACTTGAAGCAATCCTTGTTTCCTGATCACAATTCTTGGGCTTGTTCAGATGATGTAGACTTCCAGACATTGCTGAAAATCCCATTTGAATGCACACCCAATTTGATCGCCTCGGAGAATTTGAGTTTTCCAATCTCTGTTTCGGAGGCGGCAGCTTCATTTGCTTATGTTTGCGCCTCATTGCTCAGGTTGTTCATAGAACCATCTCAATGAATTGGATCAAATAAAGTCCAACTTCTACAACCATTCCCAGTTTCCCATTGCTTATCCTCCTAAAGATTCCTTGACAGCAATTTCTGGGTTTTTTCACGGGAATCCTATATTTAAGAACGCAATGGCAAGAATCTTGAAACTTCATAATGAGATTGAAGCAGGGCAGGAACTAAGAACAATGTTGTATGAGAAAAAGCTAAGTTGCGAATGGATGTGTGTGTATGAAGTTTTCGTTCAAATTCAATCGGCTTTGGAAGTTCCAGCTGAGGTACTGATTGAGCATCTTGAGGACGATTTTCGTGAAGAAACAAAAAATGCTCTTCAAACTCTTGGATATATAATAAGAAAGCGTGATAGAGATAAGGTTGTTTCGATGTGGAAGTATACTTGGATATTTAATCCAGCTTTCTTCGCCACCTTAAAAACTAAGCTGTAAACACCTAGTCTGCATCTTAAAATGTTTATGTTTCAGTGCAGGTGTTCAAGATGAGAGCATTCTTACAAGTTTCGAAGAAGAATATTGTGGTCCTATATATAAGGTCATGTGTTTGAAGACAGCTCAGTCAATGTATAATTCCAATATCAATCAGAAGCGAACGCAAGAAGGAAGAATCAAAGAGCAAGAAAAGGAAAGAGTTACCATTAGTCATAGAGTGATATGAGAGCAAACCAATTGTACTGTGTAGATTTAGAACTATGTATATGTTCATGCACCGCTCTGTATAATGACTTGAGAAAAAAACACTAAATATATATATATATACAATTGATAGATTAAGTTGGTTCTTGCATTAAAGATGTATGTACTGTAACAGAAAAAAAAAAGGGGGGACAAATTGAAAAATGCAACCTGTTTAATTTCATTAATCTTATATCGTAATACCTGTCTCACTTGGGAGAAGCACAAAATTTCATCGCGAGAAAGCCATTTGCTATGTAAAAACTCCACCTTCTCAAGGCCACCGTTTCTTTGAGTTAGACCAGGTGGACGTTCATCTTACATGACCATTTGTCTGAGAGGTTAGCTATAACAAATCCTGCAAAAACCTGGATTACAAGAGACGGTTATTAAAGGCCCGTTTGGTATCAGATTTAAAAATTATTTTCAAAAATAAGATTTTAAAATTTTGTTTTTAGAGTGTAACTTAGAAAACATGGAAAATACCTTTTTTTGCACTCTAGTTTCCTTCACAAATCTTAAAGTTAAATATAAAAACAGTTTTTTCAGTTTTTGAAAACATTGCAACCAAACAAATTTTGAGGGAACGTAGGATTTAAAAACAAAAAACTGTTTTTAAAGTGCATACCAAACAAGGCCTAAGTTTCTTCAAGTCGTTATGTCAATAGAGCCACTTAACGAATAATTGAACCAAGGGAGCGTTTGTTTCACCTGAATGGATCCCAACATATAGATTACAGAATATCGGTACCCATGGATGACCATGTCTGCAAGCATTGCAAGGGGAATTGTAAGTGACATGCCCAATGTTGCGACCAAAGGAGTTGTCCAAACCACAGAAACCGCCCTGCATATAGTTATCGTTATTTGAAAGGCATAAGAAGGTGAGGACGATTATGAATGAAGTAGAAGCGATGATAAGAAAGAATCATTAAATTGTATATGAAGCTTTCTCTACCATAGATAATCTGAAAGAACGCTCCCTACTAAGCTATTTAGCAGCACAACTTCTTCAATTGATGCGGAGTGCGGCATTCTGAACTTGGGTTCCACCCCCATATAGGTCAGTGGCCAAACTGGACCAAACAATTGAGATATTAATATACACAAACTATTTAGATATATATTTCTAATAACTGATGCTGAGTATCTATGTGCAAGAACACGTACAGTATAGGAACAATAGTTTTCAATTCTTATAGGAAAATTATAGCAACTATATGAATTGATAAGCTCCATTACATCTAGGCATTGGATTCGAAGTGCCAAAAAAAAGGGCTCTTCTTTGGTTTATCTATGAATTTGGATATACTAACTATCCCTAGTTTTCACAAAGTGATACATGTCTTTAATATATTGAAAGTTGAAGATACTGCAAATAAGTATGGTGCATTTAACTGTACAATCTTACGGTTTTTATGACAAATAATATTAGATTTATGATAATAATTAGTGCCAGTTACAAGACACCTACAATAAATAACACTCCAATTGGTGCTCCAAAGAAGTAGAAAAAATATATTAGACATAAAGCATTCTTTTTTATCATAGAAAAAAAACTTACCAAGCCACCAAAGGCCAAGAAGTGTGAGTAGCCCAATATATCCAAAAAATTTTTGGACATCAATTTTTTCTCCCTCTGATCCAGCACATCGCTTGAGTAGAACTGCAATACATAGCCAAAACCAAATGTGGTTAATGCACATTGGGAAAACAAGAAGGATGTTACACGAAGAAACAAATTTTTACCACTAAATAAGCCATAACTTAATGCCGATAGAAGACCAAATATGTCCCCAGCAATGTAGTTCTTTGCACTTCAAAAACAGAAAAAAGAAAAAATATATATGTCAGTTTAAGTGAAGCAATGTAAACAAAAATGATGGTAGGGGTTTACTTGCCGGATTATGTTTACGGATAGAAAACCCTTAATAAAACAATAATTTCAAGTAACTCACAATTGATCAATTTAATGTTTAGTGTGCACTTACTCTGATGTGCTTTGTTGCTCGTCCTTTGCCCATGTTTTCCTGAGTGTGGTCATGACCACACCAGCAATGCTAATAAACACGGCAATAACCTTTGTCAAGTTTAAGGAGTCCTGACCAAGTATTGCCTCGAAGATAAGTGCAAAGAGCCCCGATGTAGAAGACAAGACGGTAGTGCTTGCAACACTTGTGTTGGCGAGGGCAGCATTAGATAGATACTGTACCAAAACACATTGAAAGCGTACGGGCATAAAGCTTTACGTCTTACTATAATTCTAGGATAGCCAAGTTTTGCCACTAGCACGGCAAAGCACACATGGTGCAATGGCCTGAATAGAACACACCATTTGAGGTGTCAAACCTAAGTGATAACCAAGTATAATGGTCAATCGACTCAGACTTGAAGCCGTCCAACCTATATAGCATTCTTTTCGACCACAAAAATTAAGGAGAAATCCTCAAGAAGGTTCAAAATATCAGAATATTTAGGGTAAAACAAACTTAAGTTGTTCAATGATGGATCCATCTCTATAACCATGTTTCACGGATATGTTAGGCCCAATTTGATTTGTGATTTAGATATAGATTTATGAATTTGAAGGGTTGACCTTAATGTGACGGTTGAGATTGCTCCATTATGACCTGGAGTTCACGAGTTCAAGTCTAGAATTAACCTCTCATGCATTCATTGTGCAGTCTCTAGACCTTGCAATGCTGAGAGCCTTGTGTACTAGAAAAGCCCTTTATATAGATTTTTTGTATTTCAAAACTTGAAAATACAAAAATACGTGTTGGATTGGTCAAATCCAAAAATAGTTTTTCTACTTCCTACATGAAGAACAGAGGACTACATCATATCCTTGTTTCTTCTCCAAAAAAAAAAGAAAGAAAAAAAACAGAGGATTACGATATGAACTACCTCACCTCAGTAGTAAACCATAAGGGGGCAATATAAAAAGTATGCTTGGCGATTTCCCATGAACCAAATCCATAATTCTGTTTCAGTAAGTCACACTCATCTTCTTCACCGTTACTCTTAGCAAGCAAAGCCTTCCCTTCTTCCCTTCTTCTAAGATTCATTTCACTGATCAAACAACTTCGCATTTCGGTCTCCAAATTGTGGTGCATTCCATTGATTCTAAGTGGAGAATCCAGCCCAATTGAAGAGCTCATACAAGAATTTGCATCTATGAGGCTCATGAATGATTTGTTAGCTAAAAAACTGCATATCCAGTCTTTTAGAAATGCTATTGGTATATGCAACACCAAAAGAGAAATCCCAAAATATGTGAGAACAAATGGTTGTTTATACTCCACAAATACCCTCTGTAACATCATAAACAAACATGAATTTGGAAAAAAAAAAAGAAATCAAGGAATTAAAAAAAAAAAAAAAAAAACCCACAAACGTGAAATTTGATTAATAATTAAATAGACCCAGATGATTAAAAATAACCTCAAGCAAACATATCTTTTTCTTCTAAATTTATAGTTTTTTTTTTTCTGCCATAAAAAGAAAAGAAAAGAAGACTTACCTGTGTGACCTCTGCAGAAGTTACCCAGATGAAAACAACACCACCAAGTAACACCAACCCAAATCTATATCTCCAACCCATCATTAAAATCTACTGATGATTTCAGAAACTCTACTGATGATGCTCTGCTTCTTTTTACTCTGTTCCAAAGTAATTTAAAGCTTCTTTCTTCTTCATGCAAAATCTAGCTTCCTTTGTCATAAAAAACTGTACCCATTTCTATAAAATGAAGAAACAAGAACCCAAAGGAAGAGGGACCCAAGATGATTCTTGTCATATTTTTTAATGGGTTTTGTTGAATTCATAGTAACATACAAAAAAAAAAAAAAAAAAATTCTCTTTGCTGTCAACCCAGGCGGATTCTCTCAATCTCGATAAACGCCAAGTGCCAACTTTTCCTCCACAGTATCTTTGTGGAATGGGAAATTACGGAAGTGCCCATGGCAGGTGAAGTAAAGCGACCCAACGCTCGATGCTATGATCGCTCGCTTATGTTTTGGAGACAGGTGGCAGAGTATTAATGGTGAAGAGGGGAGAGATCTAGTTTCGTGGATGCCGAGATTGAAATGAACGGTTGAGATAAGAGGTTTCGCCCGATTACCATAAGCCGTGTCATATGGGATCTCTCTCTCCAAGGTGTTGGGTCCCGTTTGCATCCTAATTCCTAAGCGTTTTTCTGCGTAGCAAAACGCATTTTTTGCTTTGTCCAGAAAAAAAAAAAAAAACATTTTATGTTTCTTCCGCCCTCCCCCAATTAGAAAAAAAAAAGTTTGTTATTATTTTTTTTTCTTAAAAAAATACTATTTTATTATATGAGGGTTCTTATAGGAAAATTAGAGAGAAGATCTATATTTTGCATTTCTTTGAATTTGAAAAGCAATGTGGATTTAATTAATTACAAGCACCTTTCTTATGTGTGCAATTATATGCTATTTATAAAATACCCCTTCCAATAACTAAGTTGCATGGATCGTGAGCTCGAGTCGCGAAAGAACAGAAAATTTTTAAATCACGTATCACAACAGGCGCTTGCACAAGATTCATAAAAACTACATTAATGTGGAGTAAGAGCTAAATAAAAGGAACATATTTTCAAACTCGGCTTGAGCTGATTCGTATCGTTGAGTGGTTATTGTAGTCACACTCTATTGATGTGAAGATTAGTAGGTTCAAGAACTGGACTTGATATCCCAAGGAAAAATATTAAGTGTTTGTATCTTCTCACAAAAAATAATAATAAGGAAAAATTTGCATTTACAATCAAATAAATAATAAAAAAGATGGTGCATTTAGCATGTGCAACTCAGAGATAACATCCTAAAACTCAAAAGAAAAACAATCAAAAAATAGGCTTTCATTCAAAATTAAGCAATATTCAAGCATATTTTCAGATGGAAATGGGGAAGCAAGGGGAATAATTTTGGCCCATCAGATCAATCTTAGAGAAAGATTACAAAACTCAAAAATAAAAATGAGGAGCCTCAAGTTGAACAAGAGTACTGTGGTACAAGTATACTTCTTTGCCTCACCAACTCATGAAGATCATGAACAATCTTAAACACCGAATCGGGGCGCGCCAGTTTCAAACAGTTCTGAGACATGGCCTTGAGCTCATCTACTTTGGGACCAAACCACTGTGCAACAATATTCGCAATCTGTTTTGGTGACTTTGAGTACTTCCCACATCCATTTTCTACCACATAAGGCACATTGCCTACTTCCTATAAACACAATAGATCATTCAATCAATCTAGTAACAATTGTAAAGAACATGTGTTGAGACTTGAGATGAATCTTTATTTGTTATTGTATAAGGATTCAATTTCTCTATACTACTTTCCAATAGATTATAATCATCACATAACCTTGATCTATTGAAGATGTTTTTGTGATTTGGTACAGTTTTCTATATTAAAAAATTTGAACCAAACTAGAACCTTTCACACTAACAAATGATATATAGTCCAGAGGAGACGTGAAGAAAAAGCTTTAAACATGAACAACAACGACAACAATAAATACCAGAAAAATACCTGGCCGGCAATATAATCGTTGAGAATTATTGGGAGGCCCCTAATCATGGCTTCAGCAATAGTCCCTGGTCCTGCCTGCAAATGCCATTTTAGAAAACATTATTCGCCTTTAAAGAATGATAGAATAAAATAAATTGAAGTTTCCACCACCTTGAAATAAGATTTACCTTCGTGATGATGCAATCGCAGGCACCCATGCACTCTTCCATTTTAGTGACAAACCCTTTCACCTGAAACAATCATACCTTACTTGTACATGACTTCACAACTAATATGCAAGAAGCACATGTCACTTGCTTGTTATAAATGATGACTTGGGTACTTGTCATTTCTCATGATCATAAAATAACAAAATTACAAAAATATGAACTACCAATAAATGAAGAAGATAAAATGGTGTAATATTAAATATTGTTCACATAATACCCCAAAGAAATGTCATGTCTGAACTGAATCTGGTAAAAGTACCTGTACGGGAATCTGCCAATTGATTGAGCGTAACCTATTAGCAAGCTTTTTATTATGGCCACAGATCACAAGGACCTGACCAATTGGTTCACCAAGATGTGTATCATATAACAAATTCCCAAGAGCACGAGCAGTAGCCTCAATAGGACCCATGCCTTCACCTCCTCCCATCAGTAACACAGCGGGGAGCTCCTCATCCATTCCCAGTTCCCTCCTCAGCTCATCCTACTCCAAATGGGGGAAAAAAAAAAAAGCTGAATTAGTTGATGTTACATACTTAAGCTGATAAGAGAGTGATAGAACAATGTATAACTCACAGGTTGAACAAAAATTAGTGCTCGAATTAATCAAATAAAACAAAAAAATAACTAAAAAATATCAAAAACAATTAAAAAATAAAAGCCCACCTTTGGTCTAAC
The DNA here is from genome assembly GCA_035771175.1 of Paratinospora sagittata. Classification (NCBI taxonomy): domain Eukaryota; kingdom Viridiplantae; phylum Streptophyta; class Magnoliopsida; order Ranunculales; family Menispermaceae; genus Paratinospora; species Paratinospora sagittata. The sequence continues at coordinate 29,187,326 of CM069611.1, forward strand.
AGGCTTAACGAAAGAAGGCCGCACTGGAAGACCATAAACCTTGATTTGTGAAGGCTTTAATCCAGCTTTTGATGCCCTCTTGGCCACGTCTGTTGTTGGGCAGTAGCATCTGGTTACAAGTTTATGGAACCTGTACAAAACAGCGATAAGTTGCAAAATGACATATTATACCAGTAAATCAGACAATATTAAACATAGTTGGAGATATACCATGTAGGATGGCATGTGCTCAAATCTGTGACCACTGTAGTGAATACAATTTTTTCCAAAAGACCCTTTGCCCTCAAGATACGAAGTGGAACATGTTGCATCAGAGGATGTACACTGATAATAATATCCGGCTGGTATTTCATCAGTCCTTTTGCAACCTCTCTGCTCAGATTAAAAGAAGAATTAACCAAGATACACTAAGATGCCATGAACTTACAGCAGATTTGCTCTTGCTAGATGGAGAACACATAAACATCAAACAGGTATACTATACTATATTCTGCAATATTTGGCTATTTGTTGTCATGAATCCAAGTTTGGACAACATAACCACAACACGAGATTGCATAACAAAATATAGTTGCATTTCTCACTTTTAGAATTTGATTGAACTTTTTTTTATTATAGGAATGCTTAAAGGCAGGCCTTCGCACAATCATAAAAAGCTTGCTTTGTTGTGGCCTGGAGGTCATGGGTTTAAATTCAGAAACAGCGTCCTTGCAATGGGGGTAATCCTAAAAGTAACAGGAGCCTCATGCACGGAATTCGTTAATGCAAAACCAAAAGTAGAAGAACAAAATAATAATAGCAGAGGAATAGAAAAGAATGAAGAAAGTAGCAATAATTAATATTTTCCATTCAATGGTTCCAAAATCATTTTACGCCCATATAAACATAGACATCTAAAGTAACCAATTTGAATTCAATTGAAGTGTCAAAATTAAAATCTTCCTCAAATAAAACAATTAGTTTTATGATGAAAATAAATCACTTAAATTAACTAATTGAAAATCTAAATAAAATAAAATATCTAAAAATATTATTTTATTCATTCATTCTCCTCATGTACACCCTTTCTTTTAGGTATGCATCCTTATTTGGGGAATGATAGGTTGGTGCCTTGTTTCATAGAAGGAAAGCATTTCATGCTTTTCTAACCTTGCACAATAGGCAAGAACTCAAACAAATGAACCTTGTTCCACTCTTAACAATTGTTGATTCATCATCAGAGAATTCCATCTTAAAAATCTTAATTTGTACCCGAGTTGAAAGTAAGGATCTAGTACATCGCAGTCATGATACCTAATGGCATAATTTTCGGCTCAGATACTCAACTCCTGAATTGCCTAGATAATCAAGGAGACCAGGAGTAGGAGATTTTAAGCTTAAATTCACAGATTCTACAAAATCTTAGTTCTGACGATCATTATTAAGCACCAAATGGATGACTGTCCAGATTCAGCTCCTACTACTAATATCTCAAACTTTTGTCACAATAGTTTTTTAATCATCTTAACCAGCCAAGGAAACACATTGTATACTTATTCATAGATAGAACTTATTTTTCTTTTGTATTGTTAGGTTGAGACAACCAACTCTTTGAGAGATTAAACCAAATGACCTTCCTGGCTTCCTGTGTACTGATTTATAAGCAACAACTATCTTAGTCTTACCCCAAAAAAAAAAAAAAAAACTATCTTAGTACTCAAAAGTGTTACAAATTTTGCCCACAAATGAAGCTATTGTATTGTTATGAATAGGAGGATAGGACATTCTAGAAATACATATATTAAAATTATACATTCAAGTATTCAATGACAAATGGGCAACTACCAAGAAGCACCAAAGATATTTCATCAAAAATTAGAACATGATACTTGTGCATTTGACTAGAGGAAATATGGGCCTCACCGGGCAATAAACATTGAAGTTGCCGCAAAATTGGATTGATGAACCAACCGCGGCGCAGTTCCATAATAAGTCATTTTCCATAATGGCCCATGTTTCACCAAGAAATTATAACTTCTGGGCAATTGATTGAACGGCCAAGGAGTGTGATCTGCCCACAAATCCGTAATGAACACCTGCGACATTAACTCTTAACCACCAAATTACAATCAACATATAATGAAAATGGCAAACAAAACTCAATTAAAAGCAATCTTCTCACTGAAAATCTTTCAAACTGACCTGATAATCTTCTCCAAAATGTTCATTAAAGGCAGCTTTAATGGCTTCAGCAGAAGCTCTATGACCACCACCAGTATCACTCATCAAAATGAGAACTTTCTTTGGATTCTCATGCCCAACACCATTAATGCTCAGCTCCTCTACTTCCATCTCACCAGACCCATTTTCTTTCAACCCATTTTCCCCAGAAGATGTATGAATTGAAGCAAAACCATTTGGGATTTTATCACAGTGCAATCTGATAGCCCTATTCAGCTCCTGAAAAACCCTTTGAATCCTCCAAGAACTTCTGCTTAAACCCAATGAAGCAAACACCTTGGGCTTATTATTGTTCTCACCAAATAAACCATCAAAATGCAGGGTATCAGATGACTTTGAGGAACGGTCGGTTATACCCAAGTTGTGAAATCCTCTAGAATTGAAGGATGAGCCTTCCCAATTGGATAATAAAACATCGAAAAATTTAATGGGGTCTTGTGTTACAGCAGAAGAACGCATTTTTTTTTTGTTCTGAAGGTTCACAGGTAGTAAAGAAGAAGAATTCAACCCATCAGACCATTATAGTTGTTTTCTTGAAAAACCCATATGGGTTTCGCTTTCAAAAGCAAGAAAAACTCATAAACACAGAAGAAAGATACAAGAAGGAGAAGAAGAAGAAGAAGAAGAAGAAGAGGGTTTTTGAGAGAAAGAATCCTAAGGAGAAATTGGAGCCACAGAAAGAGGATTATTTGTAATGAAGAGAAGATTGATTTTTCAGAGATTTTGTACCAGAAAACTCTATCTGGATTTGAATATGACACCTTCTATTGACACTATAGCGTAAGATATCGAAGAATATGCTGTATCTTTCCCACTTCACTTCTTCTGTTCACGAAAAACACACACCATTTGTGTGATTTTGGTGTTTGTTTGTGTAATGGATTTTTGACCCACATTAATAGCCGTCCATAGGGTGTAACGTGTGAATTCCACCATCTTTATCTTCAAGATGTAACAATATAAAGGGTTTTTTTTTAAAAAATTATTGGAGTTTCAATCAGGAAAAGAAAATTTTTCTTTTTTTTTTTAATTATTGAAGTTTCAATCAAAATAAGAATATATATATATATATATATATATATATATATATATATATATATATATATATTTATTTATTTATTTATTTATTTTTTCTGTAATGTGGGACAAGTCTAAATGAACATAGGCTCCGTTTGAATTTTTTTTTTTAAAGTGGCAAAAATACTTTTAGAAGTGTTTGACAATACTTATTTTCAACTAAACTGCGACGGATAAAAATAATTTTTAGCTATGAGGAACCGATTTTTTCTAAAAGCACTTTTGCGAGAAGCACTTATCAGAAAAAATGTTTTTGAAAAAACTCCCAGACAATAGTCCATGATGAGTAAAGGCCACACCCACCTCACGACAAGTCTCAAAATGTCTTTATAGGCCATGAATATAAAGATTTTGCAATCTTGGTTGATGATAACATTTTCCTTCCCAATAACCAAAAAAAAAAAAAATTTATTGGTAGCATATATTGTATTAATGAATTAAAATTATTTTTATCAAGCTAATCTTCATTAAATGACGCATTTTGTTTTAAATAATTAGTGGCTCCTTGTTTGGGCTATGCCAACTAGATATTTAAAAAGTTTTACGGAGCTTTTTTTTAAGGGAAAAAAGTAATTGTGTCTTTTTTTTTTTTTTTTGAAAAATAATTGTGTCCATGTTGATCATTACAAAAAGTAAGTATTATACCTTTACCATATTTTTGAATGGTTGTTCTAATTTTATATATTGACCATTTTAGAGATCAATGAATGGTTGTTAATATGAGTTATAAAAACCTGAAATCCGTAGGAATGGAGAATAATGTGTTTGTGAGGTCTCTTGAGCTATTTATTTTGATTTGAGCTTAATTATGTGTTTTTTGTTTTAGTATCAATTTTCTGACATCCGACAGATATTCGGCGGGCTCGAACTTATTATGAGGTTGAATTCGACGGGCTCGAACTTATGATGAGTCTTTCAACCGCATTTCATAATTTACTTCTTAAGCTGACAAACTAATCTCATGTTAGTAATTACGATATTTTATTGTAATTAACAATAAGCAATATTTTCTTAGTGTTTGACCCGAGACAAGGTACGAGATTAACTATGCTCACCAAAGCCCATTTTATGACTTTTATTATGCTTTATTTGGGAATAAAATATTTGTGTCTCGAGACGTGCTCTAATTATATAATTAAAAAAAAAATCTTTAAAAATGTGCTCTAATGATATTTGTTTTAATTTAGTTTTATAATATTTTTGTGTGACTCATGTGCTTGGGACAAGCAGTTAAACATCAAACATTCAAAGATGGTTCATTTTAACAAAAATCTCAAAAGGTTGCCCGGGCTTTCTTATAAATGATATGCTTTTTTATAAAATATTTAAATAACTAATAAGTAATAAGAAAATTAAATTGTTTCTTATTTTCTATAAATTTGAATCATTTCAATATTACATTATAGCAGTAAATATTCATAGACACTATTAAAAGAGTAATGGTTGAGAAACAAATTTTTGAAACACATATTTTTAACGTCATCTTTAAAATTTGATTATTTTGAATCACGAGACAATATTACAACTCTGAAGGATAATATAAAAAATATGTGTCAAAAATGTATGTTTTTAAAGCTTCTCCTACTAAAAATAGTTCAAGAGTATGTATATTGACCACTAAAGATATAAATCTTATTAGAAAATCTAAATATAATTTGATAAATCTATAGTAAAAAAAAAAAAAAAAACAACTAGATTTGAGCACCTTGAAATGCAACATTGGCCAAACCAACTATTAGTCAACCAGGAGCCCCAAATTGAAATTACAAAAGTTAGGTTGAGACCTAGTTTTTATGAATAGTGACCTCAATTGCCACGTGATTCTTGGTCCAACAGAAAAAGTAACAAAAACACATGTAATGGAAAGGATAGCAAAGTCAAAACAAATAAAGACCAAAAAACCTATGCCGTCCATATGCTGCTCATGTTTACTGACCAATGTAAAAACAGCACAAATAAAAGCATGAGGAGTTCAATATTAATTAGGTTTTCTTGGAAAAAAAAAATCCAATATATTATGCCATGGACCCCCTTGGTGACAGTCAACCTTCTTCTTCTGTGTCGTCTTCCACTCCTATACTTAAATCTTCATCTTTTAATTTTTCTAGTCTCCCTGACTCCTGTTTAAAAACAAAGACATCGAAGATCGACCAATTGATAGAAGTTACTCATATCCCTGATGATAGTAAAGTTAAAGAAACAGTTCCTCCTTTGTTAAATCCTTATAATTCGTTTAGTAAAACACGTCAGTCTTTTACTACATCTGTTAAAACTTTAATTTCTCGTAAGACCCCTCCTATCAAGGAATATATACAGAGTACTGCCCTGATCAACTGCCAGCTTGAAGCTACTCACCAAGAGCAGTATGTTACCCTAGAATTTGAACCTGAGTTCATTCGTCACTGGTTAGTCCATGGCTATTCCCATATCTATCTAGGGGCAATTAGGCTTGTCTTGTCTTACCATGGCCGAGGTGGTGTACCTCTCTTTGCCCGAGTTGCTCTCCTAGATACAAACTTGTTGGATTATGAACATGCATGTATTGGCACTGTTATAACTACTTTGAGTCATGGTTCTATGGTCTTCACCATAGTCCCTGATTTCAATATTTGTTTGTCAGATCCAACTCTGCCTACAAGGTTTAAGGTACAAGTTCAGTTTTCTGGTGTTCAACATCGTATGGATAGTGTCATGGCCACTTTACACCATCAGATGGCTTTCCGTCTTCAAGACCATGCCATCCATTTAAGAACACAAAAACCACATGGCACAGTCATGGCCTTTGTCCGTGACAATGAGATTCCTACTATTGTCCAGATCCCTAAGCAAATCCCTCAAAAGGATCTCAGACAGATGTTACCTTTGACTTGGTTCACTAATTATGAACAGTTTCTGAAACGTTCTGAACCAGTCACCAGTACTACTTGTCCACTCATGAAGAAACAGTCTGATGGCTCCGTCAAAATCAATTTTGAGTCTCCGACTAAAACACAGGAACTTCTTCCTGTTCATCATTCCATGATGATCCAGCCAGTTTCCACACATACTCCTACAGAGGATCCGCCATTACCTTCTTTCCAATCTACAGGAAAGATCATTTATCACTCTCACGTTGATGGCCATTTTATTTGGGACTGCAACCCAGCTATGTGTGTTCTTGGTTGTCCTTGCCAGGATGATCAAGAGTTTGAAGATTGGATCGACCCTTTGTGTCGTTATGATGAGGATTATTCTCGCAGGAAACGAATATCTCCAAAATCTTCGTGCAGATCTGATGTACGAAGATATTATTATGAACCTCCTGCTCCTCCTGCAGCTCCTACGGTTCAGCAGTGCTTTCCTGTTACGTCATATGACCAAGATTTTCCTCCTCTTACAAGAGCAGCAAATCCAACTCATCAAACAACGGCTAAGCCTTTCACTCAGCCTACTGATATTCGTCCCGATGGATTTCCTAAGCCTTTGTCTCAAGCAGAAGAAGTGTTAAATTGGCAGACAAAGAATGCTTTTATTCAGAATCAATATTTGAAGAATATTGATGACCAACTTGTTCACTTTTCTTCCACTACGACCAGTCTAGTTCAAAAAATAGATATTCAAGCTAATATTAGTCAGAAGTACTATACTGAACTTACTGCTAAGATACAAGATTTGGATGCCCAGCTTCGTTATTATCTTCAGCAACGATACACTGGTCCCCAGTTTGATGCAGCAGAAAAAGAATTATGTCATCTCAAAGAACAATTGTCTCATGTTACTGCAGATCTCCAAAGGTATCAACAAAAACCAGAATACCCAGAAACCTATCCTATGTCTCTCAATACTTTCAGGTCACATTCAACCTCCCCATTGTATACCCCTTCATCTATATCTAATCCTAACCAGACCTTTATTCAAAGTTTAATGCTTTCCAAATCCCGTGCCGATGCTGCTACACCTCAGCTTCAACACTACACCCCAACTCCAAGACCTCCACCTGTTCGTGGTCCTCGTCCTATGTTCCGTGATAAAGGAAAACTTCCTTTATTTCCTCCTTTCGAAACTCCACCTATTTATTCTGACCCTCCAGTCTCGACAATCCCACATGAACCTTTTCCTATTACTGAACCTGAACCACCACCCAGCAATCCAGTTCAGCCTTACTTCTCTAAAGAAGATCTTGCTGATACCTCCGCTGATGATCAAACTCATGATGACAATCCTTCTGATGCGTCTACAGATTCTTTTGAATCCATTAGTCTTTCTTCTCCTAAAGATGACCAATCAGAAGCAGATATCAATTCTTCTGATAATCTTGCTGATTCTTATGATGCAACTTCTGCTTCTTCTGATGATTCCCAAATTATGGATATTTCAGCTTTAGCACAAATTCATATGGCTAATGGTGCCTCTTCATCTAATGTTCCCGATACTGCCGATGTTGAATTCACAGAAGCTACTGCTGAAACTCATGCCTCCAACAACCAACAACCACCTAATTATTTCAAACCTGGAAATGGTGGTCCTTAGTTTTCCCTTGATGATGTTCCATCTGCCCAATGGCGTGATAAACTTATTTCTTGGGCAGCATGGATGACCAATCAACTTATATCTGGCAAAACCCATCAAGCAATCCTTGTTGACTTCTTCTCCCGATGTACTGGGTTTGTTCGTGATTGGTTACTCTCTCTTGGTGAATATCGAATTCTTCAGTTTTCACAATTGCCTATTGTTGATGTCTATAATCATATGATCCGTGAATTTGTTGGTGATGTTTCTCTCATAGAACAGAAGTTCAAACATGAATTCTTCACTATGAAATGTTGTTCCCTCAACAAGAAAGATCTTCACCGGCATTTTATTCGTATGATTCAACGTTGTCATCTTCTTGGTGGAAATGATAAACCAGACTTGAAGCAAACTTTTATTGCTTACTTACCACCTGAATGTCATCCAGAACTTAATCGACTTCTTATAACTACTGGCAGACCCTTGGATCAAGTTACTTTTGCTGAAATCTTTCAACTTCTCCTTACTGTCATTGACAAGCTTTGTGAAATGCGTCAATTTATTAAGGACATGTCAGATCCCCTTCTCAACACTAAACAATCTTGTGATAAGAAATATCTCGAGATTGGATGTGAGAAGAAATGTGTCTGCCCTACCAAGAAAGGCCAGACCAACAAAGGACAATCCTTTTGGAAATCTCGGAAGAAAACATCCAGGATTTTCTCCAAATCCAAATAGGGTTTTCCCTGGAAAAAGAAACGCCGCCTTCGTTATTTCAAACGACGCAACTCTTCTCCCAAAGACTCCAGATGTTATATTTGCAAGAAACCAGGCCATTATGCTAAACAATGTCCTGACAAGAAAAAGAGTCAACATATGATTCAACAGATTCAACATTTCTATTCTCTTCAAGATGATCAGGATATTGAATCCATTTTCTCAAAACAAGAATCTCCTGATGAAGCTACACTATTTGCCTATCAAGATTATTCCTCTGATGATTCTTTTGGTTCTGATGATGAACATTATATGGGCATGATTTTCACACCATCATTTACAACAACATCATCGCATATGATGCCATATGCACAGATTTCTATCTTAACTCGACAATCCGCTCAAGGTAATTGCTTATTTTGATACAGGTGCCTTTAAGAGTATGATGAATCCACGTATACTCCCCTCAGCATGTTGGAAATCTCATACAGAATCCTTTAAAGTTGCCAATAATGAAGTCTTCCAGACCCATTTGATTACTGTCAAGAAAATCGGTTTGAAGTTTTTCCCCGACTTGATTATCTGGACACATTATTGGTTGTGATCTTCCTGACAAGGATATTTTATTTGGAATGGATATATACTCCAGAACTCAACTCAAGATACTGCCTACTGGTATTTCCTACAAACAGCAGTTTCTTCCTTATACAACTATTCCTAAGTTGTACACTATCCAGGATGTTTCGTCTATCCAAGACAGATTGAAGAAATCCTTCTCTGATTCTCATCAGGATTTCTCCAACCCTCATCCTTTATGGAAGAATGAAGAGTATTATGTTCATTTACCATTTAAGCTTAATGAAGATATCAATCCAACTAAAGCCATTCATCCAGGAATGCCTCCTGATGAACTTGCACTTGCCAGGAAAGAATGTGAAGATTTACTTGCTCAAGGTTTGATTGAACCAACTAAATCTGAATGGGCATGTCAAGCCTTCTATGTTAATAAGAGAGCTGAACAACGCCGAGGCAAGAAACGACTTGTCATCAATTACAAGCCGTTGAACACTTTCCTCAGAGACGATAAGTTCCCACTCCCAAAGATATCGTCCCAGCTCACTTTACTTGCAGGATCAAAGTTTTATAGTAAATTTGATCTCAAAGCAGGTTTTTGGCAATTGGGTGTCCACCCAGATGATCGTCCCAAAACTGCTTTCTGCATTCCTAATGCACACTATCAATGGACGGTTATGCCTTTTGGCCTTAAGGTAGCTCATTCTCTATTCCAGAAAGCCATGACGAAGATTTATGCACCTCTGTTGGATACAGCCCTTATATATATTGATGATATTCTTCTCTTCTCCAAGACTACATATGATCATCAACAACTTCTCGCTCACTTTCTGGATCTTACTGAACACCATGAGATCATGCTTTCTGAAAAGAAAAGTATTTTAAACACTTCTGAAATTGATTTCTTAGGCATGAAATTCTTCAATGGTGTCTACCAACCAAGGTCCCATATTGCAGTTGAACTTCTACAATTCCCTGACTCCCATTTCACTCGACAACAGTTACAACAATTTCTTGGTGTGGTTAACTATTTACGATCATTCTTGCCACGTGTCAGCCAGTACACTACTGTTCTTTCCTCCCTGCTACGGAAAGATCCTCCTCCATGGCAATCCACTCACACTCAAGCTATTGCCTACCTGAAGAAAACATGTCAGAATCCTCCTCCTCTGGTTCTTCCAACCACCGGATCTCTGATTCTTCAGACTGATGCCTCTGATCACTACTGGGGCGCTGTTCTCCTCGAAAAACTGGGTACAAAGGAGAATATTTGTGGTTATCAGAGTGGTAAATTCTCAGATGCAGAACTTCATTACCATATCTCCATCAAAGAAATTCTTGCCGTCAAAAATGGTATTCAGAAGTTTTCATTCTTCCTCAGACCAGCTAACTTTGAAATCTAGATGGATAGTTCTTCATTTCCGAAAATGCTGGAATTTAAAAATAAAATGGTGTCTTCTGCCCAACTACTTCGTCTCCAAGAATGGTTCACACAGTATACCTTTACTGTCAAACACATTCCAGGTAACAAGAACGTTTTGGCAAATTTCTTATCCAGGCCCCTTCAAAAGTCCAAGGCACACCTCTCCCTTATCACTAGATGTTTCAATCTTCCTCTCCTGTTACAACCCAAACTTGTAACCAGGCCTAAACCCATCCAGTTAATACATTCTTCTGGATCCATTCCCATTATTGGGGCCATATTTCCTCCGGGTGTTCCAGAGCCCACTACAACCCATCAAGTTAATGAGTTGGCCCGCACTAACATGTTTTACTATGCCCACAGGCATCTCATGAACTATCCAGAACAGATCCAACAGGGTAACCCTTTCAATCAGACACGACCCTATCTGTTCATCTTCCACCTTCGTACAGACGTTTCTGACAATCTTTTTTGGTACATCTGGTGCGTATCGTGTCTCTATAAAATAGTCATTGCTTTCATACCATTACAGTTGCAGAATCAACTCAGGCAACCAACAACCCTCCTCCATGGTTGTTTACAGCTATTTGCCTCTCTCTCAGTCTGGACCGCCGAGGTGAATGAAATTTGTCAGCTTTACCCTCAACGTCTGCATGCAATCTATATATGTCATCAGCCCTTCTCTGACTCTCCACAAGGATTAATTGCTGAACGTTACCTCCAACAATTCCAGACATATTCCTGTAACCTCACGCTACAAGTCATCACTGGTGTATGCAGTTTTCTGAATGATATCAACAATTACCCAGATATTGCACCAGTCATTCGGGGTCCTCATGAATTCATACCAGAAGAACATCTTGATTCTCTGATACAGAATTTAGCCTCTTGGAGCCCTGATTCTCCTCCTCCAAATTTAAGGGATCCCCCTCCAGAATCAGATCCTCCACGACGAACTCGATGAAGAAACTCTCGAGAACCTCTCTCCGTCGCATTCATATGACAAATCGTCTCCTCGCCCAAATTGGTCACCTTGACCTCTCTTGTGCCTCTCCTAAAACTAGGTTATGTGTTCTGTACAGGCTCCGCCAATGTCGACCCATTGTTCGTCCTTCTCTACACCAACGAATCTACCATCAGTCTTTCGTCACAGGTACGCCATCTGTTTTGCAGGAATCTTCTACATCATCATCCCACCTGTCTACCACTTCTGCCCATGAGAAAGATTCACCTCTATCTCTTCACCTCACCCATGTGTTATCACGTGTTGCTGACACCACTGCTGTCTCCCACTCAGAAGATGTTCTTCCACTCACAAGACACAAAACTGTTCATCCACAGTAAAAACACTTTTTCTTGTTCCGCATGTTCCACTTCAGTCCAAGATCTGTCTCCATCCACTTTTGTTCGTGCTTATCCACCAGCTCATCCAAGCCACCTGTCTCCGGATTTGAAGAGGTTTGAAGTCCGCCAGATTCCTCACGCATCTATAAATTGAAGATCAGTTGCTCTTCTTCAACAAGAGCCTAGTTACGAAGTTTTCCATAAGTGTTCCATTTGCTTCTCGAGTCTATAATCTGGTTTCTCCTAGGTGGTTAAAGTCCTAGAACCCTACGTGTGTGATCGTAAGATTATTATTTCAGGGTGCTTGATCGCTTTAGGTTTGGAAGGTGTTAGTTTAATTTTTAGGTTATGTTAGTTTAGTCGGTAATTTTTAATTTTATTATTTTTAGTAAATCTTTCGCTTATGTCAGGTTGGTATGAGAATTATTCAGATTATGATGACTGATGAGGAAGTAAGTCGATCGTCAATTTATTCATTATGTATCTTGATATATCACGGGTTAAAACGGGCGGGTCACTCAAAGTTAAGGGACTTTGGATTGTTTTTTCTTTAAAAAAAAAAGAAAAAAGAAATAATATAAGATTTAATTGTACTTCAAGTGGTCCTATTTTTTAATCGAAAAAAAAAAAAGTGGTCCTATTTATATATGCATAGGAAATGATGACATGCCACCAGGCCCACCACAAAATGTCTAAGTGGACAGTAATTGGAAGCCTGCTTTCACTAATAAGAAAGATGGCGCGGCCTATAGGTCCAATATATGGAGCTTTCTAACTCTAGGCCGAGATCATGCGTTTGTGAACCTCGAAAAGAACTGTACTTGGGCCCAACCCATTAAAGGATTGATTTACAGCTCATCATATACAATTATATATATATAAATCATAAACCTTAGACCCTAAACCAACTTACCGTTGGTTTTGTGGTTTTAAACTATAGCTTTACTGTGTGAAGCAAGTAATTTTATGTTAGTGCTCATAACTTGATCATGGGGAGCATGACAAAAGAAAAAAGGTAACTGATTTTAGAAATTTGAAATGAGCAGGTAAATGAACAAAATTGGAATTGATTTGATTTGAATTATTTTCATTGGTTGATTGTTTGATTGTTAATACATAAAACTTTAATTAAATAAATAATCAATCCATTCTACATAAAAGGCCTCTTACTACAATAATATCAAACAATAGTCACCCATCAAATAATCTCCAATTCATCACATGGGTTCACAAATCCACAAACATATCTTTCTCCACAGTCTAGTACATGTAGATAAAGTGAGAGAGAGAGAGAGAGAGAGAGAGAGAGAGAGAGAGGTAGAAATGGATGTTGTGGTGGTAGCTAGGCCCATTTGGTTGATATTGGTAATGATTTCTTCCATTAAAACTAATGAAGTGTATGCTTCTAGAAGAAAATGCTCTTGTCACGACTCATGCGCTTCCTCACCATCCAACCCAATATTCAAAACCTTAATAATATCAAGAGGAATGAATGTCTTCCCTTTCCTTGCCTTTAAGGTATGCTTTTTGGGGATACCCTCTTGTGGGCTATCAGCTTCAACCCTTCATCAATATTAACCCAAAAAAAAAAAAAAATCCCTTGTGATCAAATGGCGATCTTTAATATTAATTTAATTCAACTCAACTCAACTCAGTTAGCATTAGTTTCGTTAATTGTACCACTCACCTTTCCACAAAGTAGGGAGGTTTAAGTTCCCTTTGCCAACTAAAGAAATAGAGCAACTATGGACTGTGGTTGTAATTCTCCACGGTCTTGTTGTGGATCTATGACCCTTATTGTGGGGCACTATATGCTTATAATTGCTTCATGAGGTTAGTAGTTAGCTACATGAATTTACTTCTTCTGTTTTAATTTTTTAAAAGGCCATATGAAGTTGGTAACATGAATCAATTTTTTTTCACTCCATTCAATTAAATGCTAGTTGAAATTGATGATATTTAGCGAAGAAAAGAAAAAAAAAAAAGTCTCAGAGATCTCTCTTTAGCCTCTTTAAACAAGAAACATGAACTTCATACGTTTGGTGGAGTGGTCCTTGTCCCACCCTTTCAACTAAAAACAAATAAGAAGCTAGGTATAGAATGGTTTTGGAGGATGTTTCATCAATTATTTTCTAAAGCAATCAATGTGTTTCCATTTTCAAGGAAGGTTTCTCATTGAGGTGAACACTTCTATGGTTTGTGTGTTCAATCATTTGTCACAAAAAATTTCAAACTTTTTTTTTCTTTGTGGGCCCTTTGCTTTACTCTAACTAGTTAGAAATGGAAGATGTGATTTGTATATATTTCCTTGACCTATCTTTTTCTCCTATAGAAGTGAGAGGAGATCTTTCTTCTTGTATAAAACTCTTGAATTTCCTATTTTATTAAATGAAATGAATGCAATAAATAAATAAATAAAGATAAAAACTTGTGAGTAAAATAAAAAAAATAATAGAAAATCCTTCCAAAATTTATTTATAGAGAGAACAAGAGAGAATAGTTTTTCAGTTATAAAAAACGACCTAAATGAGAATTTAAAGGCACATGGATCTTACTATCTTGAAATGAATTGAGTACTAATGCTATGATTTATACTTACAAACTCCCAAATAAATTTACAATTAAAATATACAATAAAATAATTTTTAAACTAAATTAAGTACTATGTTCTAGATCATGTATATCTATATCAGCATATAATTCAATGGTCATCACAATGTGATTTTATAGTCAATATAACATAACTCTAAAGTATATAACACATTTTTCCTTCTTTTTTAAAAAAAAATAAAAAATTAACAGATAAAAAGTTCAATTTAACAAACTCCTCAGTTGGATTTATATAGAAAATGGGCAATAAAAGAAAATTGGCCTTTATTCCACATTCAATGTACTATGTGACCTACATTTCACATGATATGTTTTTTTTTTTTTTAAGTCTTTTATAACTTAAATTACCCCTTTTTTAATTTTTCTTTATTACTTAAAACCTATAAGATCCAAACATAAGCATAAGGGTAAATTCAATTTAATCATGTATATACTACCAAAAGCCATGGCTCATAAATGGATTAAAAGAAATTAACCGATGGTCAATCATCTCAAGAAAATTATTCTTAGTAAGTACTTCCTAGTCTTTGATTTTTTTCAAAATAATCTCAAATGATGGCATCAATATAAATTGTAATTTTTCATTCAAGATATAGCTTGATATGTATGAGTTTGAGAAATTCTAGTCATCGTCGGAATAATTCGGGTTTAATTAATTCTATCACTCTATAAGTTTTATTACTATTGAGGAAGAAAACCAAAAAAAAGAAGAAAAAAAAGAAAGTATATTAAGTGTGTAATTTGTTTCCTACACCACTTGTGTTAGAAGATATAGAAAAATCTCAAGTATTTCTAAAATTTAATTGTAAGGAGAGCTTTCACACAATGGTAAAAATTGTCATCGCTTTGACCATTTGGTAATGTATTGGAGTCAATAGAAATTATATTATTTCTTGCAGAACAAAATAAGACTGTGTACAATAGACCCAAACATGATTTGACCATTTCTTAAAACTCCACATGAACGGAAGCTTTACACACTAGACTGATCCTTTTATTTTTAAAATACAATTTTCAAAAACAACTTTCAATATTTTTAGAGCAGATTACTTTTAATATTATTGTTTTATTAATCACTACTATATAACATAATATATTTATTTATTCGCCTATTGCTAATGGACCCGTCACGTAGTGCTGAGAGTCAACAGCTAATGATCTTAATTTCTCATAATTCACGGCAATCAGAATAATTTGAACCAAATTATTTGTAATTATGTCTTCAGACTTTTATTATTAAAATTGGGTGCACGCCACGGGTTCGTTACAAAACGGCCACAAATGATTGACACTTATCTTTTTGATTTTCGACGGGGCAACCCCACCTAGGGTGGGGACCGCCGTATATCCCGCTGAAGCAAAGACCAAGGTAAGCATCATCATCTGACTGTCTAAAGTACGCCTAAAATGCCGTTTCATGATAACGACCTTTGCTTACGCGAGTACCGAGTAATTCCTCTTGAAATGAGCTACGACGTTGGGCCCAGAGGTCAGAAGTACGACCTGAGCCACGGCTCGAACGATTTAAAACGAGGACTAATTCGATTTGACCCAGTCGTGAACAGAAAAATGACTCATTCCTCCCTATCGGAAACTCAAAATGACCGATCAGTCCTCCCCACCGTACACGTTACTCGCCAACTCGGTCTAAGATATTTTCTGATTTTTAAAATGAAGGAAGGAAGATCTTCTACTCCCGAAGCTCGGTAACATAAACATCTCCATAACTTGGAACCGTCAAATTCTCTACATTATAGCCAATTCTCCTGCAATCATTCCTCATATTGCCTTCTGGGTCTACACATTAACAGATTCCACAAACTACAAGCGAACCACTTGAAGGAGAACTGGAGTTGGATAACACAACCCAACTCCTGGAGTACATGATCATCCAGATGATTTAGTTTCAATGCGCATCTCGAGGATGAAGTGAGACGAGAATCAATAATAATGAATGAAAAGAAGAAAAATTGATGAAACCCATGTTGACATTCATAGTGGGTACAAAAAAGCAAAAAAGAAAAAAAGAAAAATGATCAAAATCAACTTACACCCATCATCATAATGAAGACAAGAAGATCACAGCCGTTGAACCCGTTGAAATCCATACACCAATGGACATCGAGAAGTCAACAATCGTCGAACCTCATCACCGTACTACACTTTTGCCAGAACGGTTCTTTTTCGATCTTTTCTCCGTCACAGATCCCGAGACTACTGTTGTTGTTGTTGGTGCTGCTTTGGAGAACTCAACGGGAACAGAGGCAACAGCTCCGGCGGATCAGACCCTCTCGGAGTACTCAACGGAGACGGGTGCAAGTAAAAACCCCTCTCAGCAATTGCCTTCTCTTCCTCAGACGACGCCGCAGGAGAAGACCGGCCGGACACCGACACCTGAACGGAAAATAGCGAGTCGGAGCTCAGAGGGGTCACCGGACTCGGCGCCGGAGAAACGACGACGTGATTTGGTGGGGTGGTTTGTCGAAGAGAAGTGAGGCCCAGTTTGATTTCGAGCTTCCTCATGCTCTGTCTTCGCTCTTGAAGCTTGAACGCCGATCTCCGAGGACCCACTGCGTCGCCGCCGCCGGGCCCTGAATTCGACGATCTTCCGGCGATTCTCGCCGGGAGAGTGATCGGCAGCTTGTCGGAGGCGTTCTCGTCGGCGCCGGTTAGCTTCTGGACGAGCTCCCGGAAAGTGTGAGCGTCGGCTTGAACGAACGTCGTCGCTGTTGCCGTCGCCGATGAAGGTGAAGATCGCATTGATGGGTGATAATTTGAATGGCCGTCCATGGTTAGAGAGAGAGACAGAGAGAGGGTTAATTGGAAGGTGGAGAGAGTAGGGTAATTTGGTGGATTATTATTGTGTTATTGTGATGGTTTGGTGTCATTGGTGAAAAGCTTGGTGTGAGGGAGACAAATCAGATAAGAGTATTGTTGTATTTATATAGGAAGGAAGGAGAAGAAGAAGGAGAGAGGGGGGGTACGGATGTGTGTTAGAGTGGGTGGGAGAAGTGTTTTCTTTGGAATGTTTACGTTTTGTTTGAGGGTTAGTGGTAGGGCCCAATAGGGGGCTTCTTGGGGAATTTAGGGTTAGAGGGAGAATTGAAGACTATATTAGTAAATAGAAAAGCTTTTTAAAATTTTAAGAAAGGGTTGGACTGTAATTTTATTTTTAAACTATTTTTATAACTTGAAACTATGATTACTAAGTTACATGACAATAACTTTTAGCGTTGCGTCAAAACTCTCTTTCAAAGAACACATATTACCCGAAAAAGGGTTGAACTACTTTTAAGTCTATTATATACAGTTATACATTTACATTATTTTCATAACAACAATTTTTAGCGTTGCGTCAAAATTCTCTTTCAAAGAACACATATTACCCGAAAAAGGATTGGACTACTTTTAAGTGTATTGTATGCAGTCATACCTTTACACCATTTTCATAACTTGAACATATGACTAACTGATCATATGACTATAACTTTTAGTGTTAGGCCAAAGCTCTCTTTCATAATAAAATAATCTAATACAATATTGGATAAAATTTGACTTGTGTTATTTAATGTAGACAAGGGCATTTAATGTTTTGATTTTATGTAGTCGTTTTGCTTGAAATTTGTTAAGATGAGCAATGAATGATTCCAAATCCTTTTTATGAATATTAAACATATTTTAAGCGTTTTGAGTTTTAGAAGATACTCCATATTAAAGTTCTTATGATTTAGGTTTATAGGGCGTTTTTCTAAAGTCATACTTTATTCATAATTGTCCATATATAAAATAAAAAAAAATGTTTTATTCTACTAAATAAGGTGAAACATGATCATTAATATAATCATATCTCAGATTCTTCTACATATGGTTATAAGAGTAGTATATAATTTTCAAAGGCATGTTAATAGAAATATCAAAATTAATGTTTTTTGTCTCTACCTAGACTCCACATGGACATTAAAATCTATGTTAAAAGTTGCAATTAAAGAGGATCAAAATCTCAAAAAGGTATTGTGGTGAGGCACTAAGGTTGAGTGTCCTATATATTTTGTGCTTTGTATTATATTAGTTTTCAAGGGAGGAGTTTAATAATAGTAGTAGGGAAGGTTCATTATATAGGTTTTGAACTTTATTTATAAAAATCACGGGCACCGTTTATTAGTTTAAGACAGAAAGTTGCGTGTGTTATACGAACTTTTTCTATCTAGCAACTTCTTTTAAGGGGCGTTTTCCCCACACAATAATGGATGGGCCCATACGCAGAAAATCTCAGCCAATCCTTCCTCCCTACCTTATATGAACACTCCATTTTTGGGGTAAATTACGTTAATGTATTATATTAGTTTTCCATGACGCTCTTCGCCCTTTTCTAAAGTGCTTACGACGTTTGAAAGAGTTTTTTTTAAATAATTTTGAAGACTCTAAAAGTATTTTTGAAGATGTTTGACAATATTTATTTTTAATTAAATAAATAAAAAATTTAACTTTTAAAAAAAATTGAGGGAGACCAGCTTTTCGAAAAATATTTTTGAAAAAACCCTCCCAAAGAATATCTCTCCTGCTACTTTGGTGAGTTGTTATTATTATTATTTTGCGGATTTTTTTTCGGGTTCACTTTATTCTATGCAGTATTGTCAAAGGACAGTGAGACGAAAGATTGCTTAGTTTCTAATCCAAAAATAAAAATTAAAATTAAAAAAATAATTTGTTAGGATATTCAAAAAAAAAAAAAGATTTGTTTTCTAAGTAAATTCTTAAAAAGTTTTTCAAATTTGATCAACCAAATATATTATTTATAACTTTAAATCTTTAAATATAAAAAATTATATCTGAATCATAAATCAAACAAAAACTTTCATATCTATGTTTTTAGCATTCATTCTTAGTATATAACTACTCATGGTGTATGTCAAATACATTCAAGTTGTATATGTAATGCATAATTTCAACTTCAAGGCATCTGATCTATATGTTGGACTAAGTACTTAAAATGAGTATTAATAATATGTATAAATAACTTTTACTCAATTTCTATAAAATAGGTAATGCCGTGATGGGCTTGCTTGTGAGACCCATTCTCAATATTTTATTAGAGGGGTTTTTTCAAACTTTATCTAAGTTAGAAAACATCTTTCTTTTATTACAACTTGTATATGCTTATTGACATTATACCCAACAGTCTTAGATTTCAAATATAAGTAGAAGTAGAAACCCATTACCCCTATTATCTAGGACCAACAATCCACCTTCTTGTTAAGTAATCAAATTAATATTTTAATTTATATAGTCATTGCAGGTTCATATAATTAATGGAAGTTTAGTAAATGAACCATTTAATTAATTATCTTTATTTTGGTGCCCAAATTTCCTGCATTCATGGTGAAGCTTTTCATGTCTACATAGATTTACATTCAACGCTTATATATATATATATATATATATTAGAAAAGAATGTTATTCTAATTAAAAAATACAGTAGCATGCATTTTTCTTTCTTTTCTTTTTTGTAGTTTGAATAATATTTCTTATATTTTAGGACCTTGATAGAGGGACTCATTAAGAGTACACTCGAGAAGTGTATTTAAACTCCTCTTGAATCCCTTAAATCAAGATACAACCGCCCAATACACACTAGGAGTGTTCATCGTGACCGATCAAACCGATCGGTTTGGTTCGGTTCGATTTTCGGTTTAAAGAATGAAAAATCGATCGGTTCGGTTCAGTTTTCGATTTAGATATTAAAAAATCGAATTTAACCCGAACTGAATCGAACTTAAGGGTAATACTGTCATTTTTCTTATAACCATAAGCTTTAAATATGTAGGAACATGATTAAAATATCCTTTGAACTTGATTTTAATTTTTATTTGTTTAACTATTGGATACTTAAAATTGGCCGTGTAGTTACATAAAAAAATTGCCTTAAAAAAGACTTTGAATGAAAAACATGTAGAAAATTTTCATGCCAATCTCTTTTAGTATTCTTATTATTGAATGTAATAATGTATTTTGTGTTTTAATTGCAATGATAGAACTATATATTATATTTTTCAAAAGAGTTGAAAAAATATTAAGTATAAAATTTATAACTGTAAAATTAACGTAACCAACCCGATTAACTCAAATCGAACAAATTCGGTTCGGTTTCAGTTTTAGAAAATCCAACCCGAACCAAATTAAAGTTTGTACACTCCTAATACACACAACTTCATATTGATATAAGAGACTTGAACACTTGACTATGTTTCTTTTAAGTCTTCAAAGCACTAGAATATATTTGGTGTGGCAATAATTTGACATCACTTAATCCCAAGATATGGTAAGGTTCAAACTGATTTTATCTATTAGAACATCATGATAACTTGGATGACTATAGGCTCCATGGGCATGCATGCATTGACCCCTTGGTTTCATTCTTACATGTATCACACTAAAACAACACTAGTGTAGATGTTGATGATCTAGTGGCAAAGTGCTTGGATTCACAAAATCCATGCTTTGAGCACGCTTGATCAGCTTGCAATAATTTCACTTTTGAATGATCTGTTATGGTACTTGTGTACTCTGTATATATATATATATTCAAAATTACAGTTTCCAGTTTGGCTCCATTGAAGATAATTACATGGGGATTTCATACTCTCAAAATCTTCCTGAAATAGAAGTTTGAAGATAAAGGTGTGACCTTTTATTACGACTTGGAAGCAATCTTGTCACCACTTATTATGACAATATCTTTTTGGTACCTTTGAATTGGGATTTACAAAATCCATAACTACAAATTTCAAAAAAGAGAATACTAATAGCTAGGGGGAACAATAGTAGTTTCTATAGCTCATGTGTTATAATGAAAAAAGAGTTAAAAGGGTTACATTGAACTTGTGTTTTGATATGTATTGTATGTCTCAATATCACAATAATTTTTTATTTTTGTTGCGCACATCCTAGTGCTAACAATATTATGAATCATTTTAAAGTACATATAAGCATAGAGTACTAACGGACCGAGGGGCTATATAGAGCAAGGTGGATGGATATATGACTCATCCCATGAAGGCAAGAAGGTAAAGCCATCGTAACGAGGCCCACTTGCTTTTTATCATAAGCTTGATATTTGTGTTCTCGGCAATGTACAAAAGGCTTTGGCCTAAACAATAATAATAATAAAGGATAATTTTAAAGGTACTCACAATAAAAATTTACTCTACCCACATGCTTTATAAATTTTTAACAATAATACATAACAAGTGCTCATAGAAAGTATTTTTAATGGATATATTTAAAATTATCTTAAAATTATTAAGGTTTTTTTTATTTTTTATTGATAGGATAGTAGAAAGTTGAATTATAATTTAAACTCAGTTAAACTAAATATCCAAATTGATCAATTCAAACTGATTTTATTCTATTTAATTTCATAACTGATTTTAATTTCATAAGTGGTTTCTATTCGGTTTTAAAATTTGGAAATTTAATCATCAATTATCCATCCAAAGATCAAACTAAGCGAAAAAAAAACCCTAAAGGTGGGCTTAGCTAGTTTAGCCGCCACAACATTTTGACGAGACCAGAATTCGAGTCGAGCTGGTGGCCTTGAGTGAGGTAGATTCCCACGTTCACCCTCCAAAACAAGGAGTCAACCCATTCTTCCTTATACTCGGGTTTTTATTTTAAACTAAAAAAATAAAAACTAAAAACTAAGCCAAATTGGTTAAATAGCTGTAGTCATCGACTTATTGTACCATTCTAATGGTCCATCTAAATTAAAGGTGTCATCGGTTCGATTTGGGTCGATTTACGAAACTAAACCGAATACTTGTCCATTTCAAACTGATCTGAATTGAACCAAACGGAGCAAAGTCGATTTGGGTTAATCGACCTTTTAACCTATAACAATATTTATTTTAAATATAAAAGACGATAATATAATAAAATTATATAATTTTATTATATATTTTTATAAATATATAATTATAATTATAATGATGTAACAAGACCATATTTAAGATAAATTAATCTTGGTGTGGTTTTTAAATTATCGACCCGCAGAAAAACTAAACCAAAGAACCGAATGCAACGATTCGGCTGCGGTTTTGGCCAAAACCCCTACTCCAAACCAATGGGTGCCCCTTGGAGAACGGGCTCGGACCAGGCCGACATGGTCAGCTTTGCAGTAGTTTGTATCCAAACCTCTAACGAAAACCAACCACTGCGCCACAAGAAAAATCAACCGGCAATTCAATCTTTGTACACGTAAAATTGAAACAATCGAAACCAGATTCTTTTGAAATTTGATTAGGGTTTCTGAGCAGAGGTGGAGAGACGAATCGAAATGTGGAGCTGTGCGAGTGGAAGACCTGTGATTTTGGCGGAATTCCCTTGTTCGAAGATCGTGAGAAATGATGATGCTGTGAAATTTTGTGGTGGTGGTGGTGGGAGAAGAAGATCTGGCTTTAGGGTTTGTGGACCCAAGGCGTCAATGGTGGATTCCTACGAGAGCTCTTCGAATTTTGCTAAGCGGATGGAACAGGCTTGGTTGATCTCTCAGGTAAAGCTGTTTTTTTTTTTTCGGTTTCTTTGAGCGCAAGTTTGGGTCTTTTAGGGTTTTCTTGATTTGATGAGCTTGGATTGTGATTATTTTTGGTTGAAAAATGAAATCTTTTTTACGTTTTTGGAGAATTTTGTGATTTAACTGGAAAAAGTTTCGATTAAACTGTTTTTAAAAAATTAAAATTGGGGGAAAATATCTTAGGAAAAATGAGAAGAAATAGAAAAAGGAGAAAAAAAGAAAAAGAAAGAAAGAAAGGAAAGCTTGTATTGTTTGTGTGGTGTAATTGTCCAGCAACATATCTGTTTGCTTAACTAAAATTTTAGTTGAAACAAGAAAAAGTATCTAAAAGAGAGTTATAAATATGGATTTTCTATGTTTATTGTTTTTTGGGGTTTAAATAATGATGAAGATTGTGAATTATTTTAACCAGTAGTAGTGGTTGAAAGCTAGAGAGAAGGGAGAAAGGAAGTAAAAGAGGGGAGCTGTGTTTGATGATTTTCATTTGTGCTTTATATTGTACTTTGGGAGTGGGTCATGGTGAGAGGCTTGACTTGAAATTCTTCATTGAGGATGGTTTTTTTTTGGGTCATTCATGGGTCCTCAACCCATAAGATTTTGTGAGAAATAGGCAATCACACTATAGAATCATTCATGTGGTTAGAGGGTTTTTTGTTAGAATAGGAGGAATTGGCTGCATCGTTCTTAACAAATATGCTGTGAGCAAGTGCTTTTAGAGATATTCTTGAACAATTGCTTGGTTTAAGTATATGGGCTAGACAGCAGAAACAAGTTATGTTTGAACGAAGAGCTGCATGAATCATTATAGATGCTTTGGCAGTTGCATAGTGAGTCATATACTAATTTCTTCCATCTCTTATGTTTTGTGAGAAAGATTAAATTTCCCCTGAAATACCTAATTGCCTGCCATATATGCTGCACTCTTGAATGCATCGCCTAATCAGTGGACCCTATATCTAATCAAGTACACTAATCTGTTCGCCTTCGTACCATCATAAACTGCCTATAATTGGGATCCAAATAGATTTGTCTGCTGTCATGATAACAACCTTTTCTATAATGTAGACCAAAACTTGGGACTCTCATGTAGATCGAGTGTGTCAGGACTTCTTGCCTTTTGGTCAATGTTCTATTTGTTATGATTGGATTGATGTTGTAATCAGTTCTAATTCTTTCCATTCCATGCCTGTGATATGGATGCAGCAACCAAGGCCAATTGCTTGTTCTTCTTGTAATTCAAATGGGCATGTTGAGTGCAAATGGTGTGGAGGTACAGGCTTCTTTATTCTTGGAGATAATATGCTCTGTCAAGTTCCGTCTAGAAACACCAGCTGTGTCATATGTGCTGGAAAGGTATAAGACAAACTGCGATAATCTCTGCAGATTTTTGTTCACTCTTCAGTCTTATCAATGTAGGTTTGCATATTTTTATGCATAACATACGAGTTTTTTTTTCTTTTTCTTCGGTCATCCTTCCTCTAGGGCTCAATATGCTGCTCTGACTGTAAAGGGACGGGCTTTCGGGCCAAGTGGTTGGGAGAACCTCCCCTCCATAAGCAGTAGCGCCGATTCGAAAAGGTTGCTGAATAAAGGGGGTCGTGGAAAGTGCAAACTTTGATGTCATTTCTAATTTTTCACTCGAAATTCTTTCCGATGTATATGATAGATTTTTACAGTCTTGTTATAAGGGCCATGGTATCCGCTTCAACAGTATTTCATTTTATTTCAAAGCATCAATTACACAGTTCCCATTCTTGAGTAAAATTTGTACTTGGGTGTTTCAGAAGAAATATCAAATCAATTCCACAGGATTTCACCACTACCTGGTTCTCTTATGTAATTTTTCTGGAATTTTTTAAATTACTGCCTTAGAAAAAGAGGAATCCCCGAGTTCAAAGTCTACTCTAAGTGGGTCACTCTCCATGGGTTTAGTGTGTGTGAAGAGGGCTAGTTTAATAGACTAGTTACGTGCTCGAAGAAGCAGAGATGCCTTAAACTGAGAAAATAATAAGATGGGGTTGTAGTTAGGGAAATTATATTACCAAAATTAATGGTTTAATGACCACCACAGATATTGAGATGAGCTTGGCCCACTGAAGGGGGCTTTGCCTTTTACAGATAGACAAACCTGGAAGTGGACCAAAAGATAACTAGCGATGTTCACATTGAAGAAGAACGTCTACTTCTGTTGTACCACTCTCTCTCCTTATCTTAGCAACAACGGTAGAAGAAACTGCAGAAAACTGAGACCCAAATTATTTGCCAGAAAACAAGATTCAATTGAAAATTCGAAGACCAAACGAGAGCCCATTCTTAGTTTGGGAGTCCCAAATGTGTTTCTTGCTCGATCTGCAGTTGCTATTCTTGGTCTGGGCTTCATTGATGCTGGGTATGTTCTCTCTCTCTCTCTTTATCTATATCTGTGAGAGAGTTTTATATATTGCCAAGTTCTGGGTATCATCTGTAATAGGTTAACTGTGTTTTTTGAGTGCTCAGGTACAGTGGTGACTGGTCACGCACTGGGGTGATTTCAAGAGACACTGAGGAGATGCTAAAGATTGCAGCATATGTGGTTGTGCCTTTGTGCTTTTTTCTTATATTTTCTTTCTCAAATCAGGAGCAAGATGAAGATTGAATTTTAGGTGAAATTAAGGACTGCTACAAACCAGAACCCTGCAAAAATATTGTATTAAAATCAGTTCTTTGTGTTTTTTTTATTGGTTCTTTGTAGATGAGATATTGCAAGTCAGTAAAAAAGAAAATGTGAGTGTGGTTTCTTCGTTATGGATGGTGGGAGGTTCTTAATTTCAACATTTTTTTTTTGTTTGACAAGAAATTTCAACCTCGCTGATAAAAAATTATGCACACCGGTGGTTTCTAACAATAACATCCTCTTTACATACTATATGATAAAAACTGAAAACTGAAGTTCCATACTGCAAGCTAAAGCACCAGTTGAAAAAAAAATTGAATGATTATAAGGAGTGGTAATAGGCTATTGTCGTGGCTTAATAGTTTTTACGCTTTTGGTTCTACAAACAAGCATGACTTGGAACCTTACGTTGAAAAAAATAAATTGCAAGGGCAAGATCATCCTTACGACATAGTCAGGCAATCAGCAATAAGAGGACCAAAACATGAGGGACCGAAATACCCCTCTCAGCATGTCAATTCCATTAGAACAAATATGTCCCGAGTCTGCTACTTTCACATACGGGATTTTGAAGACGCCAATCCATGACCACTTGTGTGGCAGCATAGTGTGCAAGTGCTCCTGCAACAACAAAGACATGGAAGATCTGGTGGCTGTGCCCAGCAATATCGAATGTGCCAGGTTTCCATCGTTCTGGTATCCGGCTGACATAGACTCCTGCACCTGTGGCATAGAACACGGCCATGACAAGTTCGTAGGCAAGAGCAACTAGTATGTGAGGGTGAATCCAATGGAGTGTGATGGCATGAACAGCAGGAACCACTCCAGAGAAGCCCATGGTGAGAAAGAGTGATGCCCGAAATGGGCGGAAGCGGGGGGAGGAGAGTGCAGGGGCAAGGAGGGTGATCACTGCAAGGATGCCAAGGGTTGTAATTGTGGTGAGGTAGAAGAAGCGTGCATTTGGATGGCAGTAAAAGGCGTAGTAGATAGGAGGCACAAAGGAGGAGACAATCATGAGGGAGATGCCTGCATAATCAAGACGCCAGAAGAAAAAATAGAGGCGTTGAGAGTGGCAGGCAAGGAGGTGTGACAGTGAGCTGCAGACCAAGCAACTCATGGCACCAACTAGGAATACAAACCATGGCCATTGAGGAATCTTCTCCTCAGCACTAACCCCTTCATACAGCTCATGCCATGCTTGTAAGTCCTGCAAAACCAACAAAATCATTTGGTTTAGTCCTTATCCCATTTTATGTTATTTCATATAAGAAATAAATAAACCAATGCACACATGGTGAAACAGGAATGCAAAGACACGTTCAGCTTGGCCAAAAGCAACATAAAAAACACATGTTTTAACCATGCACAATATACTAACTTGGTCTGGACAATCCTAAAGTCATGTGGTTTACCCAAAAATATACAATGTTGGCAACATCCAAGTTAAATGCATGTGTTATGCTCGTCCACCTAGGAGATCACAGATCAAAAGCCTCAAATCCCAGCAACACACAAAACACCTAGAGAGCTGAAGTAACCCTGTTCCCCAATAAAGTTTATGACAAGACTAAAATATTAAAAAATTTGAATTAAAAAAAGCCATATGACTTTGGACAAGCACCAATCCCAATTATTTGGGATATGAGACTCACTGTAGATTATTCATCAGTAGAATGGAACGAATTGGGGAAGAAATGCCCACCGGTAATGAATGGGAAGATAGAAAAATTGGGAGAAGAAAGGATATTTTGATTAAGAGAACAGTTTGCGTCACTATGTAACCTCTAGGCCATATAGCACAAGCAAGCTGCTATTCCTCTGTTTGCCTAGCTGTTGTCAGCTCGTGACTTAAGGCGTTGGGTTAAGTTCCATTTTGGCTCAAGGCTTTGATCATAATAAGTAGAAACAAATGGAATGTGGAAGTGCAGCTTGAGCATTGTCTTCATCCATTTTGACAGAGTAATTTTTTTTGTTCAAAGTGTTGCATTCCTTTTTCCATCACATATATGCCAGTATATTGGAAATAAAAACCTCACAACATGATCAAATCAACAACTTGGACGGTAAATCAGTCTGCAAGGAAAAAGGAAAAAGAAAGAATGTAAGGTTTTGTTGCAAACTTGACACTTCAATTAAAATTGAAAATGTGCAGACCTACTTATGTGCCCAATAATTACCATGGACTGTTAAAACCTGTTACAATTTAGACTAGAACTTCAATACTTTGTAAGCAGACGATAGAAGACACGATAAGAGAAAACATCGGCAAAGAATATAAACTGCATATGGACCTCAAGAAAAGCACAATGTAGCCAAGTGTGAAAAGTGAAAATAAGGGAAAATACAATAAGTGAAATGAGAAACTCATTTCCTGCCAAGCTAACATCTACTTGATATCCTTTCTCAATTCTACTCAAACAAAACTTTGTAACTATTCGTTAAACAAATACTGGTGTCACCCACCCATGGCGTGCATCCCCGTAGCATTCCTCATTCATCTAATAGACAAATCGACGCACACAACCATGGAATAAGACCATAGGACTAACTGTGGCGAGTTGAACTCTCAGAAGGGTTTGCAGTGCTAACCAAACAGGACAATGAGTCTTGGATGTTCAACACAGGGACTTGAAGCACTTGTAGCCACTAAGACCAAGTAAGATTTATTGAAGGAAAATGCTGAACCAACATTGATCTCACAGAGTTATAGAAATACAAACACTAATGCATCATTGAATTGTATTGAATCACATGCTAACAAATAATTCAAGGCAATCTAATAGTACAACAATGGTTGTATTTAAAACTGTGTCTCCCATCAAAGTCATTTTATAACTACTTGAACTAGACTTGTTGGCATTAATAAGGATAAAAAGACGTAATCAATGCACAAGACTCTTGCCTTGATGGGGGAAAGGATAAAGTGTGTAACCTTACCTCCACATTGCGGAGTTTGTATCCATAAATCCTTTCTCAATCATTTTTCTATATCTTCATCCATTATTATATTAGAGACCCAATGATTGGACTTACCAAAGTCAATATGGTACAACATAAAGAATGGTAATTAGATTGATTAAAAAAAACCTACATATGAGAACCATGTTTATATACTAATTAGGTATGAGTTGGCCAAGGCATAATCTCACACACAACCAACCCAAGATGTGCCAGCTTCAACCCAATCAATAGTTGGTGTAAACCAGTGAGTCTCATAATTGACCACCAAAGTGACATCATGAGCAAAGTACAATGACCAAGATAACTTCATTATATTTTATTTTATGATACACCATCTTGGAAAACACAGCCTAATTACTTTACCATTCTGAGCTAAGAGACATTGTTGACCAAACTGAATATATAGAATAACATTTATCATATGATTTCAAGAGGTTATCAAACTATATGTATATTAGGCATTTTCTTTTCAATGGCCCCATGAATACATCATGCCCATTTTTCCCTGAAGCCATCTACAAGTGCATACATTACTCCATCAAAGGAAATCATGATGATCAACCATTTCTCTATGTATAGTTTCGAAGAAAAAAATGTACTTTCGTCCCGACACCAATAGAACTTGACTTTATCCAAAAACACATGTTCAATTAAGTTTCCAAGTAATTACTACTATTAAGAAATAAATGCCTCAGTGCCTCACCAAAAGTTGATGCTTTCTTTGTCTAAAGAGCGTCAAACACTGCACATCTATTTTCCCACCCAAAAATTTCTGTTCACCCAATTTGAAACAGATTTACATCTCTACCACAAGGGAAAAAAAAATGTATGTTTCACTCCCATAACCCTTCTTGGCATTTTTCCTCCAATATTCTTTTGTTACTAAATGCTAAAAGAAGAACAATATTTGGCCCCCATACTCTCAAAGATAATGCACATCGTTAGCTTTCTGAACAGAAGATCTGAAGTTGGATAAATTCTATGGTTATTTCAAGACAGATCAGTCAAGCGTTGAGCTATGGATGCTGCCTATTGACATGGGGTTGACATCTTCCATTACCTGCCACACTGTTTCCCATACCCTTATAAATTTTCCATAATGTGTTTTTTTTAAGACATGACATGGAAGTTATTTCTCTCCACTTCTGTCTCCATTCTCTGCAATTATGATTTTTACTGTACAAGCACTATAAAGTCTCTTTAAGACTATAAAAATTGAACTGCACCAAACAAAGATCTATCGGTCAAAATAAGGATTTTGCAATAATACCAAAAAAGTATCACAGGTACCAAAAAAGATGGGCCCAAGCACCACGCACTCACCCCTTGTCTATCAAGCAATATTCTGGGGCAGGAAAGTTGAGGTGTTGCAACTTTGCACACTAGTCCAAACGTACACAAATTCGCCATAAGGCTTGTTTTCTTTTGATTTACTGATCTTAGCATGTGACACTCGTACCTTTCCTAGAGGCACGTTTTTTTTCATGGGCTTCTTGAGCACATTACTCTCGAAAGACCTAAAGCTCTGGGCCCATCATAAAAGTTGCTGAATAAGCAGCCTCTCGTGAAGAAAAAACATAAAATGTGAGAAGAATACGACGCCATATAGACCAGAATTGAAAATCAATTTCGTATAACGATGCAAAAAACTTCAATAATTCTTTAGCTGCCTATGTTAATTTCACATCTAACAACCAGGGGAAGAGGACTTACTGGTAATGAAGTACTGGAGTTGTTCTTCGTCATCAACGAAACTTGATTCGACCTGATCAAACACCATGGAATCAGAATTTCTGAACAAATTAAGTAGAAAACGCAGAGAATTTTTTTTTAAAAAAAATGAGAAAATAAGATGGAAAACAGTTTGAAAAAGTACCTTGAGACACCAAAAAACAGAGCTCCAACAAATGAAGAACTAGTATCCATCCAGCTTAGCACAGTTAACGCAAGAAAAAACAAGAATCCTCCCAAATGCCTGCAAAACAGTAAAAAAAAAAAACACTTAATCACAAAACGAACAGATTCTATCAAAAAAGAAGTAAGATCACACAAAGATCATTTAACTCATCGGACTTACGTCCAGACATTTAGGGTTTCATTGTGCCAGCTGAAAACACTGAGAAATGCCTCTTTTAATGGCCACTCAGACCTGTAATAATCCACTATAAACTCGTTATCTTTCAAATACGCAGGCAATTCCTCGTACTTCAACAACCTTCGCTCAAATCTCTTCTTCTCAACTTGTATCGATGAATCTTCTGCTTGATCGATCTTCGTCTTCTTCGCCGTGTAATTGCCATTCCGCTTCACCACCACTCCTCCGTCCATCATCGTCTTCAAGGTCTCAGGCTCCGCCCACTCGCCACCGGAACTTCTCCGTGTCGCACTTGCTCCGACCGTTTTCCAGTGATCTCGGATAGAAATCGGTGTATCGGTCGCCGGAAAATGTCAGCAACTCTGCAAACTCCGTTGGAGAGAAGCGGAGAAGAGGAAGTTCCGGTCACGAGACTTTATACTTTCGTTTTCCTTCTTTCTTTTTTTAAATAATTTGAACGTCTTATCAGGTTTGTTAAATTAATATTACCCCCCTAATGTTTCTGCAAATTACATGTTGCTCCCTTGACTGTTAGTCATCGCGTCCTTGACTAACTTTAAAAAAATGATAATGTTTCTTGTTGCTAGTTATCTTGAGTCACTTGGAAAAGTAAATAATAATTAACTTAAAAAGATGATCTTGAAAGAAGTCTTTAATTAATATTAATATTACCTCCTAGTGAAGATGCAAATTTAATGTAAGCAGTTAAAAAGTATATTTGATAAAACATTGAGTAAGTGTGTTTTAATATAAATGTTTATAATATAACTAGAATTATAGAAATAGTTCAAAATAGTCTATGAATGGTGCCTACATGAGGATGAGAAGCAATTGGAAATGAATAATTCAATGCAAATAATATGAAAAATTCACCATAGTACAAAAAGGCATCTTACTAAAAATAGTGTTTCACGGGTTCTGTGTCTCCAATTCAAATTTTATGTTGACTTACACTATAAGAACAATTATAACTTTGATTTTACATTCTAACTTAATTCTAACAAAAAGATTTAACTCATAGAAGAGAGATTTATTGTATAAGAAAAGAATAGTCTAGTGATTCAAGTCATTCAAACATATTAAAATAACATAAAAAGTGGTATTATTTCACTATTTTTTATCAAAGTAAAATTTAATGTAAACACCTATTAACTATCAGATGTTATTGAGTGAGCTGTATACACATGTCTGATCATCCAAGGGTCACTGGGTGTTTATATTATATTTTTGTGCTAGTATATCTAATGACGTTTATGTGATCATTTTTTTTTTTTTTTTGTAAATTATGAATCATTTCTTGAAAAAAAAAATGTTCTCCTAACAAGTTTGAGATTTTTTGTTTTTTTAAAGGAAAAGTTAGAGATTTAATTTGAAGTGTTTGGGTTGACGGTGCTTTCAGGTCGTTAAGGTGCCTTGGTTTATTGGGGGGGGGGGGTGTGGTCCCAATTATTATTGCTATGTATTATTCTCTTATACTGCGCAAGCATAACAAGGAATGAAACGTGTAATAGTGATGTTAATAAGTAATAGTGATGTTAATAAGTTAGCTTGTCGTACGCAGCTTAATAACTTGTACCACTGATTTATTGGATAATACGCAACTCGAGATTTGGCCGTCCGATCTCCACCGAAGTTACGCAATTAATTAAAGATTATAGCCATTTGCGGACACGTTTAAAGCTGCTCCGGTTGTATGACGAGTTGTTTAATTCCACGTGTCGGAACAGGATAGCCTGGGAGGTAAGGAGCGATAGGTTAGGTAAACTTTCCGTCCTTTGGCTTCCAAGTTCCTAGGTTCGGTTCGTAGACGGACCAACCGACCCATCGACTTACGCCTACTTCCAACGGTTCACTTGTTTGTTGACTTGGTACGACCGAGCAAGGGTTGGTCAGATTTTAGAATACTATGAATTATTTTGAATATTGCTAGATATATATATATGTCTTGACGGCAACATAAACGTTTTATTTATTTATTTATTATTATTAATTATTTGATACTATGAGGGTATTCTTTTTTTTTTTAATTAAATTAATTATTTCGAATTCGAACATGACATAAGCGTTTGGGCTAACCCTTTCAACATAAGTAAATAAATGAGAATAAGTTCAAGTTCAAACTCGAGACCTAAACCTTAATCTCATTTATACTGAGCTCCTTAACCAACTAAGCTACCACATGCTGATGGCTACATAAACATTTTTCCTTCTCTTTCATCATTATAAATAATTGAACTTTGTTTAATTATTTTTAATAAATGTATTTTTCATGGCACTTAGAAGGCAGTTTCCTTATTTCCTAATGTTCCGTTGCATTGGCCTAATAATGATTATGTAAATAAATAAAATGGTATATTTAACATTATAAACTTACATAAACACCAACTTAATACTAATTTTGTATGTCTAATAAAATTAAACTATATGAAATATATCCTCTACTCCACCTAGAGCGGAGCATATTATTTGTATACCTTTTTCACAGAATTAGGCTCAAGTCAAGATAAAGGAGGATAATTGTATTAGATAACTAACAGCCAACATAAAACTTTATTTACTTAAATATGATATAAATATACTTAATCAAACTACACAAAGGGTTAGGACGTCATATAAATATTAATTTAGCCCTTGACTAAGCTTAAACATGTTCATATAGCTAACCTTATATAATTAGAAAAAAGACATAATTAGTCGAGTTAAGTTGAGCTAAATATACAGACTCAAATAATTAAAACAATCATGACAACACATATGTATAAATACTTTGTATAATCCATTCAACATGCACTTGATAGTAATAGTAGACCTTCATATAACCTCCATTTTATCTGGAGTTTCAAGGAGTGTCCCTTTTTTAAGGTAGGGGTTTGCACAGTTACACCCCCGGACACAAGCTGGCAATACCTTGATTAAAAAAAAAAAAAAAGGCACCTTTTTTAATCCATGTATATCATCATACACATCAATAAATAAGTAATGCCATTTTCAAATGGCCCGACAGCCCAAAATTCACCATTATTTATGGGTGAGCTTAGAGATGAGTTGATGGGTGGGTCAGTCTTAAGTGGACTTGGCCATTGAGGAACGGTGCACCGTTAATTGGGAGGTTATTGGTTGGACATTTTGGAAGTGACAGTGATGAATCGAGAAAAAAAAAAAAAAAGAAGAAGAAGAAGAAGAAAGAAAGAAAGAAAGAAAGAAAGAAAGGGAAATCCACCCCAATATAAGATTATTTGGGAAAGGAATAAGCGTTAAAAACGAGTGAAGAAGACAAAGAGAAAAGAGAGTATTACATGGCCGCTTCAAGACGGCGACAACCCTAACAAAAAGGAAAATAAATAGCAAACCACCATCTTCCTCCTCTCTTCATATATATATATATATAGGAGGACCCATTCCATTATTATTATTATTATTAATCAGTATACCCAAGAGATTAGAGGTACTTTAATGGGGAAGAAATCACAGCAGAACCAGAAGATGAGCAATGGTGGTAATAGTAGTAGTACTAGTGGAAGTAATAAAGTGATAAAGAGAACCAGAAAGAGCATCCCAAGAGAATCTCCTGCGCGACGTAGCTCCGTCTATCGCGGCGTTACAAGGTAATTAATCAGTTATATATATTACATGTATTGTTTGATCATATATAGTGATAAGTAATATGTTCATGAAAAATTGGTTAATTAATTAATTGCTGAATATCAAATGAATGAATATATGGTTTTAATTAATGATCATCAGGCATAGATGGACTGGACGGTATGAAGCTCATCTGTGGGATAAGAATTGCTGGAATGAATCCCAAAACAAGAAAGGAAGACAAGGTTCTTAATTATTTCTTTTTTAATTTAATTTCTTTCTTTGTTTTTCATATTAATTGATTGCATTTTTCCAGATTGATTGATTGATTAATTTTTTTATTAAATAAATATGTGTTATGATGGTGAAATTCAACCGGAAAACAGTCTATCTTGGTGAGTAATATATCGGAATTTTTTTTTTTCTTCTGTGATTTGTATATTGTTTATCTTAATAAACCTCATCACATTGTATGATTTTGGGATTGATTATAAATGATCAGGAGCATATGATGATGAAGCAGTTGCAGCACACGCTTATGATTTGGCAGCACTCAAGTACTGGGGGCATGAAACCATCCTCAATTTTCCGGTATTCTTTTTCAAAAAAATTATTTTCCATTTATAATGCTTATAACAATAGCTTAAAAAAAAGATGTGAGATTTTATTATTATTATGGTAGCTGTCAACTTACCAAGCAGAGCTAAAAGAGATGGAGAGTCAATCCAAGGAAGGATATATTGGGTCTTTGAGAAGGTGAGTTTTTTTTTTTTTTTTCTCTCTCTCTTTCTAAATATATATCATTTGACTAATAATAATTTGTTTTATAATTTTTTATGCATATGACTTAGGCAATATTGATTTATTTCAAAATTAAAAATGATAATATTGAATTTGTGGATTTAATTGGTGGCAGGAAAAGCAACGGATTTTCCAGAGGAGTATCGAAATACAGAGGGGTTGCAAGGTATTGATCATAAGGAAATAATAATATATAAAACAAAATTTCCAATCTTAAATATTTTCTTCATTGTTCTTGTCCTCATCCATATCTAAATATAACAATGGTTGCCATTTACAGACACCACCATAATGGAAGATGGGAAGCCCGAATTGGCCGAGTTTTTGGAAACAAGTACCTCTACCTTGGAACATATGGTAAATTCTTTAATTTTTTTTATTTTTTCAATAAAATTTAATATAATATTTTGAAGTAATACTATATGTATGTTGGGTATCAATGACATTTTTCGACATAAGCACTCAGTTTCTATTGAATGTTTTAAAAATGTGCATGTATTTAAGGATGTTACTTAATATACATATATTCTCAAAATATTCAAAGAAGCTGGGTACTGACGTCAAAAAATTACGTTGACACCCAACATATATAAAATATTTTTTTTTTCAATTATATGAGTCCACTTTGTATACTTAATTTATGAAGAAAGAAATCGGGCAGTTAGACATTAAAATGTTTGAAAGTGAAATGATAAGGAAAACTTAGTCAATAAAGTGCTAACAGTTTTGATAATGTTGAAGGCTTATAAAAGTCTTTAAGTTAGTTGGGGAGGGAGGAAAATGAAAATTTAATTGTAGAGAAATCACAAATCAGCAAAACCCCACTACCAGAACGGCTATTTAAGGTTTCCAACTATAATTCCCTCCCAATTAGATATTTATTTAATGGATCATGCTGATTTTCTCCTAATATATTCATCACCTACGGCGCGGTTTTTATGTTAGAAATAAATTATCATTAAAACTTTAAATAGCCGACTTAGAAGCAAACGGAAAACTGTCGGTAATTAATACTCATTAATGTCAATATTTCAACCCACAAAATATATCTATTAAATATTGAATTAAGTTGTCAAAAAAAAAATTGAATTAAGAAAATAAAAGAATCAGTATTAATAAAAGAAGAAAAAGCAAATTATGGAAATCTCAAAGCCATCTTTTTCTTTTTTAAATAACAATAAATTTTATTTATTTATCAAGTTTTAAGGAATTTTTTTTTAATTATTAATTTTTTAATATTTGATGTGTCATCTTTTTTTTAAATAAAATTAATTCTTTCATACTAAGACATTAGAAAAACATTTTAATTAATTCTTTTAATAGAAAAAGATAAATAAGGGCACACCAGAATTCGAAGCACGGTTTGATTCTTTCATATTAGACTTAGTATACTTTGTTCGTGCATCTGCAAATTAAGATCTTTTTATCTGTTGTCTTCTAATAATTCAAAAAAAAAAAAATCATGTGTTTCCGAAACTGTCCCTGACTATTCTCTGTTTTCCTTACATTTGATACAGCGACGCAAGAAGAAGCGGCGACAGCTTACGACATGGCAGCTATCGAGTACCGGGGACTTAACGCCGTTACCAACTTCGACCTCAGCCGTTACGTCAAATGGCTCCGACCCAACTCCACCGACCCTAACCAGGACCCGAATCCTGACCCGAATCGCGAACTCGGATTCAGCTTCCTTCATAACCCGAACTCCAACACAACCACCGCACCGGCACGTTCAGCGGCCGGAACCGGCGCCGGCGTATCGTCGGCGCTGGGACTGCTTCTGCAGTCGCCGAAGTTCAAGCAAATGCTGGAGATGACGACGTCAGCCGACGACGACTTTCAGGCTAGCCCGCCGGAATCTGACCCACCGAAGCGGGTCTTCCCGGACGATATTCAGACGTACTTCGAGTGTCAGGACTCCGGGAGCTTCGCCGGCGAAGAAGACGACGGCGTGTTCGGAGATCTCAGCTCGTTCTTGTCGCCGACTTTTCAGTGCGAGTTGGATGGGTGAGTTGGTGGATTTTTTGAAGGGCTTTGTTCTAATTTCTAATGAATAAAAAAATTGTAAATAAGTAACGTAGATAGGCACAGATTCATTTATCAAAGCAATTTCATGAATAAGAAATGT
The DNA here is from genome assembly GCA_035771175.1 of Paratinospora sagittata. Lineage (NCBI taxonomy): Eukaryota > Viridiplantae > Streptophyta > Magnoliopsida > Ranunculales > Menispermaceae > Paratinospora > Paratinospora sagittata. The sequence goes on from CM069611.1 coordinate 29,224,567, forward strand.
CTAATAAGCTTGTAAGCATTGGCTATGGAGGAGAGCCTTTGAAAATAAAAGTTTTTTTTTTTAAAAAAAATTATTCTTTGCTATATAATATGATATTTTTAATTTAGATCGCCATCTTTTTAAGCATGCGTCAGCATAAAGATCAGACACACTCATTAAGCAACAGCGTTATATAAAGACAAGTTTGCCTTAATTCATTACATTGCCAATTAGGCATTGGTTGGATGGTTCAAGGGACGACTCGTCTATTATATGGGGTCGGATGTTCAAGGTGGAATTACGAAGAAGTGGATACCAAATTTTTTCATTAACGCAAAGTGACTGAGTAGACTGACTGTAGGCAAACTTTGAGGCGTTAGGTTGGATCTTATTAGTGTGGATAATAATCGGGTCCTATGTAGCTCGAATTTTCTACGAACGGGGTAGGTATCGAGTTATACTTGTTTCTTCCAAAAAAAAAAAAAAAAAAATACATTGCATAAAATTACCTTCATGTTTCTAAATCACAATAAGCTTCTACTCACTGACTTTCTTATTGGAAAATGCTATTGGAATGTTCTAAAATTCAGACATGAATCTGAATTCAACCTATAAACATACTAATCTAACATGATATTAAAAAGGATTTGTGAAGAAGGGTCTTGAGTTCCAACCTCATAGCAAGTACTTGGGTTTTCCCCCGCTCAACCAACTCAACTGAGTTTTTTCCCAACATAAGGACGCTTCATGAATATGTTTCCTCTAATTTGCTCACTAAATTGACATTTAAATTACAATAAAAATCTAGTATCACACAAAAGAAAATCCCAATAAAAAAAAATAAAAATGGAACAAGTATTGAAAGGCATACAAGAGGAACAACAAATAGACAGTTGTTTCTTTGAGAATGTCTGGTTGGGTAAGCCCTTTTGTTTCCTTTGATTGTAACAGATGCAACATTTGTGCATAGTTGTACTGTTAGAGATATCCAGTTTTCTCCAGCTTGGCATTGGTTCAGTCAGTATCCTACAAATAAACAGCTCAAACTTACGTGACTTATATACTTTTTGGTTCATTCTAACTCGACGTAAACTTCAATGACCCCATGGCCACGGACCGTCAAAATGGGTTGGGAGTTTTAGCATTATTAGGAGCCGACCCACACCAAACAGAATAAATATGTAAAATATTACCCACACCCGGATACTCAATTCAACTCAACAAAGTTTTCTTTTTCCTAAATGTGGAATCAAACATTTGTATCTTCCAGGACCTACAAGGTTTGTTGTAGGAGACCTAATGGATAATTGCAGTCTTAGAATTTCTGCTCAAACTTTTCCTAAAGCTAACTGGTTTTGGGAGAAATGGTAGAACAATGACCTAGAAAAAGTCATAGGCACCACTCATAAACATCCAAAAATCCACCAAAAATGCCAAACCGGTGTGAACATTAATTAATGGTTTCATGAGGGAAGAATGATTCCAAACAAGGATTGCACCCGTATTGTTTTATTAACTATCTTCTGAGTTAAACTTAAGAAGTACACTGTACATTATATATTATTAGGTACCCCACTTACCTATCAAACCAATCTTTCATTTATAAAAGCACGAGGGTACATCTGGATATTTGACTCCTGAAATTGCTTTGTCAGACACGTTATATTGGAAAGCAACATGTCAATATCCTTGTTTAGGTCATTTATGAGCAACCATGTATACCTTCCAGATGTGAGCACATAACATGCTGAACTATAGCTTTAGCTCTATATTATATCAAAACTTGCAAACTAGGCAGCAGCAACAAAAAAAGGACAGTAAACATAGGTAGCAGTCAAGAAAAGAGGATGGAGAAAACATTCCCATTCTATCTGTAATCTGGCAAGTGGCCATGAGTCCATGACAAGATAAATTTATATTCAAATGTTTAAAACTGCATTATGTCGATATTTGCAGTTGAATTAGGTATAGTTTGCTTATCCAAAAGGAAGATGTCAAGCACAAGAAAGGCCTACACACCTCAACTGGAATGAGTCAATAAGCATCATAGCAGGTAACCATCTAAAATACAACAGAACATCTTTCTGCCCTTCTCAACTGCCTTGAACGATTGCTGAGAACAGTAATCGATTAATATCCTCTGGGTCAGAGCTTTGTTTATCATCCCCTGTGATCATCAAAATGAAGATTTTCTCAGGCATATTGGGTGTGTTGGCAAAAAATCATTTACCTTGTAGACTTTTAGTAGATTTTAATCTTAATTCTTATTTAAGTAGAACTGGAAAAGTTCAATTTTAGCAGAAGTTTTAACCAAGTAAACAGAAATGGCTGTACTTCGAAAATTTGTGCAACAGAGCATCTTTGATATTACAAACTACAGCTAGAAGAATGCCATCAACATAAACCAATCCTCATGTTTTATACCATGATACCTTCACTTTCATTTAGATAGAGAGGATAATTGTTCAAACTCCACTAAAGACTTCTAATAACATTTAAGAACTCAACATGCTAGGATCCACCTTGGCAGTAAATAGACAGTTTTACGCAAAAAACAATAGAATCAAAGGCATTTAGTTCGACTCAATTCTTGTTGATCCATATAATATCTGGTGATTTGACTTGAAGTAACATGCCCAAGTAGGGGTGTCGACAGTTCGGTTTGGATCAGTTTAATGCTCAAACCTAAACCAAACCAAATATAATTGGTTTCGGTTCGGTTTAGCTTAATCGGTTTATTCTGAATTATCAAACCAAACCGAATTGAACCAAACATAATTGGTTTGATTCGGTTTGGGTTGATCGGTTTGAAGTTTTACATGTACATACATTAAATAAATTAAAATAATCAATTATATGTGTATGTATATAAGGTAATTTTAACTTTTTTAATGCATATTTAAAAAACTTGAAAACTATCTTTACTATATAAAGATGATTATATAATTTTTTAATGAGAATGTTTATATCATAAAAGAATCATAGACATTAAAAATAAATATTAATAGTTTTAATTTTAGAATCGGTTCGGTTCGGTTTAGATCGGTTTTCAAAGTCTCAAACCACAATCCGAACCAAACCTATCGGTTTACACTTTTTCCAAACCGAACTTATTAAAAAACCAAACCAAACATATTGGTTCAGCTCGGTTTCGCTGTTTTAACCAATCCATTGACACCCTTGTGCCCAACTATTCGAGCTTTTATGCTGCAAGCTCAATGGTATTCTCTTTTAAACACCTCTACATAGTCAAAGAATTCTTCAATTTCAAAAATTTAATTGAAGAAATCCTTGGACCTATCATAAAAGTAATGGGAGGATCAACATACTCTTGTGGAATTGCGACTTATGTGGATAAACTAGGATATTACCACAAATAACATAATTGGGAGCCTCTTTGGTGATTTGAAGGGTACCATGGTTACTATACTTGAAATACATCTTTGTCAAGGGTTGATCTAACTAACTTCTTAATGGTAACTGAACCTGAGAACAAATTACTCTACTGCCTGCTAACATAAATAGAAAGATAGAAAAATAACAAAGATCATTGTCCTCTACATAACAAAATAATTGTAGGATGTGGAAAAGAAGCTTATGAAACTAAAAGAGCTTAAACCATACTGATAAATAATGAGAAAAATAATAATAAAAGTATATTGTCTGAACAAAAAATATAAAAACCAAGAGGTAAGTTTCCAAGGTTCTACCTGTCTTTGATCTGACCTGTACTGTCCATTCATCAATAATCTGCACAAAATTTGATTCACAGATTAAAAGGAATGTACAAATCAATTATCTTCCATGGCTATACGATTTATTATTCCACAATGATGACACAAATTAAGCATCTCCCCAAAAAATAAAGGGACTAACACTGCATGAAGATATAAGAAGAGCATAAGAGAGATATCGCAAACTCAACAACTCTTTGGGTGCAAACACTTTCAAACTGACCTCACCTTAAATTTCATCCTGATTCTGTTCCTTGACTAATAATGCAAACACTATAAGCACCAATTAGAAAAATCATGGCAATCAAGTCAAAGAGACATAGAAAAGATCTATATGCATCAATACTCATTTTAAAATATTGATCAATAAACATGGAAAATATTATGAAAAAAAACCAGATAGTTCATGGAATACCATACATAAAATCGTACCAAATAAAAACTAGCTTTGATAGGATATTATAAACATCTTTAGAAACTTTGTTTAATTAGTTATAGCCATAAAAAAATAGCAAGATTATTTCATAGGTTAGGATCATCACATAGGTTCTTTTCAACATGTAATACAAGTTGGTCAGTTTCACAATTAGAAATATGACCCAGAAAATGAAAGAGATAGGTGTTAAGAGTTGTGAACTATTATTATTGAAGCAGTTGGCTAACATCATATGAGCCTTTGCTCCCCCAAAATAATAGATGACATTATTCATAGATCTAGCTAAGGCTTCTTCCAAATTTAGTTACTTGATTCAAGTTAGTATATGCAGGATCATCAGAATCACTGGTAGGTGGAATGCCACGGGACACTTGCATCCGCTGCAGCAAACTCCTATTTCCAACCAATGTCGCCCTTGCCTGGTCGATCAATTCCTACCAAGAGAGAGAGAGAGAGAAAGAATCTCACTTCATGTAGCTATAGCATGAGATTATTTACACAATGAAAATAAATATCAGCAGGTATTAAGCTTTTAAATTGCTGCTAAAAATCTAGCACCAATTTTTCGAATCTGCGTCAAGACAAAACAGTGTCCCTTTGGCTGAGACAAGTACACCACCATTGAAATGCAAGCCATATATTAACACCCTGTAACAGAAAGGAAAGTGAGCTAACTTAAACCTGAATCTATCTTCCCTTGCCCTTTCCTTTGCATAAACAAATACTTAGCCATTTATTTTGAAGCAGCACTAGTATTGTCGGTTACTTGGTTCACGAAAAGTAATTTGTATTAACATCACATTAAATAATCTCTACCATAAATTTGTAATTTCACCATCAAATCATTCCAATACAAAATCAAAGATTCCATTTTTTTTTTTTTTCACATCTTCATAATCAATTTAACTCGTTTCTGATCATTATATTATATCAAGGGAACCATAAAACTAATTTGAAAATTTGCAAGGAAATACATGTAACAATAGAAAAAAAAAAAAAAAAAAACCAAGATTTTATTTCAGAACATTTCCTGATTTGTTTCTTCTTATAACATCTGTAACAGTACATTACAGTTGGACTTGAGCAAAACATAGCATAGTTAACCGAACCTGTTTTGCAGCGAGGAGTTCTCGGCACTGAAGTTTCAAGGAAGAGAGCTGGTCCTGTATTTTCTTGATGCGAGAAACCAATTTCAACGGATTCGCCTACAATATCCAGATCAATCAAAAACAGAAAATCCAGAACCCTAATTACAATGTAAAGAGCGAGAGAAGTGAAGTTACATTGTCAGGATAGATCTGCTGGAACTCCTTCTCAAGCCGGTTTTGAACGACTGTGAGATCGTGATTGGCTTTGCTGAACAGATTATACAGATCGTCCACCGCCGGATGATGATCTTCTCTTTCTCTATGCCCCATTTTTCTAACTCTAATTTTTTTTTCCCACAAAACAAAATAACCAGTTCTTTTAGGCGGGAAAAAAAGAACATAAATTTAAATAAAATTTGGAGGGTAATAAGGTTATATTATTATTATTATTTTTTAAATAGGGATAATAAAATATATATATATTAGTAACAAGGTAGAGGGGAAAAATTATTTGATGAAGTTACAAGAGTACCCTTTATAAATCACTAAAATAATATTCTTAAGAATAATTACAAATTGAATTAAAAATAAATAAATAAAAATAATTACAAATTAATAATAAGATTTTAGTTTCAACATTTTTTGGTTTCAATTTTGAAGTCGCTTCTTCTTCTTCTTCTTCTTCTTCTGCTGAGCGCGAAAACCAGAGATGCTAAGCTCAAGCAGAAGCGCTTCAAAGAAGCGCAAAAGGAGCCAAAACCAAGGTGAAAAAACAAAAAACAAGAAACCTCAATTCTTCTCTCTTCTTTTTTTTATTTTTTTTATTTTTAGGCCTTTGATTTCTTCTTCCTCAGCTCTTATTTTCTGTATCTCGATCTATGTCTAAAGCTCGTTTCTTCTATGATTGTCTCAGATGATCTGGAGCAGTTTGTCGCAGGAGAAAGAAGAGTGAGTCCGTTAGTGAGGAAGTACTGGTTTCAGAGGTACAATCTCTTCTCCAAGTTTGATGAGGGAATTAAAATGAACGAGGAAGGGTGGTTTTCTGTGACTCCAGAAGAAATTGCGATCAGACATGCTTTGAGGAATCGCAGTGGAATCGTGGTCGATTGCTTTGCTGGCGTTGGTGGCAATGCAATTCAATTCGCAAGAACGTGAGTTCTGCTACCAAAAAAAAATTTGAAGGATTTGAAGCTCAATGTGTTATTTGTTACTATTTTTTTTTCATGTTGTAACCCTAGAAAATCGCAGCATTTAAGCTATTGAAATTCTGTTTGTACTATTGATGCTGAAGCTTTTTTTTTTGGCCTAAAACTGCACATAATACCCTTTTCCTTTCCAAGTAGTGCTACATTGACATTTAGGGAAAACATAGATAGAAACATCACCTTTATACGGACAATGCATATGCACGTTAACTAGTTTGTAATCAGGTTATCTGCTTTTATTAAAGGTAGAGATGGTAAATTATTTGAAAAATAGTAAAATTTTTATTACTTCTACTACAAGGAGAGTTATCAAACACTACCTAATTAATTCTCTTGAGAATCTAGAAAACCAGGAACAGAATATAAACCATTTTTTAGTTGTGCGTAGGAGATTTGGCTGAAAAGTTCCCTCCGTTTCAGCTGGCACATGTCATGAACTCCTGTGTTAGAAGAAATGGAGGGGAAATTAGAGATGCCCAAAAGTGAAATAAAGATAAATTAAGACAGGAAAAATGCTGGATTGATATGCAGAAGGATTTCTTTCAATAGAAAAGAGTGATTGAATGTGTCCACTGGGTAAGGTCATGTGGTAATCAGTAATCACAATCGTCATCACTGCCACCATCATATGCTTACTCTGAATATTTTGGCCTGCTTTGGTTGTTCAATTCAAATTTGTATAGAGCTCCTCTATCTTTCTGAAGCACACTTCTTCAAATCTTTCTGTTCATGATACCATGCCACATCTTTTCCAGTCTTTTCTTTGCCAACTAGACTTATGCTTTTTTTCGTACTTGATGCTTAGTTTTTTAATTTAATCTATCTTTATTACAATTTCAGTTCATTGACTTCTTATTGCATCTGCAGCATTTTCAATTGTTCGAACAAGTTTTACTCCAAGGTAAAAGAAGAGTTGGGGACATGCAGGATTTTGTTTAATATTTTTCATATTCTGTTTTAGGTGTAACCATGTTGTGGCCATTGATATTGACCCACGAAATGTTGACTTAGCCTCAAATAATGCAAAGATCTATGGAGTGGGAGAATACATTGATTTTGTTATTGGAGATTTTTTCCAACTTGCCCCATCCCTGAAGGTATGTATTTGTTCAAGTCTCTTTTTGTGTTTTAAACTTTCAAGTGATGTAAATTCTATAAAAAGGTGTTGTGCTTGGCGATTTAAAAAAAAAAAAAGAAAAAGAATTATAATGTGTCTGTATTTGCATATGTCCAAGACTATGCGAAAAATGACTTGAAGCTATCACTGTTAGAATGTGTTTTGTAATTAGCTGAATGAAGTTTTATTTCTCTGAAGAAAGAAATGGTATGACTTCATAAAAGTTTTCATAATGTACTGGCAGTGATATAGGTGGAGGAGCTAGAAATAAATCTGTCATTTTGGAATCATTCATCAAGTAATCGTGAGATCATCTGGTTTGGTTTTTTCTTCTTTGGATTCCAATTGCTTTCCTTGACAATTAGACAAAGCTACTTCAAGTTTCTAAGTCTATGGGAATTTATTTGAAGTCATCACTGTTTTTAGGATTAGCATCTCATTTGTTTCAGTGTTTAACTTTAATTAGTGTTCAATTGTTTCATTTGATAATATAATAACAGTGGGGAACAATTCCTCTGCGTTTTTTTTGTATGCATAATTACCATATCTCATCAAGACTTCATGGTTTCAACGTAATGTATCTAACTTCTTTGACAATCATACTTTTCCTGTCTCTTATATTTTAAGTCTTTTAGAATCTTTGTCACCATACTTATGTTCCACTAATTGTACAAGTGATTCCTACCTGGTGTATGTATGTACACTTTTGTTTAATTCTGTTTTTTCTGTTTCCTTCCTTCTTTTTACTCTAAAATTCCTTGACTTTAAAATAAATTATTCCTCAACTATACTTCATCATTGTTTGTTTACAGGGAGATGTGGTGTTTCTTTCTCCACCTTGGGGGGGTCCAACTTATAAAACAATTGAGAATTTCACTCTTGATTTACTGAAGCCAAAAGATGGGTATGTGGCAGTGTTGAAGATATTTCAGAATATTTGATACAACTATGGACCTTCTTCTTTTCTTACTTCCATGTACCTGGGACTGGAAAGGCATCTCTAATCTTAAACATCATAGGCATAAATCTCCTTGCAGTGGGAAATAGGCATTCAAATTTGATGAACAGGCAGTCTGGTGGTACATTTTTTGGCTTCTTTTGCATTATGATCTCATTCGTAAAATTCCAAACCTAAATCTTATCAATAACCCAATAAAAATCTATATTTTCACAAACTGAATTTGCCAGCATCCATCCTCCATCATAAAATCCTTGGGTCAAATTCTTTTGGTAGCAAGCTTAATCAGAAATCAATATAGGTCCCATTTAACATGGGTCATACTTACGAACATGAAGCTCATGCTACCATCGCATCATCTTTTGCTGTCACATGCATTTGATGATGTTCGATTCTACTTTATCAGTGTGCATCTTTTTGTTGTTTTTTCTTCAGAAAACTGACTGCAGTTATGCATCACTTTTTCAGGTATTCACTTTTTCAAATGGCTCAAAAGATAACACCTAATATTATGATGTTTCTGCCTCGTAACATCGATTTACTCCAAGTGGAAGAGCTAGCTTGGTTATCTTCTCCTCCCCTTGATCTTGAGGTCTTTCCCTCGATTGATTCACTCTTATTGTTACAAATGGTTGTTCTTAATGCCTTGTATAAGATGATGGAAGCTATGCTATGATAATTGTCCGGTCATTTTTGTTTTTGTACATTTTTCAAGCCTGCGTGATAATTTTTTTGCCAACTCATTTTCATGAAAGGTGGTAAATAAACCTTCTCACACATCTTTCGTTGCTCTTCTCATTGTGTCATTGCAGTTTGAAGAGAACTATGTAGATGGTCATTTAAAGGGCATAACTGCTTACTTTGGTGATACAGCAAGGACACCAATCCGGTGGTTATCTTAATTGTTGCCAGAAGTATGAATCATGAAGATGCTGCCTGGCCTTTCAACTATCTCCATCTAGTCTGAGGGAAGTTTAGAATATGTGCAACGCATAGGGTGAAGAAGGCTATGTTCAGAGTAGTTAAATGGCCGAGTGCTTATTTTGTTAGTGGGGCTTTAATGCCACAAATTTGAGTAATGGCCGTACCTGTGTTCTATGGAATATTTTGTTTGATCATGAAATTGCAGTTAGGCTACAAATTTGTCCTCCCTTAATGAAAAGATAGGTTCCTGTTTGATTTATAATTCAGATATAATTTTCTAAACCCAAAACTTTGAAAATGCTATTTTTAAATAGTTAATCTTGAAATTATTTCCCTGCTCTCAAATTATGAACCAAATGCAACCAAAAGTCCAAATTCAAAAGTTTTTGTGGGATGAAATCCTGCTTCTGGGGACCTCAAGTTTAGGATCACAAAAAAAATGGATTAGAACTTATACTTTCACAACCCAATATCAATGTTAGACATAATATTTCTTTTCCACCACAATCGCCTTGAAAAAAAAAAAATTGAAAAAAAAAGAAAAAAAAAGAAAGAAAATGAAAAATGGAGGAGCAGAAGGAAAGAGGCCTTTGATTACAGCTTCACAGTATGAATAATTGAAGATTAAGGGGAAGCCAAAAGTTGTGAACAACCCCAAAATAATTTAGTCACAAATACTTCAAAGCAACACCTTTCTAGAGAAATTTTAACTTTCCTTTGGCAACAGAAGCTTTTGCCTCCTCCAGTCGACATAATGCCTTCTGAGTTCCTGTCAAACCTGAACATGTTCCAGTGCCCCCAAGAGTAACTGCAAAGTAGAGATATATGGTGCACAAAAAAGCTAGAAGGGCCATCATCGTCAGGAGAAACCGGTGCCGGTGAAGAAGAGCTGAGCAGCTACCTAACTCATCGCGTATCTGAATTTGTTTTCTTAATGAAGATGAAGAAAATGGGTTTTGCGACCTTCTATGGGGTGAAGAAAGACTGTCAAGAACCATGGTTTATATCCTTACCCCCTGGCTTTGGCCAACGAAAAAGTCCTGATCATAGCCACATAGAAGCAATTAGAATTATTGTGCTAATTCTTAATGTCGTCAGGTTGAACTGTGAGATAACATGAAGCACAGAAAACAGAACGATACACCACAGATTTCCTTTTTCTAAAAGAAAGCATCTATGCACTTTTTTGCCTATTTCTTTTTATTTTCCTTTTCTTTTTAGGTACTTGGTAGGCAAACATGACAGGTTTTTTGTCATGGTGAAATTAAGATACAAATTCCGCAATGATTGGCAATTTGTACACAGTTACAATGCCAGAGAACATGAGAAAGATTGTATATGCACATATAACAAGTATGGCAAGTTAAAAAAATAACACACATTTGAACTAAATATTTCTCAGCAAGTAGCAACATAGTACTTCGGTAAATGACAAAGAGAATAGAACCATTATAAATATCATTTTTAGGATTGATTAATTCATGTTATCAAAGATGGTTTCCAATTTTAATTGTTTTGCTTATTTAAAGGGATTCTACCTTTAAATTATTATTTTTTGGTTAGTTGGCTAAGAGAAAGGATGAGACTCACATGGACTAATGAGAATGAAAATTTTCAATCACCAACCATTCCATGACGTTCATTGTCTGACCTTCTAGGGCATGTATTTCCATGCCTTAATGCTTCATCCAATCCTCGAGTCTTAGTGAACTCAAAACTTATCAGAAGCCTATTTGATTAGCATGCACCCAAATAAATTTATTGAGTTTCTAATGCAACTTAGTAAAAGCAATCCCAAATAAACCAAGAAGTTCAACACTGAAAAGCTATTGAGCCAAGGTTCTATATCTGTGAAAATTTAACTAGAGTCAGTGACTTAGAGAATTTTTCCCAACACCACCAAAGATCTTTCAAACTAGATCTGATCCTAGATTTCTAAATAATCCAAAACCACCTATATGTTAGCAGCTAGAAACAGAAAAATCCTTTAAAGAGTTACAGGATCAGCTCAGATCTCCCAGGAACCAGAGATCTCCATCACATTCTTTACTTTTACTCCAATCATGTCCTGTAGCAGTTTGCTACGTAGAAATTCTAATCCCTTAATCTCTTGCGGCAAAAGCAATCCTTTCAGTTGCACTATTAAGGAACTTCACGTCAATAGGATATGTTTTTTTCAGTAAATAGGACCCAAAGATCAAGCTCTGTACGGAGTACAATAAAACTCAAGCAAACGCTTCTCACTCACCACAGAAATGCTCACAAATTTCACATACGATTTGTAAAAATTGACTTTGAAAAAAAAAAATGAGGTAAATTCGTTTAGGTTTCTAGAAAAATACCTCGCGCTAAATGACGGTAGACGTCAAAATCGTCATTTTCACTAAAATCATCCTCAAAACAAAGCCTAAAGGTCAAGCTCATCAAACAGATAAGCTGTGTAATAACCAACAATCGCGAGAAGAATGATCCTCCAAAATTTCAACTTGATATAAAAAAAACATCAGAACTTTAACAAATGCAGACCACAACAGCTCTTCAATTTCGACAAATCCAAAGAACAACTCACAATCCACCAAAGAGAGAGAGAGAGAAATCAAAACATCAAGAACCAAAACATCTCCATTTAAATCACACAGAAATCCTCAAATCATCCAAAACCAAACCAGATCTGCCGAAAACCTACAAGAATTTAAACAAAACAAAACAAAAACCCTAGAAATCAAAGGCAGCACAAGAACTCACAGAGATAATCAACAACACGAGGCGATTCAAGACAACAACGACTCTCGGCCACGCACACACTGCTGTAAAACGAAAGTCGTCTTCTTCTTCTTGTTGTTCTGCTCCGTTTCTCGCGCTTTGACGTATGGAGATCCGAAAACCAACAACCGTTCCAAATTAAATATGAAAACAATCGCAGAGGAAAACGCGTGACACGAGAGTAGAACGTACTGTGGACCAAATTAATATTGCTTCGTTTAAACAGAATAGCTCGATCTATTCCAATCCTTTCCCCGCCACGTGTCACGAGAGGGGCCTATCTAGTGAAACACCTGGGCTCCAGCGTGTGGGGCCATGTGGGGTCTTTTGACGTGGCAATTAATGAGAGCGGGATGGATTGATGATCTTACGCAACTTGAGATTCCTTTTGGCTTTTCACGCTGTCTAGGACCCACCAGTAGAGAGGGTGTTTCGACTTTGGTGCACGCCGCTCTTTAATGGGTGACAACTTGGATGCTGCCACGTGGAGAGGAATGTGGTTCCTTTGATGACGTGTGAAAGAGCGTGGAACGTGTCAGTGGAACCGTGTCACTGAGCTGTAGAGTGTATATTATTGGGTGTTTGTGGAGTCCATGTGGACTGCTTTGTACCTAGAAGTCGAGACTAGGTACTCTTTTTTTTTTTTTCAAGATTTTTCCTTTATATTTTGAAAACTTCATTGAAATTTCGTTTCATCGTATATCCAATATTTTTAGGTTTTTATTCTAATTTTGAATCGTTCAATCAAAATTACTCAGCCCAATAAAAGTGTATTTAATAGCTGAAAAAATAAATATATTTAAAAAAATAATAATAATTTCCTTAAAAAATCATAAATTAAAATTATTATTAATAATTAATTATATAACTAACTCTGTCTTTATATCATCCTCTGTATCAGGTCGCTTCTAACCCATTAATCTTTCTAACTTTCTAAAATAAGACAATGATAAAAATTAAACTTACCACCTCTTTCTAAATTACACCAATTTCATGTTAACATGATGGACTAAATTAATTCACGTAGTCAACCAAAAATTTCGTTGAAAAAACCAATATTTCAAAACACCAAATTGATCACGAAACAGTTGATGCGTGCGCAAACGTGTGTATATATATATATATTCCAAGTTCCAACAATTACTGTGTTCTTCTAAGGAAGATCAACTCTAGTAGATGAAGCTATTACATGAAGATAGAAGAGAGATTTCAGAAACCTTCTATGGTGAAAATCGAGACAAACCAAATAAGTTTTTTTTTTTTGTAAAGAAAATTACAATGTACAAATACTTTCATCATCAAATAAGATTAAAGCCAACAGCCCTCAGAATTTGAGCCATTTCTTCTCCTTCTCCTTGCTAACAACTGCATTGGAAGCAGAGGCATGAGCTGCCATGGCATCTGCTAAAGCCTTGCGGGTCTCGTTCAATTTCCTCGAAAAAGCTACGAACACCACCTTGTCCTTCTGATTTCTGCTCACCATTTCTTCTAGCTTCTCAACCTGAACTCTTAAATCCTTTACCTCATCATCATAAGCCACCAGAGCCCGCCGGTCTTCCTTCTTTGCTTCCGTAGACCCCTTGCTCTGCCGTTTCCTTGAGATTTCTCCATTGCGAGCTTTCACTTGCATTGCAAGCTGATTATTGATGAAACTGAAGACATCTGGTGCAGATTTCTCTTCCTCTTTCGCAGCCCGTGATGCAGCTGCATACTTCTTATCACGCTTCCTTCTCCCACCTCTACTCCGTTTCTTCTCTTGTTTTTCGCCATTCCGTTCGTTCTCGTGGGATTTGAGGGCATAGTCAAGGGACTGGTTTGACGGCAGGACTTTTACAGAAATAGGATTGATCATTCCCTGACCTGATGCGCCTAATCCCATTCCTTCTCTATAGCCCATGTTGACCATCATCTTGGAAGCTATCCCCCGAGTGTGATGCTCCCAGTTTGCAAATACAACGGTATCAGTTTGTATTCCCCTTTGTGAATTTGTAGCTTCTAGGAAACCTAAGCCTTGAGAAGGTAGTGGTTCTTCATTGTCACTGGAATCATCAGATTGTTCTGAACTAAATTCATCATCATCTTCTTCTTCTCCTTCTTTGTCTTCACTTATTTGCGCATATTCAGACAATGAAAGCGCTTCGCTCCCAAGTGTCGTGGAGCTTCCATCATCTCTAAAGACAACCTTAGCCAGACTAAGTGTATCATCCCAGGACTCGAGCTCTGCTTCCTTCCATACGCCAGAACTGGAGTCTGGGAGAGCCCAAATATTGGACCCAACCAGTGACTGCTGCCATAAGGTAGGGATATACTCCTTCAGGGAAGATAATGGAACATCTACTCCTGGAAAAAATAAATCCACATCAAACTCAAATGCTGGATGATCAGTCTGAGCACACTAAAGAGACCATTTTTTTTTTATGAAGAATAACAAGACTTTGATCGCAATTTCTAATGACAACAATAGGAACTCATTGCAAGTCAAACCATACACAGCAATCTTGTGAGCAATCTCAAGTATGTTCCAAAACACAAGTTAGAAGGAAATATTACGAACGGAACCAAGAGAACTCAACATAAAAGGAGAAGTGGGCAAGTAAGCAAGCAGAACATAAATTCCAGGGGAGCTCACAGTAGCCACTAGTGGAAACGATCGCAACATACCATGTGACAATCGGCAACTACTACCAAATCGACATCGCAGCTGTAGAAAGAACTTGCAGATCTGCACTATGGGTTTCATATCAGTAAATAATGAAACCAAAAACAGAAGTTTTATATGTACTTGACCAAAATCAATTCTTCACCCAAGAAAATGTCAATTTAAACAAATTTCATTGGACCATCCAAGCCATTTTCATCTTTTCAAATATATCTGAAGTGATGGATATCCTCATGCTATGGGATTTGAAAATGCAATTTTACAAGGTTCAAGGAGGAATGTGGTTGGCCATCAGTTAAAGATCAGCCATAGTTGATCAATGGTTTTAATCACAACCTCAGAACCAGAATGTTGTGATCAGATTCTCACATATTCCAACAGAGAGGTATACAAGAGATACACCTAGCCGCCACTGCTAAATTATGTTGAGAGAGCTTTGCAATTTTTTGGCCCATGTACATTGAAACAAAGATAATTCTAAAGCATGCGTAACTATCAGAACATGGACCAGACAAGTAGTCACAACTGAAAACACCTATGCTGCACAATTTAGTCGCTGCAGTTTTAAAATCTAGATGAGTGTGCATATCAGGATCCAATGAAGCTTATCATCCATTCTATAAATTCCTTATTTAATTTCACCTTTATAGGTTTCTTCTTTCAAATGTCTAATTAGAGATTAAGTTGCTAGTTTTAACATGGAAGTGGAGTCAAAACATAAATCCCAGGGTTCCAAATTAGTTCATTAGACCATTGAAGTGTGATTCTTCAGCAATGGATTAGTGGCCAGGGGCAATATTCATCTGGAGTCCATAATCAATTTTGTGTCTCTACTCTTTTTGCTAAATCAAATAAATGTCTGCCCTCCTGAGTCTTTTTTCCTTTCCTAGAGAGGCCATTCATGAACCTGCAGCTGAAAGCTACCAAAAACCCTACAAAGCATATATCAATTGCAGGTAAGAACAAAGTGACTCCAATCATATTTCTCTTCATCATCTATTCCTCAAGAGAGCACAAATCAGATGCAAGGCTCGAGCCTTCAGGCCATTAAGAAAGAAGTCCTTCGAAGGGAGCAGTAAAAGAGTTGATGCATTTAATTTTTGTCCCTCGCTCATGGAGATGTTATACTAACAGGTTCTCTAAGACAGCATTGTGCTAGTGACAGAAATACATATAAAAAAGAGAACACCATATGAACAGTTTCTAAGACCACCTACTGATTGCAACAACATATAAAATTCAAGCAATCCCATTGAGAGGAGATCTTGCAGCAGCAATACAAGAACACCCAAATGAAGAAAAGTAGTTGTTACATAGATTTTGCACTTAATCAAAAGTTTAGAAAATCTCAGAAAATATATGTCACAGTTAAATAAAACAACAAGACTAATGACTCAAACATTGTACATACCACCATGTTTTCAGATGTGGGTGTAAGAAAAGAGATCCTTGCGGAACTAGATCCATCTAACCCAACTATGTGACCATTATACCAACGCCCATCAGTGTGGCGGAATCTACATTTTGCTCCAACACAAAACTTTTTAGCTTCTAGTGGTTCCACTTCAACATCTGTTTGATCAAGAGGCTCCACCTTGACATCATGGCCATTGGATTTAGAACTTTGTGCTAACAAAATTAAATCAGTTTCTTGCAATAATCGAGAGCGTTTTAGGTGAAGAAGCCCTTCTTCTGCATCCCTGATCGCCAGAATAAGCTCCTCGTGAACCTTTTAAAGCAAAATTGTTATTAACTTAAAAAATTGAAGAATGATGCAGATTGAGGTAAATTGAGAATAGAATCAACGTTCTTCCACGGATTTTGGTATCCATATGCATCAATCATTTGCACATGACAAAAAACAGACGATGGCATGAAGCATCCAACGAAAATGAACAATCAATTTCTTACAAATATAGTCATCAAGTAATATAGTCGATTTCATGAAGAGGCTGCCAAGTTAAGACTTAAGAGAAGAGCAGTCTTGTAAGAGGTTAACGAGTTATTATTTGTAATAAAGAATCAATTAAGTTCAACCCCCATCAAATACAATGCCTTGTGCACTGATTATGCCCTTTTTTTAAGACTACAACTTTTTTCCAATTGATCAATAAGAACCTTATCACTTAAATCACAACTACAAAGGTTCAAGTCATGTTATGGTCACTATTTAACACACTGCATCTCAAAGAATGATGTTCCCTAGAGAGATGAAAATCGGTAAGAATGGTTATGGAGAATAGTTCATAAAATATGTAAGATAAAAGGTTCTTTCTTTTGAGTTTCCATAGGGTTATTATAGACTCTTGGTTTTCAGGAAAAATGCAATATCATTAACAAAGTTCAAGTCGGCAAAACTAATTACAAAATTTCTATACAAGCGGCCAACATTTAATCTTTAAAGCTAGTGATCCTTCGCATTTGAAATCTCAAAAGGGTCAATAAAAATGTTAAAATTGAAAACCAATTAGGCACATGGATATACATTCCAAATCAAGATTAATGTGAAGCCATTAATGACAATAAAAGAGGGAAACAAGAACAAAAGAGCATAATGTTAATGACAGTTTGATATACATTGTTGGGCCTCCACGTACTAACTATAGATTTTAGGTAAAGTAGTTCCTACCATAGTATCAGACAGTTGGTTTTGTAAGAAGTCTTGGGTTCAAGTCTTCTCGTTAGCATGTGCATGTTCCCCCATTTGCATGATTAATATTTTAACTCTTCTTCTATCTCCCTTCTGTATCTCAATGTGTAGGATGAGGTTGTTCGTGAGTATGTATTAATGATAGCTTAATATACATTATTGGATGTAAGTGCAAGTGTTAGTTAATGATAGCTTGATATATATTGTTGAATTTCACCTACGACCTGTAGCTTTTAGGTAAAGTGGTTCCTATCACACAGAAAAATCAAACATTTGGTACCCAAACTCTCCTTTCTGTTGCCTTCCCCTTCAAAAAATCAAACCCTTTCAAAGTTTTATCAAATTTTCCAACCACAAGCATATATAAAAATAAATAAACATAAAAATAAATGAGATAAATGATGTTAACACTCCAATTGATTTGAAATAAAATAAAAATTAAAATTAAAATTAAAAAAAAAAATTGAGACTTGTTACAGGGAACTAGAAAATTAATTAATCAGCTGAAGCCCATATTCAGTAAGCTTTGGCTTTGGATAATTTAGACTCAAAAACATCCCTACATTCATTTTTAAAGCAGATTCAAGTCGTATTAGCAAGCATTCCAACAGTGCTATCTATTTGTTAGTACGAACAGTTCAGTAACCTAAACGGAGAGAAGATTGAAGGAGACATACCGTAAGAAGCTCTGAATTGGTGGGATCTAAAGCTAGGGCTTCATTGAGAACCGTCAATGACTCTCTCTGTTCTTCTAATTGAAGCTCTAGCTGTTCCTCAAGCGCTCTTTCTTCACCATCCGCCATCACAGAAAAATTATCAAGCTTCACACCAAACCAAAGAATTTTGCCTGACTGCCCTAGAAAGTTTTTCTACCTGCGCGAACAGATGTACGCGTGAGGAGCACCATACGTGTGGCACGCGAGACACTAACAGACTTAAAACTGTACCGAATGGTAGGCTTTGTTTAATAATTTACATATATTACATATATTAAAAAAATATCCACCGAACCTTTTTTTAAAACAAAAAATAAAAAAAAAATGTAAAAATAAAAGATTTTCTTAGTTTTAAATCGTGTAAAAAGATTTTCACCGGAACCTTAAAGGGAAAACAAAATAATCCTTAATATTTTTTTCTATGTTATATTACGTAACAGTGCCATGTAACCACCTCTCACCATTTAAAAAAAAAAATTGCCATGGATTGTATCTAAGTATACGCCACATTAGCATAAGTTAAGAAGGGAGCGGGGACAAAACTCTTCCTTGGGATAAGCTTTCGTCTTCGTTGGATGGGTGGGGTGGTATGACCTTCGTTTAGATAAAGCAACCCTTTTGCCCTGTCCATGTGCGAGGATGCTTACATGTTGTTACATGTCGTCTTATTGGTGTTCATTCTAAGTGAATTACTATATATATACATTTCTTGAATCCATAGTTTATTCTTTTACCAATTCTTACTGCATTTCGTAAAATGAGGATGAGATCAAGAAGAAAATTTCATTATAAAATGTACTCCGAAGGAACTTAGTTTATAAAAGACTATACAATTTTAATTAATCTATTGCCACTGATAATTACCAAAGAAAGGATTATTCAGAACTTGAACAGTGCAGTTGAGTTCAGTATTCATGATCTTAGAGAGGATGTAAGATGTAACAGTAACAATGAATTGAAGTTTTGATTGATATAGGTGATTCTTGCAGAGAAGGCACAGGGCCTTAAGCTGACCCCTCACTCATAATGACAAAACATATTTCTTTACACAAATTTCAGTAAATTTTCAAGAGTGTTGTACAATTTCCTTTATTTGGTTTTACTGTTCTTTTTTTTTTTTTTATCAAACACCTTGAGCAGCAAAAAAATCATCAGCGAAGACGGGGATGTATAGCATGAATCTCTGCAGTAACATAGCATGGCCCAATCGAGGTCGGTCTCCAGCAAATAATTGATGAAGTCAATTTTGCATGGTTTTGGAGCAAGCCTTTCTTATGATCTTCGTTGTTTCGAATTCCATGAGAAGTTCAGTACATGTTTCGCTTTCCTTTTAGCTCCTAGGTATCCTCGACAGTTAGGAGCACCACAATGGCACTTCACCTGTGGCCCATAGAGCTCAAACCTGGGTACACACATACAATCACTTAACACTATGACTCTGTAATAGATATCCTTGGAATAAATGCAATGAGCAAACACAAACATTAGATAAGAAGTGTTTAATACATAAAACCTGTAAGGATGAAATAGGAACTTAAACATAACCAGTAGAATAACTAGGATTTTCTAGCAGATAATTTCTTCAGTGAAGTCAAATAGGAAAGAATTCACAATCCTTCATGTCATGTTATACATACCAATTATAGAAGATGAGTGCAATGTGGTATTCTCCTATATAACATGGTTGAAAACCTAGAGCTCTACTAGTTTTCTTTTTCTTCAGTTTTTTTTTTTTTTTTTGGTGTTTCTAAACCATAGATTGAAATCAGGAACTAAAATGTGTAAGTCTTCTTTTTGTTAAAATATATAACCTGCAAAGTAGCAAAATATTATATTGACCAATAAGAATTACATAATGCAAAAAATTACCTATAATCATATGTCAACTCTCTTCCAGCTTCAATAGTCTGCGTAGCGAAGATACCAGCACGTGTTTCTCCATTGAAACTCCTATACATGGCAGATAGCAGTTTCATTGTGTTGCAAAAAGAGACACAAAGGCATCTTTGTAAGACGCATATAAAAGGTCAGTGAATCTTAATCTCAAAACTTGTTACTTGGGCCAAACATGGAACCTTAAGCTGTGACTTGCTAATATTAAAAAACTTGGTTGGGCAGCAAGCTGATTATTTCATATTTTAGGAAACAAGAGATGTTGGTTGGTTTGAGCTCTTGGATTAGCCACAACTAGTAATCAAAAGAGGTTGAAATCCAGGTTTAGTTTTTCAGAAATCTCAAATTGGATATGGTAGTAGCAAATGTAACAACTCACAATTCATGGAGTGTCGCAAATAAGATCCATTTAGCTCCTAGAGAGAGAGAGAGATACATGGAGAGGAGCAAGGCGAGTAAAAATAACACATACTAACCACTTTTCCATTTCACAGTTAGGATTACAGCTGTGGTTCATGAAACGAGCAGTATTTCCCTTGAACGTTGAATCAATAGTGAAGTTCTTTGCAATTGTACACATATAAAAATTCTTGTCTCCCCTATGTTTCATGTCCCAAAGCCTTTCCACACAAAGGTCATCATCAATAACTGGATCACAAAACAAGCAAACAAGCATAAGCAATTCATAGCACAACTAAAGGAAGCACATTCTTATTAAAAGCAAAGAAGTAGAGAATTAAAAAAAAAAATTAGAATGGGAGAAAGATATACTTCAGGTGAAAACTCCAAAAATACTCGAGCATCTAAAATTAAGGTTTTAAAGAAGAGAGCTTATGGGAAACAGTTGGAAAGTTAAATTATGTTAAAAACAAATAGAAACAGGACTTGGAACACTAAGTAATTATAAGCTGAGGAAAAGAATCTATAGCTACCTTCACCAATATATTCAACCACAAACTCCCCTTTCTCAATGAGTTCAGCAGCCTCTAATCCCCATCCACAAGATTGAGTCTGGATGTAAAAGAAGGTTTTCACTCATGACAAATTAATAAAAAACAATAGAGTTATGTGCTTTAATCACAATAGCCAGTTGAGGAAAGAAAATAGTTCCTTTCTGCCTTCTCCTTGAGAAATGCATATCAAAGAAAAAAAAAAAGAAATTGGTTTCAAAAGACTAGCATGTTACCTTGACAACTTTAACCTTTTTCCCTTGAGCAAATTGTCTATTTGTGCACGTCTTTGAGTCATGACAAGCCTTTGAGCAGCTGATGAATTGAACCCTATCGCATCAGACATCCAAGTCATGACCTTCACACATTCTAATAAACAAAACTTCAATTACTCTACGCTTGAATTAGAAATAACAAAGAGCTAAAGTCATACAGCCGTTTCTGTCATAATTACAAAAAAAGATGAATATACCTAAATTGTAAACCATATGTTTTCTTTCTTCTAGCTCCTGATTTCAAAGAAATTCCATATTCCTAATTGCATTGTTCTTGTAAGTTAATTTGTAACATGGTGAAGAGAATTCCACATCTTTCACCAGCTATTTGCATTCTCAAATACTTCTTGACCTTTCCGTTTGCGCTTGTTCTATATACTTTCACCTTCATTGGATTCCTGTCTCTCATAGAATCAAGTCTTGGTAGCGTACCAGTGGAAAACTACCTTCTAAGTGAGGTTATCAAATATGAAGATTGGGATTCAATCCCTCAAATTGTAATTTGATAGCCTTGGTCCCCTTTTGATCGAGTTCACTAGAGCCAACCCATCAAATTAGTTTTCATGTCTCAAAAACCAATACTTTCAAATTAAACAACTGAGTTGGAGTTTAGTGATTTTTGAAATCCAATTGTTGTTCTTATAAATCAACACTAGTCAACTCAGTCAAGGAGGGATTGAGACCATCAATTTACAATTGGGGTGACCAAGTTCTAATTTTTCATATTTGATAAGGATTAACAAGAAAAATACCCATAACTCTACAGCTAAAGAAAAAGCAACCAAGTTTGAGTCCTTCAATCTAAAAGCTGGCATTTTTTTTTAACACTTAGGCCAGATGCACCCAGGCACCTGTCTGGGTAACCCTACTATAGGAACAAAATAGCTCTCAAGACTTTTGAGACAATCGGAAATTCAATACCTGCAAACACAATTGTTAGAGCACAAAGTAGAAAAGCAACTACTGCATTCAAGACCAGCATCAACACAATCTCGCATCTTCTTGGTTAGGTAGATATCTTGTTTGGGTTAAGAATAATTCTGTATCTGACAGACCAGGTTATACAAATTCACAATCATTTTAAATACTTCTTCGGCAAAAGCTTCAGTTAATAGCCATATCAAGCAACTGTTTAGTTGATCCAGTATTTCTTTAAAAGAGTAGATTCTTAGGATACTCCGCTTAATGTGAACATATGGAATAGGCTCTGTTCCATTCTCCATCATTTCCTTCCATGTCAAGTCAATATTATATTCTTCCTCAGTATATGGTAGAGGCAAGTAGAGAAATATTTCCTAAAATATCGAAAAAATGTTAGGGAAGTGTTTGATCATTAGCGAAAGTAATATAGTACCACACAAATGAATTTTCGACAATGAGCACATATGGTCACACAAATTAAAAGCAATACAGATGATGATATTAACAGAGTTCAGTGGAAAGACGAGGAAGATAAAATCGTTAACGAATGCATTTGTGAAATCTTTGGAGTATCTTCTGAAAGTGATAGACATGTAGATCTCTAACAGAGTAGTTGAAATTTGAACACATGTTTGGGGTCTCAAAAGAACTAGAAGAAAGCCACAAAGTAGGTGGACTGAGGTAAAGAGAGCATATATAATAAAGACACTTAAATTGCTATAAAACATAATGAGAATTTCTTCAGGCTACAATGGAACATAGGATGAGTCTTTGTCAATGATAATGATAACAACAAAAAAACACACAAATATAGCAAACATTCATCCAAAAGAGGATATCAACCATAGGTCATTGTTAATCAAATATAGCTTCAAAAGGACAAAAAAAAGGAACACAGTACTATAATTTCGATAGTATTATGTAAAAGAAATTTTTAAATAGGACGTTCTTCCGAAATCTCACCTCTATGTCAACTGTTGGCACTTCATCCTGCTAATCCAAAAAACTACATCAGGCTTCTCAACCAACTAAATCAACAGAAAATACGAATGAAGTAAAAAAAAAAAAAAAATTGGCAAACAAAAAACCACAAAACAAAAAGAAAGAAAGAGATAACCGCAGTGGTGAATCTCCATAATTGTATTTTTGAAATCTTTTATTTTTCCTAGATATTAAAGGATCTAAGTCATAAAAGTACAAAAGGTGCAAATTATTTAAAAAAATTCTTCTTCTAGTAAATAAATTGTTATGAATATCTCAATAATTTTATTTAAAAATGACAATGGTAAATAATGGAGTTCACTAGACAGAGCTCTAGTGAGTAGCGAGAACTTATAACGAAGCCAGTTTTGAGTAAGAATGTAATAGTAGATCAAATGTTTTTAAGTTTTGGAAAAAAAATTTAGGAAGAAAAATAGCATTCCTAGAAGAGTATAATTCAAGATTGACCTTCTTTTCCAAGTGCCAATCAGATGGATGCCTCCAGCAAACTGCTCTAGTCAGTTGATTCCCTAAGGTTGTCACTTTATCTGGCCAAGGTGCACACTTTGTATGCGATGCTATTGAGCACCGTATGCATCGCCAACATTGAGTCTGTTGGCAGATGAAGCAACCCTGTTTAGAGAAACATATCTTAGATTTGTAAGCTTAGAAGCCCCAATTTACAGATATAAGAATGAGCAATTTGAGCAGTGAAAACAGCAATAAGAAAATGCTATGCATCTTTAAATTTATGGTGAAGGGTTGTTGAAGAAACAATGCAAGAAAACGGTTTCAATCAGAGAACTCTATTGGGCTTATGGACCTCGGATAGAAAAGTGGTTTTGGAACAACTTTACAAAGAATTACATGCTTCAGAGACTACTAATTCACCACAGGATATTAACATTGAGTAAATTCTCAATTGAAGAAACTACACAAATCAAACAACATGAATGAGAAACCATCAAATGTAGAAATCAAGAAACTACACAAAACACAAATGTACACAATAACTTTAACAACAATGATATAAACCTTACATGTTGTGGGCACTTGAACGTTTTAGAAGTAGAGAATCCAAGCTTTTCCTTGACACACTTTAGATGATATGCTTGTCCACAACCACGAACAGAGCATAAAACTTTATCAGAATATACGAATTTGCGGCACCCTGGGCATTCAACCTGAATTTGACATCAAAAAATTGTCATTACAATATCAGAAAGAATGAGGATGATCATCAAAAGTTTCTTCATAAAAAGATAAAAGCAGAAATGTTTGTTCTTTACCATTCTAGGAGCCTTGACAAGAAACGGGAGGACGCACTCGCTTTCGCAAGCCCCCGATTCCACTTTCTTCTCTGCCCAATCCTTCACGAAATCATCCAACGACTTTCGATTCACCAAATCGCGAATCCTCTCCGACGAGCCCTCGCGACACAATTTCCCACGAACTTTGGCATTCTCATCACCATCATCACTACTCTTTCGAATGCGAGTTACATCATTTCGCGCAATGGGATTATTCCTCAATCTCCCAGCCCAGCTACTGCTACTACTACTACTACAAGAACCTTTCTCATTTTCTAAGTTTTTCGAATTCCCCATTTTTCGAGAGAATTTCGAACCGGTTCGAATCGAAGTGCTCAGTGATTGATATGAGAGTGGCACAAGAACAAGAATGCCAAGAAAAAGGGAAGAGAGATTTTATCAGTGAAGTTAGCTTGTGAAGACAGATATATTGGCGGGAAGCAACTACCTCTTTCAAACTAACAGAAACTAAGTTTATTTGTGTACACCCCATCGCACCATACGCTACAGCATAAAGGATCCTGCCTCTGACACGTCTCACAGCCTCACTGGCTACAGAAAAAAAAAAAAATATATATATATATACATATATACATATATGGAAAATGCTAGTGGGGTTTTTAAATAAATGGGTACAATAGTAGTCCTCTTGTTAACAACTTATGTTATTATAGCATTTTTTTTTTTGAATAATGTTATATATAAGTTGGGTGTCAACGTAATTTTTTGACGCTGACACCCAACTTATATTTGATTGTTGGATATGCGTGTGTATTTGGAAATGTTGCACAATATACGCGCATTTCTAAAACATCTAACAGAACTGGTACCAACGTCGAAAAATAACATTAACACCCAGTGTACATAAAACATTTTTCTTTTCTTTTTTTATTTTAGTGATGTAATGTGTGTTATAGCTCATTAATTACTCCTCAATTAATGTGGTGCAACCATATATTTTGTAATATTAGCAAGTCATAGTTTAAGATTATATTAAAATAGTAGTGAAAAGAACAAAAGTGGCAAGAGTATAAGCACAGGAGTACTTCACAATAAAATCTTACC
The DNA here is from genome assembly GCA_035771175.1 of Paratinospora sagittata. NCBI lineage: Eukaryota > Viridiplantae > Streptophyta > Magnoliopsida > Ranunculales > Menispermaceae > Paratinospora > Paratinospora sagittata. Next base: position 29,250,191 of record CM069611.1, read on the forward strand.
CAAACCAAGCACAATATATAATCATGAACAAAGAGACCTGAGCAAGACTTAAACCCCCACAAACAAGCACATATAATCCCTCAGCGATAAAATTAATAGACCACCATAAGATACATTAGAAGAGAACGAAGAAAACGTGATTCAATGGCCCTGATACAAGCAGCTGGACCAATTTAAGCACCAATTAGAGACTGAGAAACCATTCGCAGAAGGAAGGAGAAGCAAAAACCCAAGTACTAGCCGTTAGTACTTTAAAATGAATGCTGCAATACTAAGCCCAACAACCCTTCCTTCTTTCTCTCCTCCTCAAATCAAAGAGAAGTTACATATCACCATAAACAATGGATTCATGAATTATGTAAATTTGTATATATATATATATATATATATATGAGGCCTTGAAATACACAAATAGTAAAACCAGAATTTTATTTTATTGTTTTCCTTTCATTTACAGTCTCCTGTGACTCCTAATGAAGTTTGTGGTGTTCATTGCAATGGCAGTAGAGCAAGCATATATTCCACCCAAGCACAATGTTGCTGAAACCAAAAATAGAGTTTTCCATTGCCTTCCTGACACAAGAATAGCCAGAGCAGCAGAAACAAGAGCAAGAGCAGATAAACCATTTTTCCAAGCTTGGAAGGCCTTAAGAGCACTGCTACATTCCTTGCAATGAACTACATGTCGGAAATACCGATTGGCCGGATTGGGAGCGTGCATTGTTCCAATCCCTCCTTTTGCCGGCATTGAAGCTGAAACTTGAGCAACCAATCCCGCCGGTGCGTGTTCTAAAACTGCCGGTACTTTAGGCAGTGATATAGTACTGTGCCCAATATAGTAAGGCATTCCATGCCCAACTTTATCCATCCATTTCCTGTATTCTGCAACCCAAATGTCTGAAGACTTTAGATTTATGTACAAATCCTTAGTTGGAACCCTTTCCTTCATTAGAATCTCGTTTTGGGACGATAAGAAGCCCATATCTTGCTCGAAAACCTTGCTTGCATTCTGGTGGAAGTACCACTCGGGAAGAATTTTCGCGAGTGGTGACCTTATTGTGCTTCCAAATCTCACTATGAGCATAGACTTGCCTTGCCCAGCCGGCCGGCAAAGGAATAGGCCTGAGAAATAGTGTGTTTCTTCCTTCTTGTCCACGCTCATCCTGTTGTTCTGAAGAACACATGGTGCATCAAATTGTAGCATATTCGCCGTGCCTTCTTCTTCTTTCCCCCACAGACCTGCGAATCCTCGATGTGTCCGCTCCGTTACTTTGAATAAAAGTGGTTGAGCATCTTCTCTCTTAGCACTCCAATCAGTTCTATCATGTGAAATTGGGACATGGGCAGGATCCATTAGGTTCTCTAGGAGAATTGAGTGATCATATGGAAGCTCATGGATTGTAGAGAAGTCTTGGAATCCCGCGCGGGCAAAATTCTCGAACCAAGGTAGTTTCCCTATGTTGCCTCGTTTCGTTTGTGACATCCATACCCAGATAACTCCTTGTGATTCCTTCACCTCATAAGTTCTTAGACAAGCGGATCGAGGAATTTTGGCTCCGGCGGGAAGCTTTTAAAAGCATCGAAGTGAAAAAAGAAGCAGTAAGACCATTGATACAAAAACAATGGAGTTCTTAAAGAAGGAATCATAAACAGTTAGAAGAGTGAGAGGACATACCTGAGGTATCTTTACACATTTTCCCTCACCTTCAAATTGCCAGCCATGATAGAGGCATTCCAGTCTTCCATCAACCAATTGACCTTCTGAGAGTTTTGCTAACCTGGATCAATCCTAACAACTTTAACAACAATGATTCCAATATGACAACACTCACTCACACACACACACACACAAAAACACCATTTATGTTAATGGACGCCCAAAACACTTCATTTGTTGCTATAAGGGGGAGTGCAATATATGCTACAAGGTTGCAATTCCATTGAAATAAAATGCCACACATCAACCAATCAACCTACTGATCAAGACCAGTTTCTGAATCAATACCATAATTCATAATCTCTTTCAAATCATCAGCTAAGTAGAGAAAACCAAAAGAAAAAGGTCATTATTTTTCTAAATTCATATTGAAACAGATAACCAAATTAAAAAGACCCAAGTGATTAAAGTTTCAGAATTTGGGACTTTTTGTTTACCTGTGAAGGCACCGATCTTCATAACATCTAAAGACACCTTCACCATCTTTATACAACACAACCTGCTTATCAAAAACAGTGAGACCCAAAGGAGCATCATCAGGAACATCTTTAGTGAGATAAAGAGGGTACCACTCTTCCCTCCAATCATACTCCACAAATACTCTTTCTCCCTTCTCTTCTTCCCCAACACTACCCTCCATGATTCCCTTCTGATTTTCTTCTTCTGATACTTCATTTTCCTTCTCAGCAACTGAGGCTCCTTCACTTATATCTGTTGCTGCTGAACACTGAATTGATCTTCTTCTTGTTCGTTTAAGACTCAAATTAGTAGGAGAAGAGAGAAACAGTTCTTTGACAGAAACAACAGCTTTTGTTCTTCTTTTTGTTATGATGGTGGTGTTGGTAGAAAGAGGTGAGAAGGGTAGTAGAGTTTTTGAGAGAGAAGTCTCTGGTAGGAATGGTTGTAGTAAAGCCATTTTGTAACAGGAAGAAGAAGGAAGAAACAGAAAGATATATGAGGGGCAGAGGAGAGAAGTTCTTTTGGTACAAGTTTTGTGGCAGCAATTCTAGCCACACAAAATCTTCTGGATTTTCTTGAGAAAGCAAGTCAGAACAAGGAATTAGAGGGTCTGAGACCTGTTGGGTTTGGGACCCAGCAAGTTCTGAAATGGACTTCTTTGAGCAGATCAAGACCCTTTATCTCAAAGGCCAAAAAAGAAGACCCTTTACCGCACAAGAACAATTTTTTATCTTGCTGAAAGTTACTGTGAGATCTTAATAAACGATCATCTAATCTAAGCTTAATTTTGATTCTTAATTCCACTTATTTATAATCTAGTCTTTGTTTTTTTTTTTTTTTTTTTTTTTTTTGGGAGGTGGGGTTTAAATTTTAGAACCCAAATAAACCATCATAAACTAAGGAGACTTGGCATGATTAATGAAACTGGGTACCATTATTCCATGCAAAGCTGGGAAGAACACTGTAGTAGTGGTACGTGGTGATCAAGACGACTCGGCAAATTAAGATTTAGAATCACTAGTGTGTTATCTTAAGAAGAAATTAAATCATACTGCTCTTATATACAGATTTTTCTTCTTTTTTGTTTGCTTCTATTAATGAAAAATTAAGAATGGAGAGTTGAAGTCTGCAGAGAGCATCTTAAATGCATCATGTTTTGCAATGTGTCTACAGCGCACTGAGCCATCTACCATCTGATTATCACTGCAAATTGAGTAAATGCAGCTTTAAACAAACATGTCTAGAAGTGTGATATCCGTCCAGGACAATCAGAAATGAACATCAGTCTCTTTCGTTCAGAATCAGGATCTCAAAGCCAAAATCATCTGTTAAATGGATCCTAAACTCATGATTTCTACTTTTTTCATGCTCTTCAACTCTTCAATCCTTGTGTTTTCAACATTCTTCTTCTTGTTAACAGCTTCTTCTTCTTCTTCTTCTTCTTCTTCTTCTTCAAGCTTGTCCTTCAACTTCTATGAAGCTTCATGCCCAGGTGCAGAGTTTATGGTGAGAAGCACTGTGAGATCAGCTTCAGAATCTGACCCTTCAATCCCTGGAAAGCTCCTTCGTTTGATGTTCCATGATTGTATGGTGGAGGTGATATATATCAAATAAACTAGACCCAGTTCCTGTTTAACAGCTTTTTATCACTTAAACAACTCAACACAACAACGCCTTTTCGGGTGGGCTAAATCGACGATTATATTACAAGTAGTTATATCTTTGTTGATCATTTTATATTTGTGTTTGTAGGGCTGTGATGGATCTGTGCTTCTAGAAGGAAATGAGACGGAGCGAAGTGATCCAGCAAACAGGTCGCTTGGAGGGTTCGAAGTGGTCGAATCGGCAAAAAGATTGGTTGAAATTGTTTGCCCAGAAACAGTTTCCTGTGCTGATACCCTTGCTTTGGCAGCAAGGGATGCTGTAGAATTTGTACATATTTTTAAAACTTCTTGTGTTCTTCATGCTGTTTATAAAGTGGCTTTATTGTTCAGATCACTGACTAGAGGATTATTTATACACTCCATTTTTGAAACAGACAGGAGGACCTGCTGTTCAAATTCCTACTGGTAGAAGAGATGGGAGGTCATCTTTAGCATCAAATGTGAGAGACAACATTGTAGACACAAGTTTCACAATGGATGAAATGATTCAAATCTTCTCCTCCAAAGGGTTGTCTCTTGATGAACTTGTTGTTCTTTCAGGTAAATCCAATCGCAGAATTTCGGGTGCAATTGAACTGAATTTCTTCGTGAATTCCTTTGCCTGTCAACATTGACATTGAAAATATAAATAAATAAATAAAATCCAGCAATTTGTATATAATTAAGCCTGCAATTATATGATCCAAGCTATGTTATAAGAAAGTTAAAAGAGTTAGACTGCACCTAATAATTCAGACTTCATGAAAGTTCATCCTAGAAGTGGAAACTAGGTATCCAATGGAAAATTTTAGTAACCATCCTGCTTCATGTTCTTGGATTTTCAGGGGCCCACACCATAGGATTGGCACATTGTAGCGCGTTTAGTGACCGATTCAAGGACTCGAATGGGACGTTGAAGCAGGTTGACACATCTTTAGATGAAGCTTATGCAGCACAGTTAGCAAAGCAGTGCCCTGTAGGCGCAAACGCTGGTGTAACTGTTAGCAATGATCCTGAAACATCCCTCTTGTTTGACAACCAATACTATCAAAACCTTATAGAACACAAGGGACTGTTCCAATCAGATTCGGTGTTGTTTAGCGATAATAGAACGAAGAAACGAATTGAGGAGTTAGCCAGTAGCCAAGAGAGTTTCTTCGAGAATTGGGGAAATTCGTTTGTGAAGCTTTCTAGCATGGATGTTAAGACAGGTGATGAAGGAGAGATTAGGAGAATTTGCACAGCTATCAACGGATGAAGAGGAAAGAAGATATGCAGAGTTGAGAGTTTTGTTTTGTGTGAAGCTTACTTGTATGATCTTTATTATAACATTAGGTATTTGATCAATTTTTGCTGTAATAATTTGCAGAGGATACTAGGATGAAGATAGTATTGTTTGAAAGAAATGAGATGCTTATTTCTCACGAGCCAACACTTAATACAAATAATTGGAGATTGCCCATACTTCAATTCATATAGGATAGATAGGGGCAGTTTTCCATGCTTTTAAAGCCTGGAGAAGCCTTCTGTATTCCTTCCGGTGGATTGGTCGGATTAGGAGCATTCATCGATCCAATCTTCCCTTTTGCCAGCATTATACATAGGTAGACCTGTACTTATCAGTTATAATTTTTAAGTCAAAACAGTTTCTAACATGACATCAAAGTGCTTTATTAATTTGGAGGTTGTCTTCAAGCATCCTCACAATTATCTATCTGTCTCTTACTTATTAATCATGTTTTTTTTCTCTATTATAAATCTAGTCCTCTTGCAATCTTCAATTGATATTTATCATTACTTGCAAACGACTTAATGATTACAGATTTACCTTGACAAGAGACCTGAAAATCGGTGTTTCGGCTGGACCTGAGAAGAAGTGTTTCTCCCCATGCTCGTCAACAATTTCTCGGGTATTCTGAACAATGCAAGCATGCAAGGCTCATTGAAACATAGGAAGTAGGGCAGCATGGCTTGATCTATATACAGCAGGAAAAGCCCCTATTCGCATGCTCCGTAGCACAAGGATGGAGACACACGAGATGGACATATATGGGCAGGATCCATGAGGTTCTTTAGGAGTACGATGTGATCATACGTAACCACAAGGATGATGGAGACAACTTGAACGCCAGGGCAAGCTAAGTTCTCTAGCCAAGGTAATTTTTTTGGGCTACCAGAGTTCTTATCTGACATCCATAGACAACTCCTTGCTCACCTCATAAGGCTCATATGTTCTAAGACAAGCAGGTAGAAGAATTTTACCTCTAGGAAGCTGTAGTAAAAACAAGAAAGGCACGGGGTGATCCAGAAAAACATATGAAAGACTGAACTACAAGAGGAATCAATGGCAGGAAAGTACATGAAATACTCTGGCTTTGAGCCTCCAAAGACATTACCTATCTGGGAAGACTACAAAAGAGAGGAGAGAATCAATGACGAAGATACTCGTGCAACGTACAACTATATATAGATGAGAAGTAACGATGGAAAAAGTGCAAAATGCAAATAAATGAACGTTTATACAGAACATTTAGATAAAGTTAATGACTTCAAATTTTCATATTTTTTATACTCAGCTAAACAAAAGCACCATAAAGAATCATCACCACAAATCATTCGCTGTGCACAATTTCAAAGGAACATCCAACTAAGCCTCTTTTTTTTTTTTTTTTTTCATTTTCCACAACGAATCACTCATTACACCATGAAGCCCCCATGGATTCAGTAACTGGAACCAAATAATTATGATCATTCACACCCACAAAACCAGACTCTAGCCAAATATATGCGAGTGTCTTGAATGTCAAGAAAGAAGTTGCGCCGCTTTGACAAAAACTCCGGACAACCTTGCAAGCATCACCAAAAGATACCTGAGAGAAAACAGTATCCATTCTCTTCAGTACAATTGAAAGCCATATACCAATTCCAGCTTCTTTATTTTTATTTTATTTTTTTAGAAGAACGAAGATAAAATTATATTAATAAAAGAAGAAGAGGACTATGCAATGGCAAAGTACCAGAAGTACTCGACACCAATATCAAAAACCAACATTCACACAAACCATTGCCAATTCCTCTACAAGTCATAAATGTTAATAACATTAAGATGGATACTAACATTGTTTATTCTCAAAAAAAAAAAAAAAAATACCCTCCTCCCAAACTAGAACAACCAATCCAAGTTGCAGCAGCAAGCTTGGAGGACTCCCAAACAGCAAAGACTCTTTAGAGATGTTATCAAATACTCTAGCATTCCTCTCCTTCCAAAGGGTCCAAGCTAGAGTGAGGGAAACAATATCCGTTAACCTCCTAAGAAACCCGAACCCCTTCTTCAAAGCAAAAGAATTCATCAAAGACTTGGGGTGAGGTGAAGGAACTGAGCATGAAGTTTTCCCACAAGCTTTTAAATCAAATCAGAAATGTATATGAAGAATGAGAGAAAAGGCAGAAGCAGAGTTACCATTCAATCTTCATAATCACCAGCATTCTCCAATAAGTAGTTTGCAGCCAATTCCTCATCACGGTCACATGCTAAAAATGCCTCAATAACACGTGGTCTGTCAAATCCCATTACTACAAGCTGAATTGGAAAAAATTTTGTTTAAGAACAACTTCAAATCCAAGGGAAGAAAACAAAAACAGAAAAGCCAGGAAAGCTGCTTACCCGTTCAATGGCTGCCTGCTCTTCCACAGTCACACTGACTGCAAGAGGCATATCTTGTTCAGGCTGCTCAAACAAATCTCTGAGGGAAACAAAGGAAACAGATGCTATCAGTAAATGAGTTGTTGTCTCGACTTTACAAGAAAAACAGCAACTAATCTGCCGTTTTACTGGTGTAGTTCCAATTTCATTCAAGGACAAAGCACAAAAATGCTGAAGACTTCAAGAGATGAAACAATAGCAAGGGCATTACAGCCAAAGAAAACACTGCAACACACAACAATGGGTGTGCGAACAATATAATTTGTTGAATCAATCCTTCATCACAATTATTCGATTGATTATTTCACTATTCAAATACATTTATATAATATAGATAATGGAAATAAAGCAATTATAACTATATATACAGTACCAGAAAAGTAAAAAAGGAGCAAACCCAAAATATAAAAATTGGAGCATTGTGTGGTAAATGAACTTTAAAAAAAAAAAAAATAGATGATGATAATGAGTACGAGGATAAAAGAAATAAAAGAGTGACATCTACAACTACAATGCCCTCTATAAAAGATCAAAAGAAGCCATCTTGCAATCTCAGAGAATACTTGTCTTCTTGACTAGCAGAGTACAAGAGATAAAAAAAAAAAATCCAAGTTCCAGAACAAGAACCATCATGGAAACCAAAAAATTTATCCATTAGAAAAGAAAAATGACAGATTATATACTTGATAGGAAAAAACCCTAAACAAAAAAGAAAATTTTACTTTCCATTTCATAAGGCATCTGCACATTGACTAGCCACTGTCTAAGGAAAATTCCAGACACTTCTTTTTAATTATCCAAAAAAAAGTGCAAGTATTTTCCTCTCAATGAATAAGTGACCAATGAGATGGCTGCTAATTTACAAAACATACAGTTCAATATTTTCCTAACCAACGTGACGACCTATTGGAAAACCACGATCAAGCTACCAAACCTCATGCTCGCCCAAACATTGCACAGTTATAAATAAATTTAATTTGAGGAAATCTAATTTGAAAGAAATAAGTTTTGAGTGAATCAGATCACAATGTTGTAATATCACATTTATATCAATGATTAAGCAAAATCTCACTCATATCTCATTATATCAAGAAATATAACAATATGATTGGGAAAAGTTTTTCTTGAGTTGAATTGGGTGACACAAGTTAGTTGATGCCAACTGGTGCAACTATCTTAGCAGTCTCACAAATAGGGATTGAACCCTTGGCTCATGGTTTGATTTGACATGAGATATGCAATCTTGAGTTCATGATCTCAACCACCACTTACCTATCAAAACAAAATTTTTATTAAAAAAAAATTTCATACAACTATATTTACTAAATATCTAACGTTAACAAGCGCAATGATAAAGAGAATATCACTTTTGTTGATAAAAACAAACTACATGGTATTTTTTCACAGCAAAACCAACCAAAAACCTTAAAAACAAATGTTTGATATAAAGTAACAACATCAAATCCTCATCTTGCATGTTGCGGGTCCGCTGAACAACTCGTGTTCTAGCATTGGTCATTATTTGGAACCACACATTTAATAAAAGTACCCCCAAAACTGCTCTCACAAACTCAATCCACATCCTTTCTTTTATTTATGTTCTAATAAAAGGAAAACGAGCATTTCCACCTTTTTTGGTTTTTCATCCTAAGAATCCAGAATAAAATAGACCATGTGCATGCACAATTGCATAATTCCATGCATAGATCTAAAAGGTTTACACAATTCCAAAACCCTAATATTGCATCCCAAGTGATTGTAACTTAAAACTACAGAAAAAAAAAAAAAGATTCAAACTAGGACCATTAGCATAAATAAAAACATAATCATGGTTGCCTTTTCTACTATTGTTGCAATAACTCAATAACGATTAAGATTTAAGAAGAGGATAAAAAGCATACAACGAGAAAATATTCGGTAAAAAGCCCTACTAAAACAAAATAAATTAACAGCAATTTCATCCGCTCCCATACACTTTCATGCCTTGGTTCAGAAAATTTACACACAAAAAGTAATTAGGAGGTAAATATCCCAGACTAAGTCCAAATTCATTAACACATACAACCCAAATCTATGTAAAGAATCAAAGACAAAATAATATGCTCTAGTGTTATTTTAGGTCTTCTCCTGCATCTATCATAACCGTGGATTATTTAATAGGTCGCTCTTCCTAACTAGCGCATCCCATGGTCCGTGTTGTATGTATAACATATCCAAACCACCTTATACTCAACTTAACAAGCCATTTTCTAACATGGGATCATCTACATGAATTTGCTTCCTCCGTTCTAAACCCTCAAGGACTAAGTCGGCCCATATATTACAAGTAGTCAAATCTTTTTTCAATTATTTCTATTCATGTTCTTTTACGTCTTCTTGTCTTTATTATTACCATTGATAGATAAATTTAATTTCACTCCTTGGTATCTTTGGCTTTCAATCTTGATCTTACTAATCTTGAACCATTTTGATTCTAAAGCCTCTCTCCAAACCTCTACCTTAGCATTTAGTCCAACTTTAGTATCATCAATTAGCAGTTTAGCACTATATCATCAACAAGGTAGATCCTAGGTATAAACCTACAGTAATTGAAAACTCACTGTTTCTCCTACTTCGCTTTTACTACGGTTATCACCCATCATACATATTTTTCATCAAATCAATGTACCTATTTTTAACTCATTTTTTTTCCTGAAACCCACTATACCACATCTAAGTACTCTATCACAGGCTCTAAATCAATGAAGACAGTGTAAAGTTCTTTCTTCTTATTCACCCAATACCTGTCCATCAATCTCCTTAATCAATAAATAACACCATGGTCGATCTCCCGGGTATAAATCCAGATTGATTAACTGACACCAAGTTTTCAGCTCTTACTCGATTCTCTATTACTCTATCCTACAATCTCATCGTATGATTCAACAATTAATTCTTGTATGATTTACACAATTTTGAATCTCACTTACTGATGTTTTTCCTTCAATATTGGGGATTCTTTTAATTGAAAAATCCATATTCCACAAAAGCTTATAATATAAAGTATTTCTTTTTCTCTGTAGTTACAAAGATAATACATGGACGAAATCTGCAAATCATTTATCAGTTCAGAAATTGTTCAACACCGGGCAATTTGGTACAAAAAGTTAGGTTGCATTTGCATTTACTTCAACATCATAGATATTTGTAATTCAGTAAATAACAAATGCAATATATGGCAATTCATTAAACTATGCATATTATTTAGTAGATATGAATTTATTCTCGAGTCAGTTCTCAATTTTCAATTAAACAGATGGTTGTTCTAGAGTGATGAGCTTCAGAAGGAGAAACGTTAAATTTTATCTTTCTCAAACTAATCCATTCCTTTCCTTCAAAGGTCTCTTTAAGTACAATCTCAAAAATTTTCATAGTGCAAGAATGAGGCCTACAAAAGTTTAATTCAATACAGCAATTTAAATAGAGTTAACTACATGAAAAAGTTTGCAATCCAACTGGACTGCAGCAATGAGGGAAGCAACGTCAAGAAGCTCTTTTTGTAAGATAAAACTGGCTACAACATTACATGTGTAAAAATGTAAAACCATTTTTTCCTCTTTAGACCAAATAAAAAGTGGAAGGCATACCCCTAGACGGCTGGACCAAATAAGAAAATATAGATCCTAATCATTTTTAGTGACCAAATGATAAAAGCAATCGTGTGATTTAAAGCTTACCCTTCGGCACCATCTAGGGGTTCATTTATTAGCTGAAGAAATTCTGCCTGGTGATCTTGAATCAATCTTAGAAGTTGAGGATTCTGCTTGCTGAGCTCCTGAAGCATTGGCTGGAAAAAAAACAGGAAGTTTTAATTTTTAAACTCACAAGTGCAACAACGTAATTTAGTACCTCCACAAGAACAATTACAGACCTGTAGGATTTGTGGATTTGCTTGCACCATTGTACGCAATGCTTGAAACTACAAATCACCAAAAAAAAAATCCAATCAAAATATAAGCATTCATAACAAATTTGTTCATATTTAGACCCAAAAAGAACAACTTAACAAAGTACCCACTAAATCACATATACAACATGCAACCAGGATTTACAACTATGCTATATGCAAACAGAAGTCCAAAAGACCTGACTTATTTACTTTCCTCCATGCATACACACATCAATGCTTTTTCAAAATCAAGAACTTTTGTATTTTTAACAGAAAATGCATCCATCTTATACATCATGGTAAGGAATTACAGTGGCAAGATTAGCTAACCAACAATTAAGCTCCAAAAACATGATTTTATCTTTAAAGAAAAGGCATGGATAACTATAACAGGAACACACCTGCTGATTATTTCTAAGAAAATCCAGGGATCCGTCTCCACCACCAGAACCAGCATTAAGTGCCTCCTGAAAAGAAAAGAAGAAAAATTAAATTAATGAACATGAAGCAGAAAAAACAGAGTACATAAGCCATGCAAAATTAACCGCAGAGGCAGACCTGTGGAAACATGTTCAAAGGAGATGAGTTAGGCACTCCAGAAGGTGCAGCTCCTGCTGCACCTGTTTCAGTCGTGGGGTTAACTCCACCAGCTTCCTGCCTTGAAGAGAAATGAGGCACTGGCACAGCAACCTCTGCAGATGGTGGAATACCCTGAAAAAAGAGACACACTATATCAGTTACTGAATACTGACGATAGAAGCATATTCTACGCTATCTAAAAGTTAAGCCATACAGAGTATAAATAGTCAACAGCTCGCTCTGGGTTGTTATAAGCTGCACGAAGTGCACGAGTGACAGTCTCCTTGTCCCAGTTACCACCACCCATATCCATTAATTGCTGAATAATCTGCTCAATATTGTTTGCTGCAACCAAATTTGATGCAGCTTGTCCATAGGCATCAGCACTTACCCTGCAAAATATTAAATTTCAGTTTCTTTGCAGGTTATGAGTCTTATGACTTATGTGGCCAGACCATTTAGAGTGCAACAAGATAAAATTTGGTAATAACACATTAATAACTTCAATCCTACCAAATCAGCCTCATTCTCTAGAATATAGATTAATTTAAAGTCTGTGAAGAAGAAATGGGTAGATATATATAAGAAAAAAAAACCCTTAAAAAAATTCAAATAACATAGTAGTTCTGCACCCTAAAACTAATTTGGTTGTACAGTATACTCACCCAAACATTGCCAGGGATAATGCATTTAGAAAAATTAAGGTAATAACTTATTAGAATCATAATCAACTATTCATGTTGTTCATGTATATTTTCTCCACCCTGGGCAATTTATATACATGCATAACAAATGGTCAAACACACGAGATCTAGCATTTTAAGTCTTTCAGTTGAGAAAGGACGTCCGATGGGATCTAACAGAAAAGAATAATCAGTTTATTTAAGGAGTCCATACTCAGTTATTGGATTGTCAGAAACAGGTGCAGAAGTCACTGGAGCCCTGAAAAATGAGAAACCATGAGCTTATATAAGCTGAATCAGCCGATTCAATGTAATATTTCAGAATTACAAGAAAACATATAGCATCAACTCACGGAGCCTGTGGAGTAGCTACAGTTGCAGGAGAGGGAGTAGACACTGGTGCAACTGCTGGTGCAGTTGTGGCAGGCTGTTCAAGAAGATATTCAAAATTTAATCAGAAAAAAAAAAAAAAAAAACACCGAAACAGATGCATCCACTAAGCACTAGAATGACATAGTTACCTGAGCAGATGAGGCACCAGCTGAACTTAAATTTTTGCTCTGTAGAGGTAGTTAATAAAAGAATGAGTCCGTGTGGAGAAAAATGCACAAAGAAAATAGAAAGACAAAGTAGATATCAAAAGTAAGCAAATGGAAATACAATTTACACCTACTAAAAGATTTAAAGGAAAGCAAGCAAAAACACATAAAAGTATATTATTTATACCCAAAACATTATGCTTTTGAGCCCATTCTTGTACAATACATAAAGTTATTTTATTATAGAAGTATAAATCTTCATCTTAAATCTGCTTTTGCGAAGTGTTATTGCATATCTTTAGACCAAGTCAGTCCTAAGCCCAGATAAAGGAAGGTTGAATTGGATAGCTGACAGCCAACACAGAATTTTGTCAAATCAACTAAATCAAACTACAGGAAGGGCTAGCATGTCAAGAATCGACTTTGCCCTTGATCAAGCGGATTTGAGGAAACGGATTCATGTAGCCAAACCCATGTAGTTAAAAAAAGGCTTAGCTGAGTTGAATTAAGTTGAGTATATATCTTCATCTTGATTGCTTGTTTTTGAAATAATTTTGATCCAACCCAAACAACTAATCCGAGAAACCTGGGCTGCAATTCAAACGAACTAGATTTGACTCCAAGCTTAAGCTATTATTAATATGCTAAACCCAAGACCAATGTCAAACCAAGCCAAACAATGGTTATATCTTACAAATTCCAACTCAAACCTATAAGAGTGAATCAAAGAGCCAAGTGAGTTGGATGAGGTTACATTGCCAGGCACAATAGGTATCATTAGTCGAGACTCAAAATCATAATTATTTTTGAAGAAAGGAAAGATAGAGACGAGAATTTCAAAAACTTTAACCAAAAAAAATAGTTTATTAGAAATTAGAGCTAGCGAGATGTGGTTTTTACCTTATTATCTGACATTATTGCTTCAAATCTAGCACTCAAGAGGGGGGGCATGCTTTTTGTTAAACATAATTATGGAAGGATAGATAAAGGCATGCATTTGGGGAAGTGGATGGGGAGACTAATGAGCTCAAAGCCATATTTGATGAGTGCAATTATCAAGAGATGTGCAGATTAGGGATTGTAAATTGTCCTTTCTAGTAAAATATCCCTGATATAGCCATTATGAATCTATGACCTCTACAAATCTTTAATCATTCTATAACATTTGTTGGCTATCCCAGCTGCTTGTATTTCTTTAAAAAAATTATTTTAGGCGTCAACGAAATAAAAGAATACACCGAGCCCAAGCTTTCATGTATAAAATTAATCAACAAAGAATTTTTTATGAATTAATACACAATAAAAGATGATAGATTTTTTTATTTTTTTTAGAGAGAAACAAAGATTTTATATAAATAATAAGAACAATACAACATTAAAAAGACAATAGATTATGCATATACAAAGGGTTAACAACATAAAGATACGGGGGAAAAAGGTAATGAATAATGATATGTTATTCGGATATTTTGACCCGACTTAGCCCTCAATAGAGGGGAAGGGAAGAAGCGGATTCATGTAGCCGAACTCATGTAGTTGGGAGAAGGCTTAGTTGAGTTGCGTATTTGAATATGTTGGCATCTTTTAAGCCAACTTTGTTATAACAATGTCAACTATAGAAAGTTTGATGCAGGACACATACATGATACATCCATATCCCAAATCTTATCAACAAAGGCATTTTAAAATCTCAAAATAAGTAGACTTTTATTTGGAGTTTATTTCATTATTGACGTTTTTGTTCCATTAGACATCTAGATAGGAGTTTGATTATGGAATTTGAGTCCAATCTGAATTAAGATCAATAATTTAGGTGGGAGTCCAATTCCTTGTTTAAAATTATGTAAATATCATTAGGTTGTAATTTGAAGACACATTAAATTACAAGTAATTATATCCTCCATAATTATTTTTGTCCATGTTATTAAGGGTCACTCTTCCTCTACATCTACCATTATCGTGGATAGTTAGTAGGTCACTCTTTCTAGTAGTGATGATAGAGGTAGAGAAAAACCTAAAATAACATGATCAAAAAATTTAAACTATAACTACTTGTAATTTAAAAGTTGACTTAACCTTGATCGAGCATAGTGGAAAAAGTGAATTTATGTAGTTGATTCCATGTAGTTGGGAAAAGGCTTGGTTGAGTTGAATGACATATAAATGGAAGTTCATTTTGCACCTTACCTTCATCTCTTCACCATAAAAGTTGTCCCTCACTTAAAAAGGATACACATATGGAACATTCTACCTAAATACAGTTGCCAAAAATAAAAAAAGTTGCGCGCCTTTTGAGAGGTAGTCACATTTCACGAGTGAAATACAAAATTTTAAACCATATTAGGATAATAACAATCTAAATGTACATGATAACATAGAGTACCTTAGGAATTGGGAAATACAACGTCTAGGCAACAACTCATCCATCTCCTACGCCAAACTCAAGGCAAGCAATGGGGCTCTTTGATTTTTATTTTTATTTTAAATTTCTAGGGGTCAGTGTAAATCTATATAATGTTTTTTTTCCTTTTACCTATGATTTTGTATAGCTTAAACATTGATGTAGCTTTAATTTCAGTGTTATCCTTTCCATTTTGCAAGTTACATTTTTCTTTTTCCTATTTCTAGGTTTGATTTTCCATTTTCTTTTTGTTATATTGTTGCAAATATTATTCTTTTTTTACAAGTATTACACCAAACATAACTCTTTAAATCGTTATGCTTTCATTATTAGCCAATTTATTATTTCTTAATATGTTTTTCTTAATATACTTCATTTACACAAGAGTTTATTTCTAACCCCACCTACATATCTTCTCCCACTCCAACACCCCCCCCCCCTGAATTGACATAAAACTCTGAACAATGGTTAATAAATCATGCAATCTTCGATCAAGTGCCCTTGGGAGGCGATAGCGCAAGTGACCACCATATAGCCCACAACATAGCCATGCAAGCCAACACACAACAGTGAGAGATTGTGATTTGAGGCACATTGTTATCGCACAATTGTGGGGCTCAAAGCGAATTAGGGTTGAAGAAGATAAGCCTAGTGTGGACTTAAATATAAGGGTGTGGTTAGTGGTTTCAACGTCTTCAACCACAACGATACTCATATCAACCCAACCTGATGCACCAAGCTTGGTGGTCCCAAGGTGCGATCACAAGGCTTCAATTAATGGCAGTTAGGAAAGCAAGATGTGAATTGATAGAGGTGAAGATGAAGAATATTTGAAACATTTCAATTTAGAGAGGAGGTTAAGAAAACAAAGGAATCCCATCGAGTAGCAGAAGAAATCATAAGAAATAAGACATTAGAGGAAGAAGAGAGGACAAAAACCCTTCCTTGCTATCTCTTTCACTTATTTTTTTCCTTGTTTTTGTCTTTTTTTTATTCTTGTTGACCCTCTTTGTGACAATAGGATGTATGACTACAAGATGTGTGTGGAATAAAAAGTGATCTAAAAGGTAAATTAGTGATGAAGAAAGAACTTAGCAAATCAGAAGCCGCTTATTTAATGAAATTAATTTAAAGTAAAAGAAGAAGACAGAGGTAGGATTGAAGGAAGAAGATAAATAAGAAGAAGCAGCAAAAGAGGATGCATAAAGGTACATTTTGTTGCTTCCATTCCCCAAATCCCTCGTCTTACTACTATTTTTTTCCTAATCAACTTAATTAAAGCTTCAAATTCCAATACTATGGGTATGGTAAATAAACAAAGATTTATAATTTTGTATTTGTTATTTTTCGTCTTACAATTTACATCCTAACTTCTCTACAACAAATTTATTTTAATGTTATTGTTTTACATATTGAGCTCCTTAACTTAACTCTTATTCTATAATTTCCTATTTCATACTATTTTTTACAACTTTTATAATTTTTGCCCATGCCATCTATATGTAATTTTGTAGAATAATATTATACTTTCAATGCTTATTACATATTATATTGAACATTATAACATTTTGATTATCAAAAATTTAACAAAAATAATAATAATAATAATAATAAGTTATTTATTTTTTATAATATTAATTTTAAAATTAAACAAAAAACCCTATCTCATTTAATAAATATTTATATTTACATGAAATGCACATGAATGGCCACCGGTATCTTAGAATGTAGTAGGTCACAAACCTAGATAAAAGAAAAGAGTTAAGTCAGGTACCTAACAACCAACATAAAACTTTTTTCAGATCAACTATAACATGAATATACTAAATCAAACTACGCAAAGGGCTAGAACGTCCCCATTAAGTGTGTCAAATTAGCCCTTGATATAGTCGAATGGCAAAAACATATAATGTAGTTGAGACAAGGCTTAGTTGAGTTGAATTGAGTATATAAGAGTTCATTTCTATGTTATGGAATATGTATGAAACTATATATATACAAGGTTTATAACTTTATATAGGAAAATACTAACTAATTATTTACTTATGGAACTATAAATAAATATTATTTGTAACCCATTGGCCTCACCCAAGCAACACACAACTATTGCTTTACCAAGATGGAGTCAATACGCCAAGCATCACTTTGATGTCTTGACAACATTGATGAAAACACAACTCAAGCCTACAAATCCTTAGGACTAATGCATCTTATTATCTCCATATGCAAAAGTTGTCAAAGAACAACAATAGCTAAACAAAAAAAAAAAAAACAATAATTAAGAGAAGGAACCTGATATTTTTCAAAAACAAGAGATAGTTTACCTTGCTAAGCATCACAACAAGAAAACCATCTTCACTGACTTTGTTTTCCTCCAATGTACTTTCATCCTTCAAGACCTTCCCATTGTGAATAAGTAGTTGTTGCCCACATGGATAGTTGTCTTTACCCTGGACATCTTCAATATTCTTCTTTACAGCCATAATCTGGTACAAATATTTTTGGTCAATAAACTCAGTGGCACACAATTCAAGAGTGACCAAGCAAGAAAATACCAAAATACTAGATCTTGTATATAAAGGCCATCGTCATTTAGACAAATATCGTGCCTGCAGGCTAATCTACACTTAAAAATGTAAAGGAACCATATATGGTGAAGCAATATCACAATGAGCTGTGCAGAGAGAAAATTGGCACAAGCAAAAAAAAGTTCTTGAGGGGAAGAAAATGTAGAGGAAATAAGAGGAAGAAACAACATGGAGCTCCATCTTCTAATAATCAAAGCAGGTCAGTGGACTAGGGTTCAAAAGTACACAATCATAAATCACACTTAAGAACAAGCAACTAGGTTCAAGATTTCCTCTCTGGAACACTTTCCATCAAATCTATACTTCTGTCAATTTTCAGTATCCGTCAAACAATTTGGTTCTCCATGGTCTTCAACATATAGCCCTAAATGTAAACAACATGAAAACAAATCGTTCAATTAAACCCGGCAGAAACCCAATAAATAATTTTTTTTGGGACGGGGATATGAATTATCAGAAAATAAACCACTGAGGATCTCTTGGTCCTCATAACCCATTTTCGTTATAACATTTCCACGAACGATAATAAGAAATTCTTTCTCGAATCACAAACAAAATGTACAACTTTACGCCGCCAACCAAACATGGCCATAAAGAGATCAAAAGAGAAACGAAAATTATAACGGGGAAAAAAAATAAAAAAAAGACAAACAAAAACATGAAGACCTTCCCTCTTCAAACTAAGAAAGTTCTCACCGTGCCTAGAATATTCAACACGAAATGCACATAATAAAGTGTAAGCCGTTAGCGCCTTGAAGAGATTTTACCCGCGCACTGCAAATGTTCTCTTCTACTAATAATGGCTAAATCACCAGAAAAAATAAAGAGTTTTTCCGTAATTCGAATTCAGTTCATTCCAGATGCGATTAACCTCGAAATCTCAAGGAAAACGAAAATTAAAGCTTTTTCAGATGCATTATTGGAGGGGGAGGACTCACCGTGTCATTTGGCTGAACCCGGATTTCAAAATGGCTACCTTTCAAGGTCTTGACGGTCAGCTTCATGTCGACAGAATTGCAGAAACTAGCAAAACCCTAAACGAAGAAGGAAAAAGAAAGGAACCCTAACACGCGCGGGAATTTCAGGGACCGAGACCAAATACTTTATTAGGTAAGGAAAAGGAAGTGAAAGAAAAAGCGGAAGGAGCAGCGAGTATTTATAAGAGGACGACGGTGCGAATCGAAATGCGAACGAAGAGCCACGACTCACGAGGCTTTTCAGTGAGTATTCCACACGGTCGACCCTAGGTGCGAATCATAGTCTTGTAAAAACAAATAAACAATGAATAAATATAACTAAGGGCCAAATGACATGATTACCCTTCAAAAAAAAAAATTTCACAAATACCGTTTCTTTAAAAATAATGTCACATTTACCACAATTTACTGTTTTTTGCACAGTCAGCGCATAGTCAGCGTGCCAAACAAGTGCCACGTAGGCGAGGAGTTAGAATTGTTTAGGGTTGAAGGGAAAAGACGTCTTCCCTTCACCTCTAATTTTTTTTTAAGTTTAAGGGAATGCGTCTTTTGAAAAGACGCCTTCCCTTCAAAATTTTTTTTTTTTTTAAAACGCCTTCTGTTTCAATTTTTATTTTTATTTTTTTCATTTCTGGAAAGTCTCATCATCTTCGTTTCTTCTTCTTCTTCTTCTTCTTCACTGATACTGAATCTCTCTGCAACTAGTATCATAAAAACTGGGGATCAATTCTTATGTAAGAACCGTTTGTTTCAAGCATGTTAATTGAAGATGCATCGTTCACTAATGCCTCCTTACAAATCCCCTATTTAAATTAAAATACAACAGTGAGAAGATCATATCCTTTACTTCTCTGCAAATATTCTATATGATTTGTGAGAATCTAGGTTGTTGATTTGAGGAATCTTTTTAATTTTTTCTTTCTTATTTTTTGCGGGCGTTGCGGGGCTTGAACTCATGACTGTCAAGCTTATATATATGTTTTATATATTGTTTTTATACCTTCCGCCTACATTCTTATAAGGAACCATAAATCTCTTTAATTACACTCCAGGAACCATAAATCTAACTTTGTTCTACGGCTGCAATCCTGATTATAGTGCGGTACGGTACCATTTCATACTCGATTTGCTTGCGATAAAGAAAGTGGCAACTATTATTTTCGAAATCCACCGCCGGAAGATGTGATTACTGGAATGGGATGTAAGTGGAGAATTGTGGTGCCAGTTGAAGAAGCAACGGTTCGGAGGCTTGAGGATGGTGAATCGACTGTGAATGATGTGTTGAGAGGTGGGTTTGTAGTGAAGCGTCTTGTAAACATCTCACGCTGCGAGGAATGCGGGGAATCTGGTGGGGTTTGTGGGTATGATCAATTGGTTTTGAAGCAAAGCACTTGTTTTTGGAATAACGAAGGGAAGGCGTCTTTCTTTTCAATTTTTTTTTTTTTTGTACAAGTGCAAGGGAAGGCGTTTTTTGAAAAGACGTCTTCCCTTCACTTAAAAAAAATTGCCACCTCCGCGCTGATATGGCGCTTGTTTGGCGTGCTAACTGTGCAATAAACAGTAAAATATGGCAAATGAGTCATTATTTGTATGTGAATGGCATTTGTGAAAAAAAAAAAATTTTGAAGGGTAATCATGTATTTTTCCCTATAACTAAGTGTGTGTATTTTTTTTTAAGGAGTAAAAAAATATACCGTGAATATTATTTTTCATTATACATTTACTTTTATTTTTCTTCTTTTCTCTTCTCAACTCTAAACTATATTGTCATTCTTCTTCCCTCGATCTACTTCATCGGTTCTTTTTCTTCTTCTTTTTCTTTTTCGATACTCGATCCACTGACATTTCATCTTCAATGACGCTGTCGTTTCCATATTTCTCCTTAAAAAACGAATCCTAACTCGAAGCACCTTCAAATCAAGCCTTTTTTGCTATTTTTGTGTGTTTTTTTTGTGTATTCTAGGTTTTAAAGGAAAAAAAATCGTAGCTAGTTCGGGCTTGCGTACTCGAACATATGACATAAGGTTCGGTCGGATTCGACCGAACCAATGACGACATTTTTCATTTGAAACCCATAATACACACACACAAAAATACAAAAAAATTCATTAAAGATTATTAAACTTCGTCCCAACTTGAATCATCCGCCATTATGATTTCAAATTGTGTGAATTAGGGGTGTTCATCAACCTAACCGAACCGAACCTTTTGGGTTGATTTAAATTGGGTTAAATAGGTAGTTTGGGTTGGGTTGAGTTCTAAAATACCTAACCCAATCTGTTTGGGTTGGATCACGGGTTCAACCCATAAAAAATCGAATAACCCAAACCAAATCGAACCTTAGTATTAGTCTCAAAGTCATAAATTTTACAATTATATATTTATGATTTAGAGCTTAGTAATTTTAAAAAAAAAACTTACTAATGCGGAGCTTAACAATCATAATAACTTAAAATTTTTTTTTTTTTGTCTTTTTTTGCTTTACTGTGTACTTGTGTCTTTTACTTATTCTACCTTATCCGTTCTTATGTGTGTTTTTCCAATTGTTCGATAAGAATCTTTAGTGTTTGACCATTGACACTTTTTAGCAATGTAAAAGTAAGCCCCTGTAACAAGTTATGTTCATATCCAGTTTTAAAGATGTAAACCAATAAGAGAATTAGATCATCATTATAAGCATGAGTTTCATAATCACCAATCTAAGTCATTGTAATAGCATACTATAAATATTGGGTAAAAGAAAATGGCCACCATAATTTACTTTGTAGCAATTATTTTGTAATTGTTCGAAGTTACTAAAATTAGGCCCAAGTTCAATCCGATCTACCGACCAAACTCAAAGTGAACCCAAACTATTTAGGTTGGGTTGGGTTTGATGATAGATTTGATTGGATTGAGTTTCAAATTTAGCAACCTGAACTGTTTGAATTGGGTTAGATTTTAGCCTCAAACTGACCCCATCTAACCCATGTACACCCCTAGTGTGAATATCGAATGTTTTAATTGCTTTGAGGTTTTTACGCATTTGAGGAAACTACTATAAAACATCTAAAAAATGACAATAAAATCTTATAAAGAGTGTTTATGTCACGACGCCCCTGGCGTAGGCTGACGTCATGACCGGCACAGCGTACTATACACTGTACATCCTCATATACAGTGTCAATAAGTAAATAAACAAATAAATAAGTGTGTGTTGGGCAGGTGAGACATTATTACTTAAGAAAATAGCGTTTAAAAAAAATGAAAAAAATTACTTAAGAAATATAATTATTTGGTTAGATGTGAGAAAACAAATCTTTACTATTGGTTAATTATTCAATTGGATGGTTATAACTTTTTTAAATTTAGTCAGTAAAGAATTTTTTTCCTGAAAAAAAGCTTTTTCCCACCCTTATTGGAGAAAATTATGATAAAAAGGTAAGAAGATTAATATTTTTTTTTTTTTTTTTTGCTCGTGTCTTTTACTAACCAAATGCGGAAAATTTTAACTTTTTTTAAAGAAAATCATAAATTTTTTCAAGAAAATCCTCGTTGTCTCATAAACCAAATGCGCCCTAGAGGTAACAAATGGGGTTTCGCCCCCCTTGCTATTACTGTGATATTAATGTTATATATTGTCATAAATCATTAGGATACGAGGCATAAGTTTACAAAATATAAAAAAACTTGATAATTGGCAAATACTTTTATAATGTTCAAAAAAGAGCTTGACATTTTTATAATAGATGATCAATTTCTAAATGTAGAGAAGAGACATTAATAATAGAATAGTACTGTATTTAGTATTACATATAAGCATGGAGCACTCTTCTTTGTTTTAGCTATTTTATCTCAAGATGTTGAGTTGACGTTATTATAAATCGTTTCACCTGAAGGTCATAATTGATAAGTAAAGGCTTGACAGTGCATATCAAACCATTATTATTATTATTTCATGATGAGACTTACAAAGGAAAAGAACGAGCAAATATCAATATTGTAAATAGAGAATATGTAAACTTAAGATATGTAACAAAATTAATGCTTTGATACCATGTTAAATGTTTTATAATAGACACAATGCTTCTATGTACATGTTTTATCCTCTCTTAAATTGCCTTAAGTGTAATGAACTAATTAAATTCTATTTGGACAACCGAAGATTGATTGTGGATATTGACTCTTCAATGATTCATAAGAATTAACCTTGTTGTGCATCTGTTTTGAATACATGCAATATCGAAGGCTATTATGTTTTCCAACTAG
This sequence comes from Paratinospora sagittata, assembly GCA_035771175.1. NCBI lineage: Eukaryota > Viridiplantae > Streptophyta > Magnoliopsida > Ranunculales > Menispermaceae > Paratinospora > Paratinospora sagittata. The sequence goes on from CM069611.1 coordinate 29,273,656, forward strand.
TTTCTTAAAAAGTGCATCTTATACATCAAGTAAGATTATCACAAGGAATAAAGATGGCTCTTGCTTTTACAAGTATCATTTATTTCAACCAAAATGATATGTATGGTCATCATAGGTGGCAAAATGGGCCTAGATTTGTTTGTTTGTATTTGTCCTACTCATTTTAAAAGTAGTACAAACATTTTTTTTTAAAATAATTTTAGGGTTGGGTACAAATAAAAATATGTCAATTTTAAACACCAAGCCAAGTTCGAACATAAACTTAAAAAAATCAGGTACCCAATTCTTACTTAATATAAGGTGTAAAATTAATATTTTACATATATTTTAATATCAAGATACTTATAACCTAGCTTGGAAGAAAGCTTCAAATCTTTTAATTTTCTCTTTATTTCACGTTTCACAAATATTATTCCACTCATATTCAACAACAATAATAAATTGACTTAACAACTACTATAAAAAATAAAAGAAATGTACAAAAAAATGAACAAAATCGAGCTACCCATGCAATTTAAAAATAATAAGAACGAACATTTACTCTCTATTTTTTAAACTGAGCTAGAGCTCTTGCCCATGTATGGTTTTGGAAAAGAATTAAACCACTTTAGGTTTATTGTATGGAGTTTTACCATGTATTTTAATGACTTGATTTCATGATAACTTGGTGTTCGAACGACAACTTTTACTGTTGCTTATATTTGATTATCTTACTGCCATACTCTGGCCACCTTAGCATGGAAGTATCAGTTAAACGGTGATAATATATTAATGTCAATCGACATTCAAACTCAGCATAAATAACATTACTTTCTTCTTTTATAAGTGAAGGAATGTAGCAAACCTAAAATATTAAGAACATTAAAACAAGTTGACGATCCGATAGCATAACAGCATTAAATAGTTTAAGATATGAGTTAAACTTGCAAAAGACTCGAATTTGACCACATCAGTTTTCCAACAAAATAATTAATCTTTTTCTAATTTATATTTTTATTCTTTTATACTACATCAAAGAACACGCAAATATTGGATTCTCCGGTAGCGGATCCGGTTCCGAGTCAGGTTCCCCGACCGTATGCTTTTCTCGCAACCTTTACAGCTTTACTTCATCAATGACTGACTTTCCAGTTTCCACCTTCCCTCGTCTTCTTCTCTGTTAGACTTCCTCTGCAAGTAACTTCGTTGCAGAGCAGAAACTAATTAAGCAAAAAATGAACACTAACCCCTACACCAGTAAGGTTTTCACGGCACTAAAATCGAAAGAAGATCATTTAAACACGATCGAACAAGTTTCATCGTCACTTCCAACCGATTCGAAATCAGTAACGATCGGTTCTTCAGTGATTCCGGCAGTGAACAGATTGCAAGACATATTTGCGCCATTCGGATGCTTATCGAAGATCAAGTTGCCTCAAGTGGTAGTAATTGGGAGCCAAAGCAGCGGAAAATCTAGTGTTCTCGAAGCTCTGGTTGGACGGGACTTTCTTCCACGGAGTTCGGATATTTGCACTCGGAGACCTCTTGTTCTGCAGTTGGAGAATCGGTGTTGTCAGTTCGATAAAGATGATAGGAGGGAGTGGGGAGAGTTCTTGCATTTTCCCGGAGAGCGGTTCTATGATTTCTCATCAATCCGCCGAGAAATTCAGGTAGCGTTGTGTAATTTTTTGTTTTTTTTTTTTTTGGTTGATGCTTAGGTTCAGTTTGATTTTACATTTTCGAAAAGATTTGTTTATGGAAATTCTGACTAAGATGTTCATTCAGTGAACATAATGGTGTAGTTATACTTTTTGCAGTTAAAATAACATTTTTGCTTAGTTTCAAAGCCTGTATTGGTACTTGCAAAAAAAAAAAGAAGAAGCTTGTATTGGTGAACTGCACTTGATGTGTAAATGTTGCGACTTAATAGTGTATTAATTAATTTATTTACGATTGAGAGAGGAAGGTTGTTCTTTACGAAAGTTGTAATCCGAGAAGGAATTGAATGCAATCAGTGATTTGAAGTTTAGAAAGCCCTGAAAAGGAAATGTACCGGTGGATTTAATGGTTGATATTTCTGTTTCAGGTAGATCGGAGGAGCAAGTTGATGTTTTTGGATTTAAGAAAATTTCTGAGGTTCTTGGGGATAATATTGAAATGCAAGGAATGGAAGAGATATAGAACTTTTCTCAAGCTAAGAGAGAGAGGATTCGGAGAATGAAGAGATGCTTTACAGGGGGCGATTCTTAAGATCAATTATCATATTATGTATTGATCTTGTGTTCCCTTATTTTACACTCTGAATTAGACTCGACAATTGCGCCAACACTGTCTATTGAGGAGTCCTTTTAGTCTTCAAAACACAATAGAATAATTCTATTCTTTTGTGCACCTTGGTCATATGATGAATTCATGCAAGTCATATAACAAAGATAAGCGTAGGTCTGTGAAAATGATCTAGGGGATTAAATTCTTTGATATTAGGAGGAATACTCACGATATATTTGAATGTGTTATCACTTCTATATACTTTTAATGTGGTACGTGTAGAAATTAGGGAAAGAACACAAAGTGTCCGTGGTGCAGTTGTAGACTAGGAATTGCTTTGTCAAATGGCATAGTGCGATTTCCGAGTGATATCTAACTGTCAGCCCATCATCCTTTGTTTTTATAGTTTGGATCGAAAGAGAGATGGATGCTCTCCAAACAATTAACTCCAATTTTGTTAGGAGGATGGGTGCTACCTTAATCTTGTTTTTTTTTTTTTTTTAAAGGTAAGTGTGATAGGATTTGAACTTATGACCTCAAGCTCGTGCATCATGTGTCAATTATTGAGCCAAGGGTTCAACTCCATTAAGTTTGTTTTTGCTGGCCTCTTCCTGACCATTTTTTGAAATTTTGTTTCCCTTTCCATACTGCTTTTTGTCTGCAAGGCTGTCAACAACTCAGGTGTTTGAAGAGACCTGCACCCATTTCTGATTCAATCCTTTGTTGGGTTTAATGTTAATGTCTTTCTTATTGTTCAGCTCATCAAGTTTGTGGAAATCCAGCTATGAGTTTCTGAATTAGTTTCTCAATGTTGCAGGCGGAGACAGAAAGGGAAGCAGGATTCAACAAAGGTGTCTCAGACAAACAAATCCGCCTTAAAATTTCATCCCCCAATGTTCCTAATATAACTCTTGTTGATTTACCTGGAATTACTAAGGTTCCAGTTGGAGATCAGCCTAGTGATATAGAAACAAGAATAAGAACATTGATAATGTCCTACATCGACCACGAAACATGTATAATATTGGCTGTTACTCCTGCAAATTCTGATTTGGCAACCTCTGATGCACTTCAGATGGCAAGGGATGCTGATCCTTCTGGTATGCTTTATTATATTCTAATATCTTCAACATTAATCTCATTCCCTCTCTTAGTTATTATTTAAAATCATTGGCTTATTATTGTAGTTTACCTACTGGAGCACTGCACTGACATGTAATTTATCATTAGGTTCTCGGACTATTGGTGTAATCACAAAGGTGGGACGGCCCTTTAGACTAAAGCTAAGATTTTAAGTCTTTGATCTCATGTTTTCTTGATTGCATACTTAAGAAGCAGGCATTTTTATCTGCAGCTGGATATCATGGACAGGGGTACCGATGCTTGCAATTTTTTGCTTGGAAAAGTAGTTCCTCTTCGCCTTGGTTACGTTGGTGTTGTAAACCGAAGTCAAGAGGTAAACGTTTTAAAATTTTAGTATGATTTTAGTTGGGTATGAGGTTGTAATCTACAAATGCAATGCCTTAAGGATGCTTCTAATATATTCTAATGCACATATGGGAATTGCAGAAGTACAAAAATATTAATGAAACATATTTGATTTTCAAATGTTTGCAGTTATCTAAAGATCATTTGTTACAATTTTTTGATGACTGAAAATAAGTCTAATTTGTTTCTGTCTGACTTCATTTTTGTATTATAGGACATTAATCAAAACAGACGCATTGCAGAAGCACTTGCATATGAACAGAATTTCTTTTGCGATCATCCTGTAGATCCCCTTATCTCAAATGCTTAATCTTTACTGGAATTTATGTTGTTACAAACTTTTCTAACATCATTGGTCTATCATAGGTATATAACAGTATTTATGATCGTTGTGGCATTCCTCAACTAGCAAAAAAGTTGAATCTGGTTGGTATGCTTTACCTTTGTTCAATAATACTTGTTACCTGTCAAATTATTGTGGTTGTCTATTTGAATAAGCAGTAAACTTTATAAATGGTAGGCTTCTTCAAGATAACAAACTTTTACTGTCAAATGATTTTAATGTCATACAACATGGAAAATAATATTATCTGTTTGACAATAATTCGAAATAATAGAAAAAAACAAACTGCATATTTTATGAAATCATACTTGCATTGTTTTGTGGAAACATACTTGCATTTTCCATTTTCTTGAAGGGCTGGCCTTGGCCAATGATAAAGATTGCTCCCTTGTGATATGAAGGGCAAGGGTTCAAATTTAGAAATAGTCTCTTTGTGATGCAAGGGTAAGGATGCAAATAGTGACCTCCCCCAAACCCAAGAATGGCAGGAGCCTTGTGCATTGAGTACACCTTTTTATGGCATTATTCATTTTCATGTCTTATTATTTGCTTCAAGCCCTTTCTCAGTTTTCAGAACCAGTATAGAATTTCTATTTCGTTGGGATACCATTTAAGGATGTGTCTCATTTGGAAAGCACATATTCCTTCCAATGTTAAAATATTTGGGTGGATGATGGCCTACAAAAAGATCAGTACTTGTGATGTTCTTTAGGGGTGGTTTTCGAGCTTGTTGTTTTTTCCCAACTGTTGCGTATTTTGCTTACAAGAAGACGGTGAATCTATGGAGCATGTTTTCTTTCATTGCACATTTGCTAGGTTGGTGAGGGAGAAATGGGATTGGTCCTCCAAAGGCAGGTTGAAGATTGTGAGAAGTATTTCTAGTTAATCATTTAGGTGGTTGGTTAGGGAGATCAAAAGATGTTGGGAGAATTGCTTCTTTTGCAGTTGTGCGGTCTATTTGGGCGGAGAGGAACCTTAGGATGTTTGAGAATAGTTCCAATGATGCTAATTCAGTTTGGGAGGCCTCGAGGTTAACAGCTTCTAATTGGTTGTTGACATCTAAGTTAGGGGTGGGTGTTCTATTTCGAAGTGGCTTAGGAGATGGGCTTGCTTGATGTAATTTTTCTCGGCCTTTGTCCTTGAGTACCTTAGGTACTCTTGTGCTTCATGATTCATTGTTCGTTTGTTCTTGGAGATAACATATTTATTTTTTGTTTCCTCATATATATGTATAGTGCTTCTCTTTGATGGCTATTTAAGTTTATCTAGTTAATGGGAAGTTATGAGCACAAGCATTTGGTTGTGTAGAGAAAGAAACAACTTAAGTATTAGGGGCAGTGTTGGACAGGATTCAATGCAAGAGCTGCTTGTTCCCCTGGGGGAGATTGCTGAAGAACATGATCTGACCTTTTGTGGTTCTGAAGTTACATTTGCTGCATATTTTGGAAAATCCTTGATAATGTGTTGATCGCTAGGAATAGCTCTTGCAATGGGTGTTTCTGAAATTAGGGGTAGTGTTGGGACTATTCCAACCACATGGGGGAGCTGCTTGGTGGCTGTGGTTGCTTTGGGTGGTGTGCTGATTTACCTAATAGTTCTAAAATTTTTCTAAATATTTTAGTTCATGTTCTAGAAACAGTTTCTTATTTTTCTTATTTTCTTTTACTGATGTCTGGAATCTTTGGATTTGGGTTTAGAGTCCCCTTAGCTGTCCTTGATTAAGTAATAGACATAATACTTGTGGCATGTGGAGAAGAGGAGAACTGGTGTTTCCATTTGAAGAATATAATGATCATGTAGAGAGCTGCGTTGGCGTATGAATTATAATGGTTCTTTTGTCAACTGTCCTATTTCCATTCTAAAATGGGTACATTACCACGAAAACATTGCTGCTTTACATAGTGTATGAGGCTCCCACCATTGTCGGGTTCGGGGTAAGGACCATGTATGCAACAGCCTTGGAGAGGATGTTTCCAGATTCAAACCTATGACCTCCACGTCACAATGGAGTAACCTCAACTGTTGCACCAAGGCCCCCCTTCACTGCTCCTTTTTGGATGATAATTATAAAAAAAAAAATCATCCTTTTATTCATATATTTGTTTGATGCTTAATACAATGTTAATGCTCCGGTTCTTGTATGTGAATTTCTTTCCTATAACTTCATTTTTTTAATGTCTCTGCAATTTTCTAAAACAATAATTTTCTGCATTAGATTCTGGAGCAACATATTAGAACGTTACTTCCAGGATTGAAGGCTGAGCTAAAGTCTCAGATGGACGCCGTTGCTGGGCAATTGAGTATTTATGGGGATGTGATGAAATCAAAAGTAAGTTTAGCAGTACAAGGAAAAATAAGATCCTTCTAAATGGAAAAATTTCTTCCGTCATTTGGTTTTGCTTACAATGTGTTTTAGAAGTATTTGGATTGGCTTTGGCTTGTAGTAAACATACTGTAAAAGCCTTTGCTGAGCCTGCCCAAGAATGCATGGAATAATTTATCCTAAAAATTGAACATTTGATGCAGCCATAGTCCTTATATTCTTTCTAGTGCTCTCTCTCTCTCTCTCTCTCTATCTCTCCATATATGTATATATATATTTGATTGGCTTTTTAGTTTTTCTGCACCACATTTGGTATTTTTGTGTTTTAGGCTCTTTTATGCACAGTAATACTTAAGAAGGATATAAATCATATAATTATTTGTAATTTAAATGTCTACTTAGCACATGATAAAGTGGAGTGGAGTAAACAAATTCATGTAGCTGACCTCATGTAGTTGGGAAAAGGCTTAGATGAGTTGAGCTGAGGCTTTTTTATGAGTCACAATGTTTGGCATATTGATTTGTGCTAGACTATTTTGAATAACAATAAAGCTTCTTCCTTTTTTTCTTCAAATCCTATCACTTAACTTTCCTCATAAAAGTGTATATATCTATATTATTGCCATGAGAAGGGCCACTAGAAACAACACGACCAAGCCGCTGCCAGCATCCTTTGGGAAGCAAAAAGGTTTCTCTTGACTACTAATTCATGTAAGACATTCAGCTATCAGAGAATGGTGCAGATACACATACTTTTCAGATGGTCCAACATTGGCAGTTTCCAGTTTGCAAACACCAACACGCCCTGCGCAAGTGAGCAGGGTCCAAAGTAAACATGGAATCAACATATGCACCTGCTTCCTATGGTTTGAACCCTTGACTTCTTGACTGTGAAAAAAGAAAGGAAAAATATTTCTTGTTGTTCGAAAATTTGCAGTCATCAATATGTTGGGCTTAATGACACTTGAAGGCACTCAAGAAAAATATCTCATATGAGACAAAAAAATGGACACAAAATAAAATAAAAAATACAGTAAATACTATCAGTTAATGGTTACATTTTGTCTTTTTCTCTTTTATAGTGATTAAGTTTTGAGTTATCTCTACTTTCCTGGAGAGAAAAGGGAGATAAGTATAAAAAAAGTTTGATTGGAGGTAACAACTAAGCATGGTTTATGGTCCATCAGCCTCTTGTGAACTTAAGGGTGCATGCTATGACATCTTTCTTTTTTGTTTCATGAAATTTAAAAAGAAAGAGGCTAACATGACACATTTCACAAGGCACAAAAATGACAGACTTTATGAAAACTGCTGGACCATGTATGTGATATGTGATTCAAGAAAGTTACATGTAAATTTAAGAAAAGAGTATGTGATCTGACAGTTGCAAAATGGTGTGTTATAAAAGTGTCTGTGTACCATTACTCTTCATGAAAACCCTGCTTCTAGTCTCTTCACAGACATCCTCCATTTAATAACTTTTGATTGTCTTTTCTTTCTGTTTGTAGAAATTTGTCTTCTTGTTTGGTTATCCTTTTCTTGCATGTCTTGATTAATAGGCTGAACAAGGGGCTCTTTTGTTGAACATCCTGACAAAATATTGTGAAGGTGAGATCCACTTCATATTATGAATTCTCTTATTGATGCTTTGTTTTCTTACTATTTCCTTTACTGTGGATAAATCAAATCTTTTTGAAAATATCTCTTTTCTAGATCTTTTATTCTTTTTAGTCATTTACTTTTGTAAACGCATCTTTGAGGGGTCTCATTTTCTTGTACTCTGTAATTAGTCTAGAGATGCTTACCATATTACATTGAGAGACTTAGAGAAGTTTCTATAGATGCATATATCTCAGACGTCAGACCTCAATAACTAAATTGAGTCACCAATTCATTATTAAGTTGAAGAAGTTTCCCAAAAATATGGCTGGCTTATAGTAATTTGTAGTAGATTCTTTTCTTTCTTATTTTTCTTTCTTTACATTTTCTTTTTCTTCTGTTGTGTTATTTGATGACTTTGGTCTTATATCATTTTAACTCGATGCTTTGCTAATTTTATTGTTTGTTGTCTATTCTTTCATGACAGCCTTTGCTTCTTTGGTGGATGGAAAGAGTCAGGAGATGTCTACTATAGAGTTGATAGGGGGAGCAAGGATCCATTATCTATTTCAATCAGTTTTTGTGAAGAGATTGGAGGTATGGAGATTGCCTGTCAATCATTTTATGTCCTTGAATTGTTGTTTCTATCATTTATGACGTAGATTTTGTTGAACTATATTTTATTATTTCTTTCTGACTTCTGCTTATGATTGTTGTTTGAGTTAATTTATAAGTCTCCCATATTTGCTTACCTTAGGCTCAAAACAGAATTTAATTTTCCCTGATTAATGGAATGATTTATGGCTTATGCTTTGAATGTATTGTTTCAATCACGTTCTTTGAAAAATTTCCCATCAAAGATTGAAGTAACATTCTATAAATTGGTTGAGAGTTTGGCAGGAAGTGGACCCTTGTGATGATCTGACAGACGAAGACATCTGGACGGCCATCCAAAATTCAGTTGGCCCTAAAAACGTTCTATTTGTACCAGAGGTGATTATGTTCATAGTCTTTGGCTTACTCGTTCTCTTGGATAATCTTATGTTTTAACATGCATTGTTGAGCATTTTCTTGTTCCATGCTGATTGGTTGTGGCATTGTTGCGTCAGGTTCCACTTGAAGTTCTGGTTAGGAGACAAATTGCCCGTCTTTTAGATCCCAGCCTCAAGTGTCTGCATTTGGTTTATGATGAATTAATAAAAGTGAGGGAAGTAGGGTTGGGTTACATTGCGTTATCGCTGTCCACAAGGCTGTTGAGCCAGTTTAAATGATGTTGCAGATGATCCATGCTTGTGAGGTAGTTGAGATGCAACGATTTCCAGTTCTGAAAAGGCATTTGGATGGACTTATGGGAGAGTTTCTGCGGGATGGTGTGAAAACTGCTCAGAGAATGATAAGTAACTTTTTTGAAGTGGAGGTATTGTGCTATCTCTATCAATATTTAAAATTTCAGTTAGCATGCTTATGCTTCAAACTTTATCAAGTAACATCTGATAGACTTAGTATATCCATGCTAGGTACTACACCAGCTGCATATAATCCCCAGTGGACCTTCAGATTTATCAATGACATCTAGGAGCACTAATAGATTACAGTATTTTGATATTTTCAAAAAGTCAACTATTTATCAACAATTTCCTGGTGTTGAAAACTTAGGTTGTGGTGCTCTGGTCCTTAGGTTTTTATAGTGGGATCATCAGTGCTGTTTCTAAAAGAAATGTGAGATAAATATATGGAGATCACTGTTTGTTAGGGTGGGCATCATACATGCCGATCTCTGTGTCTGGGCTTCATTGAATTATCTAACTTCAAGTCTTTTTATCTTCCAATTGACATATCACAAGGAACAGAAGCTTCAATTTTCTAGGTGCAATCATAATCGGAATATGAATCAATGCCCTCACTTTTGAGTTTTGAGAACCTTCCATCAGGCCCTCTTAGGAGTCACCTTTTTTCATACCTTGATTTTCTTCTGTTGTTGAGACCCTATGGAAACCTGGTATAATCTCAATATATGTCCTTTCTTGTTTATCATGGATTCATAGGCTTGGTAGTCCTTGCTTGTTTACTGATCCGCAAAAATCCTATGTTGGGCCAATCTATATACTCCTAACATTTCACTCATTGGCCGAGTCCAAAAGCTAGAGACAATCGATATTCATTTATATTACATAGGAAAGCCTTTTTTCATGCGTATTGCAAGTTGCTTTTTAAATAAGCATCCTTGTGAGTGTTGCAAAAAGTCTTCTTGAATCTATCTGACATCTTGACTATTCAAACCACTTGTCATAAAAGCTATAGCTGATAGGTGGAGGCTCAATAATGCATATGAAGCTATCACTATTACTTTCCCTCATGTGCAAATGGAGAAGAAGCACAACACCAAGAAAGGGATTTGAACCTAAGACCTCTACAAAACCATTGCTTTGATACTATATTAGATAACCACTAAACCCAAAAGCTGTAGCTGATAGGTGTGGAGGCACAACAATGTATATCAAACTATCACTAATAATCAAGACATTTTTTAGTGTCATATTTCTTCTATACTGTTTCATATGATGCCTTATCTCCATATTTCAAGTTGTGGCTCAATTTATTTTTATTACTCATGGTTTAGCAAACACAAGGGATATGCTCGTATTGAAGTTGCTGTTTCTAATACTGTTATTTTTTATTCTACACAGTGTGGCTGATGGGCCTCTGTCAGCCTCAATGAAGAGAGGTAGTGGAAGAAGAAATTGAGGAATGTAAAATTTTAAACAGTTGAAAGGGCTAGTTTTAAATCTCTGAGAGTATTTTTCATATATTGAAGGAGATTGGCTTGTCGGGATGTGAGACTCCCAAAAGTCCAAATCATAGATGATTAGTTGATTAATATGAGTATTGTGGAGAAATGAAAGGTTTGTTGAGGGCTCATTAAACTCTTGCTTTACATTAGGGTATGAAGCAAAAAGTGGTTGCAAGACCTAGTAGAAAGGAAAAATTCAGATGCATGTGTCATCGAGTTTGTGAGCCTCTTTAGCTGCAAGTTTTCTTGGGTGAGTTGGAATTTCAACTCAAGGACTTGAGAATTTATATTGTGACTGTGGAGACAATACTATTAAGATGTATTATATGCTTTGGTCATATCTGTGTAAACTTGGCGATTTCTGGTTGTCAAGCATTTATACAATGAATGTGCTTCCAGCACCACATATTAGACAATCATCTCTTTGTCATTGTTATGTATTGACATCAATTTCTATATATGTCACCACTGTGTAGATTGTAAGTTTATATGCTTACGAGGAATATATCTGCAATAAAACCAATGTTGAGTATTCTTCTGAATAAACAACTAATTGATGACTCAGATGGATTATATAAACACTTCTCATCCTAATTTTATCGATGGAAGTGAAGCCATGGAGACCGCAATACAGCAGTTGAGACCTTCAAAGGTATCTTTGATCATAACTGCTAAATGCTAACATTAATGTGATTTCATTCATTTTGTTCTCTATTAAGAAGGGGGTTTATAACCTCAACCGCTGAGACTACTTTTATGACTCACTGACTCAGGATACGGTGGATGCTGAAAAGCTAAATGCATCTGGAAGGGGCCTAAAGTCTCTTGGAGTTCGTGCTAAATCTGTTGTAAATGGAGTTTTGTCAGATCAGGCATATGCTTACTCTCCATAGTTGTTTGTCTTGTCCTCTATTTTATGTAAATTTGGTTTAATTTTAATAATTCTACTTTTAGACAGGAAAATATTGATTAATTGATGCTTATCTGTTATTTTGCGTTTTCCTAATAGTGTTAATGGTGACCCCTACCCCTGGTCTAGAGCCAAGAAGATCATGCTTGGTATCTGTTTCAGTTGTAGTCGGAAAGCATCTTCCCATAAGATTTTAAATAACAACATTGAGGAATGTTGGAATGTGTCAGCAAAATTTCTGTACTTTGAAAAGGCGTCTGACACTTAGTTGCAGCTTTGCAGGGACCTTTTCTTCTTATGACTCTTACTCCATCCACTTTTTATGATTGATCAATGTGAAACCTGTTCAAAGATACATCCAGGCTCAAGCTACTAAGATAGTTTTCACATGTATCATGGTTTGAACTTGTTTCACCATGGTTATACATTTTAACTAGGTTTTAATAGTATCATAATACTGAACATCATCAAACTCCTGGTTGAATATTTTGCTTTAAATATGAAATTCATGATAATTATGGTACTATTGTTACAGGGATGTCGACCTACTTCAAATGGTGAAAAATCTCAATCAGCTGGTAAGCCCATTTTCATCTTGTTAATTTCATTAACATTACCTGCTCCAAAGTGTTTAGAAAAAATAATTTCTGATATTGGCATATTGAACTTAAAAGCATTGTATACATATTTTTGTCTATTTGATGTGTTTTGTTGCTCAAATTTGGATCTATTTTGCCACCTGTTACAACCTGCAAAATTAGGGAGTGGGGGCTATTGTCGTGTTATGGCTTTAGAGCTGAGTTTGTACAGTATGGTTATGCATTTCATATATAAGGGTGTTCTTTTCTATAGGTAAAATCAGAAGAAAATGACCAGGAGATAGTTGATCTTGGGTGTATTGGGGTGAGTTGAGACATTTTTTTTCTTCATAGTGGAATTCTTCACCATCTATTCTTATGGCTGTAGGTTAAATGCCAAACCAAATAATTCATTGTTTTAGTTGGGATACATGCATTGTTTCCGATGAGGGCTATATTTGTTCAAATGGTTCTGCTGATTTTTCAGTTTCTGATTGGAGTAGGAATTGGATAAACTGTATGTAGGTGCTCAGATGTAAGCTGTAGGTGTTAGGGGTTGTATGAGCTCTTGAGTTTTGAGTACTTCTGGTGCTCATACATGTACTTTGAATTACCTTGGTTGATTAATATTATTACTTTTTTGTCTCAAAAAAAGAAAAAAAGAAAAAAGAAGTTTGAAACAAGTCAAATTGCACTGGAAAGATTGAGAGCTTTAGGGATAAGGTCTACGAGGAGAATAAGAAGAGACTTAAAAGAAGAGAGAAAAACCTGGGAGACCTATACACTTATCTAAAAAATCCACGATCTCATTAATGATTGCTGTCTCTGAATTGAGAATCACTCCATTCTCCTTCTCAATCTTATTGATGTAATTCTGGCATTTACGATTTCCTAACATCCTGTGGGAACACTTGTGTTTGCATCTCCTTCCTTCAACCATCTCATGTTTCAAGCTTTCAATCATTTCTACTATTGGATTAAATCCCAACAACATGAATATCCTTTCATGCATTCTAAATGAACACAATTTGGAAAACTATACGAATTTATTTTAACTTATGGTGCATGTGATTCTGACTCTGGAATTATTTTAGAATTTTTAATTTACTTACTAATGGCTGATCATGCTTGCACAGGAAGACTTAAAATGAAAAAAAGAAAAAAAGAAAACCCTTCTTGGTGACCATTGGCAAATACAAAACTTTACTGCATTTTATGCAGGTGTTTAGAGTCTAATATTGGTTCAACTTTAAACAGACCTGGGAAATAGGACATAGTACCTATTTGATAACTCTATTTAGCCTGTACTTCTACTTTAAAACAAGCCTCTTTTTGTGGTAGAGGTTTAAGCTCTAATATAATAAGTCAAAATTTTTTGCTTATTCTTGTTGAGGGTATTCCTCTACTTCAATTAGACTTGGAGTCTAGAGAAAGTAAAAAACTTATAAAAAAAGTAATTTTTGCACTACCCTCTACATTTTCTTAGAGGTTACAAGTATAGTTAACAAACACTAACGTTGACTTAATATACTTGAATATTTAGATCAAAATCATATATTGAAATGCTAATATTTGCTACTAATGCAAATTCTGCTGAAAGGGTGGAACTTAACTATGGTAATATATATATCACATTATGGTTGGTAGAGCACATATCTGGACCTTGATAAAGGTACTTCAGCCTTTTCAGAGAGTTCTTATGATATGATAAGAACTTCACTTTTGAATGGATTTCCATTTGCTTATTGGCATTTCACAGGAACTTCTTCTGGAAGATCATCATGGGTTCCTTCAATATTTGGAGCTAGTGAAGCTCGGAAACCTTCAGATATTTCAGAGAGAGAACCTTACAGTAAACCTTTTAAAGTTAGTGACCGTACAACCGTGATTCAATTGAGGGAGGTAATGTCTTAGCTCATGAATTGTTATTACTTTCTGGCTTGTGGTCTCCGCATCCAACAATATGATTTAAAGTTGGTTTACTATCTGCAATTTCAGTTGCCAGCCTCCTTAAGACCATCAGAGGTGCAGACAGAGTATGAAGCAGTCAAAATAGTTGCGACTAAGTTGCTTTTAAGGTCCTACTATGACATTGTCAGGAGAAATATTCAAGACTTTGTTCCAAAAGCAATAATGCATTTTCTGGTTAACAGCTTTGACCATCCTTCCCTTTTTCCCTTCCAATTCATAGTGCACACTTCTTCACTTCTGTAACTTTACTGGAACTTATAGTCATAGGAAATTTTCATATTTTTTTCTTTTGAAGCTATCATATAACTTCTGATTATTTCTAATATTCTCATCTAGGTCAATCATACCAAGAGAGATCTCCTAAGTACCTTTATACAAAATTTGTACAGGTATCTCTTGGAATCATGCTCTCCTATTCTTTATTACAAATGTTTCTAATATTTGTGAATTACCTTAATATGATTGGGTTTGATTGGTGTAGTTTAATTTCTTTCTGAATGTTACATGTATTCTGATTTCTTTTTTCTCGGGGGAACTTGTAAACTACTAAATATTTACTGGTATTTTGCCACAAATTTTGATGTTTATGACTCAGAAATCTTATGGGTTGTTTATCCCTTATTTTGATATATATATTGTTTTCATTTGATTTCAGCCAGATTCCACAACATGAAACCTGATAAAAGTGCCATAATGTTATCATAGTTTTGCTTGCTCTCTAGTTCCATTTGAGATTATGACAATACTTTTGTTTCTTTTTAACTGTGTAATGCCCTTTTTGTTTTTCCTTCTAACCATTTTTTTTTCCCTCATGAATGCTTGTGGATGACTGCAAATATAAAATAATGCTTGCACTTGTACATATTCATCAGAGGCTATTTGTGTAATTAAAAGAAAGGCTTGAATTCCACCAGCTAATCCTGATCTAGACAGATAGGTTAGCTCTAAGATGTGAATAATTTTCGCAACTCTGGGTCTAAAAGGCCTTTTAATTAGCAGCAAGGTTCCTTGCCAGCTCGTATATTAGGAAGTAGGAACAAAGGCTTGAATTCCACCAGCTAATCCTGATCTAGACAGATAGGTTAGCTCTAAGATGTGAATAATTTTCGCAACTCTGGGTCTAAAAGGCCTTTTAATTAGCAGCAAGGTTCCTTGCCAGCTCGTATATTAGGAAGTAGGAACTTGCTAATTTATGTATTGAGATATTCTGCATTACTGATCTTCTTTGTTCACATAACCGTAGGTTTAATTGTTAATTGAAATAACATGGATCAGAATGCAGATAATACTATTGAACTGGAAGTTCTGTTAGAATTTAGTTTGAGGAGCCTTGAATTATTGGTACAATTGGCTCTATGGTTTTGCATAAAACTTTGTTGTTGGTGTTGTTGTTAGGCTAATGATAACAATGCATCAATTGGGAAAGTGAGTAAGTGGTGCCTGCTCGTAGAACATACCAACATAGACCGTAGAGTGCCAAAAAGAGGCTCAAGAAAACTGTTGTGCCCAACAGAAGCCAAAACAGTGGGATAAAACAAGATGAGAATAATCACACACAAGGCAAATTTTACATGGTTTGGCCTCATGCCTATTTCCACAAGAAACTGATTTGTAGGTGCATACAACTGTGGAGATTTACAAACTGAAAGATGTATTCTTCTTCTCAACACATATGTTCCTATAACGAGATCTCAACAACTTTCATACTCGTAACTATTCCATCAGTGCAATACAATTCTCTCACACCATGACCCGCGGCATAGAACCTTTGAACGGATGGTCTATATTTGTCATGAGAGCGTGTACACAAAATAGAATGTTTCGAAGTACTATGTTACCAAGACACGAAACAAACCAGTCATATAGTTGGAAGTACAAGTCAATCATTTAATTGGCAATCTCCATCTTGGCAAGGACTCCTTAAGCCACAAACTGATCTCTCATAATTTCCATCTCCAAATGCACTTCATAATGGCTTTAATCATACTCAACTCAAATCAACTAAGCCTTTTCCCAACTAGATGAGGTCGGCTACATGAATCCGCTTCCTCCACTCTGCTCTAATGAGGGCTAAGTTGGCATTCAAATTACAAGAAAATAAATCTTTCTCATGCATCTTTTTTCATGTTATTTTAGGTTTACCTCTACCACTTTTGTTACCATCTAGTGTTAATAAGTCACTCTTCTTAATTAGTTCATCTAGTGGCCTACGTTGTATATGTCCAAACCACCTTAATCGGTTCTCTCTCATTTTATTTCTAATTAGTGTTACTCCTACCATTTTCCGAATATGCTCATTTTTATTTTTACCTTTTAATATTTTACCACATATGCATTAGCATTTCTATTGCACTTAGTTTGTTAATATGTTGTTTTTTAATTGCCCAATATTTAGTACCATATAGCATGGCTGACTTAATAACAACTCTATAAAATTTTCCTTTAATTTCAATGGGATGTGTCTATCATATAATAACATGGTTTAAAATTTCGCCGAAATTTGGCGAATTTTTTCAGTTTTTTAACCATCGAAGTGCAAAGTGGATGTAAAATAAAAAATGCAAAAATTCGCCGAAATAATTCGATAAACTTCGACGAAATTTGATAAACTTCGACAAAAGTTTAGTTTTTCAATAAAAAAAATGCAAAAATTCGACAAAAAATTCGATGAAATTGGAAAGAGAAGTAAAAAAAATGTTACTTCATCAATAGAAAACAAAAAAACACAAACAATTATGTATTATTTTCAACTTCATCAACCAACAAAGCAATATAAATTTTAAAAAATAATTTAACAAGCTAACAAATTATGTAGTTTGTGGGATGTGCTGTACCGAAAAAAGAAGAAACGAAGCAAAATAAATAAATAAATAATTAAAGTTGAAATAAGATAAAAACTTAAAAATAAATTAAAAGATTTCCTAAAGTCATCTTCTTTTAGTTAACTCTTATATAACAAGATTAATAAACAACACATTTAAATAATAAACTAATAAATTAAGCATGAT
The DNA here is from genome assembly GCA_035771175.1 of Paratinospora sagittata. Lineage (NCBI taxonomy): Eukaryota > Viridiplantae > Streptophyta > Magnoliopsida > Ranunculales > Menispermaceae > Paratinospora > Paratinospora sagittata. The sequence goes on from CM069611.1 coordinate 29,290,914, forward strand.
AGAATTCAAACTAGTAAAGTATATGGTCGAGAAGCAAGCCACCACACAATTAAATATCAAAATAAAGAAAACAAATTAAGACCAAAAGCCGTCATTCAAATTCATCAACTCACTTAACAAGATTGATTTTGTTAGGTTATTTATTGGTATTTTTATGTATTAAAAGTGTCTATTTATGTTAGTTTTTAGCTTATACTACAATAAATTTAGATATTTAGGCATATATGCGAAAATTTTTCATGTCGAATTAAACTTCTCTGAATTAATTCTGATTTTTGAAGGTCGAAGTTTAGGGCGAAATTAAAGTTTCGAACCTTGTATAATAATCCAGAAGCACTCCTCCACCTGACCCATCTTGCTTTAACTCTATGTTTCATATCCTCTCCTATTTCTCCTTGCTTATGTATAATGGATCCCGAATACCTAAAATTTTCACTTCTTAGTATCTCTTGACTTCCAATCTTCACTATCTCTTCATTTGCATTTCTAGTTACACTAAAATTATATTTAATGTATTTAGTCTTAGTTTTACTAATCTTTACCCCTTTAGATTCTAGAGCCTCTCTTCAAATCTCTAGCTTAACATAATGGCTTTAATCACGCCGTTTGTAAGTCTTTCTGAGTTAGGATAAGATAATCTAGATTTGCATCTGTCACAAGAAATGGATTCAGATTTGAGCCCGTAACAACACTATTTGACTGATTGTCGTATAAATTGTTGCTTTCTTACAATTATTGCGACTTTTTGTTGTACCATTTGTACTGTTTTTTTTTTTAATAGATTCGCCATTACTTGAAAAGTACAATTTACTTTTCGTAATTTCTTGCTCATTTTCTCGTGCATATACTGCTACTAGAAATGAAATCCTCTATAATTGTTTTGGTGCATGCAAATCATGTAATCTCCTGAAATAACTTGTCTTCTGCTTGCAGAGAGGACCTCCTTGAAGAGATGCTGCAGGAGCAGGATGATGTCGTTACCCGACGAAAACGTACTAGAGAAGTATATGAGGTTCTGGAAAATTCTCTTCAGGTTAGTTGTGGTTAGAAGTAGTGTTGGCGTTGTCTGTGCCCATTATTTGGAAAGATGGTTCGACAATGTCATGGTGATTAACATCTATGTTACTTGAACTCTTTACTTTAGCCCAACATACCCGTGCCCAACACTTCATCATATGACATGGGTATGGGATATGTGTCCGATACTTTAGATTTTAGAATATTACTATGTAAATTCTCTAATGGAATGAAAAGAAAGCATGAAAGAAGATAATGACTAATAGGTGAAATTTACTTAAGTAGGAGAGCAAAACGGACAATAAATAAATAAAAAGAAGAAAAAAAGGAAAAAACAACATATAATATAGTCAAGTCCCCATTTCCCAGAATTTGAAAATGAACAAGTCGGACCCCTAGATATGTACTCTGTCCGACACCCATACCCGAGTCTAGGTAACATAAATTAAAATTGCACTCGTTCATGGTCATGGGCCACACCCATGTTCAGGATAGCTCTTAGGCCTTCCTCATGAAAACCACAAAAAAAAAAGAAAAAAAAGAAAAGGAAGTAAAGAAATGGTAAAGGAAAGGAAAAAAGAAATAAGTCCAGAAGAGGCTGAAAAACTCCTGGCTATGACCACTATTTCTTTAAGTTATAAGAATTTTTGGTTGATTCTGAGCTAGATAGATTTAGTTGGCAGCATGTTGGCCTAGGAAGTGTCTGCGATACATATCTGCTTCCTGTCATGGTACCATGCACTTGGAACCATCTTAAGTAATTTACCTAAAAGTTTGATTCTCATCAGTTTTAAAGGTCACTGCTACTGATCTCTGGCTTCATATAATTTAAGCAGTATGCTTTGAACCATCCTAAGTAATATGAACTGTGTGCTACTTGGTATAGACATTGGAAGCATTTGCATTTGATGTGGCTTCCCCAAGTTCGAGCTCTGCCCTGGATACTTTGGTGGGTTTGCCAAGGATTGCTGTTCCTCACTCTGTTCTCCACAATGGTGATCCCAAGATGATATCAATTCATAGTACATCTTTGGAGATTTAGCATGTTATTTCACACTGGAGGGTGACCATCACAAAACTAAAATGGGTGGGGTATCCACCATTGAATCAAGGTGTGTTAAACACTGCCCGATACATGGTTTTGCAAAGATGCGAAGTGGATTTTATTGATATTAGATTATAGGCGCGGTTACCATATCTCTTGTATGCAGACTATTCTTGGCTATGATATTCTTGGATTTAATTGTTTTTAGGTTAGGATGATTGCAGAAGTGATCAAGAGTGTAATTGGGTGTGATAGTGTTATTTAAGAATTTGTACCTTTGTGGGGTTGAGAGGATTATTTTCATATTGGAAGTTGATGCTGTATAAGAGGGTAATTTTATATCTTTATAAAGCTTGCGAGGGCAAGAAGTTTTTGTATCAATCTGATAATTTTCTATCTGAAATTATTGAATTACTTGTTTATCTTGGGGCTATTTTGATGATGGACTACAATCCAAGTTCAACTGCCTTGTAAGGGCTTTTAGTTAACGACAGATAAGGTTGGAACTAGTTTTGAAGGCTTTTTCAGTTTACTAACTAGGAGCATATTGGGCTGAGTTAAGATTTATAATGGTACAAATATAAAGAAAAATGCGATTGAAAAAGTCAATCCAAACCTGCCCCATTGCCATTACCTCAATGTGTATTATCATCTCATGTGCTTTTAACAGTTGTGGGGATAAATATGGTCCATAAAAATCACAAGTGGAGGCTCGAATACTCAGTGACTTTTGGTATGATTGTAATGATTAATATTACTAATTTTTTTAATAATGTGCTATTACACCAATTGCAATTATATTATGGGAAATTGGATGATTGATTATCTTACCATTAATTTATTGAAGTTCTTATTTATCATCATCATTCATTATTAATGTCTTAGGCTTGTGAACCTTGATTGCATTTGCTGCGATGCTGGGCTTAGGCTCAGCCCAATATGTTTTTTCTGTTGAATTAACTTGCAACTTTATGGTGGCAGAAAGAAAGGGTGGGAGAGAGAGATTAGCTGTTCTCCCTGGTTTGAAAGGTTAGATATTCTTTCTTTTATTCAAGATACATGAAGGGTTTGTTTGTTTGTTTGTTTTTTTTTTTTTTTTGCCTGGGTATACATAAAGGTATTTAAATAAAATCAATGTAGCCCTTGCAGTGCTTGAACTTAATGCTACAATTTATTAGGTACTCCACTGAAAAAAAAAAAAAAAAAAAAAATGAAGAAAATACTACATGTTCAAAGGAACTTGAACTATCTCCTTCCTTTAAGAAATCCCCTGCAAATATTCTCCCAGTAGTTCCTATCAGGTTCATCTTTCTCCAGTCTTGATTTTGCATCTTCTGCGAAAGCTATCTGTGAATCACAACTACCAAGGTTGATTAAAACCACTCAGGATAGGCACTTTTAAGTTCAACCAATGTAAGTGAATCATTTACCTCTATGCCTTTGTTATCGGCAAGGCGATCAATGAGATTAGATAGGATATCTTTGGTGTATTCAGGATGGCCTTGAATCCCTAGTATATGGTCTCCAATGGCAAACATCTCCACGTTGGTTTTATTTGAGAAGGCAATCACTTCAGCGCCAAGAGGTACCTCCCACACCTGTTCAATTGATGCATTTTTTGCTTAGCCTCTTAATCATGCATTATGTATTCTCATCTTCTTTGATGTAAACCAAATCTATTCATGCAATGCAAGAACCATCCTACTGTTCTCTAATTCTTCTTCAGTGGTATCTGTTAGGGACCACTTGACTCAAAAGCTATAGCTGATAGTTAGAGGCCTAACCATGCATATAAAACTATTATTAACACTTCCCTTATGTGCAACCCCATCTTCTAGAGGCAAAAGAGAGAGAGAAGAAGAGAAATAACAATAATGCAAATGCAAACAATCAGACTTGAACTCAAGACCTCTTATAAAATCCAGGCTTTGATTCCATGCTAGAAACCACTTGACCCAAAAGCCATAGATAATAGGTGGAGACCCAACAATGCAAGTTATTATTAGTAGTATCAATGGAATAAAGGGCTTAAGAGTCCATTGTGTGTGTGTGTGTGTTTTTTTTTTTTGAGGTATGGATATAAGATCAGAGGTAATTAGGCCTCCAGTAGGACCTTATAAGGTGAGTGCAACAACGGGGGCCATATAGGACCTAGACCCAAGGCAAGCACAGGGCTATGTAAAACGAGAAGCAATTAGGCTCCATAGGAAGAGTGGGTTCTTAGGCCCATCAATACATATTTACCTCTTTCCCTAGGAAAGACAAACACTCTCACCTAGGGAGAGAATAGCCACTAGATCTTCCTTTTATTAAGACTTGAACCTTTGTCACGTATGTGACCAAGTGAGAGGAAGACCATCAAAGCAAAGGTACTTTCGCAAGATAAACTTGTAATTACCTCATCTTGGTGACACTCAATGATAGAAAGACAAGTTGGTAATTCCTCCAAGTTACCAAGGAAGATGCATGGAGGCAATTTTTCCACCATCTTCACCTTTCTCAACCCAATGTCCCACCCACTGTAAGCTCGCCCTACCTTACCACCTAGTGCACGGCAGAGCACCTGAAAAAAACAAATATTTTTATATGTTTTAGCACAAATGTTATCAATTAGCTAAAAATTAAGCAAATCCACCTTTTTTTACCTGATGCCCAAAGCAAATACCCAGAACTTTCTTCTCCATAGCATCCAGATTTTGCAACAGAAAGCACAGTTTCAAGATCCACAAATCATTCCCAAAAGCATCAAAAGGGCTACCACTGACTACAAAGCCATGGTAGATATGAAGCTCATTCATGTCAGGGAACTCTCCTTCAACAACTCTGAACAAGTCCCACTTCTCCCCTTCTTCCCCATATGTCTCAACAAATACATTGAAGTATCCTCCATATACTTTCTTCACATAATCAGAATCCTTAGCAGCCAGCAGAAGAGCAAATCTCTTCTCGCCTTCAAACTTCATCTTCAAGTGAATTTACACGGCTGAGAGTAACAATAGCTAGCTAGAGCTAGAATTAGAATTAGAATTAGCAGCAGTAGTTTAGAATGATTCAAGAGGGCAAAGGGATTACTGCTCTTATAAGCTGAGGAGACAACTTGGGATTGGTATTACTTCTGACAAGGAAGGAATCAAGAATCTACCAACTGGGCCTGCTCGTTGAAAGCAGTATTGCCTTAAAAGTTAAAATGGTGCATTTTATTGTTTTATTAACCCCGCCCAATAGGTGGTAGCCTCAGTGCCACGCTTCTAATGTGCTCTTTCAAGTACATCAAATGAAGCCATGAAAATAATGCCAGCTGCATGAAGAACTTCCATTAAATATAAATTATCTAGAGCCATGCATGAATAGTGGAAAGTGATAGAGATGTGGTTGGGGAATTAATGTTTGGTACGGTTCCCTCATATCTATTTTTTGTTTTGTTTTGTTTTGTTTATATGGTATCAGAGAATCATAGAATTAACTAGATTGGAAGAATGTATTCCTTGGAAGTGTTCCTCAAAAAAATATTCAAATATTCTCTCTTAAGAATCAAATTGGGGAGTATAAAAAGATGATACCCAACTTGTCCAGCTCCTCTGACAAATGATCCAATAGCTAGTGCCCATTTTTAGTAAAATAAAAATTGAACAATAAAAAAAAATCTCAAATTGCTCTTTTTTCACTAGTATATATCTGTGCTTTGATGGATTCAAGTGGTGACCTTTGAAATATACTAAGGTCCTTTTATGCATCAGCAAGCTTCTGCTCCACGTTTAGAAATGGGTTTTTGAAAACGAAATATAGAAAGTTCATGTTGTCATGTACTTTGCATTTCTTTTTCTTGTTGTTGCAAGCATATATTTTTAGTTTATTGGACCCATCTAGGAGTTCGAGACAGTGTATATAAGTTGGAAGAATTACATATAGGTGGGCATCGGACAAAGAACTTCTATCACTTTATCTTGTAAAGAAAATCTTAAGTTAGTTGTACTTGTAATTTTATTTTGATAATGGAAACTTTTTTATCCTTGATTAATGGGAGTTTTCTTATCCATTTTGGAGGGGAGATCTTTTCATTTAGGTGTAAGATTTTTATGTTTGTTTCCTCTGTTAGTGAATCCAATCCAAATAGGTGGATTTTACTTTTCCTACAATGGTGGGAAAGTAAATTATTAATGAGTAATGTTATATGTACGTTGAGTGCTAATGTCATTTTTCAACCTTGGCACTAATCTCCTTTGAGTATTTTAGAAATGCATGTATATTTGAGGATATTGTGTAATACATACGCATTTTCAAAACATCTAATGAAAATAAGTGTTAGCATTGAGAAATGGCGTTGGCACCCAGCGTACCTAAAAACATTTTTCATTATTAATTTCCTTAAAAAAATGAATAACATATAGCAGGATTTGATTCGTTGCCATTATGATTATTTACGTCAAACTCTTGAGTCAAGAGTTCAACCCTAATAGCTAGCTAGATAACTACTTTCTTATTTTTGATACATACATGTGTTGTGGTAAAAGAACAAAAGCTGCTATAGCTTATCTTAAGTAGGTTTTAAACACATACTGGTACTTATCTAAAGTATTCTTAGATAGAAATTCACATTTTGTCCAAGATTATGAGTCGTCCACTGGATCCAAAATCATTCATAAATTTGGAAGGAAGTGAACTCATCTGATCTCTTCCCTTTAAGGAAGCCTCTACATATCTCCTGCAAGGACTTTCTATCGGGTTCAGCTTTCTCCAAACTCGATCTTACGTCTTCCGCGAAGCTTTTCTGTTGATTACAACAATCATAATTGAGTTTAGAAGATCTTTTATGTACTAAGAATTCTAAATCAATTTTTTTTTTTTTTCATTTTGAATAACCTTTACCTTTTTATCCATGCAGTTAATTATTACCTCTATAGATTGGTTATTTTCAAGGCGATCGATGAGATTATATAGAATGTCGTTGCTGTACTCAGGATGACCTTGAATCCCTAGAATATGATCACCAATGGTGAACATCTCCACACTAGTCTTATCTGAAGTAGCAACCACCTCAGCACCAAGAGGAAGCTCCCACACCTATACATATTCCATTGAAGTGTTCAATTTCTTGCTTGAATACTCAAATCATTATTTACCTAGTAGTCTTAATTAGTATGTATAAAGACAATCAATTGAGTAATAAAACTTTAAAGTTCAAGTATATGTAGAAGATTCTATATATACTTGAGAATTAAAGTTTTGTATTCATGTTGTCATTATTATTGCATGTGGGGTCTACATCATAGTTATCAAAATCCTGATTATATAAGTGAATCACATTTATTATAATTCCATTAATCACAATAATCCGTATTGGGATTTTCTGAATGACTATACCTGTGAATCGCAAGCTGAATCATAGTGAGAATCAATCTTAGTTATTAATTAACTGAAAAATAAAAATACTAATTCTATAACTTTATTATTATAGGTACTAACTATATAAAAATGTACTATTCATATTCGTATTGTGAATCTTACGATTTATTAATCTGAATCCTGATTTGATGCACCAAGGCTCAAAACATTTGCTTTTGGTTTATGATCCTAATAAATAAAAGAGCTAATTTAACAAAAATAAATAAATAAACACAATATATACGTCAATCAAATGTGGCATTGTAATCTCTTTCTAGTTAAAAACTCATTTCTCAACTAAAACAAGTGCTAACATAGAGACTATGTTGTCATATATATGCCCGTGATTAGATCATGTCCCATGCATGCACATTACCTCATCTTGATGACACTCAATGATGGATAAAGAAGATTGAATTTCCTTCAAATTTTCAAGAAAGCTACAATATGGGGGTAAGTTCTCCACAATCCTCATCTTCCTTAGCCCAATGTCCCACCCAGTTGGAGATCTTCTTACCTTACCACCCAATGCTCTGCACAACACCTATATATATATATATATATATATAACAAAGTTAATATATACTCTTATGAGCAAATTCCTTGAGCAAAAAGGCTACATTTTAGCTCAAATTATAAGCAGATTCAGTCACTTAAGTATCAATTAATTTACTAATTATAACCTGATGCCCAAAGCAAATGCCCAGTACTTTCTTCTCCATGGCGTCCAAATTTTGCAGAAGAAAGCACAGTTTCAAGATCCACAAGTCATTCCCATAAGCATCAAAAGGGCTGCCACTGATCACAAAGCCATGGTAATTTTGAAGCGCATTCATGTCAGGGAACTCTCCTTCAACAACTCTAAACGAGTCCCACGTCTCGCTTTCTTCTCCGAACGCCTCAACGAACACGTTATAGTATCCTCCATATTCTTTCTTCACATATTCAGAATCGTTAGCTGCCAATAGAAGTGCAAATCTTTTCTCTTCTTCAACGTTCATCTTCAAGACAAAAGTCAATATGAGAGTTTAGAAGAGGCGAATTAAGAAAGCAATTAATCTGAGATTTTTAAAACTGTAGTTGAATTAGAAGGTTGGATTGGATACTTATATAAGGACGTTCAGTGTTTCTGGTCGGGCCCTAAGAGACTAGTCGGGATTGGCCAAATACCCTCACTTAATAAAAAATAAAAAAATGGAGGTGGATTAATTAATGTAATTGAGAAAAGGCTATAGCGTTGAGTTAAGACACTCAAATTATTATTTATTAGTTTACATACGCTATTAATAAAACATATATAATAGAGTTGTATATAAAGTAATATATTTGTATACATGTATGGATTCATTCAAATTGCTATACAAATATGCCAAGTTATAATTAAATTTAAAATTGGTTCAAGCTCATTTTTTTCAGACATATTTGTTCATGTTACAAGATCTTTAATTCGGAGAAAAACACTAAATTGCAGTACTAGTTTTGAATATATCTTTTTAGATTATATATGTTTTTAAAAAGGTATCGAATAATTAAAGCAAGAAATATCATCTAATAAGAATAATATAGTATGAAAAAAATGCTGTCGTAATGGCATGACGATCACCTTTGATTCTAAATTTCCGTCGTCAGACAAAATTTTATCTACATACACTAATAAGAATTAATACTCCCGAAAAGATTTTCAGATGCTGGTGCATGCATTCTCAACCCTCATTATTTCTTACATAATTTTCCTCAGAAAACATTTTCCACACTCTCAATTATTTACATATGTTTAATCAAAAATCAAGAAAACAATATTTTCTAAAGAACGTTTCTTTTAATCTACCAAACACACATTAAAGATTTTGTTATTATATTTGTTACATTAGATTATATATGTAATTTTATAATATAAAGAGAACAAATGCCCCGTATTAAGGCTTAGGAAGGCTACAACAAGTCTCCGATAGGATACAACAAATTAATCCCTTACTGCATATATATATTATATATATGCACAAGGATGAGGAGATTTAACCATCTCATTTCTGGGTCAAATGCCTAACAAAGTAAGCTACCATTAATCCACGATGTTAGCAGCTGTTTGTTTTGTAATGCATCTCAACTATTCATAGACTAATGCTAAAAGGGGACGTTAATCAAATAAAAAAAACATATCTCAAATTCGATCTCTTTGGATAATAAAAGCTATATAAGAAAGTAATTGGATTAATGGATCGATGCTCTCACGACTTTCATAAATAAATTCCTGTTTGAACAAAACCCAAAAAAAAAAATCAAATCCCTATCTAGTAGGAAGTAGAGTTTCTAGTAGAAGATGCATGCTATTGAAATGAGAATCCCAGTAATTGATACTCATTTTAAATGAGTTTTACCAACAGCGTTAATGGTGCTTTGCACTAAGCTGGCTGTCTGGAATGATGCTTGATTCCAGAACCCAGAAAAAAAAAAAAAAAAAATTAATTTGAGGAACCAATTTGAAAAGCTTGTTGTGCATCCACTCCATGCACCGACCTTGCCCACCACAATTGATTAGAGAATGGTATCTGCCTTTAAATTTATTTCTTCAAAGCAGCCTTATAAGCATCCAAAGTTATATGGACCAGTGCAGTGTCTCATTGGTCTGGGCCAACAATTCACTTGGCGTGGATTAATTCTAGATGTTTTCAGTGGGAGATTTGATTCTGTTATATAAATATATATTTTCATTGATAGCTCATGGACGTCCCTCTCATATTTGTATTGCGTTGCTCTTAATTATTAAGTAATTTTTCAAAAAAGTTATTATATTAACAGTTATAGTTAAAACATCAGTATCAATATATCATTTAATTAGATTGTTTTGAATTATAAGCAGATGTATAATACAATCTAGTTATGTATGCATTGATGAAAATCTCTCTATCAATATATATATATATATATATTGTTTAATAAAAATTTAATTTCAAGAATTTTTTTTTTTAAATAATGAAGGGTTCAGCCACCAAATTCTACTGATGTACCTGTGCATTTCTTAAATCATATTAGAGCTATATCTATTTCTTGAATCATTTTACATCCTCTGTTCTATTTTTTTTTTTACATGGTATTCATGCTCTTCGGGTTAGATTAATTTGTATTCGAACACTGTAAAGATATTGAACGACTCTTTTCAAGTGAAAACGACTAAATTATACACGAATTTTAATCCTGAAACATTCACCTTTTAACTATTTTTAACATAGATCTCCCAGCATGAATTTTAATAAATATTTTTACATGAGCTAAAATAAAAAGAAAAATCATACCAAAACTGTTACAAAGGTAGGGAATGACCCAAAATCATCTTTTCTTCTTTTGCTTTGTTTCTCATTCTGTTTTTATCTTCTCTTTCCTTTTTGATTTTCAGGAACAGAAAAAATGGCGGAAATCAGAAGGGTCAGGAAAAACGGCGGCAGCGAAAACGAGGCAATGAACGCAGAAGACGAGATACAAAAAACACAGAAGAAGAAGCATAAGTTGCATGGAAAAGTCGCTCCCCAACTTACAATGCGTCTTTCTTTCTTTTTTATTTATTTTTATGTTATATTCCTCTCCTCTCCTCTGTTGTTCCCAAATCTTTCTCTGCAATTCTCAGCTGTAAAAAAGATAAGAAGAAATAAACCCTTTTTACCTTTTTGTATCGTCCCCTGCTTTTTCCATCTTTTTCATATTTTTTTTTGTTTTATAATCTTTTTGACCTTTCTGTTTTTTATGTCTTTTTTCAACCCAAACCACATGCTATGTTGCTGGCCGACCATAAATTTATCATCTCATCAGCCTTAATCCTTGTCATTCTTTTCTTTTACATTTTTAAATGCTTAATTTTAAAATAATTTCCTAAAAATAGATTATAAAATTATAATTTGTTTGAATTGTTAGGAAATTTCATACAAATCAAGTAAAAAGGTTTATATGAATTCCTGTTATTGCAAATGAAAAACTCAAAAAAAAAAAAAAAACTTTTATATGTTTTCTAAAATAAACTTTTTTTTCTACAAACAGTTTTTAAATCTTACTAAATCAAACAAATTTTTTTTGTAACTTTTTTGACTTTTTATTTTTAAATATAAAAAACTGAATTTAAATTTAATATCAAATACTGCCTTATTTACTTGTGTTATTTTTATCTTAAAACCTTGAAATTATACACTACTTTTTAATATAAAATTATCAAATAAATTTATATAAAATAACACATTTATGAGTAACTTGGTAATAAGACACTAAAAGATTTCTTTCGTAACATTAATACATATTAAACTTATTTTAAGAATTATTCTTTTTAACCATCTTTAACCCTTTTTATTTACGTGCAATGTATATGCCTGGGAACTAGTGATTGTAACAATAATATATTTTCTTACCATGATTATACGTTGGCAAGTGATATTACGATGGTCTTTGATAGAGTGGGGGTGGAGGAAACAAGTTTATGTAGCCAACCCATATAGGAGAGAAAAGTTTTAGTTTAATTGGATTGAATCTAGTGTATGATATTATGGTGCTATTCATCTATCTGTGTTAAAATGAGCTTCCTTTATGTTATAAGTAATTTTATAATTTATAAAACCATATTATAATTTAGTGCTTAAAGTTTTAATATCAAAACATTTTTGATATTATTTTTCAATAAAAATATACAAATGTCCACCAATGAAAGTAAGAAAAAAAAAACAATTATAATAAGAACATCATGAAGGAAAAAGAGAATTTTTGAAGTTGAGTAACTAGTAGATTTATGTAGCCAACCTTATGTAGTTGAGTTGGGTGTAATAAGAATTATGAAAAAAATTTAGAAAGTAATTAGTCTGGCCAGCCTAAATGCATCTGTCATGTCCAAATTTAGAATGATTAGTCCCATCCAAAATGAATTAAGACACATTCCTACTGTCAAAAAATCGATAATACAAAAAAAAGTTAAAAATATTGTATTATTTCTAGTAATATAAAATGTAACTTCTTAAATAAGATATAATAATAAAGTTGTTAAGGGTATTATATTATAAGATACACATTTAATATGAAGATAATATGAGTAAATATTACTAAGAAAGGTGCATACACTTGCAATATAGCAAAAACCCTAATAAAAAACAAAATTAGTAAGCCTTACTAAATATATTTATTAAAGAAATGGGTTTTTCACATTGGATTCTTTCAAGAAGACGAAAATAACCTCATTTGAGTTCTGTGTTTGTGATTTGAGTTGCATTATTTGTTGGTTTAATGGTCAAGGGTAAATGCGTCAATCGCGTTCCTCACAGACGTTCGGTCACATGTTGTTTGGACGATTCCTGTCGTTCCCTTACATTTCTTTTGGTTCGGGTAATAGATACGAAAGTCTGGTTACTGGTCAAACAACTGTCCTTTGAATGACCACTTTAGCCTTCAGGAACCGCATTAATTACTTTTCATCCAGCCAGATTTAATTCACGTTGGGGTTAAATATATTATAATGGTAACAAGTTCTCATTTTATACAAATTTAGACCACGTGATTTAAATTTTTATTTTTATTTATTTTAAGAATAAAAATTAATAAAAATTATTGGTTTGTGAAATATAAAATTACTCTTTTTTTATTAATTTAGTAAATATTTTCTGAAATGCTAAAAAACTTCTTTCAAAATTTTGCTTTTCATGTCGTGATAAGAGAGCTGGAGGAAACATATTCATGTAGCAGCCAATATAAAGACTCAGTTGATTTATTTAGTGAATAAAGATCAATCTCTTAAAATTCCAATGAGATAAGATATGCAAAAAAAAAAAAAAGAAAAATAAAAAAGAAAAATAAAAATATTTGCTTGGTACCAATTTTTAGAGTATAAAGTACAAAAAAAAAATATAATAAGGAGATGAACGAAAGTGGTCCAAATGTGAAAGCCTCTTGAAAAATAAAACATGAAACAAAGTACAATAAGTGGCAACAAGCAAAGAATCAGGAAATTGGCTTTAACTTTCTACACTTGCAAGTAATGATCAGCTCAACCTTCTTTTTGTTTTTCATATAGTATAATAACAAAATCTGCTTTTAAAAGCATTAAAAACAAGATATACACTTCTATAATGACAGATAAATTGATTCTAGTTTTACTAGAAATGGTTAATGTGCAGCATTGTTTTCTATGAAAACAATTATTATAATTGTGGTACACTAGAATCGTTATTTTCAATAAATATATATATATATATATATATTATTGTATGTAGCTCACAAAAATAATCTCACATTTAAGATAAAGGGCATAAAGAAGGCAACGTTATTATTTCAACTTTAAAAAATAAATAAAATACTACCCCTAAAACTATATTACCATGATTATTGAATCTTGCACAATATATATTGAAATGATTGTATAGTTACACATGAAAAAGATGGAGAACTATGTAAACTTGAGGGGCAAGCTCAAATACCTTATGTTGTTGATCCTGGAGCACAAGTAGTTGTATTCATTATGGTTAAAATGATTTTTTTAGAGTAATGTTATGTATATGTTAGGTGTAAACGTTATTTTTCGATATTAACACCTAAAGTTTATTGAATATTTTAAAAATACATGTATATTTAAAAATATTACGTAATATAAAAGAGTTGAGTCACTGCATCAAAAAATGACTTTGACACGTAATGTATATAAAAAATATATATATATATTTTTATATATAATTCCTATATCCCTGATCACCGTAGATCATCTAATGTAACGCGTGGCTTGATGTCCCAAAAGTCGAAATAAAACACTCCATTCCAATTAAAAAGTCTGGGAATGCTCGTTTTCTTGAGAGTTGAGATAACCAAATTTTCATTTATTTATTTTTAATAAAGAAGAAAGAAAAATAATGATTTTCTACATTGGGATGATGCAAAGGGAAGAAAGTTAGGGGAGAGGGGGTATAAGAGTAAATTGAGAAGAAACAAAGCTTAATGGAGAAAGAAAGAAAAAGAAGCAGAAATGAGTGGGAGGTTGCTTGCACAAATCTAAGCTCATCTCATTTTCTCTGAGTTTCAAGGGTACGGCAGATAATAGAGGAAGAAAAGGCAAGCCATGCCCAAACTTCTTCTTCACCCATTGTTTCGTACAACAACACAGTAAAAAAAATAAAAATAAAAAAAAATGGAGTCTCACAGATCCTCCTCTTTATCACCATGCTTTAATCTTTCTATGTTTTTGCTTCCTTGTTACCAACCCATTTTCCTTCTTTAAGTAGTAGTAGTAGTACTGTTACTATTACTGACTACACTTCTTCACAATAAGAAAAAACCAAGAAAAAAAAAAAAGACCTATCGAGGGAAAACAAGGGGTGTTGGAGGAGAAGCAGACCAGTTGTTTTCCTCTTTAGGCAAACACCAATTTTGACCAAAATAGCCCTACTTCAATACCACCCTTATAGTCTCTAGAGAGAGAGAGAGAGGAAACAAGATGAAGATGAAGAGGAAGAGGAAAAGAGTTGGTATTTTAGAAGAAGAACAAGAAGAAGAAAGAAAAGAGGAAGAAGAAGAAGAGAGGAGGGTTGTGTTTGGGTTGTTTGTTTCTTTTTTGAGTAGTGTTTATGAAGAAGCAGAGGCAACAAGTGGGGAAGAAGAAGATGAAGACGGGGTGTTTTTTCTTTGAGGGTGCAAATGGGTTTTTTCTTCTCTAGTTGTTATCAGAGATGATGGGTTGGTTTTTACTTTTTTTTCACTTCCATCTTCATCTTCTTTGCCATTAGAGGTTGGAGATGGGTTGAAGCTTGAAGGTTGAATGAATGGTTGGTGGTTGTTGTGAAGTTGGAAGATAGTGGGGGGTTTAAAGTGTGATATTGGCGACAGACGGCTCAATCTTTACATATATATTTTTTTGTTTGTTTTCTTTTCTTCCTTGTAGCTATTGATCTTCATCATTGTACAATGGTTGCTCAGAATACCGGATTCATCCAAACAGGTTGGCCTAGCTCTCTGCCTCCCTCTTTTTCTTTGTTTCGAGACACTTGTATTTTTCTTTCTCTTATTACCTAAGAAATTTGTTGCTTTTCATTTGTTTCGCACCTCTGCCCGGGCTCTTGGGAAAGGTTGGGATGCTGAAAAAAAAAAAAAGGGTAAAGAAAGAAAGAAAGAAAGAAAGATTATACAGGAAGGAAGCTATGTATGTTGCAGTAAGAGAGATGTGTGTGTGTGTGTGATGGGCATTTGATCTCTCATGTTACTGAAATGGTGTGAATACTTACAAATAGGGGAAGGGGAAGAAGCTTTGCTAGCAAGGTTCAAATTAGCTATTCTTCTTAGTTACAGGCTCTTATGTTTTCAACTCAAGTTTGATATCTTCTTATTGGGCGCTAGCATATTTGCTGCATCCTTTTGTGCCAAGCTAATTTTATTTTATTGTAATTTTGAATGATGTTTTAAATTGGATTTTATTTTTAAAACAACTAAATTCTCTGGTTTGATGCTAAGATTGGGGGTCTTAAGTTGCCCAAATACTTGAGCGAGTTAGAATAATTCTAGCAACGAAATATGCAGTCCAATGGCCTTGACAATGTGTACTACTAGTAACAGGAATCAGAGATAAGAAAACGAAAGGTCATTGATTGTAATGGATTTCCTGCCAGAGAAGTTACTGTATTTAATCAAAACATTACGGGGGATTTCTTCTTTGGCTCTCCGATTACATTTGTTCTTCCTTCCAAGATTGTTTACTACTCTTGTGGGTGGGGTTTGTTTCTTCCAAGGGCATGTTTGGGATCATTTTCCAAGGAGCAAAAGTTGCATCTCCCAATGAAGACAAGGGCTCAGCCCCTGTTAATTGGTCTGGCTTTCTTTAGGTGCACGTTTCCCCACCCTAAGACTTCGAGCCCTGAGCATTACCCCAAGTCTTCTCTGGCCGTTTCAGAACTGTTTACGGAGTCGATCTGGCCTAGTTAGTATTCTTCGATTTTGTTATCTTCTTGATGTCTTGACTCTTGTCAAAGAGCTTTCTGATGGGTAAACCCAATAAATGGAAATCTTCAATGTCAGTTTTTGTTTACGCTCACATGTTACCCTTGAGAGAGAGGGAGAGGAATAGTTTTGTTTGCTAATTACATTAACCAAAGAAAGGTGGCACATGTAATGTACACGATGTCAATAATTGCTTTGAATCAATTTTATCTTTTCAAATTGGAAAGAAGGAAAGAGAAGAGAGTTAGTTCCGTAACTTGTAATTAATCAAACTTTCAAAAAGCATTGAGTGAAAGTTAACGAAAGGAAAAGTTTTGAACTAATCCTCATTGCATGTAATCTTACCTTTTTAGAAAATGCTAGAAGGTCGAATGAGTTAGTCAAACAACACTTTACAAGTAGAGTCGTGCTATATGTACAACATGGAAACGCGTCAAGGACGCAACCGTCCCTCACCCGCGTTGCAGCAAACGCATTTACGATTTAATTGCTATTTGAGAAAGCTCCCTCTTTCTCCTGCCTGTGTTGGTCACTTGCGTTTTAAAAAAAGTCCTTTTGGGCAGAAACGTATAAGCTATACCAAACAGGGCCATTGTGTCGTGACACATTCCCACTCTTGCATACATACAGCCTTTTCTCTTACTAGTAATATGGAGGTAACACATTTGTGAAAGGTGGTTGCATTTTTAACTTGTTTGGTGGAAAATGAACACAGTACGATGATGATAAAAATACCAGGATTTTTCATGCTGTTAATAAGGAGACAACAAATTTGTGAAAGGTGAATGGAAATTTAAGAATGCCAATAAATTTACAACGTTAAAAGAACATTAAAAATGCTCTAAACTTGACAATAAATAAGAAAAAGTTGCAAACAGGAGCAATGTCACATCACGCTCAATCCACCCTATATAGTTTGCTTTGAACTTAGTACGTGCGTTGATAATAGTAGCTTTAGGCTTTCCTAGATTTGTTTCCTCCCACAGAAAAAACCTCAATAGTATATGAGAAAGATCACACATATAGTCCTGTTATGCTCCTATTGCATGACCGGTGTAGTCTATGACAATCAGCCTACCTTAGGGTTTAGCCTCCTTGCTAGGACCGACCACTGCCACATCTCTAGTAGCTTCAATACTATCAATTTCAAGACTCCAATTCCTACTATGATATCCTAAATTAGAACTCTAAACATCCAAGGCATCAAAACTCTAATAACCAACCAGATGTCAATTCGATTATCATTCTAAGGAGCCCAAAAGTTTGTTGTAGGAATCTTATAAGGGACAAGTTGCTTCTCGCCAGCTTTGATAAGACTCTTTCATAAAATGAAATTGTTCACCTAAAAGAATGTTTGATTCTTGTTTTCATGCTGGTGTATTTGTTCCATGGTACACTAAGACCCCTTTTAGCATGACTAATATTAACGCTCCAACTAATAATACTACTACATTCAACCAAGCGTTTTATCAATTACATTGAATTGCTTACATATGAATCCAATTTTTCCACCACACCCTATTAGGATAAATATTACACGATCCAATGGGAGAAACTAGTTGAGTAGGGGATCCACGTAAAGCATTTATGCATACAAAGACTTCCTAGCTAGTATGTCCCGCAAAAACTCAAAATATTAGGAAAGAAATCCAATAAATATATCATCTTCCGATATTCAAACTGGAATGGCATTACTAAGGTGCTTCATTTGCTCAAGAATTTCAATGATCCTCCAAGTCAAACCAACTAAAGATGACTTGATAAAAGTGAAAGAGCATAATGAATAATGCATTAATTCTCAAAATCATATCTGTCTCTCATTCCCCAATCCTTGTACGACAAAATGAAGCGCTTCCCTCAAAGTAGGAGAACATGTAGAACCACTATTGAAAACCATACAACATACCAAAGATGCAACAGAAATCACCAACCTCTCTAGTCATCAGAATTTAAAAGTATATCCCTAAAAGAATGACTATGTCCCGGTTTGGTATAGCTTTTTGCAAAAATATTTTTTTGAAAAGTGTTTCTAGAAAAAGCGTTTTTAAAAAAAATTGGTCTCACCCAGCTTATCCAAAAAGCAGAAAGACTACTTTTCCAACCACAGTTTTGCCAAATGCCTCCAAAACTGTTTTAGTCCAAAAGCACTTGACAAAAGCTATACCAAACAAGGCCTAGGTATAAATCGATCCACATTCTTGCCCTGGAACTTCTTTTGGGCAGTAATAAAGAAATTATTGTGAAAACATGGGGATTATGAAGAGAAAGAGAGAAAGAGGATACATCACACCCCCCTTTTGTCGGTGTGAAAAAACCACCATGTCTCTATGAAGGCTGGACCATAAAAAAGTATGGTCCTTAACCTCAATTGTAAAAGGACTCTTATTATGATCCTTTACTCAACAAGGAGCTATAGTGCTATTTTCAAAATGCTTTGAGAGGATGAATGGACGACTCACTAAAAAAAATGAACCCTAACTCGAACCAAAACAACTTTCTCTATGATTGCCCACTGTAGACTTAAAAGTCCTAGGTGAAGAAAACCACATTAAGCCAAAAACCGAAAAAGGGATTGAGTGGTCTTCCATCTTTTCCTATGTTGCAAAGAGAATTTCTATTAAAACTTGAAACCCCTTGTGGTATAGGTAACCAACTAGGTACCTGGTTGTGTAAAGATCTTGAACTAGGTTGCGATCAAATAGAGTTTTCAAGGATATCCTAAATCATATTATCACTCATTCGCAAAAAGTTCAAAAATCCCTACTTAGGCTTTTGCACATCAGTAAAAGCTTTGGAGTTTCTCACAAGGGTCCATTGCCATATAAAGTATCCCCCCATGCTTAACGTTTTCCCCCTTTCTAAACTAACAAAGAAGATTATTGCATCATGTCCCAAACTACACAATTTCATCTAATATTCCCTCCCCATAAAGAGCTTTTGTGGGTATTACTCTACTATCCCAGTAGTACATTTGACACTTTGAAACCTTAAAGAAAATCAAGTCGGTTGCTTTCAAGCAAAAATAGGAAAAGTAGTTGTTGGACCATCAGCTCAACCTAGCTGAGCTGGAACCGAATGAATGAGCTGAGCCGGCGATCATCCAGCTATCTATCCAAACAGAGAGAGTCAGGACATCAACAAGGCCAAGCTATCTATCCACCGAGCTGCCGAGCTCATCCAAACAAGGAACAAATCCTGAAATATCCGGAGAGGATGTGCATACCAATATTGGGCTTATCCTGATAAACCAAGCACGGAATACCTACCCGAGACAACCGAAAATGATAAAGCCAATCATGGGTGAGAGAGCTCATCCAACTTATCCGAGTTAGATGAGCTCGCCCAATTCAACCACATCTGGCAGCTAGCCACCCGACCAGAGATTTCCTCTATAATAGCCCATCGACCCCCTCCAAAAGGTATGTCAGTCACTACTCCAAAAGCTAGTGCAAAGTTTAGTTTGAGCAAATCTAACTCTGACTTAAGCATTGGAAGGTTTTTGGTCAGCACCACACTGATGCTCTTCACGATAGCTTGTTCTTATTTCTTTGGTTCCAGATCTCGGTGGCAAGCTCTTGTGGAAGTCGGTTGGTTCGTGTTTCCAGATTAGCTCACCTCCTCTACGTATTCATCAACTTGGTATTGGTCAGATTTTGTACCAACAGTAGTGTTTAACCTAAATTTGTTTTGGAAGAGCCAAACAAAAATAGATACACCAAAATGCAAAACTTGTGTAACACAATCATCTGAAATTTCTACCAAAATATAGCTGAGAAATCTGCAAAGCATTTTGAGTCACAGAAGTAGCACCTTTTTATTGCATTATTGTCATGTAATATCCTCCAAGTGCATGCTATTTAAATCAAAATTAAGCACTCTAGTACAGACAATGGAGATAACCTTACTGGGTGTTATATATAGCCAACAAAAATGATAATTTAGACAGCACAATTTCGACAACCTTAAATTACAAGAATGCATTTGCTAACAACAAAGCGAAGAATTAATCAAAAAAAAAAAACACACACACACACACACAGGAGAGATCACCAGTGCATCATTGTTGAACATTCTCCAAGTACCATTTATACGTATCAACCAATCCTTCCCGGAGAGAAACCTTCGGAACCCAACCCAATTCCTTCAATCTCGAGCTATCCATTAACTTCCTCGGAGTCCCATCGGGCTTACTCGAATCCCACACAATCTCTCCTTCAAATCCCACCACTTCCTTCACCATCTCCGCAAGCCCCTTAATCGTCACCTCCTTCCCACTCCCCACATTCACATGCCCTAATCCACTGTACTTCTCCATCAAAAACACCACCGCATCCGCAAGATCATCCACATGCAAAAACTCCCGCAGCGGCGATCCAGATCCCCACACCATCACCTCCTTCGCTCCGGCCACCTTCGCGGCGTGAAACCGCCGCATTAACGCCGGCAACACATGCGAGTTCTCCGGATGAAAATTATCGTTCGGACCGTATAAATTCGTCGGCATTGCCGAGATCGCGTCCCAATCGTACTGTAATCTATAAGCTTGGCACATCTTGATTCCGGCGATCTTCGCGACGGCGTACCACTCGTTCGTCGGCTCTAGAGGTCCGGTGAGGAGAGACTCCTCGGTGATCGGTTGTGGCGCGAGCTTAGGGTAAATGCAGGAGGAGCCGAGGAAGAGAAGCTTCTCGACACCGTTGATGTACGAGGCGTGGATCACGTTGGTTTGGATCAGGAGATTGATGGAGATGAAATCCGCGGGGTAGGTGTTGTTGGCGTGGATTCCTCCGACTTTCGCTGCCGCTAAGATCACGAACTGGGGTCTTTGTTGAGCGAAGAAGGATTCGACGTCGGATTGTCGGGTTAGATCGAGGTCGGCGTGGGATCGGAGGAGGAGATTGGAGAATCCGAGGTTTTGGAGCTTTCGGACGACGGCGTAGCCGACGAGACCTCGGTGGCCGGCTACGAAGATCTTGGCGGACTTGTCCGCCATGAATGAGTCCATTTGAAAGAAGTAGGAATTAGGGCTAGGGTTTGCAAAAGGTTCAACAATGGAGAGAGCGAGAGAGTGAAGGAGAAGATGATTACGATATAATGCTTCAGGGAGGAGAATGAAGCGGTTTGTGCTGCATATGGTGTCGGCGCTCTGAACCGGACCGGGTTCTCTGAACCGGTTCTGGTTATAGATTTTTTTATTTTTATTTTTATTTTTTGTAAAAAAAAAAAGGTGCAAGGGTTGACCCGTATTGAGAGGACACGTTGTACACAACGGGTGTAAAAAAACCGGTATGAATGGGTGCAAGTACGGATAAAACCTCTTGCTACTCTGCCCAATTTAAAAAATGGATGACAAATATTGGTTTGTATCCGTATATTTTAAAAATCAGGTAGTCTAATTTTATTTATATTCGCATAATTTTAAAAAAATATATAGTGGTAAATTATGTCTTTTCAATAAACAAATAGAAATTTTATGTCAATAATGATGAAAAACAAAAAAGGGAAAGAATATTATAAAAAAAAAAATTCAATAAAAAATATAAATAAAAAAAAATTAATTAAGGTAGAGCATAGACAAATTAAAATAGTAATATGTGAAATATAACTTTTATATTAAGAAGGAACTGGGTAACTAATTTTTTGAGGACCTGATTCAATTTTTAAAACAAACATAAATTTTTGTCCGCACCTCACTTGATCTTTTTTTTTTTTTTGACTCATTTTAAAGCGGGCTAAACGAAATCGAACAAATGAGTCGAGGCCATTTTGCCACTCTTAGTGTACACCATTCACATCTAAAGAATACCCTACCTTACTTATATCGAGGTCAAAGCTTAGGGCACCTTTGTGAATGGGAGTCAGGACATCGAGTTGTCTACTTTGCCAAATACCACTGACATGACTCGAGTCCTGACTTGGACTAGAGTGTTACTGTCATATTACCGGCTGACCCCACCTTTAGTGATAGTTCCTGTTACAATTACTTCGCATATGATGTCCCCTCCAAAAAAATTAAAACTATAATGAGATTTATTTTTGTCATGGGCCTCAAAAATATCTCTTCAATGATATCCAGACCAAGAGATTTTTTTAGGTGAACTCATGGATCGTTAGAATTATACATATGAAGAAAATCCAAGGCCCAAGTGCAGTCATGCCCATAAATATGTGAAAAATGTAGAAGAGCTTGAATGGTGACTTATAAATTTCACTAGGGGGCAGCTCCAACCATTAATAAAGTAGATCCTGAGATAAGTGTATGAGATCAAAGAAAAATATGCCAAAGTGACAGATCTAGCTGACATTTTCTTTTTGGTTACCTATATTATTTATATTGGACTCCATACATTCAAAATAAAGACACAGGAGTCGAGTCAAAGGAACAACACAATAGTGGGCAAATCCAACCATTAATAAAGTGGAACAAAGGCCCAATAATACTAAAACTACTCTTTACCTCTTTTAAAGTGAAAGAGACTCGAACTTTGATCACGTCCGAGCCTTTAAGGTAAGGAGATACACAACTACTCAAGCTAGTAAGTGTTGGTTGTTAGCTAATATTGATAGTAACGTTTTCATTAATGCAGTATTAGATTATATTGAATTATGCATCTAGACATAATTTGACGCAACTTAGTATTGTATTGAATGTGATGTTTCTATCAATGTTAGCTAAAAATGTATAATGTAATACCACTTGTTATCTTATAATGTATACTCAAATGAACCTTGATAAAGGGACTCAAGAATATACTTGAGAAATGTACTTGAACATATAAGTTCCTTGGATGAATAAAAAATCATCTAAAAATACACTAGGCTTTATATTGAACTAAGGGATTAGAACGTTTCAGGACACT
Organism: Paratinospora sagittata; assembly: GCA_035771175.1. NCBI lineage: Eukaryota > Viridiplantae > Streptophyta > Magnoliopsida > Ranunculales > Menispermaceae > Paratinospora > Paratinospora sagittata. Next base: position 29,314,158 of record CM069611.1, read on the forward strand.
AATCGATCGCGGAGTCCCTAAAGCATTTCCCTAATGAAATAGACACTTCCAGCATCTGTTGAAAGATACAGAGTAGGACTCTTATCTCATTTAGGATAATCTTTATTTTCTTGATTTGTCTTGGAGGAGGAGTTATATCCTGTCTCTATGTCGAAGTCCGTGTCTGATACGTGCACAACTATCTTGGATTTCTTGGGATATGATGTTCTAGGAAGAACTCTCTTATCTTCTCTGGGTTATCTGAAATTATAAGCTCGGCTCAAGGCCGAGCTATCAGTGATGACTAGCTGGTCTCAAGACTGAGCTTTCAGTGATGAGCTTGATTTGGCCGAGCTAACGATGTTAACGGGCTTTCAGGATTTTCGTAAAGATCACCTCATTAGGTCAGCTCAGTCTGTTTTCTACGATTGAGGTAAATACGATTTAGCTGAGCTGACCTAGCGGTCTTTCAATTTATGCGATTTTTATCTTGTCACCTCGGCTCGTCGACCTCTACACGTAGTTTATGCTTTTTATATAGCTAGCTCAGCTTTTCTGGTGTCCAGGCCGGCTACTATCCGAGCTGACCACCTAACAACAGCATGAATGAAGAAAATTGGATTGATATGCACTCAATAATTGTGGGGCCTCAATTAAATCAGATATATATATATATATATATATATATATATATATATATATATAATTGAGTAAAGTTAAAAGGTTTTCATTCGGCATCATGAGGATGTTCCATGCCTTTAATTTTGTTGCACATGAGAAAAAAAAAAAAAAAAAAAGGTTTGGAGAAGGGAGGGGGGTTGCTTTTGGATTTTCACTTGAAAATGGGATTCATGTGTGCATTAATCCACATAATTAACTACCAAAAGAGAAGATGAGAAAATGGTAGTGCGTAGTGGTGACATCAACAATGGCAATTTTGAAGGGTTTGTGAAATTTAAAAGCAAAAGCAAGGTTATATGATGACCAATTAATTGGCCTCACAAAGGCAAAACGAAAGCAAAAGCTAGAGAACTTAGTGAGCATGCGTTTAGTACGTCTTTGTTATTTGAGCCTTAATTGTGACCACAAATTGATCATGGATGGCCAATGCCCATGAATTGATATGCTTGGCTTTCGCATTATCTCTCTCTGTTTTTTGGAAACTCTATTGGAAATGACCCATCAATTATCTACCCTACATTGTACTCAATTGTGATAAATTGCACATTAATTAATGTATATATACTTTCGTTTTCATACGTTGACTTCATACTTTCAAATAATCTCATAGACACGAATAATAATCTCTAAAAGAGAACATAGAAGTCGGGCTCCTCCGCTCCCTGGAAGAAGATATCTATCTCAAAATAAGGAACATATATGGATCTAAACAGCTAGAAGGCGTCAAAGCTCAAAAGTCACACAACATTAACAACATTAAGGGTATAGTTTTAACGGTGTACGTCTGAACTTTTTCATTTGAAGTCAGGAGTTCGATTTTCCCTCTTTATAAATAAGTGAGTTTTTTCTCTTTTAATAAAAGTAATAGCAGGGCCATAATAGTTGGTTCGTATGGTCCTCATCCGGGTCCCTTATATATCTCGTCATTGTGCTCGACTTTCTGGCCTTATCGAGGGATTTCAGGTTCTTTTGACCTAATGCCAACATTCTTCGATCTTGTGTCAGTAAAACAAAAAAACAAAAAAGACAAGTGAACTATTGGCCCACGCATTAACATTGACGTATAATTTAAGACTGAATTAAATATTAATAATAATGATTATTGTTATTACTGTACAAATAATAATTTAACTCTTTATTTTCATGATCTGGAGTAGGTGGTTTGGTAGTGATTGGGGTAGAGAGACGGGAGGCAGCTAGCTAGCATGTTTGTGCAGGATAACATTCCATGGTGTGTTTGGTTTTCAAGTTATGGGCGGTGTCCATGAACGCAGTGGTTGTGACTTGAATGGACAATACTAACTATCGCGACACCACTAATTTGCGAGGTTCAAATTAATTTTGCACCAAAATTCTTTCGGTTATATCACAAAATTAGCAATTAGACACAAAATTGTGAACAACCAAAAGCTCCAGGGAATAGATAATGACCTACCAATACATATCAAGCTTACTTTTTAACAATTATATCTATTTCAAATATCTTTAGCTATAATATTGTATGTCCCTTTGTGATATCAGTATTATAATTTTTATTTTTTTTTGTTCTTTGACCTTTTATTATTTCTGCTAACTTTTTTACATGAACAAAACTATTCTGAAGTCAGAAACGAAACACGACATTAGACAGTCTCTTCCTAAAATAAGTGTATAGACATAAATATAAACTCGAACTAGAAACTAAAATATTATTTCTTAACCACAACCTATATTTCTTTTCTTCCTGATTACCTGAGGTATGAGAATCTTTTAATTTAGGCTACTCCTTTGAAATAGCTAAAAGAGCTAAGAAACCAAAAAGAAAGGCAATATTCAATTTGATATTGACTAAATCTTACAAATATTTTAGCATAAAATTATGAAACGCGTGGCAGACATGGACAATGGGCATATGCTTGGTCCCAATTCTTGGAAGTAATATGCTTCTAAAATTGAAAGCGTTTGCAGCAAACTGAATCACACAATTCAATCACATTAAATACTGACCTGTGAGGGTGAGAGGTCTTTGTCATCCGAACTGTAAGATTTTGTCACTAGCTACTGAGTCTGATAGGTTACTTTAATATTTTGACAGAGTGAATTGATTTGGATCATTGTCTGGCACCCATTTAACTCTAAATCTACACACTTCATACACTTGTTTCTGATATGGCTTTCTTTCTTCTTCTTCTTTTTAAATATATATTATTTCCATAAGCTTATGTAGAGTTTAACCAAAGAAGCTTAGGGAATGGAAATATAATGTAAAAATAGATAAGGGCGTGGCCATAAACACCTTGAGAACAGAAAATCCATAAGCTTAGAGTTTAACCAAAGAAGCTTAATTTTTAGCTATTTCTTGCTACAATAACCACATAATTCAATAGAACATATATAATCATGATCATACCCAAATGACTTGGGATTATGCAAACACTCCCTTTTAGCTTGAGGGCTATAGTCACTTGGTACTCTTCCTCTACGCATATATGGCTTTAGATTCAAATTCGACTGCACACCTGCTCTAATACCATGATAAAACACACGAACCTAACTAATACTTAAAAATTAGCTTGCATAATCATAATTGTATCTAGATAATATGGGACTATGCTAACAATTCTAACCATGATTTCATAACTCTAGTTTGGTTTTTATAAAAAATGAGTTCTTATGAAAATATATCATGATATATGTGAAAATTGTACCTAAACAATATATGGTTTTTATACAAAATCCAATTTGTGGAGCTCCAAAAAAAAAAAAAAAACAAACCAAAAAAATCTTATATCTAATGATGAGATTATAACGTTTTAGTGGATGCTGAGTCCTAATCTAAGGGGAAGGTATTGAGGGAATGAAATAATTAGATATAAGAACATAATTGCAGGCAAGTTGCAGTTTGATCAATTAGTATAAATTAAGAATAATATATAAGAGATGATGTTTTAATTGGGGTTTAGGGTTTGAATTTTCCTCTATAATGTCACCACCTTATTCAAGAAATTGCAAAAGAGGAAAGCTAAAAAAGAAAAGTAAGAAAATAAAATAAAATAAAGAAGAATACAAATATATATATATATATATGGGAAACCCTATTAAGTACATTGTATGGAATGGATCCAAAGTGCCAAATTTTCTATTCACAACAGTCCAAATTCTCCCAGAAATATATATGAAAATATAGCCATTTTAAACTTGCTTTATTTGTTGGATGGGATAGAATTTTGTCTTTTTCTTCTTCTTTTTTTCTTTTTAATGTATCTATAGTTATTGAAGGGTGGTCCCAATATATAAATATGTGTGTATGCGGATTACAGATATCTTGGAAGGATTAGAGAATAAGTAATTCCCCAAGAATTAATATAATTATTTACCTCAAATTTGACTTGATCCTCCTAACACTAGGCTATCAAATTAAACTAATCGTCTACATGTATGGATCATGTACTCCACGCGTTGGGTAAGTACTAGGTGCATTCTGCCTTTGGTTTGCAATTTGCAAACTGGTTTCACTTTTCAAACAATAAAAATATCAAAATAGTATACAAAAATATGTTTTGAAGAGAAAATTTTCATATTTTCTTTTCAATTTTTTCTTTACAAAAAGTGAAAAACTTGAATTCCAAGTTTTTCAATATCATGAGTTGGATACAGTAATAATAGGAAACCTGTACCTAATCAAACACTGTCTTAACTTTAATAGTATTTTTATGGTATATGGGCTTCCATCACATCTAATCTTATTACTATCATGGCTTTTTTTTAATAGTATAAGTACTAAAAAAGAAAACCATAGATAAAATTAATGAGTTCATAACCAAATAATTAAGGGAATGCTTGGGTTCCTTATAGAATAATTTGGAAAATACTGAAAGTTAAATAATTTCAAATATCAATTAAGTTGTTAGTGATTACACACTATTAATTTTCTTTGAGTAACGTAATCTGAAATGATATTGACCTTGTTTGGGACAACTTTAACATTTAAAAAAAAACACGTTTTTCCTGAATGTCAACGTCGAAATGCAAAAGCTGGTCGAGTCTTACTTATGTAGAACGTTCAAAATGACAATTTTTCACCGTAGAAGCGGATTTCTCAAACAGGGAAAAAACTCTGTTTAACCAATTTTTTAACACAATGTGGTTAAACTCGTGCTCTTAAACAGGGTCATTGTAAATAGTGATCTATACATTTTAGTAGACGATGGTAATGTAACTCGATCTAGCATGCAATCAAAATTTTTATCAAATTAAATCAATAGCAACTATGTACTTGGACTAGACAATTAAGAAAAATGATAAATAAAACAATGCTCTTTCTATATTTTAGATTAATTAGGCATTGCACACATCTTAATCACTAGATATTTTCATATGGCTAATGAAAGATGAGTTGGTAATACAACTCAAAACTTTTGGACACATTTAAATTTTTTATACGCACATATGTTACATATATATATATATATATATATATATATATATATATATATATATATATATATATATATATGGGATTATTTATAAAGGGATGATAGCTGTAACAATAATAGTATTTAATACTAAGTATCCATTTCTCTATATATAATTATTTCTTGCATATAGTGCGTAGCCCAACACCACCTTATTGTCTATTAGTGGGTTTTTCTTTTCTAAACCTAATAGACTAATTGTCTGCACAAGCCTCATCTAGACTAATAGTAGTAAATTACATTTGAAGCAATAATAGTTTTCTATTTAATATGGTAAAAAAAAATTATAAAAAACGTGATTCTCACAGTCACGTGACCGTGATGTAAATCACGACAATTATCAAAATCGCCAGATTCCCATTGTCTTGTCTGGTCTCCGTGGGCCCACCAGATACAGCAAGCAAAACATCGAACGACTATGAAACTAAAACCATCTAGTGAGATCTCAACCGTTAAATTAACAACCAATTTGGGAATATTTTAAATGGGCCCACAAGGTACAATGGTTTGAAAGCACAGGAAGATGAGCATCTAAAATTTCTGACTCATGACTGCCCCCTGTCAATTCGTCAGAAGTCAGGGGCCGTGTCTTACTGGAGTGAGGGAGAGACTCCCGAATCAGTGACAATTAGCTAAAATGTATATTTTTAAAAGGTTTTTTTTTAATTTATTCAGCATTTCCCTAAACATAATTAATTTTATAACTTTTATAAATTCATTTTATTTAGTTTATTTCGATATAGTAAGGTGGAACAAATTTTGTTTAAAAAATTTAAAAGAATTGAGGATGACCCACCTTTTTTTTTAGTCTATGACCTTTTAGTGTCTTCTCTAACTCTTTTATGGGGGGCGAGATTATTCTACAATCGAGAACCGTAAAAGCTATTAGGCGGATAAATATGGGTATAAACTCAAATTCAATATCGAGACCTCGTCCTTCAACCACGACTTATACTATCTTTTTCATTCAACGAAGTTACTCCACTTTGGGTGAAGATGGCCCTTTTATATATCATAAGATCATACATGTATTTTACACCACTTGACTAATTAAAGAGGACTACATTAATTGATTGAAATAAAAAGATAAAAAAAATATTTATTTACCTAAATCTATTTAGCACCAATAGCTTTTGTTTCATTGACTATTTTCACTGTCATACTTGCCTTTTTATTGAAACTAAATAATTTAATTTTTTATGTGGGAACTAGTATAGTTGAAAATTTGAAATAACTCAAATATGTAGCAATGTAGATAAATTAATTTTATTGATTGTTAGTTTAAAGAAATATTATAATGAAAAAAAGTAGTACATAAACTTTAAGAAAAGTCACGTGTAAAACATATAATTTGTTAAATGTTTTTTTAAGTTCAATGCAAATATATAATAAAGACAAAAAGGTAATCACAAATTTATGCAGGTTAGGCTTTATATTTTTCTTGGTCATCATTATTTTTTTATTTTATTTTATTTGTGACAAGGATTACAACTCAAAAAGTTATTTGGGCCTGAACATAAACGTTTTCCTTTCTTACATATAGGTAATAAAGGAAATATGAAAAAACACACAAAAACATTAAGGGTTGATTTGGTTTAGGATTCAAATTTAATTTTTTGTATCTAAAAATTTAAAAACTCAAAAATTCTGTTTAGTTAGTAGGAATTTAATTTTTTTATTTTCTAATTGAATTCAAGTTTTTGAATTACTAATCAAATACAGTCTAAGCTAATTGAGTTTAAATTAGATAAAAAAAAAATACAACCTTATTCTTAGTATAAAATAAGAAGTAAGAACGGGTTGAATCTCAAAGTCGTCATTTTTATAAAAGTTTTAAAATTTAATTCTTAGAAACGACTTTGTTGGACGAAGTCTACCACTCCTGCTTGAACTAGTATCTTATCATTTTCGTATTTATTCATTATATTTTCTTTAAGTTATCTATAGATAGACACTATATGTTTTTAAATTTTACTTTAAATCAATCTCACGCGTTTTATTAGAAATATTACCAAATTTAAGGCCTTTGAAAAATTTAATAATATTATTATTTTAATTTTAAATGGGTGTAACAAGAAAAAAGGAATTTTACAGTAGTTGGCTGTGGAAGGCCTGAAGTTTAACACGTAGAGACCCAAAGGGAGACAAACGCACCCGTTTGGCAGCCATTCTATTTCTCTCCAGTCTCCACCATTATAAATTTCCGAGAAATCCGAGAAAAATATTTAAAAAAAAGAAAAAAAATAAAACTGACGGTGGCGGATGCAAATAACATGCAGAAAGAAACAAAAAAGCAGCTTCTGTACCGCTCAATTCTTTTTACTTTTTTTTTTCTTGCCTTTTTCTTAAAAAGAAAAGAAGAAGAAAATTATAGACCTCAAACAAATAACAAAAAAGGCATTTTTTTGTTGACACAAATACCCCCCCTCATCGTTCACCGGCAAGTCAACAGTACTCAGTCAAATACCCCGATTTTGCGGACTTTCTCAACTAATATTCAGTATAGACCTATTTTTAAAATCTATTTAGTATTTATCTTGTTGTGGTTAGTCTTATTTTATCATTATCAATTTAATGAATTTTCTCGAACATAATTTTTAAAGTATGAAAGAACATACACTAAAATTGTAGTTGAGACTTTAAAAATATATATATATTAAAATTTAGTTTGTTTGAATGGCTTGACATCTGTTTCTCTTAAGTAAGGTCGTGAGTTCAAAACTTTTCTCGTATATGAAACTACAATTTGTTAAGAGATTCGGGTCAAATTTAGGTAAATTAGTCTTGTTGTAAAGTGAAAGATGACACTACCTAAGTGCGCTTAGCGATAAAAATATATATATATATATACAAAAAATATAAATATGCATATTTAAAATTGTTATTTATTTTTACTATTTTTAGTCCATTTTATTCTTTTTAAAAAAAAAGTCTTTTTTATTCACATGCAATATACATGCCTATAAAATAATAGTTAGTAGTGTTTGTAAGCCGTAAAATATAAATACCAAACATACGTTAATAGGTCTCGAATTTGAATTTGGGCGTATCCTTATTTATCTGTTATATTAGGAGGACCAATTCAAACGCCTTTGTTATGATTGAGTTTAAGATGATTAGTCTCGCCTAAAAAAAAAAAGAAAGCTAAAAAATAGGTAATAATAAAAATTAAAAAAAACCAATATTTTTAGAACATGATATAGGAAAACCGTGGCACCATAAATGAAAATTGGGTGTATCTTGCTATATTTAAGTGTCATAATTTTCAAATAACCAATCCATAATTTCCATATTAGTGAATATAAAAACATGTGACCGTGCATTTATAGATTTACATTATCTTACTTGCTAGTTGCTAATTATGTATCAAATCCAAAACTGAATTACTTAGTTAATTAGGAACACTTTCTAAAAACACCCTACCAAATTCAAATCCAAAACTGAAATACTTGGTTAATTAAGGACACTTACTAAAAACACCCTACCAAATCCAAATCCAAATCCAAATCCAAATCCGAATAGATGACGACGCCAACTTTGGCCCCGGGGGTAATTTAGGCAAGTTTGGTGGGAAAACAAAATTGTGCCATGGATTAGGGTTAGGGGTTAGAGGGTTAAAAAAGGAATAATAAAAATACATATGTGAAAATTAGGAGTCACTGATAAATCGAGGCCAGTTGTTGAATAGCTAAGAAAGGGTGCAGCCGTGTGTGCTCTTAAAAACTTCTATCCGAATTTCTCTCGGCGCCTTCTTCGTGACCCCTCTGTCTCTTTCTCTTGGACGCCTCTCTCTCTCTCTTTATTGTGTTATATAAACGCTTCATCGCTTCCTTCTCGCTCTCACTTTCGCTTCTCTTTCTATTTCCTTCAAAACAAATCTCCCATTATTTCCTGTTCCTCTGATTTTGATTCTCTTTCCTATTTTAATTCCGAAGGAGGCTTTATATAATAAGCGTTTCAGATCTTCAGGGCCATTAACAGATCCTCTTTAGCTTTTTATATTGTAAGTTCTCTCGGTTTTATTTCGATTTGCTCTGTGATTTTTTTTTTTGCCTTCTTCTGTTTAAGAATCTGGGGTTCGTTTGTTCTTCAATCAAGTGTTCTTGAATCGTAAAAGAGAGTATGCTTTAAAGTAAGCCTCCGATCTGTATTATGATTATTATTGTTTATCTTGAATGTCTGCAGGTTCATATGTTATCTTGATTTATTTGATTTTAGTTGTTTTAGGTTTTCTTTATCATGCATGTTTGAGTTTCTTTGTACTCTGTTTTATTTATTTATTTATTTATTTTTTAAATACTCTGTTTAATGTTTATCTTCCTGCGATTTGATTTTAGTTATTGCGTTAAGAGATTGATTTCTTCGATTCTTGTTCCGATAACGTTGTTTTCTTCGTAAGCGATTGTTCCTTGCTCTTCATGCATGTCTTGGTAATCGCAATAGATGAACCGATTAATCATTGTTAGGTTTTCGTTTTTCTATTTCTGCAATAATATCAAATTAATTGAATCTTCTTCTATCTGCTGTAGTGTTTTTCATTTTCAATCGTTTTTCCACGTTTTTCCGGTTTTTCTTCATCTTCATTGATGAATCTTAAAGCGTCCTTCACAATAGCTGATTTCGTCCCTTGAGAATCAATAGATTTTCTTCTTTTGTATTGCAGGAAGCGTGGATGTTTTAATGGAGTTTAAAGGTGGTAAGAAGTCTAGTAGTAGTAGTAGTTCTTTACAGTACGAAGCTCCCCTCGGCTACAGCATTGAAGACATTCGACCGAACGGTGGAATTGAGAAGTTCCGATCTGCTGCTTACTCCAACGTAAGATCAAATTTCATTAAACCTCATCATCATCTTCCATTTCTTTTTCTTTTTTTCTTGTCTATTTTATTAATTATTTCCTCTTTCTTGTTCTTCTTCTGCAGTGCGTGAGGAAGCCATCCTGATACGTCTCAGCCAATGCCTCCTTCAGTAGATTAGGATTTCCTTTTATCCTGTTTTCAATTTGATCTATTCCAATAAACAAAAACTCTCTGGCTAGCTGTTCTTCTTCTGCTTCTAAATCTGTTTCTCAACTTTCGATACAATCTGTTCTGAAAATGGCAACCGATCATCACCAGAACCCCAATCCATCCCCCATTGGGTTCGAAGGCTTTGAAAAGCGCCTGGAAATAACGTTCTCCGAGGCACCCATCTTCGTGGACCCACAAGGACTCGGGCTCCGCGCCCTGACTCGCTCTCAAATCGACTCAATCCTCGATGCCGCTCGGTGCACCATTGTGGATCAACTCTCCAACTCGGAATTCGACTCGTACGTTCTCTCCGAGTCGAGTTTATTCATCTACCCTCTCAAGATTGTCATCAAGACCTGCGGAACCACCAAGCTTCTTCAATCAATCCCGCCGATTCTCCAACTCTCCGGCGATCTCTCCCTCGCCGTCTTCTCGGTCAAATACTCGCGAGGAAGCTTCATTTTCCCGGACGCTCAGCCCGCTCCTCACCGATGCTTCGCCGAGGAAGTCGCCGTACTTAACAGCTTCTTCGGAGACCTGCCGTCCGGCGGGAAGTCTTATTTAATCGGCGATCCGGCGGTTCCGAATCGTAACTGGCATCTTTACTCTGCGACTTGCGCGGCATCTAACAAGGCCTATCGTGCGCCTGTGGTTACTCTGGAGATGTGCATGACGGGATTAGACAAGGAAAAAGCCGCCGTGTTTTTCAAAAAGTCGGAGGATTACTCGGCCAAGGAAATGACGAAATTAGCGGGAATATCTGACATATTGCCTTCTTTTGAGATATGTGATTTCGATTTCGATCCTTGTGGCTACTCGATGAATGCGATCGACGGTGCAGCGTTCTCTACCATTCATGTCACTCCAGAGGACGGGTTTAGTTACGCGAGCTACGAGGCCATGGGGTTCGACCCTGGCTCGGTTGGGTTCGAGTCGCTTGTGAAGAGGGTGGTTCGGTGCTTTGGACCCGCCGAGTTCTCCGTTGCGATTACTTGTGATGGTGATGGTGATGGTGGGAAGAGGAGGGGGAGCACGTGGGGAGAGGAGGAGCACGTGGATGGGTACACGTGCGAGGGGGAAATGAAGCAGGAGCTCCCGGGTGGCGGGTGTGTGCTGTACCGGTGCTTTTCGGTTAAGGGAGGAGGCACGTGCATGGCGACGTCGCCGAAGTCTACTCTGTTTCACTGGGAGGAGTTTTCTGTGGAAGATGAAGAGAATTGTGAATGTGTTGCTGTTGCTTTGAAGTCAGCCAGCCAGCCAGCCAGTCAGTTAGTGAGTTAGTAGTTGTGTCAGTTGTGAGTCGGTCAGACCAGTGAGGACTTTCTTTCTATGTTATGACTGCATTCTGTTTTGCGTTATTGTCTTTGTGTCTTTGGTTATTGTCTTTGTGGTTTGAATAAAAATTGGCATATTTTGAATTTTGGGTATTGGGATCTTAGTTTTTATTTATTTTGTGGGATATATGATATTATGAAAAATTGAAAATCTTTACATTGAATTTGCAGTAACGTTTGAGAATGAGACGTAATTGCTTTTCAGATGAATACGGCAGAGGGAGTTTTGGAGAGGAGTAGACAACATGATTTTCAGATGCTTCTTCCCATTGCCTTCTTTTTCTTACTTTTCTTTAAAAATAATAAGAAAGAAAGAGGAGAGTGGCATATTCTGTTTCCCCCCGTATTCGGCTATCCTTACCTGCTTTTCACTGCAAAATTTAATTAAAATGTTATGTATATAATGGCCCAATAATTGAATTGAAATGCTTTTTATGCCCCACTGATTCGAATAAAGACACTTTTTTAATATGTTATGTTACAGCATTCTTCGTGCGTTAGATTTTATAAACTGTATTGCTTTTTGTTGGATCATTAAAGTTGGTTGTTTTTGTGGAGTTTCTTGCCCCCTGTCTATACTTCGACTCTTTTCACCATTATAACCATATAATGCCTTAAATTTATCTCCTACCCGACAGGTTCATGTCAGGTCAATTGTGAGACGTGAAATATGATTTTTTTAAAAAAATTTCAATTAACTAGAACTGGAAACTTGTATGTACCTTTGTTTTATTTTATTAAGAGAAAGTGGTGGAGAGGTAGAACTAGAATCAAGATTAGGGTGATTCAGTGGATTTTAAGGCGTCTTATCCGAGCAATTTAGGCGGATTAGTCCATTTTTATATCCCTATCTGTGCTCTTCCCCCATGATAAATGAATAATCAGCCAATCTTGGAGCTTAATTTTTATTATCCACAAATTCAACTATATTCTAAAATATAACAATGCATGAGGTTAATAGTTAGTGCTTACTCATGCTAACGATGCGTAGGCATGGTGGTCAGGCCTCGAGTTTTATTTTACAGGGTCAAGGATTTGAGTCATTGTAAGACAAAGGAGATTAATAAATACAATTGTAGCCCCACTTTATAGACCTAAAGACTTTTATGGTATATGTCTCTTAAAAGAAGAAATATTACACTCAAACCCATAAGATAGATTTACAAATTAAGTTCTATTTGTATGCCTTGGAGACGAAACCATTCTTGTCAATTCGTTGGTATAGGGATTAATACGCTACTAAGGGGCTTGACATCTCACATGTGGGGATACGGGGTTTAAGGGCACGTTGTTTCTAGTTAAAAAAAAATGCTTACTCACATTGTTGGCACCCCTAATTGTTCGAAAAGTTTGATCCTTATTTGTCCTATTCAATGGGCCATACAAAATACCAAGGAACATAACATCGAAGGTTATGTAAGTATATTTACCAACAAAATAATGTGCATTTATAGTTATTAGTTTTCTATGATTTTTTTGTGATCCTGAGATTTTAGATTTTTGTTGTAAAGACTTTGCCTTCTTGTTTTTGGGTTTCTGCATCTACATATTTTTTTTAGAATGATTCATGAACTTGTCAATAAATGCAATCTAGAAATAAATAATTATTATAGTTTTCAAAAAATAAAAAATAAAAATAAAAAAGATATGGACGCCTTCAATAAAATATCTTGAGTGCAATAATAGCATAAAATCTACCAATAAGGTGTTTGATTAGTGGTTGGGTCCTTGGGGTGGGCTTCTCCAGAAGAGAGGAGGCCCACGGAGTAGTTTAGGGTTAGTATAGAGTTGTTTTTTTTCAAAAATAAAATAATAATAATAATAATAATAATAATAATAATAACATAAAATCTTATTCAATTACTTAAGAGTTTTGAATTTAAAGAATCTTTTTTTTTTTTGTCCCTTTGAAAATTATATATACATTTGTGACATTTAACTCATTCATATCTTATTTTATGAGTGTAGAAATATATTTTAAGTCTAATTAATTTCAGACGCAGAACGAGATGCTTCTAGACACAACCTTCCACATATAAATTGTTTTGTACGTGTCTTTGTCAATGTTAGAAATTAAAAGTCTCCTATGACCCACCCAAAAAAAATATTTATTTTCTGCATTATCTTTCCCTCTGATACTCATTTTATAGGCATCAAAAATAATAATATAATTCACATACATCTTAAATGCAGGAAAACAGATGCAAGGACCCACTAGATAGAACGTTTTTGGTGCATCACTTGGCCAATTGGGCAAAATTGGCGTATGCTTCCTTTGCAAAATGAACCGAATCTTGGTAAGAGCTTTTTAAGAAGGCATATTAATTAGCTCATGAACTTGCCTTTTTTTGGCCTTTCGAGTCCCATCAATCAATTAGCCTAAACAGAGCCTATAATTTCAACGGTTCTAGTAGTTATTATTATTATTATTATTATTATTATTATTATTATTATTATTATTACATATAGTTATATAATTAAAATAATTATAGATAGAAAAATATTAATCTAACTCTAAAAATTATAACTTTACAAATACAATGATACAATTAATACCATTAAATATACATGTGTTACACATTTTGATATATATAATAAATAATCTAATGATGTTAAAAATGTAATTACACTTACAGTTATATTTTTTTAATTAAATTAATATTTTCTTTTTCATTATTATATGATCTCTAATCTAGCTCAAAATTGGCAATACAATGACTGAAGGGTATATATAGTTTAATTTTTTTTTATATTGTTCAAATATGGCTTTCTTTTTTTTTTTTTTTTTCAAATATTGATTCTTTTGAGTAATTTTCTATTTAACTTTTCTCTCTAAATCAACATACATCCAACCCAAGTATTTGAATTGTATGATTTAATTAATTAATTTGGAGTTCCTCTTAAACAATAAAATCTCTTGAAGGCCTGGCCTTATCTGTTCTGGTTTGGAAGAAAAGCTTGATAAACCAACTTCAATAGGTAGATAAGAACAACACAAGCTCAAATGGAGAATCACAAACTCCTTAGCAATATTAATAAAAGATCCATACAACTTTAATAATCGATTCTTTATTAAATAACAATACCACGAACAACAATTTTAAAGACAAATCAAGAACACTATGAGACAAATTCTTGTTAATGTTCCTTTTATTTATTTATTTATTATTATTAGTAGCAATTCCACTCAATTATAAAGTTAAAAATAAAAAGGCAAAGCTTAATTTTTTTAAGGCATGCTTCAAACTTTATCTACCACTTGGGTTCACTTAGCCCCATTTTATTGCTGAGAATATAAAAGATTTTCTAAAAAAAATAGAAAAGTTGTACGTTTGGTTGTCAATATTTTTTTGAGAAAATTTTTTCAACCTCTTTATTTTCTCATGAATTTTTTTTAGTATTATTGATTATGTTCACGTTTATATTTTATAAAACTTCTTACTATCTAATTTTTTTTTTTACATCATAAAAGTATGAAAAAAAAACTTCTCGTGTACAATCAAATAATCATAAACTTGTTAGAATTTTTTTTTAAAAAAGCTATTATTAGCTATCAAAATGGGCCTTAATGTGTTATTAGATTTAAAAAAACCAGGCAACAAGTTTAGTTTCTACACTTGAAGGGCATTTGTCATCAAATAGAGAGAGGGCAAATTTAAGATCCAGACCATATTTAATTACCTTTAATTTCTTTCTGTTTAGTTTGTGATTCTAAAAAGAAAAAAAGGGAAGAGATAAGATCAGCAAATAAAAATTTAAAAAATATTTTTTTATTGTTTTAAAAATAATATGTTTTCTTAATGAAAAGTTGAAAACTATTTTTTATTCAACTCAACCAAACATTTTTTCTACTTGCAATATTTGTGTTTTTAAAATTTTGAAATAAAAAAAATTATATTCAAATCACAAATCAAATATATATATATAGTCACTAATTTCTTTTAAATTTTAATACTTGTATTTATAATAAATAGTGTTAAATGAAGAAAAATAATATTACTAGCTAGTTGGCTTGCTACCCTACTAAAGGGTGGCCTTAAATAATGTGAGAATAAACCAACCAGCAGTTTGATTTATCACCATATCCAGGTGGTGGGCCAAGGCATCCAACAACTCTTTTGAGTACCAAATCTTAAATGAATTGTGGTCTCTTTAGGAGTCAAGCTAGGAAAAAATAATAATAATAATTCTTATTGCCCACTAATTAATTAATTCTCTATAACTCCCAGGCTATCATTAACCAATCTTGCCCTTGACAGGACCTCCATTCAACCACAACAAGTAGGCCTAAGGCAACCAATAGATAATACATATTCATTTATTTATTTGCCATGCTAGATTCACAAAAGACAAAACCCTATTCTATCCAACAAATTATAAACTAAGTTTCAAAAAAGGGTGCAGATGAGGAGTTGTTTATGTTTTCATAGATTTTTGTAGAAGATATTGAATGCAGTGAATAAACTAAGAGATTTGGAACCTTGGGTCCAATCCATATTACTGATCATAATATAATAACACTAATAAATGTAGGAGAATCCAAACCCTAGCAGATAGGCATCTCTTTTACTTTGACATTAATTTCTTATTCTTATTCTTTTTTCCATAATGTTGATCCCCCAATACCTTCTTTTTTGGATTAAGGGTCAGCACCCAAAAAGCTAAAATATCAAGAATATTTAGGTAACTATCTTATGTTTAACTACCATAAAATTAATATGCTTTTTATGTAAAGAAAATGCTCCCATTGATTGATAGTTTGATTTTGATGTTTCAGTATATTCTTCAATTTTTTGTCACAGATATTAATCCATCTATGTGATTGATTATCAAGTGAATAAAATCAAGACTAACATAATATATTCTCACAGTCTCACTCTTAAAAAAGAAAAAAAAGAATATAATTGAGTTACTTATAATATGAGTAAATATGGAGGGATTCAAAATATATAGCACACTAATTGCTACAAATTACTTATATTTTTTTTGTCAATTTATATTTATTACATTGGATCATTGCGTATTACACAAATCATTCTAAATCATTGAATTAAAGACAATGATAGCAATTCCTACTACTAAGACGAGGAACTAGTGCCCACACTAAAAATCAATAGAACCACAATAAGCCTTTAATAGTTGCACAATAACTTCTCACCTTATTTGAGGCTGAAGAGATAGATCTGAACTCTTTATCTCTCATATTTAACTTTAATGTACTAAAAAAGCATTTTTAATATAATTGCAGATCTAACGTGATAGTCCTCACATCAGATATATCGTAATTAATGTTTAATTTTCAATTTATATCACATTTCTTTATAAATAAATAAAAAACTACATATTTCATTTTTTAAGGTTGGCGTGTGAGTCTGATGGAAACCAAAACCTCTGGTAGGTGAGTGTGATCGAGTAGGCATGTGTGAGAGCACAATACTACATTAAGGTTTCAAGAGCCATAGATTAAAAAGCATTGATTTTTCTCCTTCTTATAACGACATATATAATCAAATTATCCCCTTGAATCAATACTCAGATGAAATATTAGATGTTCATCATATACAAAGAAGAATCTCTCTGGAGCACGTGATAAGGAAGGTAATTCAACGACTCTCCAAGACACAAACTCCACATTTGCATGACGTGGTGACACACCCTTGCCTTCCATATCAAACAAAGACAAATGAAACAAAAGTATGACAAGTCTGAATCAGAATGAAATTTGTACTAGCTAGCTAGCGTTAATAATGGTGATGTCGATGCCACAGCATATTTCCAAATACAATGTTCATCAATTGTGAGAATCTAAGTTCGAAATGTCACCTCTCTCAGGCCTTCGCTGGATGACAAATTCTTACAGTTCGGAGGACAAGGACTTTGCAATCTTCCGTTATTTGCATTGGGCCATTCATTAATTCCGGCTACTGTCAATTTTTATCCCAATAAGTCCATGGCTGGCTTATTCATTAATTAAAAATGTTTATTGGGCTGCCTGTGTCTAAACTGCATATTTTGAGCCGCTTCATGTATTTTTTTATTTTTTATTTTTTACCAATTTTTTAACATCTGATGGGTGTTTTTTTTTTTAGGATGATATTATTTTTTTTTCAGATTCAAAGATTTATAAAGACAGATAACGAGAACTCGTAATGAATTTTTTAACCACACTTTGTAGTTCGCTCCCTAAACTAACAAACCAACTCTTTATTAGTTAAGCGGCTTCATGTTGATCTAAAAGATGTTGAACCCATAAAAAATTATTTAAAAAAAAGAAAGAAAAAGTTGTTGAGATTGTATAAATCAAAATAATTATCTCGCATTAGATATAAATAAATTTATCACATGTATAAAAAATAAGTTGGATTCTCACCACAGTATTATTAAAATCTTTTGAAGTATATAAGTTAGGAATAATATTAGTATTAATTAAGATCGGAACCTGCAGAACAAAGATGTAGGACACACGAATACTATTTTGACTACTTTCTCGTTGCCCACCATTTTTTAAGTTCATCAAGTCTTACTTGAAGCTAATCTTTCCTGATAGAATTGGGATAATGTGTCAATTTCCAAGTCTAGCTAACTGGAGTAGATTTGATCCCTTGACAAGATGGGTAGTAGGTTTGAGTATTTTAGTTAAATATTTCTGTTAGTATGCGTTTGGTTGTCGAGAAAATGAAGATAAATTTCTCCTCGACCACCTACTTTCTCACCAAAATGTCATGAGTTAGGAAGGTGAGAAAAAAAAAAAATTATGAATTTTTTTTCTACAACTATAATTTAAAGTTAAACCTTGTAAATAACTAACTAATAACTAACTATATATGATAAAGTTTTCTCCTAACATAATAACCATAAAATTTTTTTTATCAAGTTTAACCAAATAAATATGAGAATATTTTCTCAAATAGATTTTCTTGAGGGAATTTTCTCAATAAAAGCTTTCTGAACAACCAAACACACTCGTTAATGAACTATCGGTGAATTGTTTCAGTGGTTGAGTATAAGAACACTTACCCTAAAGGTCTCAAGTTTGAGTTACCTTCTACCATTTATAGACCAACGACCTCTTTGAATGTGTGTGGCCGTGCTTCAGGAAATTAATGTGATCGTAAGTCCCTCGTACCTGCTAATTTAAAAAAATATATAATTTTATTTATTTATTTATTTGGTAAAAAAATGAAGACAACTAGCAGGTTTAATATAATAGAGTCGTGTTCTGGGCTTATTCAAAATGGATCCTTGGGACCATGGGTCAGAACCTAATTATGAAAGCAAAGGAAAGCAAATCCGAAGATTTTGGTTTTCAAGATAGCAAGGCTTAGGCCTAGGCCCAAAGCCCATGATGAAGAGTCACCATGCAGATGTTGGTTTCTTTACAATGGTGGTGTCAAATTTTCAATTTTAGGAAATGTCATTCAAACTTAAAAATAGTTGTAACTACAAGTGCAACTACTAATTCCTCGTGGGGGGATTGGACGAGGAATTGTCCTCGTGTGTGTAAGGTTGGTTTGTCGTAAGTTGTTTTTGTAGGTGATTGGAGGGTTAATTTGTATATAAGAGTACCTCTGGTACTCGTGTAGAGTACTTCTATTTTTCAATAAAGTTGAATTCGTTTTTTAAAAACAAAAAACAAAAAAAAAGCTACAAGTGCAATTATATGTGTATATATTTATTATATACATTCAGATGTGTAAAACATTAATATCTAATGAATATGCATATGTAGTTATAACTTTTTGTAGTTAGAATAGTACGCAATCTTAAGATTTTAAATTGACAGATTGTGTTTGCATGATTTTTTTTTAATTTTTGAGAGCCTCTAATTCAACTCATAAATCCTCTCACTGTACCTGCCTATTTAATAATTTTCAATGATGATACATTGCAAGTAAGTAGAATGAAATTTTTGTGTGTATTGAAATAGAAAATCTCTAATAATATTTGTTACATTGGATAACATACATATAAATTAATCTAGATCAATTGATCGGAAGACAAGGGCCGTCTCATCTATTACTAAGGAAAACAAATGCCGACAATACACTAAAATAGGACCCCAAGTGGGCCATGGGCCCACAACAACTCCTCTCTTCATATGCCGCTGAATAGATTTGAACCCCTCCTCGTATACAATGAAAGGATAGATGCTTGATCAGGAGCTACCCGTCACTCACCGTGTTTGAAAATAATTGAATACTTTTAATTTATAGAAAAATGATTAAAAATCCATAATTTTTATTTTTTTATTTTTTTGTATCGTTAATAATAATTGTTGAAAGAATTATTATGAAAAAAAATTGAAAACAAAAATCCATATTAATTAATAGGAATTCATTTTGTAGTACATTATAGAATTCATATTTTCTAATTTTCTCAAGAGGGTGAGGAAGTAATACATATGTACCTATGTACATGTAAATTTTATCAGTGGCACATCACCCTGCCTTAAAAAGTGAAAATTGATTGATGGAAGCATCCACTCTCTTAGTTGAGATAAAATCTATGAGGTGTCGTCCCAACTTACTCCAACATCATTATTCTCTCTTTATGACCTGATTAGGTAAGACAAGCATGTAATGCAGCACTAATAATTACCATATTTTCATCTTGTTCAAGCATAATATATAGGGTGGCATATAGTGAATTTCATACATATAGTAATTATATGGATCAAACTAACCCATTAGAATAACTTGTGAATCACTTATTGAATCCCGCTTGTAAACGACTCAATAATGACCAGCATAGACAGAGTGACATGAACTTGGATCTAGGTGTAGTTCTTGTCTTGGATTTATGGGATGAGTTTTCTTCAGGAATTAATTAGATTCTTAATATGATTAGAAGCATCTCCTTTTCATGAATAAAGTGGTTAGCTTAATTACTAATCATCCATTATCTGTTAACCTTTAATTCCCTTTTCTTTATTTTTATTTTTTATAAATTTCATTGGAGGGAAGTGGTCTTTTGCAAAGGATAAGCAATATCATGAAGTTTCCATATACTTGCACCAACATCATGATGGTGATTCAAGTTCATTTTTCAAATCTAGAGTCCTTGCAAATTGGGTTTTTTGAGAGAGAAACAATGTGTATCATATATATATATATGTATGAACTTGATAATTACATCCCAAGACAGAGAACGAGAAGTGCTCTGCCCCACACCTACTCAATTGATTCCAAACAAGCTGGCTATTCCCTCCACCATTGCAAAATGGAGTACCCGTTTGCAAAAGGGAAGGCTATTACCCAATTTCTTGAAAAATTCATGATTAATATAAAAAATAAAAATAACTTGTAATTTTTTAAGAGAAACATAATTAGCAAACGAGGCTCCCACTATTGTAACGTATGAAAAAGGAATAATATATACAATCTTATTTTCAGATTCAAGAAAGAGTATATTAAATTATGGTTGACCCAAGGCCTAAAACAAACTTAAATCATAGTTTTAAATGTTTATAATATTTAGCTTCGTTAAATCATATAAAGAAAACTCATTACATGTTATATAAAAAAGATACAAGTGGATATGAATTGATTTAATAAGGCCCAATAATGTAAGGGGAATGTCAATTTAACTGTAATTTTATTAATTACATATGTAATTATACATGTATATCTATTAGATATTAATATTTTACACATTTTCAAGTATGTAATAAATTATTCAATAAAGATATATGTGTAGTTATACATAGAGTTATAATATTTTACAGTTAAATTAATATTTTCATAATGTAAAATATTTAAAACTGTGTTGTAAGCTTATTTTTATAGCTATGGTCAACAAAAATGTACTCCATTAGAGAGACTATTTTTGAATTTGAATATGTGTCTTTCAAGTTATAATAGAATAATTCCAACTATTATGTTAAAGTCAATCTTTCTAATTAAGAAATATTAATTTAAGACAAGAATTATAATCAAACTTTAAACCCGACTCTACTCAACTAAATGCAGTTGAAAAAATAAACTAACTAAATTAGTTAACCAAATGAAAACATGAAAAGTATGTATGGTTGTTCAATTCAGAAATAAATTTTTTTTTTAAGAAAAGTTACTTAAAAAATAACTTTTATTTTTTTTTAAATTTATATACCTTTCCTCAGATATAAATCTAAAGGAGCCTTAGAAAACTCAAATGTTATAAATTGAATAAAAGAAGACGACGAAGAAAACAAGACAATAAGTGGAAAGGTGGTCAATTAATATATTTTTTTAATAATATAAATTTATTTTTTTTAATTTAGGAGTTAGTTTTTTCGCTTTTTTAATATGGAGTATTCGGTTAGTTTTTGTACACTGTCTAATCGTCGTCGGGAGTAAGCCCCAACGAGAAGAGAGGGTGACATCTGTCCAGTAAATGTGTAGGCGCCTCCGCACAATGTTTAAGGTGTAAAAAATTATTTTTCAAACAAAGACGGGATCTATCTCACCTAATGATTAGACTCATGCTCATATTCTTATGCGTGGAGTATGAATTCTACTAACGCCAACCACTTCACCATCTTATTAATGGCAGCATTTTTTTTTCTTTTTTCTTTTTTTCTGCTTCTCCTGTTAAGGAAGGAACTAGGAAGGAAGCTAGCTTTACAACACACCCATGGACATGGGCGTGGCACGAATATTGTGGGAAGGCACGGGGCGTCACCTTTCGCTTTTTTGTCATTCTTTTACTTTTTTCTTTCCTCTCTCTCTCTCTCTCTCTTCCCCTCTTTTCCGCGGCTGTGCCGAAGCGTGTAAAGAATCGATGAAGGGCATCAAGGCGGCATAAGAAGGGAAGGGTAAGCACGTGAGTCGAGAGAGAGCATGAGAGAATAAACGAAACCCAACGAAGATTTGGGAAATTCCATTACACACACCCTTTGAGCTTCCCCCGTATATTTTAAAGAAAAAAACACTAACGACTGTTGTTTTTTTTTTTTCACTTTACCACACCCATTCTGTCTCTCATCATGTTCTTCTGCCTTCACCAATCACCCATTTCTCTCTTTCCTTTCTTTTCTTGCGGATAAAATTTCAGCATTTTGGTGCCTAATTTCTTTATTTTTTATGGTTCTTTTTTCTATCGATGTGGTAATATAATAACTCGTCACATTAACTTTGATATAAATTTGTGTTTAGGCCTATTTGAGATAGTATATTTAAAGTACTTTTGGACAGGAGTGTAGTCAAATTTTTTTTTTTTTTCAGATGGGCTAATTTTTTTTTAAACAAACAGTACAAAAAAATTTATTAATTAAAAATAAAAGGTACACTTCAAGGGACATAATGAAGTTTACCCTTTAAAATGCAGATAGTCGCGACAGAGATTGAGCGAGAGATCAAGCGGAGATTGAGTTGAATGATTTAGCAGAGGCCGAGTGATTTTATTTGTGCTATTTACAGGGTTAATTTGTGTAATTTATCTTTTGTGCGATTATTTTTTCATTATTATTATTTCGGTTTGTGCTATTGGTATATGCGATTTTTTTTTTTAATGTCAGTTTTGCAATTTAAAAATTGGGGTATTAAGGTTTTGCCATTTGGAAATTGGGGGTATCATGAGCTTTTTCAAAATTAGTTATTTGGGCTGGTTAAGGGTAGATTATGGGTTTTTTTTTTGAAAAGAAAAAAATTACCTGGGTTATAGCGCATAAGAGCCCTCATATGGCTACGTTCCTGTTTTCGGAATAAATTTATTTTTAAAAGTGTTTGACAACATCTGTTTCTAATTAAATTATGGTAAATAATAATAATTTTTATTTAATTAAATGAAACTTATTTTTTTTTAAAGTATTTTTTTAAGAAGTACTTTTTAAAAAAAATCTATCAAACGAGACATTTATGTTTGTGCTTATGAGATGTTTTTAGTATACATGAGAAATCACTCTTTCACTTAGAAAAAAAATACACTTGAGCAAAGTTGGAAGTGTTTAAATAGAACAAAATCAACTTAATTAGAATATTTTATTTGAATTATCGACGTTGAGATATATAACACTTGATACTGTACTAGTTGACATATATAGTTGTATTTTTATAATTAAAATATCGTATGGGAAATAACGTGGGACTTGACAGAGAAGTTTCTTTTGATGGTTATTAATAGTTTAATATTTTGGTTAATAATCGTTACTTTCAGTAAAAGAAAATAATAATAAAAAAAAAAATCAAAAGAAACAGGTCATTATTAGTTAACCAAGTTGTATGGCAAAAGTCTACATCACCAATGGTACTATGCCACCTTTCTTCTTTCCCCTACCCAAAGCAAATACATGCTCGTTTCGTTTTGGCAATGCAATCGGTACGAGCTAATTCTGTTTTCTTAATTAATAAAAAGAAAAATATTAATTTAATTATAAAAATTATAACTAATTATATATGTATATTAATTAAATATTAATATTTTATATATTTTAAAATATATAATAAATAATTTAATAGTTATAAAGTACAGTTATACGTATTATTATAATTTTTTTTAGTTAAATTAAATTTTTTTTAAAAAAAATAGAATAAAGTATGGAGAAGAAGTAATTAATTACCTTTACAAGTATTTATTAATAATATAATAAACATAAACAAATACTTTTGTAAAATAATTTAAATATTTAAATAACAAATTATGAAGATGTTTTTCTTAATCATTTTTCACAAGCTCCATGCTTTTTAATTAATAGTGCAAGCAAAAGGCTGATTTCGACTTTTAACCCCATAACGGATATAAGCTGCCAGCCGAAGAAGCATCAATAGACACATGAAGTTGTTCGGCCACTTTTAGCTATTATAAGGGTCATGAGTCATGACCCCTTCTTAGCTTGGCGACAATATGAAAATCACAACACAAGGAGTTTGTGAAGTTGATATTTATAGGTTCTTTGTGTCACGCGGGCTTTCAAAGTCCACTCTAACCAATTATACATGTCTCTCTCCCTAGCTACTTCACTATTATTACATAACAATTATACAAGTAATTTAATATTAAGCTCACCAATATTTTATTTTCGATTACATCAAACCATGAGGGATCTCCTACAAGTCTAAAGCCTCAGAGCAATTCACATTCGCATTTCAAATTTTTTTTTTATCATTTTCTGTAAATAACTTGTTTTCTTAACAAAAAAAAAAGAAAAAGGTATGAGAAACTATTTTTAGAATATTTTGAACCAAACAATTTTTTGATATTTTAAAATTTATTAGATACAGAAAATTATATTCGAATTATAAACCAAATGCGGCCTTAAGGTTTCCTATATGATTAGCTAACTAATCAGCAGGGGCGTTACACTCCTCCAAACTCAGTTCCATATGTCAACCTAATTTTTTACTACTAAATAAAATATTTGAATAGAACTCAATGTATGATAGTCTCATCAATATAAGGAACTAACCATTTTAAAATATCATGCATTAAATGCACTTGGACCATAGAAAAAATTTACTAGATTAGTATTTACTTTGTCTAAAGTACAAGACACTATTTTGTTTGGGAATGAATCATTTATATTTCTAAATAAGCTAAAAAGAACATAATACCATCCCAATCCTATCCATAAAAAGGTCTCAATAATAAAATGAAAAAGTAATACATATAATGTTATGTTGGCATACAATAATGAGAAAAAAGCCTGAGAAACACATTCTTTTTTAGTATGAATAATATTTCAAGAAAAAGCAAAAGGGCCTGCATGCATTTAAATAAAATAAAAATCAGTAACTTTTCTTTGCTTTTTTTCATTTTTTTATATTAATGTAGTAATGCTTCCTCATCCTAGTTCACAGCTTTCTCTTTTCTCATCATCTTTTTTCGTTTTTATAATAACAAAAGAAAAGACCATCTCTTTTCTCTTTTTCCCATCTCTATCTTGTTCATGGTGTGGAGAAGAGTAGTATAGTAATAGTAGTAGTACAGGAGCGCATGTTAGTTCAGTGAGTACTATGTACCCACTTCAGTCTCTCTCAATTTCTGCGCTATCTGACACTCGTATCATCTTCCTGATCTTCGTTTCTTCTCTCTCTCTCTCTCTCTCTCTCTCTCTCTCTCTTTCTCTCTCTGTTTCTGGGCTTCCTGAAGAGACAAAGAACAAATAGAGCTTCTTAGTAACATCTATGTTGTTGCTTCATTAAAGATGCCCATTACTCCTCTACTCCTACTACGACTACTACTCTAATGGAGTTCATCAATTTCAGCTTCTTCCTCATTTTCTCTCTTTCCTCTCTCACTTTTTCCTTCAGCTATGAGCCTCGCAATCCAGAAGGTATATTTGTATATATAAATGTGTGTGTGTGTGCGTGCGCTTTGTTTTGTTAATTTTTGTTGTTGTTGGGTATGATTTTCTTTGTTTTTTTTAATGATGGGTGGTTGTTAACTGTGTGTGTGTTTTTGGGTTATTAGTGGAAGCTTTGATCAGTATTAGAAGAGGTTTGAATGATCCAAGAGGAGTTTTGAACAACTGGGATGAAGATTCTGTTGATCCTTGTAGTTGGGCCATGATCACTTGCTCTTCAGAAAACCTTGTGATTGGACTGTAAGTTGTGTTAATGTTTATCTTTGCTCTGTTTGACCATTCTTTTAGTACTGTTATTATTAAAGAAGAACTAAATTGGTGTGTGTTACAGGGAAGCTCCAAGCCAGAATCTATCAGGAACTTTGTCTGGGAGAATTGGAAATCTGACAAATTTAGGACAAGTGTGAGAAAATCATAAGAACATATTTTACATTTTCTTTCATTTTTATAACAAATCTCACATGCCCATTATCGTTTTTATTTTGTTCTGAATTATTATTCATGTTCTTGAATTTATAGGATGTTGCAGAACAACAACATTTCCGGAGAAATCCCGCCGGAGCTTGGACTACTTCCCAAGCTTCAGGCCTTGGATCTCTCCAACAATCACTTCTCCGACGATGTTCCGGTGACACTAGGCCAGCTTAACGGGCTTCAATACCTGTGATTCTCTCACTTTTTCCCTCCTTTTATTTAAACCATGATTTCATTATTTCTCTGTTTCTAATGATTTTTTTTCTTGGTTTCAACAACAGGAGATTGAACAATAACAGCTTGTCCGGAGCATTTCCTGTATCCTTAGCTAAAATCCCTCAACTATCTTTCCTGTAAGTACACTTCCTTTATTAATTTCAAATTTCCCAGAAAAATTGTAACGTTTTTTATTAAACTTCTGTTAAATAAATTAACGGGTTCTGTTGTTTTCATTTACGGTTTCAATTTGATTCAGGGATATCTCCTTCAACAATCTTAGCGGGCCCGTACCCAAATTTCCCGCCAGAACATTCACGTAAGAACAAGATTCCCCTAATTGGAAAAAAAAAAAAAAAAAAAAAACAGAGACTCTGTTCCAATCAATTGCTTTAACGATTCTCTCTAATTTTTTTAGCTGTTCTTGTTGCAGCGTTGCTGGAAATCCACTCATCTGCGGCGGCAGGCCCTCCACCGACGGCTGCTCCGGCACCTCCAATCCGATCCCTCTCTCCGTCTCCCTCAACTCCTCACAGAGTAAAAATCCCAAAATTTTAAAAAAACATTTAACCTTTTTTTTCCTCCCTCCCTCTCAATTTTTTTTTATTTATAGAAAAACCCTATTTTTTTGACATTTTCAGGGAAGCATAAGATGCAAAAAGTAGCCGTTGCAATCGGATTGAGCCTCGGTTCTTCGTCTCTGATCCTCCTTGCACTCGCTTTCGTCTGGTGGAGAAAGACCCGGAAAAGCCACATCATCTTAAACATCAATGGTCCGTAAATCAAACCCTAATTTCTTATGTACTTGCTTGGAGATTCCACAACGAGGATTGAATTCGAAAAAAGAAAATTTAGAAACAATTATTTTTTATGTCTTCTACGGAGAAAACGTTAAAAACAGTTTTTCAAAATTTGCTCAATCATACACATTTTTCTGTATTCTCAGATAAACGAAAAACTGTGTATTTGAATTGTAAACCAAACGGTGCTGCATTTGGTTCTTGATTCACAAATAAGATAACAAATCGAAGACAAAAATTTAGAATAGAACGTGTTTGGTTTATTATTGGAATATTATTTTTTTATCTTAAAATTTGAAAACATAAAAAAAATGGGTTTAATTGGTTGAAACTCAAAAAAAACAGTTTTTAAAAATTTATAAAAAAATATGATATTTTTTTAAAATTTCTATTTTTCTAAATTGTATTTTAATTTTTGAATTAAATCAAATGTTGCCTAATTTTTAACGTCCTTTGAAAATAAGTTGTTTACTTAGTGAAATTCTCGAAAAACTGTTTTGGAATACCACGAAACGCAGCCTAACCTAAAGTCTCTAATTTTAATCACGTGATTGATATGATGTGCAGATAGGCAAGAGGAAGGACTGATTAATTTGGGGAATCTGAGACAATTTACTCTGAGAGAACTCCAATCGGCTACGGACAATTTTAACCCTAAGAACATATTAGGCCAAGGAGGGTTCGGAAATGTGTATAAAGGGAAATTAGGAGACGGGACGTTAGTCGCCGTTAAACGGCTAAAGGATCTGACCGGCGCCACCGGTGAACTCCAGTTCAAAACGGAGGTCGAAATGATAAGCCTGGCGGTGCACCGCCACTTGCTCCGGCTGCTCGGCTTCTGTGCCACCGCCAACGAGCGCCTTCTCGTCTACCCTTACATGTCTAACGGCAGCGTCGCTTCCAGGCTTCGAGGTATAACGGCACATTGTGCCACTGCACCTACTACACACTCTAGTCTCCGTTTCTTTGGCACTCAAAAACAAAAAAATAATATTTGTCATTTTTTAAAAAATAGTGTGTTTTTTTTTTGTAAATTTGTAAAAAAATATTTTCAGGTTTTAATTAATTAAACACATTTTCTGTCTCTTAATTTTTGAATAAGAAAAAGAAAATATTAAAATGACATTTAATTTGTAAATCCAAAGGGAATATTTACTTTGAAAAATTCTAATTTAACTACAAGTAAATGTAATTTTAAAATTTTAGTGTAATTAAAGTATGTTTATTTATAGACATGTATATCTTTAAAATTGTATTATTGTAGTTAAATTATTATTTTTTATTATTTTTGTACATCATTAAATTATTTTGAATCCGACATAATTTAAGAGAATTAATTGTTGTATAAAAGAGATACATATAATACACAAATTGAATGTTAACGTAGAAACGAAGCCTTTGTTATTTTGTTCTTTTGCTATCGTACGCCGCTGCTGGAGCAGCAGCTTGTGCTGTCCCACACAGCACGCGTGAGCTATCTTTCTCGCTTTATTCTGCTGCTGCTGCTGCTGCTGCGTTTGTTGGTTGATCTGCTGCGGGGCCAGTTTATCAGAGTATCGTACTTGTGCGCGTCTACCTTTCAAACACGTATGTTAGACATATATAATTGTTGATTTGTTGTTGCTGATTTGTTTCCCTGGCCCCCCCTCTTAAAACTTTGATTGATCGTAGAGTCTGTCTGGTGGTCGGTCCCACATGCCGAACCGAAGTGAAGGCACGGAGATTTGATGTGATGAAACTGCGGTTGGACAATTCGGGTGGTCCGCGCTACATCACATCATCACGTCTTCGATATAATTATATGTGTAATTTTGCGTTGGTAACTTGATACGAATGGTCAAATCGAGTGAGACTTACGTACATGAATTATCATAACTCTAATTTGAACTTTTCAGTGACCAAAATACCCTTTATAATTCAACAAATTGACTGAGTGATTTCACATGAACTAGTGCATAGGAAAATGTGTTCAAGTTGCCACAATTGCATACAAAATGTGACAATCTAATGGCATCGAGATGATTTAATTCCTACCTTTATATATAAAATTGTACATAAATACTAATTCAAATTTGGGTACTAGAAAAAAAAGTAGGTTTAATTTTCTTGAAGAAATGTTCTTAATTTTGAGAACTTATGTGTTTGTTCATGGTAAAAATAGGCAAGCCAGTGCTGGACTGGAATACGAGGAAGAGAATTGCACTGGGAGCAGCAAGGGGGCTACTGTATTTGCATGAGCAATGTGATCCTAAGATAATTCACAGGGACGTGAAGGCTGCGAATGTGCTCTTGGATGACTATTGTGAGGCAATTGTAGGTGACTTTGGCCTTGCCAAGCTTCTTGATCATGCAGATTCTCATGTCACCACCGCCGTCCGTGGCACTGTTGGGCATATTGCACCAGAGTACCTCTCAACAGGACAGTCTTCTGAGAAGACTGATGTGTTTGGCTTTGGTATTCTACTTCTGGAGCTGATCACTGGAATGAGAGCTTTGGAGTTTGGTAAAGCAGTTAACCAGAAAGGGGCTGTGCTTGACTGGGTATTCTTTCTTTTGCCTCTCTATTAATTTGTGAGTTTAGATTTTGGCTTAGACATTCTAGAGGGTATTTTTGTTTATACTAAATAGGTGACTCTATGCCTAAAAACAAATTGAAAGACACAATTTCAGGTGTTTAACAACCCCCAAGCCTTGTTAAAATTAAGCAATTTCCACTTACATCATTTTTTATGTTATATAAAATAGATTTTCTCTTTGATTTGATAAGGCTTGGATGTTGTTAAATACCTGAAACTGTGTTTTTAAGTTTGTTTTTAGGCATTGTGTCATAAAAAATGACCGCAATACTCTAGCCCAAAACAAAGTGGTGTTAAAGAGTATAGGTTTATAATGGCTTAATGTTCAAGCATCTATGTTTGCATTTGCTTCTTTGTTTATTGATTAGGCTGGTTTGCAAGCCGGCCTACTTGATCATGGTGTGATGGCTAAGTTCAATCCCCACCCAAAGGGGGCTCTGTGGAGTCTCCAGTGTATGATTATAGGGTCTTCACACATGTTTTGAGTTTCACGCCAAGAGGGCTACTCTCAGTAGAGTTTAAAGTTTATGATGATAGGGCGGTTTACACACATCCTGAGGGATATACCCTTGATAAAAAAAAAATAAAAAATACATGGGTCCAGTTTTCATGCCACACGAGTAGGTTATTAGTATATATGTAATAGCGCTATACAAGCAAACTATCGAATGTACAATGATGTCAAAGTTTCCATCAAGTGTTGGTTCTGAAATTTAGATTTTGGGTGTTTGGTTTTAGTTGGGCTTTGGTTTGTTCTATCAAGATGCCTATGGTAACTATGGTAGGAAATCACAGAAAATGCTTTCAAGTAGCCATAAGAATTATTCACTCGAAAGGAACTACAAATTACTGAATCAAACAATTGTCATTATAAAATATTTACATTTGAAAATAGTTACGAGAACTAGTATTTGAAGAATTAATTTCATGGTTGCAGGTGAAGAAGCTACAGCAAGATAAGAAGTTAGAAATGCTGGTTGACAAAGACCTTGGTAGCAACTACGATTGGATCGAGGTGGGAGAGATGGTGCAGGTGGCTCTTCTCTGCACTCAGTGCTTACCAGCACACCGGCCCAAGATGTCTGAAGTGGTCAGAATGCTTGAAGGCGATGGTCTTGCCGATAAGTGGGAAGCTTCCCAACAACATCAGGAGAATACTAATGATACTAAGAATTACATCAACAGTAGCAGCAAGACTACTACTGCTGCTGCCGCTGCCACTAGGACCAGCAAACATGATGATCATGATAGCATGCTTATGATGATGATGGATGATGATGATGACAATTCTTTGGATGTCCATGCCATGGAGCTCTCTGGTCCAAGATGATGATCATATCACCACCCTTTTCATTATTCAAAATTTTATTTCTCTAAAAGTCACCAAGAAAAGAAATATTGTAGTAAAGCTAAAGATAGTTAACTGAAAAAGGTTAAAAAAAAGGAGGAAGGCAGGGAGAGTATTCCATATTTTCTTTTCTTTGTTATTTTTTTCTTTCTTGTTCTCCCCCGTAGGCTGTTCAATAATAGTATTGTTAATTAGAATGTAAATGGGCTCTATTTTTTTGTTGTTACTGTGGCTCTAGCAGTAGAGCCAAATGGTTCAGAACAGGCAAGGAAAAGGATTGGTCATGGAGGAGGCACCGAGTATATTAATTTTTCTGCAACTAATTGTCCAAAAAAGCAAAGATTGTACTTGGTGCTTTGTAGTTTTGACTGCATTTCTTTTACAGAAGATTGATGGGTCACGAGCTTCTTGCTCTTGTTTAGGTTTTGCTTAGACGGTCATCATCAGGTACATATCTATCATATCTCTCTCCCTATAGCTCTTGACATGAAATTAACTAAAATGATAGTACCCTGTAGCACTTGCCGTCTTCTTTATTTGTGGAAGCAATGCAACATCTCCAATTGGTGCAGGTGCTTCTTTAATACTGCACTTTTTGATATAAACTTGTGGAAAGATTAATGCATCGGAAGGGATTTAAAGCAATTCAGAAAGGAATGCGCTCATGAGCAGCTTGTAATGGTGACTGATGTGTAAAGTTACTTAATTCAAGCATCCTCATGCTATATTGCTTGCCAAAAAAAAATAAAAAAATCATGACACTGATCAAAACCTTTTAAAAAAATAAAAAATTTATCAATACTAAAAGAGGCTTCACTCTACTATATGTTAAGTTTAAGAAATATGAAAGCCGATTAAATGTTGCTACCGCTTAAACCTATACAAATAAAAGTGCAAAAATATCAGAATTGGAATCTATCTGAATGTACGCATGCGTGAGCCTTCTCAGATACCGAAAAAAGTTTCTGAGAACAAAATAACGCAAGAACAACGACACTATAACAACGACAGCCACCACATAAACCAAATCCTCATCAAATTCATATTTTCTTCCACTCGCATTATTATCACTAGAATTAACCCCGCTGCTTCTGTTCTTGTCATCATTAACTTCGTTGTAATTGTTGTTGTTAATGTTCTTCTCGTAATCACGATACAAGAACGTCTGAAAAGCAGGATCAAAGAAACCTTCAACTCCATTAACAATTACATCTCCGTCGTCATAAATATGCCAATCCAAGATCGTGACATTGTTAATGGAAGCTTTGATTTCTTCATCAGGAAGTGCAGTGACGACAAGAGGATGTCCAGGAAGAAGAGTTCTGATCTTGGATCCAACTGAGAAAGAAGCTAGCATGGCGTCTTTGTCTAACTTGAATGGAACAGCGTGGTACTGAAGTATAGTGAATGGAGGTGATTCTGAGTAGTATTTCAGATGCTGGAAAGCTTGATCGGTAGGGCAGAAGATAGTGATTCCTGTGGTTTTTTTGTATTCCATGGTGATCAATGTGGTGAGAGAAATCTCGAGGTTGCGTGCGCTGCCGTAGTATCCTGCTTCTGCAACAGCGGTCACGATTTTCTTTGTTCTTCCGCCATTGTTGTTACCAGCAGTTACAGAAGAAGAAGAACAATAAGAAGAAATTGAGAAGAAGATGAAAAGGAGAAGAAAGAAGGAGAATTGAAATCTTGATGACTCCATAGGTTTGCGTGAAATCTGTAAAAGCAATGAATCTAATGTAATACTATTAGAAGAAATTCACTCCATTTACGACTCTTTAGAACTTTTTAATTTCTTCACCAATTTCTAATCTACTATACTTCATCTCTCTTAAAACTCTGACTCTTATCTTTTTTTATCTTTTAATTTTTTAATTTTTTTTTTAAATTCTATCAAAAAATTGTTGATTTAAATGTTATTCAAGGATACAAATTATAGATTAATTTTTTGTTTCTAATTTCATTAATGTAAGTTTATTTAGTTCAATAAATTGGCCATGGTTAATTAATTAGTTCTTTTTATAAAAAAATATTTTCATTGATTTATGGATTAATATATATGATTAAAAGGAGACATGGAAATTCCAAAGTCTATTATTAGGACGGGTTGGTTGAACCGTGATTTTCGTATGAACAAGGGTCAGTTTCGACTTTTTACGTTTCTGGTGAAAACGTATACTAGAGGAAGACCCGTTGTTTGTTAGGTCGGGTGCAAAGTGAGAGAGCTCGGAGATGGCGAATCAGTCGTCAGCTTCTTCTCCGATACTCTGCGCTTCCTTCAACCAAGATAATTGGTAATGTTCTTGATATATTATAATTCAAAGATCAATCAATTAAATTGCTAGGGTTACGCTTATTTATTTTTATTTTTATTTTTTTTGGTTGAATCGATTGTTGAGTTGGAGGAAATCGATCTGATTATTTAATTGTTTTGGGATTTGGCAGTGGGTTTGCTATAGGAACGAAGGAAGGATTCAAGATGTTCGACTCTGATACTGGCAGGCTATGTTATGAAAGAGGTTAGCATGCGATGGCCGCTTTTTCTACAGCTAGGTTTTGTAAATTCGTTTCATTAGAGAAAATTAGCTACTGTGATTAGGAGAAATGAAAGCTTAGGAGAGTTGATGTAATAGCTTGTACTTAATTGATTAAATAGGGATAGACATGGTGAGGTTAATTGATAAAAATTGTAATTATAATTATTTTTTATGGATGAATTTGGAAGATTCTGAAAACTTGCACCAAAAGCCATTGAAGTAATATGAATTGTATAGATGGGATGAGATCACAGTCACACAGCCGTTCTGAGCCTGTTCTGTGGCTACTTGTGAGGTGGAGTCCTATGGATATTGAACCCAATTTATTATCATTTGCACCTCTCTACTTTCGTCTTCATTGCAGTATTTTGGCTAAAAGGCAATGATTTTATCTTTATGTTTCAACTAATGTAGTCCTTTCGGAAATGATGAAAAAGAAATTATTGTACCATTGTGTTTGTAACACTATGTAATTGGATATTGAGATGAGCTCATTAGCCATATTAACTGTCAGTAGCAATATATAGCATAATGTGCTCATTAGTTGTATCTACTTTACATTAGTTGCTATGTTAAGAATTAAGGTGGTTGTTTTTTTCCCTATAGGTATATGAAGTGACATATTAAAATTATAAAAATAGTCAGTATTGTATTATCATTTGTTTCCATCAAAACCAAAAAATGAAGTAAAGAAAAAGTTAACTTGGTTAAATTCTCCGAGATGGTTCAAGGTGGCTGAAGGATTTGTATTCCTGGAAAAGTTGATAACTTGAGTATCTCTGCCCAACAAGTGAAGTCAATATATAAGAGGTCTTTACTCTTTACTCCTTACCAGTTAAAACTGTAGTTGCATTGGAGAACATTTACATGGGGTAGAACATCCATATCAACTATTAGGTTTCCATGAGGCTTACCTTGAGCTGCCTTCTAAGCACAAATGCCTTCATCTAAAACAAGGGTTGGCTACCCCCATTATTTTCTCTTGTTTCTAGAGAAATGAGAATTTCCAGTCATCTAATTTCTTCTTGGTTAAATCATATAGCTGACTGGAATATCTGAACATCCATGCTTGAGCTTCCATTTGAGACCAATAGAACTTGAATTTATGGTGTGAATGTTGTGTTTGCTTTCAGATCCAAGGATGATATACTTAATATTTACATATAAATCTTAGACTCTTAGTTATAATAAGATTCTTTTCTCAATGTTGAGCTGGTTTTAAATTACCAACTATGTGAACATAATTTGATTTGATTTCTTTCTAGCTGTTGGAGCGTTTAGCATTGTAGAAATGTTGTATAGCTCAAGCCTTCTTGCTATAGTTGGGGCTGGGGAGCAGGTATCGAATCAATCATTCCATTTATACTTTTATATGTATCAGTTGAATATTAATCTTACTTAAAGTTTCTTTCTCTCTCTCTCTCTTAAGTTGCTCATTTGTTTCGATTTGACTGTCACAGCCATCATTATCCCCACGCCGGTTATGCTTTTTTAATACTGAGACTGGAACTGCACTTCGAGAACTAAATTTCTTGACTTCAATCCTTGCTGTTCGTATGAATAGGAAAAGGTACAAACCAGGAGCTTCAGGGTTAAGCTGTAGATGATTATCATCATTGTTATTATTGTTTAATTATTCAATGATGATGATAATTTTTTTTTTTTTTGTAAATACTCAATTTGTTTTTTGTTGACGATGAATGCAAGAAATTGACTAATGGAAAATGATTTCATCATTTGCAGACTCATTGTTTTATTGCAAGATAAGACGTACATATATGACTTGAATAGTCTTACGATTCTGGATGCCATAGATTCAGTGCCTAATGCAAAAGGTGTGATAGTTCCTTCTTTTAAGTTTCGTCACCAAGTACTATTCTATGAACAAATTATTACCATGTTTCATCACCAAGTACTATTCTATGAACAAATTATATGACTTGATAAATAATAAGAAAATTGCTGTTAATACCCGCACCTGTTGCAAATTCAGTGATGATTTTAAAATTGGCCTCTTATTTCAGTGTGAGATAGGAAAAGATTTTGGACCAGTTTATTCTTTTCCTATTTAATGTTTTACTTTCTTCCAGTGTTGGTTTTAGAACTTGCTGGCAGTTAGACCATTAAGTATTTGTTCAAGGACCTTTCCACTAGGCTAGGTGATACCTAGGTGGTACATGAATGTTTTTCTAGTCCACTGGAAGGTGGTGCGATTTCTAAATTTGATGCCACTTGATTTGTACACAATTTTGTCAAATCTCTTTGTTTTGTAAGGTCCTCATTTTATACATGTGGGTTTTGAGGTTGATCTACAAAATATTGGGCTTCTATTAACATTGTTATGCTGATACCTGGTACAAGATCTTTGTTGAATACTTTCAAGCCCTATCAATTTATGTTGGGTTCTTCCACTTGGCTTTTATGACCTTGTCTTGCATATGGTCTGTATGTCCTAACACTAGTATGGTGCATTATATTTTGTACACATAGCTAATGCTTTCAACATTAGTTAGACCTAGATTCTGTAATTCATTTCCTTATTTTTTATTTTTTAATCTATTCTAAATGGAATTCATCAAGGAGATCCTTTGTGCGTGTGTGTGACTGTGTCTATTTCTGTTTGACAACGATAGCTTAAATCTTAAAATCTTTATTCATTTTTGAAGGTGAAATAATTTTTGGATATTAATTTTACTCAATCATGTTTCAGGACTTTGTGCATTCTCCCCTAGTTTGGATGGATGCTATCTGGCTATTCCTGCAAGTACAGCTGAGGGATCTGTGCTAGTATACAATGTAATGGAGCTACATTCTCATTGTGAGGTTAGTTTATTTTTCAATAAATGTCTTTTGGCTTTCTATGTGATGGACGTGCTTTTTTGACATCAATCTTCCACCCAGGTTCATGAATTTTCAATTTTGCATAAACCAATGGAAAGAAAATTACTAGTTTAATTAATATGTCATTTGAGGTTGATCAACAGAGAAAAGTTACTTTTTTTTTTTTTTTGAGACGAAACTAGTGTATCTTATTAATAATAATATAAAGAAGTTTACATGGCAAAGCGCTAGCAGTGCTTAATCAAAGCCCATTTCGGAACACTCCTCCTATTCCCCCAATATACAAGACATTCACAATGTAGAGATAAGTTGCTTCAATTGTAATGGATAAAAGTTGCTTGATGCAAATACAAGGTCAGGGAAAAAGTTAAGCTCATGGGTAGAGGCACAGTAACGTATATCAAGCTAACACTAATAATAGAAGGAAAGTCTTGCCTGAAATTTTGGCAAGAATGTACCCATGGATAGATCCTTTATTCCGTTATGATAGTTCTTTCTTGGTTTGCCAGCTTAATTTTCTTCAAGACTACTGAATAAAGACCCTTACTTTTTATCTCTTTGTTATGAACTTATGTGAAAATTGGGCGTGCATTCTTTTTGAAGATTTCCTATCAGAACTAGATTTGTTGATTTAGTGACCCATTTATATTCTTGCCTGGTACTGCAAAAAACTTACTCAAGTGTGTTTTAATTCACAGATACATGCTCATCGTTCACCATTGGTAGCAATTATACTTTCTTCCAATGGCATGTACATGGCAACGGCTTCTGAGCAAGGAACCATTATCAGAGTGCATCTGGTATCCAAAGCGACTAAGGTGATGTAACACACCATAAGTTTAGACAGCTTTGACTGTAAAAAGTTTCCAATTACTTTTGAGTAGAAGAAATTTTATTATCAAGTATAGAAACAAGCAGACAAGGATATGAGACATGCGAGTTGAATCCCACAAACTACGTCTTCTAAGAAGAAACAATGTCTGAATACCTATCTCTTGTGTGTGCGTGTTTGTGTATGTTGTGCTGATGGAAAATAGTGGTGGAATTTGGATGACATAACAAATGTATTTTAAAACTCCAGTCCTTTCGAATAATACTGTTATTATACCTACCAAGAGTTTGAGTTTCAAGAAACATTTCTGCTGCTAGTGTAATAATGTGTTTTAGGACTTGGAGCTTATTTCTTTGTGGGTCAATTTGTCTTTAAATCATCCAGTGCGACTAATGCCTAATCATTTATTCTGTAGCAGTCGTATAGTTTCCGTAGAGGGACATACTCATCAACAATATATTCCTTATCTTTTGGTCCATCCAAGCAACTTCCGGGTATCCTTGTTGCTACTAGCTGCTCAGGATCTGTTCATGTTTTTTCTCTGGCATTTATGGTAAATCAAAGGTAAGTTTCCTTGCCATAGTTTGGCATACCTGATTAAATTTTTATATCCTGCAAGCGTTCACTTAAACTATACAATGTCAACTCAACTCAACTTAACTAAGTCTTTTTGCAACTACATAGGGTCGGCTACATGAATCCGCTTCCTCCTCTCCGCTCTATTGAGAGCTAATTCGTCATTTAAATTACACGAAATTAAATCTTTCTTAATTATCTCTGCTATTGTTTTCCTAATTATCTTTCTCCACTACACAATGTGATAATAGATGCTCAACTCTTAGTTCTTGATGTTGTTTTCCTTGGACTTTGTACATTTCTTTGTGCTGGGCATTATTCACCTAGATCCTTGTAGCTCTAGATGATTTTGGGTTAGAAAGCTGCAAATTCTTTTTGTTGGCATTACCCACTTCTGACATTTATTGTAAATTGTAACTTCTTGTGACATTTATTGTAAATTGTAACTTCTTTGATTATTGAAAAATAGTTTCAGCATACAAAAAGGGTCTGAACGTTTTTCTGATGTCATCTATAATGTTCTTCTCAGAAGCAAAAGATCAAGCAGTCTTCTCGGATCTGTGTTTCCTCGCACAATAAATGATGCCTTTGAACCTTCTCATCATCATGTGCTTCACAATGCAGTTCCACCGGGAGTCAGAAGGTAAATTGTGTGCCGCATCTGACAACTAGAAAAAAAAAAAAATGTTTTTCAGCTTAAATTGGACTGACCATGAATTGTCCACTTCGTTTCCTATTTTATTACAATCCTTGTATGCTGCTTTGCTGTTTAACTCTCTCTCTCTCTCTTTTAATGAGAAGAAACAAATAATATTATTATATATTAAAGCTTTGCTGTTTAACTCTTTAGTCTTAAGTCATCTAAGAAAAACATGTTATGAAATTTGGTGCAGTTATGTGGTGATTCGTGGTTTAGAAAGAACCGATGGAGCCTCTCCTATGTCTCAGGTTGCTGCCTCTAGGTGAGTTTTCTGGTAAATTTATTTGCTCATTGAAAATGTCTAATTGCTAAAAAGTTCCAAAGTACCAGCGTTTTTAGAACACTAGAAAATTATATTTAATGTCAATAAATACAAAGACAATCAGCAGATAGTACGGTAGAAATACACTTAGAAGATGTGAAGTCTCTAATCATCTTGATGGTGGAGCTTGGAAGACCTTACCTCAGGCACGCTCTAATTCTACAAAAGAATTAACTTTCATTAGTTGCCCATAAGTTACCGGTTTTCCGGCACCCGGGACTAATCCTTCCCAATCTATAATTTTTCAAAAGATGGTATGTATATATATAAAGCTTTTACTGCCTCTTTTGTAGTCCATTTTAAGATCTTTAGGCCCCACTTGGTTTGTTTTTTGAATACAATATTTTAAATCTAAAAACAAAATAGTATACTGGAAACAAGTACACATTTAGTTAGTTAAAAACAGTTCTTTAAAACCTTACGCAGGAAATTGGCTGTTTTTCAAAACCGGAGCTTGTATGATTTTGTGTCATATAATTCTGATCTAACTAACCTTCTGTAGTCGGTAGAACTTTTGTTGAGTTGAGTTGTAGTTCTGATCTTATATTAATGTATGTTTAAATATTTAATATACTCAAACCATATACTGTTTCAACAATTGAATTTATTGACCTGTTTCTTCTTATTTTTACAGAGGCACTATTTCCATAATTACTTACAGTGGCTACTTTCAAGTGTACAATCTAAGTATCAACCATCTAAATGAGTGCACATGGAGTGTCGAACGTGAATTCAATCTATTAACAGCAAGTGGCTGATCAGTTCTTGATGCATTAATGTACAGGAATATTATACAGAAAAGGGTATCTCCAACTGATGGCCATTTTAGGCTCACAAGGTCCTGATGGATTGTTGCTGACATGCTAGAATTGAAGAAAAGTTACTGGGTGAAGAGCTACTTAATTTGCAGATGCAGTCTTCTGTAATTAAAAGGTTCTTTTTATTGGGTGATTGGCATTTGCTGATGAAAAAGGGGGAGACGGAGATTTTGTACATAAAATTGGTACCTTACATCTCATTTGAATGTAAATAATGATGGTTATCTTGGAAATAATTAATTTCTGTAAGAGCTCGTATAATTAAAAGACTCATTAACTGATAAATGAATACTCTAATAAACTTTGTAAGATTACATCAAAAGAACTCCTGCCACAAGTAGCATCCCCAGCAAAATCATGTTAAGTGCGCCCTCCATCCTTCCAGTTGATGTGTTGCCACTTCTGGCATTAGCGCCAATACTGCTGCTGTTGCTGCTGCTACTGCTGCTACTGCTGTTACTACTTTTGTTTCCATTGCTTGGATTATCATACCAAGGATACTCCAAAATCTGAAAAGAGGGATCAAAAAACTTAACAACACCATGAACAATAACATGCCCATCAGTATAAACATCCCACTCCTTGATCTCAACATCATTAATGGAAGCATTTTCACCGTGGGCCACTGTAGTAACAACAAGAGGATGGCCTACTAGAAGAGTATCAATCTTGGACCCAGTTTTAAGCAATACTTCCAAATCTTCCCTCTCTAGTCTCATTGGTGCAACATGGTACTGAAGCAACGTTAATGGAGGTTGTGGGTACTCCAAAGAGAAGAAAGCTTCATCAGATGGGCTAAATACAGTAACTGTGCTGTTACTTAAATCTTGAGGTATTAATGTTGGGAGTGCCATCTGAAGAGTTAGAGACATAGCATTGTAACCAGCATTAGATAGAACCTCTGCAATGTTTTCAGCTAGCTCTCCCTGATCAGTAGGAGAAACTGAGGTGGTGGAGATGAAGAAGAGGAGGAAAAGGAAGGAAAACTGGAACTTGGAAAAGAACATGATCTTTTGGGTGGGTGGCACCGGTAGCTAGAGGTTAGTGAAGGGAAAATTTGTAGAGAAAGAAGAGGAGGTGAAGCACTTGAAGAGCATGTGGTGTTGGGTATTTCTTTATAGAATTGTGCTTCAAGAAGAACAGGTAGATTTCGGGTTTGTGGTGTTGTAGGAGTGGTAAAAATTAGAACATCATAACCATGATTTGCTTATGCAACCAGGAGCCCTTCTTCTTTAATAGTAATAGTAGTAGCCTATTATATATAGTTCAAGTGATTTACAATATTTTTTTATTTTTTATTTTTTATTGCAAATGAAAGTATGAAACTAGTGTGCAATACTGCAATGTGAGGTTGAAGATTTATAATTTTTTTTGGTATCTTTATTATGATCTTGGAAAAATATTATATACTTTAAAGAAATTTGAAGGGTAAAATTGCCTTATTTATTAAACATAATAAAGAGTTAATAAAGTTAAATATTATAATTGAAGAGGACAAAATTGAAAAAATTATCCATTTGAACCTTAAAAAAGGGAAGAAATTAGAGAGAATAGCTGAAAAAGTTAAATTATTAAATTACTTTACTATTCATTACACACCAAAATTAATATTTTATAGATACTTTTTGGAACAATATATAATTACACGTGTAGTTATAGAGCCCGTTTGGCACAATAATTGTGATGAGTTTTTTTGTATTATTGTCGCAGAAGCTATTTATTAACCTATTTGTTTCTTCAAGCTTATTTAAAAAAATATAGTTATATGGTGATTTGAAAAAGTTATCCCCTACCCATCATTAAAAAAAAGTTTTTCTAGCTAAAAAACTTTTGCCTTCTTTTTTTTTTTTCTCACTTTTTTTCATGTTTTCAATGGCTTAAAAGGTAACCCCAACACTAATTAACAAAACAAACATCGAACAAGTCAGTGATTGCTTTTTTATAAGAAAATGCTTTGGAGATACACTTTTATAAAAATATGTTTGTCAGAAATAACGTTAACAAAATGTGTTACTCAAATATTATTTTTTTTTTTACATTTTTACCTAAACATTTTTATAAAAAGTTGATCGCATGGCACGACAGCTTTGAAATGGGGTTGGGCCGAGCCCAATCCTAAGCGGAACCAAGTCCAATGGAAAGTAGCGCCTATGAACTTATTGAACCGTACAAGAAAGGATTCGACTTGCAGTACCCGAAAAACTTGGATTCATGAAACCGACCGCTATCGGTTAACGGAGTCTTGCTGACGTGTTAATGTGTTTTCATGGGACCCACACCCACCAGTCCCAACATAAGTGGAAACGAGCGGCTTTTTTTTAGTTCTCATAATAATAATAACCATACTGTAATTGTATAACAAATTAAACACATTTTTTTCGTTCAGATAATTTATAATTTCCAACGTAAATCAGATCAGAGCCAATAAATTCAACAAAACAAAACGAAACTGAACTGATTCTCTTTATTTATTATCATCGTCTCTTTTCTTCGTCCCGCTCTGAAAGCCTAGGGTTCTATCTCTGCGATTCATTGATTCATGCATTTGTGATTAACGCAGAGATAGAATTCTCTCATTCCATTCCCCTGCTTTTCGTTCTTCTCGTTCCTTCCCGATTTGAAACAATTCCGAATTTTCCAATTCCGATTTTCGTTGGTTCGTCTTCTGGTTCAGGTTAGCGATCTCCTTCTTTCAGCTCCGTTTGGATGAGAGATTATGAATAATCTGTTTTTGTTTTTGTTTCTTCTTTTTTTGGTGTTGATTATTGGGCTTTTTTTTTTTTTTTTTTTTTTTTTTTTTTTTTGTGTGTGGTTATATGAAGTTTGTGATTGAGGATTGTGGGATTGAAGAAGATGAGAAGTGTTGTTCGAGGTATTTTCCAAGCTCGTTCTCGATTTCGTTCTGCTTATCGGATTAATGGAGGAAAAGATGCTTCTTTTAGTGGAATTGGTAAAGAAAAGCGGATGAATTTGGTTAATTCGCTTCAATATTCGGGTTATTATCGGTCTATGAACATGGACGGATGTGATAGATGCTTGAACTCTTGGATGATTTCAAGAGCTCTGTACGCTCCTGCTGCTAAAGATTCTATTGCAGGTTTTTTATTTTTATTTTTATCTGGCCTGAGTTGAGAATTCTTGCTATTTATATGTATGTATGTTGCTTTTT
This sequence comes from Paratinospora sagittata, assembly GCA_035771175.1. NCBI lineage: Eukaryota > Viridiplantae > Streptophyta > Magnoliopsida > Ranunculales > Menispermaceae > Paratinospora > Paratinospora sagittata. The sequence goes on from CM069611.1 coordinate 29,357,096, forward strand.
TTGGTTTCATGTGATGTGTTTGTGATGAGTCGTTTTTGTTTTTGTGTTGGTTTTAGGTGATGTAGGTAGAGGAGGTCCGTTTGTAGAGTATGAGCGTAGAATTGCAGCAGGAGAGCTTATGGATGGTGATAATTGCCAGGTACGCCTGCCTACTCTGTTTTATTGTGATCTCATCATGATGGGAATCTCTTCTAATTTGTGATCTTAAGCATAGATGACACTGACTTTCTGGTCTTGTTTAGAGGTGGAAATGGAATTACCTATTATGCATAATTTCCAAAAATAAAAATACAATACTAGCCAATTGAATTGTGAAGGTGAAATTGTTGTAAATTTGAACCGGATCAGTGGCCAATCATGTACAATTTTCTGCAACAAATTGTCTTTGTTGAATAGCCAACAATTGATTTATCATGAAACAAGTTTCCTATGATCCTCCAGCATGCAATTCATCTGTTGTTTTGGCATTCTCTTATTAGACACCATTCTTACTCTGAATTTCCCAGGTAGGAACATTAAAAGAACTTCAGAGACTGTATGATGAGCTTGTTCAATCATCTGATGCCTGTCAATTGGATAGATATTCATCTACAGAGAAAGCCAGGAGGTAAACTCTCTGTTTTGATCTCTCTTCATATCCATTTGATTTGATTATATGCCAGATTATGACCTTTCTTTTAAGTTCTTTTTGGTGTCTTTGGAATGCTGGGTATTTACTTTTTGCTTCCATTCTCTTACTACAGGAGTGGTGGGTGGTTTTGGTCTCGTTTCATCCCGCAATCTTCATACTCACCTGTTATAGGACTCTATCTTTATGGAGGAGTGGGTACTGGAAAAACAATGCTAATGGATTTGTTTTACAACCAGTTGTAAGTCTGATGTATGGTTTGCACTTCTCATTTTTGGAAAGAGATTTAAAGTGACCCATTTCTTACTGATTAAACCCTTATAATGTATCACTAAGCTAGCAATGCATGCAGATAGATATCTTGCATGCTAATTGAAAATAGAGACGGTTGAAGCTGAAACACATAGCCAGTGAAACCTCACCTCTGAGTTATTTTTACTGAGACTACATTAAAAAGGGATGGCATAGCCTATCAGATATTGTTCTTTTGATCAACTAGCGTCTCAGAGCATTTTTCTGATATTTATTTCATCAGGGCTCTATTTGAGAGTTTTCCTTGGTTAATATATCTTAAGTACCTGTGTTGCATATATAAGTAAAAGAATGATGTAATGGACTAAAAAGCATTACATTGGACAATTTTTTGTATTTTCTGTGCTCAAATTTACCAATTTTTTGTGATTTTAATACTCGTACTCTTCTTGTTCAGGCCATCCAACTGGAGAAAAAAGAGAATCCATTTTCACGACTTCATGTTGAATGTCCACAGCCTCTTGCAAGTAAAATTCTAATGCAGAAACTTTACCATAGTGTTAATTATTGTCAAGATTGCTCTCCAATGAACTATTGTTAAATTAATTAATTTAATCTTGGAAGTGTTGGGAGTCTTCCAAGCTGCAACTTAACTATCAATCATTCTATTTGAATTTTTGAAATATTCAATTAAAAGATGGTCTTGTGAACAGCCTCTTCACAACATAGGGGTAAAGGGGTAAAATATTGTGTAAATTGACCCATCTCGAGACCCTATAATCCACCTTGTGCACTGAGCACACCTTTTTTCACCAAAAAACAAAAGAGGGTTTGTTTCATGATAGGAGGTGCCTTATGGACAAATTATCTTGTCCAATGCATATACAGGTTATGGTTGCAGTACCAGTCATCAAAGCCCCACAATTCTGTCTTCTGTCATGGACACCTTATATTTGGAATTTGATCTATTTACTGTTCTCTAAGATATTACACCACATCTTACTTTTTTATGATGAACATGAGTACTGTATACAATTGCAGAAGCACAAAGGTGTGGCAGATCCACTAGAGGTTGTAGCAGGAGAGATATCAGATGAATCAATTTTACTATGTCTTGACGAATTTATGGTATGTCATGAGTCGCGTGGTAGGTTAGTACTTTTTGGTATGTGAATCCATCTTATAACATTCTGTCTAGTTGCTTAAGATTTTCTTTTCTTTGCATTATCTTTTAGGTGACTGATGTTGCTGATGCATTGATATTGAACCGACTTTTTAGACATCTCTTCAGTAATGGCGTCGTAAGAAAACATCTTGTGCACTCCGTAATAGTTTCTTCTGCTGTTTCTAACACATTAAAAAGCTATACTGTGCGGGTTCTTCCACATAATTACATTTTTTTTTTTTTTTTGTGTGCTACAAATGGTGGTTGTGGTGGATGGAAATAATAGATTCTTGTATCTACTTCAAATCGGGCTCCAGATCATCTCTATGAAGGGGGTTTGCAAAGGGATCTTTTCTTACCCTTCATTGCGACATTAAAGGTAATCAATTTTATAATATTCAAATTACACTATTGTCCTGATTCCTGTGGAATGCTTGCTCCTTTAGTTGTGGTGAGATCCAAATTTAAGTTACATTTAGTTGCCTTGTCATTGCAGGAAAGATGCATAAGTCATGAAATTGGATCTTCTGTAGACTATCGAAAATTGACTTCTGTAAGCTTCTTTTTTCCCTTTTTACTCTTGTTCCTTCATGTCATTCAGGTGGTGGTACTTCTTTAGTTTTGGTATTTGTTATGCCATCATTTGCACTGCAGGCTGAGCAAGGTTTTTATTTTGTGGGAGATAACTTATCGAGCTTTCTTAAAGAAAAGTTTCAACAGTTGATTGGGAAACATACAGCTATTCCACAAGAGGTGGAGGTTGTTATGGGAAGGACGCTGCAGGTTTGTCCAGTATAAGGTTTTCTCACAATTTCGGTAATGCTATGGTATATGAAAGAAAAATATATACCAACTTCCTTGATTTTCAGGTTCCACTAGGAGCTAATGGATGTGCATACTTTCCTTTTGAAGATTTATGTGACAAACCTCTTGGAGCTGCTGACTATTTTGGATTGTTTAGTAAGTCATTTTCACACCCATGCGGTCTGGAAATCCAAAATAAACAGCATTTCCTTTCTAGTATAGGCTAATATTTAACAAGTATGCTGAAGTCATAAAAGTTGTATACACATCTGAAATTTCGACGAACGATGGTGAAGAAGATTTTTTTTCATGTGGGCAATGAAAAAGGTGTGGTTATTTGGTGCTCAGCTAGTTTTCTCTGGGAGAAACCAGATCATTGCTTGGAGTTACGCTGCAGTTTATGAAGGGATAATAATTCAGTTAGCGTACAATGAAGTGTAGGTTCCGTATTCTGTAGCTTGGAGCTATTCTGCAGTTTAATAGTTTTCTTAAACTTTTAAGTGTATTTTTAGGAAACTGTGTTGTGAAAATTATTACGAAAGATCTAGGTAGTTATATGCCAGCTGAAGAATTGGTTCTTGCTAGGGCAGATAGGAACCAAATTCATGTAGTGAGCCCATATAGTTGGGAAAATATTTTGTTGAGTTGAATTTGAAGCTTAAATTTGTTGTGACAGATGTCATAAATAGTACTGTCAGACCATCATTTAAGTTCATTGAATGTGCTTCACCTGTGCAAATGCCTTAATGAACAATTTAGGACATATTTGTTGAGATTCTATGGCCTTGGATCTCATCACTGTTGTGCAAATTGTTCTTGCATTTTTCTGCGTGATAAATTTTTGACTTAATATTAAACTTAATTTTGTTGGCAGAGAAGTTCCACACATTAGCACTGGAAGGAGTGCCACTATTTGGTCTCCACAACAGGACTGCAGCATACCGGTTTGTCACTCTTGTTGATGTATGCTCTAATTTTTACAACTTTGTCTAGCTACTTCCAAATTAATATTGTTTACTAGATTATAATTCTTACCAAGAATATCTACCAAAAGAAACTTGCATTAAATTCAGGTTTTCTAATTTCCTAATACTAGCTTGAATTAATGTCTAACATTGTCTACTACCATTAATATATATCTTTTGTCCCTTCTCAACATATTTGCTAACATTGGCTTCAACAATCAGTTTCTGTTCCCCTTCCCCCCATATGCATGTGCACTAATGCCATACGCAGTTCTACGCGTACATGTCATTTTAGTGCTCACTTGACAATGAAGCACTATTCCTGACTGGATATCATCCATGGAAATTTGCAACCTTGTAGTTAATAGAGGATGCAATAATTTCTTTTCTTAATACTATCGTTAATGACCGTCAAGTGTTTCGCCTAAACATAAAAGCTTTTATTGCATGAATGTGGCCCATAAGCACAATAATTTCAGTTCTTATGATTAGTCATTAATGATTGTCATTAGTTTTGCCTAAAAATAAAATATTCAACATTGTTAATAAGGAAGAATCTGGAATATTCTAAGTTGACCTTTCGATGAAAATAAGGAATGTTTGAGGGAAGGGGCTTCAAATACAGTTCCATCTTTTACTGCTTCAGTAGCTCTTGTTAATGATAGAGGAAATGAGCAGCCTGTCTTATTGAGAAATCTAGAAGAATCAACTAATTTAAGGGACATTTATTGAAACTAAAATTTCCATAATGAGTTCTTTTGCAATGTATAAAGAAAAGACAATCCAAGGACGACTGATGCTTTTAGTTTTATTATGGTTACAGGTGATGTATGAAAACAAGGGGAGGCTGCTATGCACAGCAGCCGGAACTCCAATGGCACTGTTTGAAAGAATTATGACTATAGCCGATGCCCAACATATGTCTCCTCGAACATCTTCCAGATCAAGGAGAAATGATGATCCTGATCTGTGTGTGGACAATGAATTGGGGTTTGCGAAAGATCGCACTATCAGTAGGTATGTATGCTTCCACCATTAGTTCATCCAAAGTACTTTTAGTTTATGGATGGTGCAAACTGGCACATAAACCTCTAATACCCAATTTATGGGCAGTATTACCACTTGGTGCTTACCTGTTTTAGTGCATCCAAATTTTTCACTACCTACAACTAGTCAGCCACAGAAGTACAAAAGGGTTTGACACCCACACAGATGGGTACCTAGGGGCCATGTTTACAGTAAAACCACACTGAAGTTTTAAACCATCCCTTGGAAGCTGCCGTGAACACATTCCATTGGAGTTGCAGTGAGCAAATCATTTTGGTCTTGTGAGAGCGACCATTCCACTGATTGCAGGAAATTGGCCATTTCTATCTTATGAGAGTGATACCAGGCAATCAATGGAGCTGCTAAACCCACAAATTGAGTTTTTGAGTCAACTTTGCACCATATGTTGGTGAAATCCGCCTGGGACATAGGGCATCATTTTTATTCTTTGACACTATGAATGGTCCATATCTTAAGCTGGTAGGTATCTAAGCTCCTTTGTGGCTGGGATCACTCAAACTTCTACTCACATCATTCTCTTCTTATCCTTCCCAAGCCATATTCCGTGTGTAATAATGAGACAAAATGACTGTACTGTTGGTCTAACCTGAGGTAAACATCATATATTGAATGCGGTTACTCCAGTTTGCATCCTAATCCTAGCAGGTCTCTTCTGAAGACTTGAATCCTGGAATAGAAACAAATATTATGAAATAAACTAACAAATGGCTCGGAAAAAGGTCAAAAGATTTATGAAATGCTAAAGTAACCTTTGCAGCTAACATGTGCTGATCCCACTTCCCATTTTATGTCCTGCACTGTGGGAAAAACCATCTGGATTGCCAAGAAACATTATTCAATTTCCTTGTTTCTACTTCTTTGTCCTGTGAAAGTGCCATGGATGGATGAGTTTCTTTAGGTACAAGCCTGTTATTGGGCCACTGGTAGTCAGCTTTTTTCTGTTCCCCTTAAGAATTTAAAAATTAAAAAAAAAAAAAAATTGTTTAGTTTTTGCATTTAAATGGTCAATAAGTGACTTATGCTGGAATCTTCTATTAACTCGTCTGCTGCAATTTGTTTTCCCTTCCATGCAGATTGACAGAAATGAACAGCAGAGAATATTTGGAGCAGCATGCTGCATCTTTAGGAGAGAGCCATTTCTCTCCGGATGACACCAAAGAGAATGCTCTACAAGTATGAAAGTTGTTGAAGTAGAGCAGTAATTTTGAGTGCTATTGTAATTTGTCATGCTTAATTGCAGATGTAACCATTTTATCAGATGATCCCATGTTCATCAAAGTTGATCATCCGACTTACTGAGGCCCAGTCCCCATGGAAAATCCTGTTTGCAGTATAAGGGCTTCCGACGAGATGTAGTGTTTTTTTAAAAATATCTTGTCACACAATAAAATGCAGTGGATATGACCATGTTCCTTAATTATAATCAAAATATAAGAAAAGTTTGATATTTTTATTTAGTTCACTGAATTTCAAGTTGAGCAACAAAAAAAAAATATTCATACAATCTATGGTTGAACCATCTCGTGCCAATTCTGAACTACCCAATCGGTCAAGGTTTTTCGCATTCATGTGACAATCACGAAAAGATAAATATTTATACATGGCTCAGTACTGGTTTTTATACCACCCTAACAAAAAAAAAAAAAGTTAAAAAACAATACAAAACGATAATAGAAATAGATACGGTGTAAATTTTTCATACCAATATCTATTGTATACTGGAATGTTTTTGAAATAAGAGTATCATATATATAAAGTTCTCACCCTTTTATTGGGAACAGAAAGTCAAAAAAAAATTCTATAAAAAATAGTTCCTTCTTAATACTTGTAGCCCAAAAACATTATGCAACAGAAAAATATATGATATCCTGTTTCTTCCTCTTACAGAAAAAGATATGATACTACTCTTTTCTTCTCACCCAATGCTCTTTTTTCAAGCGCAATTTGGTATTTCCAAAACAAAACAAGAGGAATGGTCTGATCTATATTCTATAGCATTAGCTATTGCACTCTTGGAATAAAAATCTTCCTTCACAAATAACCAAATACAATTCTGTACACCAATAGTGTCATGAATAAACGGTAACCCTACTATTATAACTTGGCACTCAAAACATGTTCACCATTGCCCAGACTGAAAGAAAATGCAGAATCTCAGAGTCTATTAATCTTCAATGGGGTGTCAAAAGACAATGTACTCCAATCAATCATATGAGACAGACGGTTGTAAGGTGTGTTCCTGGAAGATCCACAAGCAGCTGGGTTATCAGAATCCCACATATGTTAAGAAGAGAAAACACACATTGTCATATTAAAAATAAAAAAGTCCATCACAAAATTCTTATTTACCATGAGAATAGGATCCTTTTAGTGTATTAAAAGATGGGACACAAAAACAAGGAAATATTTCATTTTAATACCACGGAGGAATAAGAAACCATAATGCTGAGAAGTCAGAACAGGTGTGCTCTTTTACAGACTTAATCTGCATGACTGCTCTCTCACTAACAGGAATACACTCACAATCTTTGCTATTCTCATATTTTATCTTTCTACTAGATGTGCTGCAAGATAACTTACAAGTACTAGCGCTGGAATGAGACGGAATATGACCCCGTGTTTGGGTCCTTAACAGCTTTGAAGTTGTCAACGCTCATCCCAAAGCGTCCTAGTATGGAGTTCCCCATATCTTTCAACTTAGCTGCAACAGATAATAACATAAATTAGAATTAACGACTCCTTATCTGCAGGAATGGTAGAAGTTGTAGAGCAGATTATACTCATATCATGCAAGAACCCAATCATTATGAAACTTAAGATCAGGAATTTTTATGGGTCCGTCTTAAAAACAAAATAATGAATGCAAAGAAAGAGTAGCTTCATCAGCAAGAAACAATCAACAATAAAATGAGATGTAGTTGCCCGTCCTTCTATTTCTTTATTGAATCAAATAAAAATTGCTCCTTTTGCACCATTACAAAATAACATCCTTTTTAGACAGTTTTGCTGTCTCACACAAGGGACTATGTCATAGGGAGAAAATCTGTTACCACTCTGCAAGTTGGTAAAGCTAGGGGCCATAGTACCAAATGCCAGATATTAATGTTCATCTTTACCCATTTTTCCACAAGGTCAAACATGGGACTAAAATCTTATGCTTTGATGCATAGTAAGTATGGTGAGTGCGTGCGTGTGTGTGTTGTACAATCTACATCGGATGGATGGACAATCTGTCTGGAATCTGTAGACAAGGGATGTCTGCCCACAGGCAACTTGGAAGCAGCTTCTGCAACAACTAATAAGGGGCTTTTTTTGAACATTTGGATAATAATCTAACAAGATATTCACATGGTTCTTCACCAAATATATGGGAAAGGTTTCGATCCATGCCTCTCAACAACACAGAAAGTAGAAAATGCAAGAGGAGCAATGCTTTGAAAGTACCAATCATCTCTTCCTTCATCTTTTCCCTCTTTTCTTCTGCTAATGGTTCCAAGCGTCTTATTGATTTTCTAGCTTGATCATGGGAAGGGTCCAACTCCAGTATTTTCTTCAAGTCTGCCATAAAGGAGGAGCGATGGTTTGAAACAATAACATATTTAATCTTTGAAGAGTATACTATTTTAACCAATCAGAAATAATTAATGGATACTGTTTGCATTTGAAGCTCTAAGTTCCAGTAACAATAAAAAAATAAAATTCACATTGCGTAATCCTACAAAAAGGAAAGCTTAATGGATGCAAAGACAAGAAACAATTGGAGAAAAAAATTGTATTTAGAAAAATAACAATGGACTAACTAAACCACGAGAAATCCTCTAATCAAGCAGATATACCTGCTATGGCCTCGTCAAAATGCTCAAGCTTTTCATGTGTCTCTGCTCTTCTAATCAGAGCTTTCATGTATGCAGGATTTAGCTCTAATGCTTTTGTGCACTCCTTAATTGTCTCCTCATGCTTTCCCTGTGAAAATATTGCTTATTTTATAAACTTCAGAGGTTATGTCAAACAAGATGCTAAGAGATTAAACAGAAGATTGTTTGTATGTGTGACACAATCAAAGGGATGTCACATTCGTCAAGATGCACCGAAAGAATGCTCAGTATAAGTAGCATAAATGTAGTACAAGAGTAAAAAATTACGGAGTTGTTTCCATCAATAACAATATGAAGCAACATGTTAATGTTATATTCCACTACATTGTACAAAGTAGGATCAGTAAGATTTACTTCTCTTTTTTTCCAGTGAGAAAGAAATAATCATGTTAAATGCACATCAATGACCAACTTCTACAACAAAGCAAATTCCTAATGAAACAACTTTGATCTTTTTATTTGGGTTCTTCACCGATGTTTTTAGCTCTTCAACAACATTTCATCATTTATTCAAAATAACGTCCTCTGCACTTTATATTTGATTGTTAAGTATCATGCATGTTAGATTATAAATATTTCATTTGTCATCCTAAAGTTAGAAATTGTGTAGTTACAAATGTTTTTATCAAAAATAGTGTTCTTGATTTCTTGTTCATGTTCTGATTTGAAAAGGTTCTTATTATATTTATTTTATTGGAAAAAAAACCTACCAGTTTCGAGAAACATGCAGCACGGTTTGCATGAGATATAGAACGAACTTCTACAGATGAAGGCATCTCTGGAGTGATTTGTATTGCAAGTTCATACTTTTCCAGAGCATCTTCATACTTCGCAGCCCTAAAAAGCTCATTTCCTTCAGCTTTTGCATCATTAGCTTGTGTTAGTTGCCTCTGCATCAGAAGAAACAACACAAATTAAAGAATTTTCAAACTAAAATGACACAAGATGCTATCAGCAATTGTAATTCATAATAATAATGACAATGAAAAGTCTTAAGAGTAAGAAGACTTTAGCCCAAACTAACAAAACACAATCTAACTCCAAACCAAATCTGATGGTGAAATAACAATGAAAATATTTCTCCAAAGTCAATCAAGAAGAAGCTCTAAATATAATAATTTCTAAAACTGAATCAGCGTCAATCAAGTAGACATAAAAATCCCAAGACTACAACAATCACCTAATGGTACCAAGTACTCCACATCAAATACAAGGACCAAATAAGACCACAAAAATCACTTAATGGTACACACTCCTAGCATGAAGTCCGTAGTTAAAATGTCCACAACACACACTTTCTAAGGAGAACCCAACACCAACCTATCTCCATTAACAATTTAGACCAAAGAGAGAATGTAAAGGAGCAATATAGAAAGTGGAAACATATAGTGAGCCGACTCTCCATCGTTCTTGCTCCAATATGGAGAAAAGGAGATAAAGGGATTCCTCCTTGGAAGAACATAAAAAATATCACTCCATCAAGGGCTAGAAGCAAACTAAAGATCTTGATCTTAGACTGAAATTTTGATTTCCTTCCATTAGGCAAACGATGGACAGTGATAAAACTATAAACAATAATTACATGTTAAAGAGGGATTTACATGTTTAGCGCCCCTACCTAGATTCTTTATGCATCGTTCTTGCATAAAATTCAACAATATTGAAATTAGTTGTAGTTTGTAAGATCTTCCACAATCTGCGATCTACTAATTTGCTAGAACCCCTCACTTATCCCACATACATAGGACCCGATTCTAACAATCTAAACATGAAATAGAGAATAAGGGATAAGAGAAATAGAAAATGCATTAAAAACAAGAAAAGAGAGTCTTGGTTAAAGACAAGGAGATTGGAGAAACAAATTTTAATTCAAAAACCAATGATTTTTCCTCCATCCCGACATGAAGAAACTTCATCATATCCCTAATTAATTTAATTGAAGCCGAATAAAAAAAAACAAATAGGAACACAAGAACCTCTTTTAATTCCTCATCCGTCAAAGCGTCTTCATAAGAATCGTCTTTTGCGGGAACAGCTTGTTCTCCATCGCCACCACCATCATCATCATCACCACCTTCTCCATCGCTGGCTGTTTCGAAACCTTCTGCTTCCCTTCCCGTTGTTGTTTCTTCAGCTGCTCGAACTGATTCCTCTTGTTTCTGAGTATTTTCCACCTCTTCGGCGTTCGATGCAGCCTCCATCACCACCATTATCGCCTCAAATTTCAAGATCGATCAATCGATCAGAGAAATTAGTGTAATGTCGTGTGGAGGAGAGATTAAAGAGTACTTCAAACTGAAGGACAAATAATAAAAAATAAAAAGGGTTTGGGAATTGGAAAGGTTAGGGTTCTGAAGAGTGAAAGAATTTTCTGGAACGTGAAGAGGCTAGACCTTGTTTAAGCTTCTTTGGTAAATTCACCGCTTCCTTACTTGAGAAGAAACGTAGGTTCGTCGAGCACGCGCCACGTAATAAGGGCCCACCATCCTTCTCGACAAGAGTCGGTTCACCTGACTTGCCTGATGGATGTAATTGCCAATTTGTGATAAAGATTAAACCAATGGCAAACTTTGATTTAAAATCTTTTTGGTGAGGTTTTCAATAAATAAATAAATAAATCAACCGAAGAAAAAGAAGTAATAATAATATTTAAAACACAGAAATGGAATGGAAATATTTATTCTTAGGAAAAGGAAAAATCTCCTAACAAACAAACAAAAAAAAAAAAGCTCAGCAGAAAATTACCAAAATAGAAAAGAATAAAAACAAAGGCTGAAAATGATAAAAATTCTTATATTTATTAACATTACAAAAAAAAACCTTTTAGCATCTTATTACTAAATTATTCATAAATATATTTTTATATAAATATATTCAAAGGTTTTATATTAACAAGTAATGAATAATTAAAGCATTATAATAAAAATATCACACCTTTAGTTAAAAAGTTTTAGCTTTATATATATAGTATGAATATAAATAATCAAATGAGAATTTTTTTTATTTTTTGTTGTTGCAAACAATCACATGAGATTTAGAGGGTCAAAAACTTCAATTTTATATCCAGGAGAAGAAGAAGAAGAATAAATGCTGTTTCCAATTTATCTTTTAAGAGATGAACTAAAAAGAATGTAAAATAGAATTTCTAAAATGCAAAAATGCTGTTTGTCAAATTTCTTCACTTTCAAGAAGTAAAGACAACTCAGCCAAAAATTGGAGACTTTCGACATCCTTCCCCAGCATACATCAGGTGGGAGTAATGACTTTAAGATCTTAGAGAATGCAGTTTCTCTTCTGAAGGTTTAACTGTTGAAACAGGATAAGTTTGCCTAGAACTTTTGCTGGGTAAGCGATCATTCCGGCTTCAAAGGAAAGTGATCAACTGGGTCGGGAAGGAGTTACGCAACTGGGATGGGACCAGATCCTACTAGTAGAATTATCATTGTTCTGGAACCTCAGTAGCAATTCACACTCCTTTCATTTGAGAAAACAAGTATCATTGTTCTGGAACCTCAGTTGCTTTTCCAACAGAGAGTAATAGCTGGTGGAGCAAACTCCCAATCACAGGAAACTCCTACAAATTGAGAAAAAGGGACAAAGATCAGAGTTCATGACTTGTGAAAGAGTAAACTGGCACTTTGACTTTGACCAACAGAGTGATGTTTCTTTTTTTCTTTATTCAGGAGGAATTATTTGTTCACTATCATTAGGTTTAAGGTGCATACCTCTGTGATTTCATGAAAGGAACCATCAGTGATAGGATCTGGGAGACTAGACATCACAACATTATATCCCCTGAGACAAAAAAAATGCTCAAATTAGATGCCATATACAGGTAATAACAAAATCTTTGTAATATTATGCAAAACTTTTTATGATTTTGATTTTGAAACACTGGACACTTAACATGAATATAATTCATGATTTAGGTAAAGGTTTTCCATAATTCAGGGGAAAAACAAAGACTCTGGAAAGATGGCGGTGAAACCAAACATCCAGTGGTTCCACCAATGGTAAGGAAGGGTGCAGAATTGTGTGTTTTTCCAGTACTTTAGAATGGGAATTGGTCATGCTCGGAGGAAATGCCAGTGAGGGTTTGCTGCAAACCGTTCAGTTCCTCTTTTTCGAAGATCAAGTCTTTCTACAATCTACAGGCTTCTACTATTCTATTGCTCTATTTAAGATAATTTTTAAGTTGGGATGAACAGGAAGTTGTATGACTTGCATGTTGTGTCTAAAATCCTGGTAAGACAAACAGAAAAAGAGCATTAACCCGTTAAGAAAATAGATAGTAATTAAAACATTTGTGCACCCCCCCTCCCCCTCATGACAAAAAAAAAAAAAAAAGGATTAATGTTGAAATTGACTTCCAGATTGACAAAGTGCAAACATCAATATAATATGGTGTTGACATCAATCTGCTAAGCATTTGCAAGTATGAAGCTATACTAAATTATTCTGCAGAAAAATAAAGCATACACAAGAAAATAAACTCCACCCCTTGTTCTTGTAGGCTCACCTCAAATGATCACAGAGAAGAACATAGCATCTAATAATGTGAAAGAGGAGTCGAGGGGAAAAATCTTGGTGTACAGCCAAAAGATCAACCTTCAGAAAAACAGTCACAAGAAAGGAAAACTTAAATGACTAAGCTTCAAGTTGTGACAATCCACAACAAAGATGTAAAACCCAAGCTGTAGGCAGTACCAGATGTTCCCAGCTTTTCATCAATCCTGTAAGCAGTTGACTGTGCATTGGATTGCAAATGTAGGATAATCCAGATTCATCTCGTAGAATGGCCTCCAATATGTGCATCCCAATCTGTGCCAATTGTCAAGTGAAGAATATAAATATTTTCTTTTCAACTACATCAAGATAATCAATGAATTCGAACTACCACGCAATTCTGGTTGTTCAAGTGCAGCGACAATCAAGGACTCAAGATTCAGAATTATTCATATAATTTTTCACAATCAACCAGTTAATCTAAAAGCTTTAGTTTAACAAGCAGAGAGTCAAAAACATTAATTATTTCTGCAGCCCCATAAGACGACCACATGGGGTATCCTCCACAAAAATGCTTTGTTGAAATAAACACCCACAGGGGATTTGATTACAAACGCATCACCTCATTGATTTGGAACATAATCTCTAGGCTCTGATACCATGTCAGCAACCAATTCATCCAAAAGCTTAAAAGCTTATAGAGAATGGCATCATTATAAATATCTTAACACACTACACTCTCTGACTATGCAGGCCCTCATAGATAGGGTTAAAAATCCCTAACAATAATACAATGGAAAACATAAACCTCCCAGAATTCAACACTTGACCTTCCAACTCTAATACTGCATCAAAAACCAATTTATCTAATGCATCATGCCACAGAGGACAATACAATTATGAATATAGTAATAACCTATCCACATCAGACCCATATAAGTTAAACTCCTCGCCAATATAAAGCCCTTCTGGCCCAAGAGCCACAATACAATCCACAAGGACACTGGGCAAACACTCACCTCCTACAATTCAAACAAATAACATGACTCCTGGGATTCAAATGCATGGACTGAGAACTTTGATACTATCAACAATTAAGTTCATCTAAAAGCCCAAACCTATAAATTGTGGTGCATTTGTAAATATCAACCCTTTCAGCAATTCCAATGCTAGATGATGCAATTACAATCACATTGACACATATAGACAGAACTTGACTTTCTATTCAAAATGCACATGCTAATTAAGGTAAACCTAGGACAAGTTAACGTTAAACAATTGAACCAGGAGAAAGGATGGTACCACATCATTCAAGATTGTCCTTACCACTTTTGAGAGTTCATTTCCAATCTCCATGCTGCATTGACATATCTCAACTAGGTTACTTTCAATTGCCCATTTGATGACTGAGACTTCTCTTGCCTATGAAAACAATAAACAAAGAGAAATATATTCAATTTCCATTTTAAGCTTATGTGACGAACCTTTACAAAGCCAGAGAATCCTTCATAGTTACGTAATACCTGACACAAAATCCCTATAACAGAGAGTGCAACTGCTTGAACATTTTGGAAAACCTCCAGTGAGCTCTCAAATGTTATTATTGGCATCAAAAAATTTGGTATTTGAGCTGCATCAAGCATGAAATGCAATATAGAGAAAAGTTAAATCAGGGAAACCAAGGAAGCTAAATCTAATTATGGGGTAAAAAGACATTTTCAGAATCTTACTATCCACAAATTTCTGCCGTGTCTCGCTGTTGGCAGCAATGCTCTACATCCCCAAAATGACTCAATAAAGGAGGATGAGAAGAAAAAGTAACACCATTGAAATGAACAAGAGATAAAACAAGCCCACCTGAAAAAGGGTGAGAACATTGGCAAGCCTTTTTGCAGACCTAACATTAAGACTCCCATCTACAATTTTTCCAAAAGATTCCAGCAGCTCCTGTTGTAGAAGAAAAAAGACTCTTAAATTTGACTTTTCTTGTTCTGATGAAGAAACAAAACCACAACCATAACATAACAAAAAGCCTAGTATAGACCTGCAACAAAATGGCCAATGTCCCACAGGAGTTGAACAGCAAGTAACCCGTTGTATAGTAATTTTCCTGGTGCACTTCCCTTTTCTGCTTCCAAGAATGACATAACCATGAAACTTAAAATTTATCATCACCATAAGTGTATAACAATTTTTTTTAACAACTAAAAACCAAAGTTGGAATAGATCAAAATCAAGTCTTTGTTTTAGTCTATCTCAAATCTTTCTCAAAATTTTAGTCTTTATAATTTTGACTGAGATCTAATCATTGGAACCCTTTTCCTATTAAAAAAAAAGGGATAGAACCGTGAACCTGTATCAAGTATGTTCAATTGTAACTGTATAGGCGTTTGAAGCCGAAAACGATAATATCACAAAAAACCAGACAGATAAAAGTAAAACACTAAATCTGAACTACCTTTCCAACTAAATTCCTATATAAATCAAGGTAAAATTACCGCAAAAACTGGGTAAAAGTACTATTCTAAAGCGTCTTATCGATCTTAGACTCAATAATTTTGACTGAAATCTTTCTGGTAAATCCTAGCTACGGGACAAGCAGCGTTGCTCCATTTCCATTCACATCTGCCCCATTTGATCATGAATTTTACTTCAATACACTCAGGATCGACAAAATGATGCTAAAAGATGCGAATATGATAAGAAAAGTATTCAAATGGCTCACCGAACCGATTCTGAGCTCTGTTCCTTAAAACTACAAATCAAGAAGAAAAACCATAAAAAAAAAGACGAAAAAAGAAAGAAAGAACCTCAAGTAGAAAATTGCTGAGACATCTCAAGGCGTCTTCTCTCAAATCTTCCTCTTGAAGCTCGAGAATCACCTGAGGTACGGCCATTGGCCTTCCCATTCTCCTCAGTTTGTGCTTCTTCCCTGCCTTCTTCTGTGATTTCCCCTCCGTTAACTCTGAAAAAAACCCAAACAAACAAACAAATAATAATCAGAAGAAGAAGAAGAAGAAAAAGAACGAAAGAAACAATCACAAACTAGCAAAAGACACATTGAAAAAAAAAAAAAAAAAAACAGAGACGTTGATCGATGATCTTGGATTCGTGAAGAAGGCTTAGGGTTCTCTCTTCCCATCCTTCTTCTTCTTCTTGAACTTCTTCGTTCTCTGCCATTCTCGTCGCGCTAATCTCTTCTTCTTCTCGCTCGTAAATTCGGATTTTCGGATGAAACCGTGAGGAAGCGAAACTGCCGCAAGACGACCCCGCGTAGTTAAATATCTTTGATGATTATCGGCAGCACTGGAACACCACTGCACTTGAGCCGATTGGGTTCGCGCCACTTTTATTTAGAAGGAATGGGCTGTTGGAAAGTCTGTTTCATGCACACACATTAATGATTTTCACGAGTATTGTCATTGTAGAAATAATTTTAATTTAATTTAATTTAATTCAATTCTTTGTTCTGTTTGTTTGTGTTGTTTGTTTGTTTTTTTTTTTTTAACAAGGAATAAGTGTGTATATTATTATATTATAAAAAGGAGTATGGACATAATATGAGATAAACCAGAACTAAGTAACACAATAAAAATTAAATCAAACATAATTATCAATTGTGATATTAATCATTAATGTGAAATCCACTACCAAATTTTGAAGTGGCAGCCCAACAAGTTGCTAACAGTAAAGTGTTATCCTATAGAGCTACTTTAAATTTTGTTTCATTTTTTAATACGCGTCTATTTCTTTCCAACCATACAACCCAAATAGAAGCAAATATCTTGATCTTAACAATCTCATTACTCTTCTTTGAGTGAATGTTGAATCTTGATGATGATATTCCATCTTCAAATGTATTTGGAGGTAGAAAAAGACCTTCACATATATTCGCCCATCTACCCTAAATAAATGTAATCCACCCGTAGTCTCCAAAAAGATGGTCTATTATTTTTTTATGCCCCAAACATAAAATACAACAATGTGGTGATAAAGCACCATATAAAAAATCTACTTGCATCACATCTATTGTGTTAAGCTTTCTATGTAATAAAGTCCACCCAAAAATTTTTACTTTAAATAGAACATGTACATTCTAAAGAGAAGATTGGTAAGATAATCAAATTTATTTACTTAATTAGTTGCCTAATTATTTTGTGAGTCAACAATACTGAATTTTTTTCTCAAGTAGTATTAGTGATCAGATCTACAAGATGGTCCTTTTTTAGAAAATGTGACGATATTGTTTTTAATGTTTTCCTAAGCTTTATTTAAAAAAAAAAATTGGATGTGACCCGTTATAATGTCCTCTTTTATTTTTTTTAATCTACCCCAACAAGTGTTGACATTAGCTTAATCAAACAAGTATCATTATTTTAAGTGAAAACTTAAATTAAAAAGAATTCTTATATTAGTATTTGAATCTATATAGAAAATTAAAACGCTTCCAACATTTTTTATTTTTTTTTGGAAAAGATACAATATTAGTATTATAACCAGCTTCATCATCAAATTATATTCTCGGAGAGGTATCAAGTCCGTTCCTGATCCATTAATCTTGATTATCCCCTAAGAGGTTAGGATAAGACAGTGAAAAGAGTTGAACCTAAAACTTTTATGTTTTAAAGTCATTCTTCGCCAACTATACCAATTCCATGTTGGAAAAGACTTTCAAAATTTAGGTAATACTAAGTTAACAAAAAAGAAACAAACTTTATTAGACATGAAGGCAACCCCATATATAACATATGGCATTGGGCGTACTAAAAACGTGACAGTACTACCATTACAAGCTTTAATACAAACAGTTTTATAACTAAATATATTCTATATTGTTATAAACGAAAAGAAAACAAAGAGAGAATTATAGGTTTCTCTTCCTTGATTGATACAAATGAACAACTGATTACATCCATAAATAGATAAATTAAATGAATAAAATATTCTTCTCACTTAATGAGTGGGCAACCTCATTTACATTTAATGGACGATAACTTAATAGTAGAGATATAATATATATTATACAACATACATCATTTTTTTGTTTTGTTTTTTATAAAACTCTATGATCCAATAGCTACATGCATTGCACACCAGTCTAATACCAGCAAATCCAGATCCTTTTGCCAAGGCCTCCTACTCTTTCTCGGTCCTCTCTCTAGCTCTTGGTAACTTTGCCATCATTATTACGTCCAACTGATGAACAACTTTTGTAGACATATTACTATCGGGAAATGCCCTACAGCAATCACCTTTCCTTCCTCAGGTAAAGCATTGTATCAGTTCTTCAATAATACCAAGCAGCTCTGGTCGCTCCAATTATGAAGTATCCACTGTAAATTTGACACCCATTAAAAGAGAGTAATTAATAACGTGAAGGGTAAATTTATTTGCCAACTAAATTAATTATTGAAATGATCATGATTTCATATTATTTTAGGAAATTAAAAATATAAATCAAACATAAATTCTGTTTAGCACAATAAGATAAGCTAGAGAATAATAAGCTAGAAGGGCCTTGTAGAGATACCTTCATGAAAATGGCATCTACTTTTGGAACACTTTCAAACATATCTCCTTCGTCATGCTCCACACCTACAAATTAAAAGTTATATACTGGCAAATTTTAGTTTATGATGTCATAGATACATGTGGGAAATTGCTCAAAACTAACCATTCAACCCATTATAATATAATATAGGAGAATGGAACCAGTTATAATAATATTAAATATAATATTAAGTGCAACTATTTTATTAAATTATTTTTTATTATCTATTTTAAAATATATAACACATACATATTCAATAATATATATATGTATAGATATATTTTTTTATAATTTGATTAATATTTTCTTTTGAAAGAAAAAATCTGACTTACGAATAAAGAGGTATAGAACATAAATACAAAAAAGAAAGGTATAGAACATGAAGCATTATTCAATTATAATTGAATAGTATTCTTTTCTTGGAAAAAGGGGTGTACCATATCAGGGTAGGATGGGGCGCTTTGGATCACATGAGGCAAGACGAAATTAATGTCCTTAATTGTAGGGTACTTGGAAACAACAATATTTATATTGGCTCCGATCCCACCACCAACATCAATCACCAATTTCAGTCTCTCAAATCCCTTGTATTTTTCAAGAATCTTCTTCATGACAATGGTTGTATGATTAGACATTGCTCCATTAAAGAGCTCATTTAATTTGGAATTCTTTGCATAAAACTGATATATGTCCATTCCATGAGCCTTTTCAAATGAAACTCCCCGTTCAGCACTTGCATCATCCAATTGGTACCTACATCGTGTCAACATTGAAATACCATTTAGTAAACTTAATCTCAACAGTAAAAAAGCTAATTGTAATTAGAACTAACTTAGGGTTGGTGTGTGTTTTAAATTTTAATTAGTTCTAATATTGTCCCAGTTACCTTTGAGTGTAAGCATGACATTTTTCCTCTAAAAGCCTTGATATTGTGATCCTATGCATTATTCTATTTAATAAACTTATTTATATTCAATGTAAAAAACCATTACTTTTGTTTACCCATAACTAATATGATACCTTGAAACTTTTTGCCTTAAAAATCAAAAAGCCCAAAATTTAAATCTAGTCCTAATTAGCGAGCAATTTTATTATTTCTAAAAAAATGTCAAAGAGATTGAAATTTTCACTTCAATTGTTATAGCTCTTCTTGTGTTTAAACAACAGAGCAAGTGAGCACAGAATAGCTAGCAAGAATACGCAGCAAACGCTCAAGCATTACAGGATGTTAGGTAGAAGCAATCTGAGATGACGAGAGAAATTTTACTGAATCTTGATCATGATCATCACCAATAGTTGCTGCTTTGTTCATGATCTCGAACACGCCAAGCTTAATCGCTGTTTTCATCACCATAGGTAGAACTGAGGCATTGACCAGTTGCATCGCAAACGAGAAATCTTCATCATCACCATCATCGAGATCTGCATTAATGTTAGGTTTCAGCTGGTTCTCCATGGAACCCTTGGTTTGACTGTTTTTGCTTAAATGAATAGAAGGAAGCTTTGATGATGCAGAAAGGAAATTTAGTTTTTAAGGAAGGAAAACTGGCATACACACGTGTCCGGCTATATTTATTGCAGACGTCAACAGCACTATATCCGGATGTCCGATTATTCACTCCTCACATCAAACTTTCTGTTACCTGCCCTTTATCAAAGTTGACTCCTGCATGTTAGTTAAAACAGTTAGGTAGTTCGTTACTTCTCCTTCAGACTCCAACTTGCTCTTACACTCGCGATTTCTGCAACTTCTTCGTCTTCTTCTTCGCACCATTTCTTTCCCCTGCAAGACAAACCAAGAAAAGAAAACAAAGCACAGAGCATCCATTAATGGCGAACTCTCGTCGTCGTCTCCAACTTCTTCTCCGTCCTCTTCTTGTTCCTCTTCGTCCTCTCTTTCTCCTTCTCTTCCTCTCTGTACCAATCACTTCAGCAGAACCAACACTACTACTAATCAGCACCATCGCGCCTCCGGTCCCAACCGCTCTACCCGATCAACAGCTCCACAACATAATCGAGGCTCTGATCGGCGCAGGCGACTTCAGCGATTGGGCCAACGTTCTCTCCGCGGCCGATCCAACAACGTTCCCTTTCACAGCCACTCTCTTCATCCCTAAAGACGACGTTCTCGCCAATATTCTTCCCCGATCTTCTCCCCCGATTCCGCTCTTCGATCCGTCGATCTTCGCTTACCACATCGTTCCTCAACTCCTCTCCTTCTCCGATCTCCAACGCTTCCCTATCGGTTCTCGTCTCCCGACTCTGGTACCGGACAAATCCATCTTCATCGCCAACAATTCGAGATCGAATTACACGATCGACAATAGTAGGATCACGCATCCGGATCTTTTCATTAATGGACCGGTCGCAGTTCATGGAATCGCTTCGACGCTCGACTATAATGCGTTTGGTAATGGGCTCTTTGAGAGTTCGACGTCATCGGATGCACCTTCTTCTTCTTCGTCAAATGGTTCGAGTGCGGAGCCACCGGCGAAGAATGATGATGAAAATGATGTGTGTTTGAGGAGTGGTGCTGGTTCTGATGCAGCATGCTTGTGCTGTGAGTTCCCTATTGTTCTCTCAGTTGTTGTTTGTGCTGTTCTTTGGTTCAAGAATATCCATGGTTTCTATTGTATCCGTTGATGGATCTCGAGCGAAACTAAGAAGAAGAAGTAGATAAAGATAACTGAAGATGTATAGATGAAAATACATTCTGGGATGTGTACTTTCATTGTTTCTTGTTTCTCCTCTGGGTTTCTTTTACTTCATCTGATCTTTCCCTTTTATCTGTGCTCATGTAATCAACAAGAGATAATATTTCTGGTTTCTGGAATTCATTGTTTTTCTTTTTCTTTCTGAATCTCTTCATTGAGTTTGTTATCTTTAATTTATGCTGAATTGAAACTTGGGAGACATTAACGACCTTATCTTTGAAATATATAGTTTGATACCCTCTTACATTTAAAAATAGTAATAGTATTTCTTTGATCTTCAATGGTACATAACCATAGTATTTAGTGTTACAATTTTACATTCATAATGTGCAAAATAGTTTTCTCTGTTTTATCTTCATAATTTTGTTCTAAGAAGAGAATGAATTGGAAAAATTGTGGTCATATTTTATTTTATTTTTGTTTAATTAGTTTTGTTAATTTTTAAATTCATGTTGCTGCATGTTCATTTTCACCAAAAAAGGTGAAGTGCTTCAATAACCTTCAAACTAATGTTTATTTTTTTTAATAGTCTTGAAATAAAAAACTCATAATTAGAGAAAGATCAGCTCAAAAGAAACCCTATCCAGTCTCCATCTCTGGAAAGATAAAACTCTATTTTCATAATAAAATAGAGGAATCAACAGCGTAAATTCAAAAGAGAATGAAGAAATAGAAATCCAGGAAGACATGTAATACAGAGTATAGCAAAGAAGAACAATGAAATCTACCAATAGGTGTTATTTCTATTACTTCTTTGTTTTCTCAAAACCCACCAACGAATAGCCACAGTCCACATGGGCCTTAACCTATCTCACCTCAAACCTAAGTCATGTTTAGTACTAATCAAATCAAGGACTCTAGATGTTACCTTATTTAATGGGTCTGTATTTCAAATAATATTAATAATACTATTAGGTCTAGCCAAAGAGGTGTCGGTGTAGTTGGTTGCCAGTTTCACTAGCATCACACGGGTCATGAGCGTGACGAGCTTGACTACGAGTCACGTCTATACAAGGTTCATAAAAGTTACGTTGGTGTGGGCTAGGCTTGGACTGATTTGTATTGCTGGATGATCATTGTAGTCTTATCCTATTAGTGTGGAGATTAGTAAGTTGAGGAACTGAACCTATACGCAAAGGACAAATATTGTATGTCTTGCATCTTCTTTAAAAAATAATAATAATGTTAGGTGTAAAATAATTGGTGCCACTAATAACTAATTAGCCCGATGTCATAAGCGAAAAAGGACAGGTCGATGATGATGATGGAGGGGCAAGGAGATTGATTGATGAGAGCGAGTCCTTGGGGATGAAGAGGATGGGCTATGATAGGAAACGGTGATGGATTGGGTACAGACAAAACTTTGACCCAAATCTGATATCGAGTACCCCGATTCAGGGCATCGATGATGGTATGGGACTGGTTAGCGATCGGATAGAGTGGTTTGGATCGAAGGAACGGTGGTGGGGTTGGTGATGCTGAAGTAATTGATACCAATAAGAAGAGAAAGAAGGAAAGAAGACGAAGAGGAACAAGGAGGAGACAGAGAAAGAGAGAGAGAGAGAGAATTCACAGTGCTCTATTGCTTTGTGCTTAATAGTTAGTTTAACAAGCTTGGGGGTATTATATATAAGCAAAAATAAGTTACTAACTTAACCAAGGTTTAAGTAACCTGACTCGAAAACCTTAGTACATAAGACAATTTTTTCATAAATTGTAAGTTCTTTTTTTTTTGTTTTTTTTTTTTTTTCTTTCGGAGGAAACAAAGACAAAACAAGAAAAATAAAAACAAGAAAGACAAAACGCAAAAAAATGTTCAAGAAGAAACACATCTCTCACACAAAACATTTATCCCAACTTCTAACCCAATCATTAATAAGAAGTCACCATTAAGCAAAGCAACAAACCACCAAGTAGCATTAATAAGAATATCATTCCAAAGGTTGTCGCAGCTCCTGTTAACACCTTCAAAGTTGACACCTGCATGTTAGTTAAAACAGTTAGTTCGTTACTTTTTCTTCAGACTCCAACTCACTCTTACACTCGCTATTTCTGCAACTTCTTCGTCTTCTTCTTCGCACCATTTCTTTCCCCTGCAAGAAAAACCAAGAAAAGAAAACAAAGCACAGAGCATCCATTAATGGCGAACTCTCGTCGTCGTCTCCAACTTCTTCTCCGTCCTCTTCTTGTTCCTCTTCGTCGTCTCTTGCTCCTTCTCTTCCTCTCTGTACCAATCACTTCAGCAGAACCAACACTACTACTAATCAGCACCATCGCGCCTCCTGTCCCAACCGCTCTACCCGATCAACAGCTCCACAACATAATCGAGGCTCTGATCGGTGCAGGCGACTTCAGCGATTGGGCCAACGTTCTCTCCGCGGCCGATCCATCAACGTTCCCTTTCACAGCCACTCTCTTCATCCCTAAAGACAACTTTCTCGCCAATATTCTTCCCCGATTCCGCTCGATCCGTCGATCTTCGCTTACCACATCGTTCCTCAACTCCTCTCCTTCTCCGATCTCCAACTACTACTAATCAACATGGGCCTTAACCTATCTCACCTTAAACCTAAGTCATGTTTAGTCCTAATCAAATCAAGGACTCTAGCTGTTACCTTATTTAATGGGTCCATATTTCAAATAGTATTAATAATATTGTTAGGTGTAGCTAATGAGGTATTGGAGTAGTTGATCGCCAACTCCACTGGCAGGCGCCAACTCCACTGGCAGGCATTGCAAGGGTCATGAGTTTTAAAACATGTGTCATCAAAGTTCGTAAGAGTTATGTCGGTGTGGGGTAGGCTTGGGTTGGTTCGTATTGCCGAGTGATTGTTGTACTCCCACCTTATTGACGTGGAGATTAGTAGATTTAAAAACTTGGCTTGATATCCCGCCAAGGACAAATATTGTATGTCTTGCATCTTCTTTAAAAAATAATAATGATGTTAGGTGTAAATATTTGATACCACTAATAACTAATTAGCCCCGATGTCATAAGCGAAAAAGGACAGGTCGATGATGATGATGATGGAGGGGCAAGGAGATTGATTGATGAGAGCGAGTCCTTGGGGATGAAGAGGATGGGCTATGATAGGAAACGGTGGTGGATTGGGTACAGACAAAACTTTGACCCAATATCTGATATCGAGTACCCCGATTCAGGGCATCGATGATGGTATGGGACTGGTTAGCGATCGGATAGAGTGGTTTGGATCGAAGGAACGGTGGTGGGGTTGGTGATGCTGAAGTGATTGATACCAATAAGAAGAGAAAGAAGAAGAGAAGACGAAGAGGAACAAGGAGGAGACAGAAAAAGAGAGCGAGAGGAGAGAATTCGTAATGCTCTACACTGCTCTGTGCTTAATTGTTAGTTTAACAAGCTTGTGGTATATATAGGCAAAAATAAGTTACTAACTTAACCAAGGTTTAAGTAACCTGACTCAGAAACTTTGTTACAGCGATGTGACAGCTATAGGATGCATGCGATTAAAAAAACTACCGTTTAATTAACCTGTTGCAACAATGCATTTATAGTCATTAGATTATTTATTGATCTATTTAAGATGTATAACATAGGTAAATTTAAATAAGTCTTATATTTATTATAAGATTACAAAAGAATGTTTTTAGTTTGGGATGACAATTTGTATTGTCTTATTATAATCGTGTATAATAAAATATATTATAAAATTAAATAAGACACATTTAAATAATGTGTTATTATATGTAAATTTAAACCTGATGTGTTTAATAAACGAGTTAAACAGGTTAACTTGTTTATAACCATTAAAACTTAAACAAATTTATTTTAGCCTATTTAACATGCAAAAATTCTAAATTAACATATAAATTAAAAATTTTAAATCATAATTATACAAATATATAATAAAGACCAAATACAATATTATAAAGTTAGAGTCTCAACACAAGACATAAAATATTAAAATTCTTCACACATAACATAAGCCTCAATACAAAATATAATCGTGTTAAACGAGTCAATTTCAAATTTAACAGGTCTACCTGATTTTGACTTAAAATTTAATCGAATTTTATTAGATTTAATATATTTTGACCCTTATGCAAAACCTAAACCCATTAATTTCGTGTCAGTTTCGAGTCGTGTTATCATGTCGTAACCTATATTGTCACCCCTACTTTTAGAACCTTATTACCAAATTATTCATAAATTTGGTATGAATAATTTAAAAATTTAAGATAAAAATAATATATTATCATTAAAGAGTTTTGACTCAGTTTATAAATAGCATAAATAAAAATCATAATGGCGTACTTTAAATATTTTTAAACAAACCAAAACATCACATAAAAAATATATTATGCAAATATTAGTCCGATATATTGATTTATTATATAATATTAAACTAAAACATTAGTAAAAATCGTAAAATACTAACCATGAAAATTAAAAACTAGAGAACAAAACAAAGAAAAAACAATATGTAACGAAAAGATAGTAAAAAAAAAACACTTTTTTCTTCCCTTCTTATGCTTCTTTTACGTTGCTCCTCTGTTTCTTCTTCTTTTTATTTGTTTTTTCTTTTTATTTTTTTCTTCCATTGATGGCTTCTCCTTTCTTCTTGTTCTTGTTCTTGGTTTTGTTCTTCTTCTCACTTTCCCATCCGCTTTCCTTTTATGTCTTATTGATAATTTATGTGTTGAAAAAAAAATACACAAAAAACCTCTAATCTCACAGATTCATAAAAATAAAATAAAATAAAAAAATCAACAACTACAACTTAAAGATATAAATAAAAATCCTCAAAATCAAGAAAAAAAAAATACTGGCAAAAACAGTCTATTCACTATCAATTAACAAGTATTTTAAAGGAATTAAATACGTCAAATATTTCTATACCAGATAGCAACACAAATTTAAAACTTTAGCAAAGAAATATAAAATAACAGAAAAAAAAACCCAAAATAAAATTAGACTCTAATTATATTACCTGAACAAGCTCTAAAAGCTCTCACATTTTTTTTAGATCTCACTCACTTGTTGAAATTTATGATTAAATAATGATGGGTCTCCTTTATATAGACCTCTGGCCACAATAGCAACAAAGATTCTTTATTCTAATACAACTAAGAGTCCATGTTTGAGTCATATTCTAATTCAATTAATTCAACTAAAGTTCATATTCTAATTCAACTAAAACTCTATGTTCAAGTCAAACCCAACTAGAAATTCATGTTTATGTAGACCTCTAGCCATAATATTAAAAATTGTGACCAACAGACATTCCTCAATTTAATACAATTATACTAACATGGTTTTCTTTATTTAAATATAAAGAAAAACAAAATCAGTCCAGACTTTAGGAATATGTGTTGCATGGGGAGGAAACCCATATAACGTCGTTGTAATAAATATTTACTAAAAACTTCACCCATAAAATTAACTTAATCATGTCTATGTTGCTTTTAAGATCTATAATAAACTGATCAAATATTATCTAACATGTTAGTTGTTGCTATTATTATTAATATTATTAATATTATTAATACTAGTTATGTGTTAATTATTAGGTCATTGGATGTTGTTATATGGGTCATATATAACTCTATAACTATCTATATAAGTTTGAGTTTTGCTACGGCTGTAATTGGTGTGGTACGCCCAGTTGCAGCTGTGGCCATTGATTTAGATAGCCTAGAGGTGTCCACAGGTTGATTTGGGTTGTGATTTGGGTTGGGTTTTGCTAAATACTAATCTAATTCAATTAAGTGCGGGTTGAAGAAAACTTTAACCTAATTCAATCCAATGACTTTGAATTGGTTTGAGTTGTGTTAATCAATTAACATATTTATTACAAAATTACATATTCTACTAAAATTATCTATAGATTCTAAACAATACTTTATAAAATTATTTGTAAGTCAAATTATAATATTATAATAGTTATTAAGCAGGTTTCTTTCATATTATTTACATCATAAAATTTTAGTTAATTCAATTATGGTAAGTGTCTATGACAAAAATAATCAAAATAATAATAATTATTATTTTCATTAGTTCAGATTGATTCGTATTAATTTGGGTTGATTATAAAATCTGACCTAATCTAAATTAGATCGGACTACAAATTTTTAGACCCAGCCAAACTCAATTTCACATATCAACCAACCTAACCCAACCTAAAAATTCGGATTGATTGAATTAATCAGGTCCGTGGGTGGGATGAACATTGAACACCCCTAAGATAGTCTGGTTTCTTCATTTAATTTGTTTTTTAACTAAGAGATGAAAATTACTAATATAGCCTTTGGCTAGAAATTCTGGGTTTATATGTATCAGTCATGCTAAACGCCTTGCTTTTATTGAGTGTTAATTAACTTATACTTGAAAAAATTCTAATCACTTTTTCTCTCATAATCACCATCATTGTAATATGGGTAAGTAAGCAATAAGATTAAAATCTCGTTACTTAATTATAAAGAAAAACAACTAATGAATTTGTTACTTTTTCTATCATTTCGTAATATTTATAAAATGATAATAGTAGGCAGCCTTTTCACTAATAAGGAGACCATAACTACTCTTTACAAGAATAATCGAACATTGACCTTGCCTGAGGTACGCAGATGACACAAACATTAAAGTTGGTGAGTGTTGGCAAATGAATTTGTTTCTTGGGCTTATGACAGTAACGTTGATGACCAAAGATCGCATCCCTGTACTCAAAAAATAAATGTTATTTACAACATAATATGAAACAATGGACCCTTACGTTATAATTATACTACTTGCTTAAAGGCTATATAAACATTAAGGATTTTAATTGCCTTGTGTTAAAAAAAATTAGCTAAATAAAATTCTTTCACTATTTGAGAAATTTGTTTTTGTGGCATCTTACAGAAGCATTACTCGTCTAGCTTTTGCGTTTCAAAGTTACGTTACGAATTTCTCTTCTAAACACTAAAGTTGTTCCAATTTGTAAAAATAAAAATAAAAATTGGGAACTTAATCCAAAAATCCACATTTGAATTTAAATTGAAGTTCTTTCTTGATATATGTATCAAACTTTGGACTACCCCCACCCTTAGCCCTACAAGCAACCAAATTGGATTTTGTCGACATTTAGTGGCAGTCTTCTCTGCCTAGTTTCATTACCAGCCAGACAGTCAGTAGTTTCCAAAGACTTTTTCGCTTTGTGACCATTCCATCAGGGTCTGCCTCATTGTCTTCTAGCACTACACTCCACACAAGAAATCAAGCTTTAAATTGGACCAATAAACATGTACACAACACACCTTAGATTGGGACTCTTCTCAAATTGAAAGATTGAAATTCGGCAGCATTTAAAATGAGCTCGTCACATAGCTGAAACCCATAAATCAAAGATTATTATTATTAGTCCATCCATGCCGCTACAGCTTCTTTCATTCAGGCATTTTCACAAACACTTTGTGGGGAAGAAGATAATAATAATAAAAGAATCTCATTGGATCCGCTGCTCCGTAAGCCGCGAGCAGACAATCACAGCTGGCCGCCCCACGATGACGCGTCGTTCGATCGTGTGGGTACAGACAAAACTTTGACCCAAATCTGATATCGAGTACCCCGATTCAGGGCATCGATGATGGCATGGGACTGGTTAGCGATCGGATAGAGTGGTTTGGATCGAAGGAACGGTGGTGGGGTTGATGATGCTGAAGTAATTGATACCAATAAGAAGAGAAAGAAGGAAAGAAGACGAAGAGGAACAAGGAGGAGAGAGAGAGAGAGAGAGAGAGAGAGAGAGAGAGAGAGAGAGAGAGAGAGAGAATTCGCAGTGCTCTACTACCGCTTTGTGCTTAATAGTTAGTTTAACAAGCTTGGGGTATATATAGGCAAAAATAAGTTACTAACTTAACCAAGGTTTAAGTAACCTGACTCGGAAACTTTGTTACAGCGATGTGAAAGCTATGGGATGCATGCGATCGAAAAAACTACGGTTTAACCTGTTGCATGTGTGTATATGTCAAAGTTAGTCAAATAGATAGTATATTTAGGCAAAAATAAGTTACTAACTTAACCAAGGTTTAAGTAACCTGACTCGGAAACTTTGTTACAGCGATGTGAAAGCTATGGGATGCATGCGATCGAAAAAACTACGGTTTAACCTGTTGCATGTGTGTATATGTCAAAGTTAGTCAAATAGATAGTATATTTAAAGAAAATAATTAGTTAACATACTTTACACATATTTTTTATATTACAAGTGAGAGCACAGATTATCTCAAATTATGCTACAGTACCTCGTATTACACAATCAATGCGTGATACGAGATACTGTAATGTCAAAAATATGTGTCAAAAAAATATATCATTGTCACATTATCCTATATTTAAAGGGAATGGTCAACCTAACTACACAAAAATACAACACATTTATAGTCATTAGATTATTTATTGCGTTGTATAACATACACATATTTCAATAACTTCTTATATTTACTATAACATTACAAAAGAATACTTTTAGTGCCTTATTACCAAATTATTCATAAATTTATTTTTTATATAACATTTCTTTATATTAAAAGGTATGGATAATTTAAAAATTTATTGTCATGACGCCCCTGACAAAGCCTGGTGTCATGATCGGTATAGTATACTACACACTGTACATACATATATACAATAGATAATATATTGTCAGCCTTCACATAGTCTTACAATCCTTCCCAAATTTTTTCAAAATTTCAGTAGCATTTTCCTATAAAATGGATATTTCACAAAACCTGATATGCTACAAATCAAATCATATGTATATATATATAATCTCATTCATAATGTCAATCATTCAGTCATCATATATAACCATTCCGTACACGTATACCATAATCCAAAATATCACCATTGTCATCATTAATCAAACATTCCATTGTCCAAGTATATATATCAGCCTCAAATATCTTAACAATCTAAAATAGTCATTGATATCTTATTTTCCTAAAATAACCTCTCTAGATGGTAATACATATATAATATGTGTGATAATTATATATATGTCAAAATATATAAAACATGTAACCACTTCCTCCAAAGCATACGTACAATAAAGTATTGTCTTGTTATAATCGTGTATAATAAAGTATATTATAAACTCAAATACGACACATTTAAATAATGTGTTATTATATGTAAATTTAAATCAGACACGTTTAATAAACGGGTTAAACAGGTAAACCTGTTTATAACCCTTCAAGCTTAAACAAATTTATTCTAGCCTATTTAACATGTATAAATTCTAAATTAACATATAAATCAAAAATTTTAAATCATAATTATACAAACATATAGTAAAGACCAAATACAATATTATAAAGTTAGAGTCTCAACACATGACATAAAATATTAAAAAGTCTTCACTCATAACATAAGTCTCGATACAAAATATAATCGTGTTAAACGAGTCAGTTTCAGATTTAACAGGTCTACCTAATTTTGACTTAAAACTTAATCGTGTTTAATTGGGTTTGACATATTTTGATCCACACATGTTTATGCAAAACCTAAACTCATTAATTTCGTGTCAGTTTCGAGTCGTGTTATCATGTAATAATCTATATTGTCACCCCTACTTTTAGAACCTTATTACCAAATTATCCATAAATTTATTTGACAATTCAAAGGTATGAATAATTTAAAAATTTATGATAAAAATAATATATTATCATTAAAGAGTTTTGACTGAGTTTATAAATAGCATAAATAAAAATCATAATGGCATACTTTAAATATTTTTAAACAAACCAAACATCACATAAAAAATATATTATGCAAACATTAGTCCGATATATTGATTTATTATATAATATTAAACTAAAACATTAGTAAAAATCGTAGAATACTAACCATGAAAATTAAAAACTAGAGAACAAAACAAAGAAAAAACAATATGTAACGAAAAGATAGTAAAAAAAAACATTTTTTTCTTCCCTTCTTACGCTTCTTTTAAGTTGCTCCTCTGTTTCTTCTTCTTCTTTATATTTGTTTTTTCTTTTTCTTTTTTGCTTGTGCTTCTTTTTCTTCCATTGATGGGCTTCTCCTTTGTTCTTGTTCTTGTTCTTGGTTTTGTTCTTCTTCTCACTTTCCCATCCGCTTTCCTTTTCTGT
Source organism: Paratinospora sagittata (assembly GCA_035771175.1). Classification (NCBI taxonomy): domain Eukaryota; kingdom Viridiplantae; phylum Streptophyta; class Magnoliopsida; order Ranunculales; family Menispermaceae; genus Paratinospora; species Paratinospora sagittata. The sequence goes on from CM069611.1 coordinate 29,388,749, forward strand.
CTTATTGATAATTTATGTGTTGAAAAAAAAATACACAAAAAACCTCTAATCTCACAGATTCATAAAAATAAAATAAAAAAATAAAAAAAAAATCAACAACTACAACTTAAAGATATAAATAAAAATCTCCAAAATCAAGAAAAAAAATACTGGCGAAAACAGTCTATTCACTATCAATTAACAAGTATTTTAAAGGAATTAAATACGTCAAATATTTCTATACCAGATAGCAACACAAATTTAAAACTTTGGCAAAGAAATATAAAATAACAGAAAAAAAAAACCCAAAATAAAATTAGACTCTAATTATATTACCTGAACAAGCTCTAAAAGTTCTCACATTTTTTAGATCTCACTCACTTGTTAAAATTGATGATTAAATAACGATGGGTCTCCTTTATATAGACCTCCGGCCACAATAGCAACAAAGATTCCTTATTCTAATACAACTAAAAGTCCATGTTTGAGTCATATTCTAATTCAATTAATTCAACTAAAGTTCATATTCTAATTTAACTAAAACTCTATGTTTGAGTCAAACCCAACTAGAAATCCATGTTTATGTAGACCTCTAGCCATAATATTAAAAATTGTGACCAACAGACATTCCTCAATTTAATACAATTATACTAACATGATTTTCTTTATTTAAATATAAAGAAAAACAAAATCAGTCCAGACTTTAGGAATATGTGTTGCATGGGGAGGAAACCCATATAACGTCGTTGTAATAAATATTTACTAAAAACTTCACCCGTAAAATTAACTTAATCATGTCTATGTTGCTTTTAAGTTCTATAATAAACTGATAAAATATTATCTAACATGTTAGTTGTTGCTATTATTATTATTATTATTATTATTATAACACTATGTAGATTTAATTATTTAAAAATTATTATAAATTTTCATTGAAGCTGATAGTGTATTGTATACTATATATGAATATGTACAGTATATAATACACTATACCGGTAATGACGTCATCAAAGGCGTCGTCGTGATAATTATTATTACTAGTTATGTGTTAATTATTAGGTTATTGGATGTTGTTATATAGGTCATATATAACTCTATAACTATCTATATAAGTTTGAGTTTTGCTACGGCTGTAATTGGTGTGGTACGCCCGGTTGCAGCTGTGGCCATTGATTTAGATAGCCTAGGTGTGTCCACAGGTTGATTTGGGTTGGGTTTTGCTAAATACTAATCTAATTCAATTAAGTGCGGGTTGAAGAGAACTTTAACCTAATCCAATCCAATGACTTTGAATTGGTTTGAGTTGAGTTAATCAATTAACATATTTATTACAAAATTACATATTCTACTAAAATTATCTATAGATTCTAAACAATACTTTATAAAATTATTTGTAAGTTAAATTATAATATTATAATAGTTATTAAGCAGGTTTCTTCATTTAATTTGTTTTTTAACTAAGAGATGAAAATTACTAATATAGCCTTTGGCTAAAAATTCTGGGTTTATATGTATCAGTCATGCTAAACGCCTTGCTTTTATTGAGTGTTAATTAACTTATACTTGAAAAAATTCTAATCACTTTTTCTCTCATAATCACCATCATTGAAATATGGGTAAGTAAGCTATAAGAGTCAAATCTCGTTACTTAATTATAAAGAAAAACAACTAATGAATTTGTTACTTTTTCTATCATTTGGTAATATTTATAAAATGATAATAGTAGGCAACCTTTTCATTAATAAGGAGACCATAACTACTCTTTACAAGAATAATCGAACCTTGACCTTGCCTGAGGTACGCAGATGACACAAACATTAAAGTTGGTGAGTGTTGGCAAATGAATTTGTTTCTTGGGCTTATGACAGTAACGTTGATGACCAAAGATTGCATCCCTATACCGAAAAAATAAATGTTACTTACAACATAATATGAAACAATGAACCATTACGTTACAATTATACTACTTGCTTAAAGGCTATATAAACCCATAAATCAAAGATTATTATTATTAGTCCATCCATGCCGCTACAGCTTCTTTCATTCAGGCATTTTCACAAACACTTTGTGGGGAAGAAGATAATAATAATAAAAGAATCTCATTGGATCCGCTGCTCCGTAAGCCGCGAGCAGACAATCACAGCTGGCCGCCCCACCATGACGCGTCGTTCGATCGTGTGGGTACAGACAAAACTTTGACCCAAATCTGATATCGAGTACCCCGATTCAGGGCATCGATGATGGTATGGGACCGGTTAGCGATCGGATAGAGTGGTTTGGATCGAAGGAACGGTGGTGGGGTTGGTGATGCTGAAGTGATTGATACCAATAAGAAGAGAAAGAAGTAGAGAAGACGAAGAGGAACAAGGAGGAGACAGAAAAAGAGAGAGAGAGAGGAGAGAATTCGAAATGCTCTACACTGCACTGTGCTTAATTGTTAGTTTAACAAGCTTGGGGTATATATAGGCAAAAATAAGTTACTAACTTAACCAAGGTTTAAGTAACCTGATTCGAAAACTTTGTTACAGCGATGTGAAAGCTATGGGATGCATGCGATCGAAAAAACTACGGTTTACCCTGTTGCATGTGTGTATATATCAAAGTTAGTCAAATAGATAGTATATTTAAAGAAAATAATTAGTTAACATGTTTTTTTTCAAAACATATCTATGAAATTACAAGTAAGAGTAGTTAGATTATCTCAAATCACGCTACAGTACCTCGTATTACGCAATCAATGCGTGATACGAAATACTGTAATGTCAAAACTATGTGTCAAAAATATATATCATTGTCGCATTATCCTATATTTAAAGAGAATGGTCAACCTAACTACACAAAAATACAACAACACATTTATAGTTATTCAATTATTTATTGCGTTGTACACATATTTCAATAACTTCTTATATTTACTATAACATTACAAAAGAATACTTTTAGTGCCTTATTACCAAATTATTCATAAATTTATTTTTTATATAATATTTCTTTGACAATTTTATATTAAAAGGTATGGATAATTTAAAATTTTATTGTCATGACGCCTCTGACAAAGTCTGGCCTCATAATCGGTATAGTATATTATACACTATACATACATGTATACACTAGATAATATATTGTCAGCCTTCACATAGTCTCATAATCTTTCCCAAATTTTTTCGAAATTTCCGTGGCATTTTCCCATAAAATAGATATTTCGTAAAACCTGATATACTACAAATCAAATCATATGTATATATATATATATAATCTCATTCATAATGTCAATCATTCAGTCATCATATATAACCATTCCGTACACGTATACCATAATCCAAAATATCACCATTGTCATCATTAATCAAACATTTCATTGTCCAAGTATATATATCAGCGTCAAATATCTTAACAATCTAAAATAACCATTGATATCTTGTTTTCCTAAAATAACCTCTCTAGATAGTAATACATATATAATATGTGTGATAATTATATATATGTCAAAATATATAAAACATGTAACCACTTCCTCCAAAGCATACGTACAATAAAGTATTGTCTTGTTATAATCGGGTATAATAAAGTATATTGTAAACTCAAATACGACACATTTAAATAATGTGTTATTATATATAAATTTAAATCAGACACGTTTAATAAACGGGTTAAACAGGTTAACCTGTTTATAACCCTTAAAGCTTAAACAAATTTATTCTAGCCTATTTAACATGTATAAATTCTAAATTAACATATAAATCAAAAATTTTAAATCATAATTATACAAATATATAGTAAAGACCAAATACAATATTATAAAGTTAAAGTCTCAATACATGACATAAAATATTAAAAAATTTTCACTCATAACATAAGTCTCGATACAAAATATAATCGTGTTAAACGAGTCAATTTCAGATTTAACCGGTCTACCTAATTTTGACTTAAAACTTAATCGTGTTTAATTGGGTTTGACATATTTTGATCCACACATGTTTATGCAAAACCTAAACCGTTAATTTCGTATCAGTTTCGAGTCGTATTATCATGTCGTGACCTATATTGTCACCCCTACTTTTAGAACCTTATTACCAAATTATTCATAAATTTATTGGAGAATTTAAAGGTATAAATAATTTAAAAATTTATGATAAAAATAATTAAAGAGTTTTGACTCAGTTTATAAATAACATAAATAAAAATCATAATGGCATACTTTAAATATTTTTAAACAAACCAAACATCACATAAAAAATATATAATGCAAACATTAGTCCGATATATTGATTTATTATATAATATTAAACTAAAAAATTAGTAAAAATCGTAAAATACTAACCATGAAAATTAAAAACTAGAGAACAAAACAAAGAAAAAACAATATGTAACGAAAAGATAGTAAAAAAAAACACTTTTTTCTTCCCTTCTTACGCTTCTTTTAAGTTGCTCCTCTGTTTCTTCTCCTTCTTTATATTTGTTTTTTCTTTTTCTTTTTTGCATGTGCTTTTTTGTATTTCTTTTTCTTCCATTGATGGGCTTCTCCTTTCTTCTTGTTCTTGTTCTGGTTCTTGTTCTTGTTCTTGGTTTTGTTCTTCTTCTCACTTTCCCATCCGCTTTCCTTTTCTTTCTTATTGGTAATTTATGTGTTGAAAAAAAAATACACAAAAAACCTCTAATCTCACATATTCATAAAAAAAAAAAAAAAAAATCAATAACTACAACTTAAAGATATAAATAAAAATCCCCAAAATCAAGAAAAAAAAACAGTCTATTCACTATCAATTAACAAATACTTTAAATGAATTAAATACGTTAAATATTTTTATACCAGATAGCAACACAAATTTAAAATTTTGGCAAAGAAATATAAAATAACAGAAAAAAAACCCAAAATAAAATTAGACTCTAATTATATTACCTGAACAAGCTCTAAAAGCTCTCACATTTTTTTAGATCTCACTCACTTCTTGAAATTTATGATTAAATAACGATGGGTCTCCTTTATATAGACCTCCGGCCACAATAGCAACAAAGATTCCTTATTCTAATACAACTAAAAGTCTATGTTTGAGTCATATTCTAATTCAATTAATTCAACTAAAGTTCATATTCTAATTTAACTAAAACTCTATGTTTGAGTCAAACCCAACTAGAAATCCATGTTTATGTAGACCTCTAGCCATAATATTAAAAATTGTGACCAACAGACATTCCTCAATTTAATACAATTATGCTAACATGATTTTCTTTATTTATATATAAAGAAAAACAAAATCAGTCCAGTCTTTAGGAATATGTGTTGCATGGGGAGGAAACCCATATAACGCCGTTGTAATAAATATTTACTAAAAACTTCACCCATAAAATTAACTTAATCATGTCTATGTTGCTTTTAAGATAAAATATTATCTAACATGTTAGTTGTTGCTATTATTATTAATATTATTAATACTAGTTATGTGTTAATTATTAGGTCATTGGATGTTTTTATATAGGTCATATACAACTATATAACTACCTATATAAGTTTGAGTTTTGCTTCGGCAGCTTTAATTGGTGTGGTACAGTTGTGTCCCAGGTTGGTTTAGGTTGGGTTTTGCTAAATTCTAATTTAATTCAATTAAGTGCGGGTTGAAGAGAACTTTAACCTAATCCAATTAAATTACCCCTTAAACCCAATCTAATGACTTTGGATTGGTTTGAATTGGATTAATCAATTAACATATTTATTACAAAATTACATAATCTACTAAAATTATCTATAGATTCTAAACAATACTTTATAAAATTATTTGTAAGTCAAATTATAATATTATAATAGTTATTACGAAGGTTTCTTTCATATTATTTACATCATAAAATTTTGGTTAATTCAATTATAATAAGTGTTTATGACGGTATTAATTCGGGTTGATTATAAAATATGACCTAATCCAAATTAGATGGAACTACAAATTTCTAGACCCAACTAAATTCAATATGACATATCAACTAAATTCAATTAACTTATACTTGAAAAAATTCAACTAAATTCATAATCACCATCATTGAAATACGGGTAAGGTATAAGATTCAAATCTCGTTACTTAATTATAAAGAAAAACAACTAATGAATTTGTTACTTTTTCTATCATTTTATAATATTTATAAAATGATAATAGTAGGCAGCCTTAGTCATTCATTAATAAGGAGAAAATAAAGGAACGAAGCTACGAGATCAAGGCCCCAAAAAGACCATAACTACTCTTTACAAGAATACTCGAACCTTGACCTTGCCTAAGGTACGCGGATGACACAAACATTAAAGTTGGTGAGTGTTGGCAAATAAATTTGTTTCTTGGGCTTATAACAGCAACGTTGATGACCAAAGATCGCATCCCTATACTCAAAAAATAAATGTTATTTACAACATAAATGAACAATGAACCCTTACGTTACAATTATACTACTTGCTTAAAGGCTATATAAACATTAAAGATTTTATGGCCTCGTTTGGGAGCACGATTTTAATTACCTTGTGTTAAAAAAAATTAGCTAAACAAAGTTCTTTTACTATTTGAAAAATTTGCTTTTGTGGCGTCTTACAGAAGCATTACTCGACCAACTTTTGCATTTCACAGTAAAAATCATATTTTCCATCTAAATACTAAAGTTGTTCCAAATAGGGCCGATATTTGTCTTGCTAGGTTTGTAAAAATAAAAATAAAAATTGGGAACTTAATCCAAAAATCCACATTTGGATTTAAATTGAAGTTCTTTCTTGATATATTCAAGCTTTGGACTACCCCACACCCAACCCTACAAGCATCCAAATTGGATTTGTCGACATTTAGTGGCAGTCTTCTCTGCCTAGTTTCCTTACCAGCCAGCCAGTCAGTAGTTTCCAAAGACTTTTTCGCTTTGTGAGCATCCCATCAGGGTCTGCCTCATTGTCTTCTAGCACTATACTCCACAAGAAATCAAGCTTTAGATTGGACCAATAAACATGTACGACACACCTTAGATTGGGACTCTTCTCAAATTGAAAGATTGAAATTCGGCAGCATTTAAAATGAGCTCGTCACCATAGCTGAAACCCATAAATCAAAGATTATTATTATTAGTCCATCCATGCCGCTACAGCTTCTTTCATTCAGGCATTTTCACAAACACTTTGTGGGGAAGAAGATAATAATAATAAAAGAATCTCATTGGATCCGCTGCTCCGTAAGCCGCGAGCAGACAATCACAGCTGGCCGCCCCACAATGACGCGTCGTTCGATCGTGTGGTGGTAAAACGAAAATATCAGACAGCAAAGTTCTTTGATGTAGGCCCAACGATCAGAAAGTCGTGGGAGACAGCAACGCGTGGAAGAGCTCTGGTTTTTTACATCGAAAGATGATGCGATCGTACACATAGCCACTTGGGCCCATATGACAACCGTGAACACGTCATTCCAGTTGTCCATTTCGAATAATACACCGCTTAGCTGTCCCCTTTAATTTCTTAAAAAAAAAAAAAAAAAAAAAACACAAGTGAAAGTACAGAAATCTCCCTGATGTATCACGTAATTTACCCAAAAAAGTAATATTTCATAACACGGATAAAGAAGGAAACCAATCTACATACAATTCGAAACAATTCTACACCGACGACGTATCGGATTGATTGATGATATTTCTGCCGAAACCGCACCATACTTTCTTCTTTTTTTCTTTTTGCAAAATTATCTTCCGTTTTTTACAAGAGGAGAATTCCCAAAATCCATGAAGGGATAAAGCTAGGCTCATCATCATATTATCTCATTTTTGCTCGCTTCCCCACTAAAAGAATTAATTTTTTTTTTCAAATCAATATTTTCTTTTTATCTTTTCGTTTGCTCTCTTCACAAGAAACCCCAAAGAAAAAAAAAAAAATCAACCAACCCAACCCACCAATTCATCATCAATTTACAGATTTCCCATGATTATACCCGTAGTAAGAAAGATACCATTTCACAAACTTCTTCAACCCGGTTTGCAAATCGGTACTCGGTTTATACCCGAATTCCTTCCTCGCAAGACTAATATTCGCGTGCGTAAACGGCACATCTCCGTTCCCTGGCATATCCACAACATTCTTCTTCGCTTTCACCTTCAAATGCCTCTCCAAAATCGCCACAAGCGTCGGTACCGTAACGGGCGATGTGTTACCAAGGTTAAAAATCCGATACGGTGCCGGCCCACGTTTTTTTCCCCCGCTACCAGTACTCTTCCCAGCCGTATCCAGCGACCCCAAACACCCTTTCACAATATCATCAATATACGTAAAATCCCTCGCCAAATCCACCCGATTCTTCCCCCGATAAACAGTTATCGGCTTCCCTTGCAATATGTTTCGGGTAAACGAAAAGTACGCCATATCGGGTCTCCCCCAAGGACCATAAACCGTGAAAAATCTGAGACCCGTAATAGACAACCCGTAAATGTGATTATACGTGTGGGTTATCTCTTCTCCGGCCTTCTTCGTCGCCGCGTACAAGCTCGCCGGCTGGTCGGTCCGGTCAGATTCCGAGAAGGGCACTTTTTCGTTGAGTCCATAGACCGAGCTCGACGATGCCCAGACAATCGCTGGCTGTGGGTTCGCCGATTTACAGGCCTCTAATAACGTTACGAGCCCGGCAATGTTGCTGTGCACGTACGATCCAGGATTCTCCATCGCGTAGCGCACGCCGGCTTGCGCCGCGAGATGCATAACGTGAGTGAAGGCCACGATGTCGAAGAGCTTCGCGAGGAGGCGGTCGTCGTTAATGTCGCCTTCTACGACGAAGACGCCGTGGCTGTTGAGAAGCGATTTTCGGGCTTTTTTCAGAGACGGGTCGTAGTAGTTGTTGAAATTGTCGAGGCCCACGACGCCGTCGCCGCGTTTCTTGAGCGCGAGGGACACGTGGGTTCCGACGAAGCCGGCGCCGCCGGTGACCAACACGGTGATTCCGGCGCCAGAACGGCGGATCTGGGCGGAGGTGCGGACCTGTTTTTCCCATTGAAGGCCGCCCCAGGAAGAGGTGAAGTGGCGGTGGTTCTTGGGATCGACGAAGAAGCTTTGGAAACTGAGGTAAGAAGCTGTGAGAGCGATCAAGAAGAGAGCCCAGACGAACATTGTGCTTGTGGAGGCGAAGCAGCGGTAGAATTGGCGGTTTAACATGTTGCTGGTTCTTTCGATCTTCACTTTGCCCGGGGTTGATGGGAAGAGATCATCTTCTATAGAACGCATTGTTAAGTTGTTTTTTTGTTTTGTAATGGTTTAGAGGAAGATCAGATTAAGAAGAAGAAGAAGAAGAAGAAGAACAGATGCAGTTTGTGTTTTTTGTTTCTATGGTCTGCACCTGTTGGGGAGGTGAGAAGGGAAATGTAGGGTTATATATAGTGGATGCCCACAAGAGCCGACAATTTTACGCGTGAAAGGGCAGTAATGGACGGCTGGATCGGATGAGAGAGAAAATCATTTTTTTCTTTTAGAGAGAGAAAGAGAAGAAGTGTATTGTTAACATTTGACTGGACACGGCTAATTGTGGTTTGTTTAGATTTAATTTACTAGCCACGTGGAGTGTGTGGGTTGGCTGAGCTGTTGCTTTCCGTGTTCTTGGATTATTTATTTATTTTTACTTTTATTTTTGGAATAGGATTAATTGAGAAAGTCCCTCACATGTGTGAATAAAATGTGTTAAGGAAATAAAAAACTAACCACCTCCCTTGGGAAACTTCTATTTTCATTCTAGCCACCTTGACTTAGTCAAACTAGGTTGACCGTGAAGACAAGATGAATGCTGATGGTTCTCACGTGATTACTATTCTTTTTTGGTGAAATGACTAAATTGACGCTCCAACTAAACTAAAGTTGCTGCTGACTTCAACCCAAACAAGTTAGGGCAATTTGGGAAATAAAAGATTCAAAGGTTAATGTTAGGTTCGAATTGAGTTAGATTCTAAAGATATTAACCCATGAATCCATCCAAATCGTTTGAATTAAGATTTTTGAACTCAACCTAACTCAAACACCTAAATTAATCCAATTCAACCTAATCCTTTGGATTGTATTCGTTTTGGTGTGGTCGACTTACACCCCCTAGTTTTGTTGTTTCAATTTTTAAATAGTTTCACTTCAGTTTTTTAGGTAAAAACATTCAAGAAATTAACTATGCAAATATATATATATTCATAAGTGTAACCTTGAAGATAGTTGTTGTTTTAGTGGAGATTAACTCAAATACAATTAAATCAATCCTTGGTAGATAATTTGAAGAATTTAAATTAAATCAAACTAATTACATTTAATAACCTATTTTAATTGTTTTGTTGCGTTAATAGATTATAGATTTTAAAAACAAATGCATGTTTAATTTAGTTTATAAGGATTTGGCTCAAAACTAATATTAACGATGATTGTGTTATAATAATTATGAGTAATTACCAATAAAGAGTGACGTAATTGGTAAATAAGTGACTTTAGAACCCAAAAATCTCAGGTTCAACTCTTGTTACTATCTCATTCTAGGGAGTAAGAAGAATTAATGGGTTAGGAACCGATCTTATTCTTTTTTGAAAGTATAGTCTGGTAATGAAGCTGATTATACAACTAACAACTAACATTGTTTCTTATAAAAAAAAAAAAAAAAACTATGTTTATTAAGCTTACATAGATTTATTAATATCTGTCAAGGTGTAAAAATCAAATATGATATTTTTGAGAAGGCATCTCTTCATGTTCTTTGGTTTTACACTGGGGACTTCTATTTTTGTGGATTGAAGTCCATGTACATGCCATACAATTTGTAAAGCCACGTTGAAATTTAAAATTATCTTGGTCATAATCCTTGGACTTTTGCTCCATGCGCTTGATGATTCTCGAATGATAAGGAAGCTCCCTGTGTTTTCCTTGTTAGTTCTTATTATATATACGTATACCGTTTGCATCATCATCGTGGGTACTTATAATAGTTTATCATGACATAATTATCATTTTATGTTATGACCCCAAAGATTTGAAAAAATAAGCTGCCAAGAAGAAACAAATTTTTTTACTAAGTTTAATGCAAGTTTCACTTTGTAACATGTCATAACAAACCATTTTCAATTAGAATGTGTCAAAGAAAATATAATTCAAGTCTTAAAATGTTACGTTTTGGAATAGGGTGTCTATTACAATGCAAACTGCAACGCTCTATAGTTTTTAAATTATTTTAAATTGTATATTGACACGTGATTTAATAAAAATTTAAAGGTGACGAAGTCATATAGTTTGTATTAAAATTTTTCCACCCAAACAATAAAATGTAATTGATTAACATTTGAGTCTTATTTTTTATTTTTATTATTTTTTCTGAAGAATGGCCTAAATATGTTGTATTCGTGCGTAAGATAATGAAATATAAAAAACCATGGTTTGTGACCTCAAGAAAAATAATTAATATCCACTGACTTTTTTTTTTTTTTTTTTCAAATAAGATACTAAAAAATTGACTAAGCTCCTACCACTAAGCATGACTTAGTAAATTAATCTCTTTGTTTAATATGCTCACACGCATACACTTCCAAATGCCGCGTGTGACGCTTTTGTTTAGAAAATTTTTAATATGGCAGTTTAGAAAAACTCAACCGCTTTGATCTTTTCAGTTGCACGTTTTCGGTAGTCAATGACGCGCTTCCAAAAGTCAACAGCAACGACGACGAAACACAAAATCACCGAAATCTTAAGGAGCTTCCTGTAATTTTATTAAATATGCACGTTTAACAAGGAGGCCCAAGTAAATACGACTCTTTTTATTAAATTGGGAAGTGAGCGAAGTCGCTCGTCTTCCACATGCCAGCTGGGTATTGGTAGAGTAAAAACGGAGCCACTGTCTCCTTTTTTGTTTTTTATTTACTTATAGCCACCGGTTGAACAGGTCACCGTTGTTTAAAAAAAAAAACTCAACTTAAATAAATTATTTTAGAAACTCTTACAAGAATTTATTATTATTATTATTATTTTTACTTAATTTAGAATAACTCAAAATCATTCACATTCAAATTTTATTTTAAATAGACCACTTTCTGGAAGGAATTGAGTTGTTTCCACTAGAATAATAATAATTTATACTATTACAATAAAAATACTTAGAATAATTTTCGGTAAAGTTTTTTTCTACTCAAAATATTCTTGAAAAGATAATTTTATTTTTATTTTTAAAATTAATTTTATTATTAATAAAGTTAAGATAGTAATTTTGTAACTAATTAATTTTTAGTTTTGTTTCACGCCCTATATTTTATGTTTTTTTTTAAATTTTTTTTTTTTATTTACCCTTATAACTTTTAAGTTTTATTCTTAATTGTTCTTATTAATATTTTAAAATATTTTTAGTTATTTAGATTATTTTAAAAGATAAAATATATATCATTCTTCTTTAACATAAATTTATTTTGTTTTAATTTTTTTTTTATAATAAAAATCACGTGCAACTAACTAGTAATAGTAATAATAATAATAAGAAGGAAAAAAATAATAATAATAAAGACAAAAAGACTAAAGGTTGGGAAACCGGGAGTAGCCGGTGGAGTTGCTTTGTGGTCGTTGGTGATGTGTATAGGGGTGAAACGGTGGTTCGACGGTGCTCCGTGATTGACTGTTTACTTTACTAATTTTGGTACACTCTGCTTCCGAGTATCCCTCTTGTTTGACAGATGGACTTTGGCGGTGCTACGCTTAATTTCAGGGCCCCACATTTAATATCCAGGCTCCAGCCAACAGATGATGTGAAGCTTCTCTCAAAGTTCTTTTTCAAATCGTATCAGCTGCTCCGAGGACTTGAATACCTATATACAAACCATGTTGTCTAACTGCCACGTCGCAAAGCATTTCTTAACATCAACTTTTCCTTTAATCAATGGGAAATTACAATAATAATCATAGTTTATAAGTTTTTTTTTTAAGTTGGACCTATGGCCCACTGAATTCAAACTCCACAATTACAATTTATTTTTTTATTTTTTTTTATTTTTTATAAAAACAAGTACGTCGTAAAACCTCTTTTGTCCTTTCGTGAGGATGCCCTTTGAAACAAATTAATTTCTACACCAACAAAGTTGTATACGATGATCCGTTACGATTCGAACTCTGCATTAATTTGGTTTGAGAATCTGATGCGGGGTTCAAGTGCGATATTTCCTCTCCAAGAGAACCTACACCTGAAAGCCTTTTAGCTCAATTTAAAGTGTTCTACAAATATATTTATTAATCTTTACGTTTGTCGCAAACTCGACCTCCTAACCCATCTATTAGCCCTTTACACTGAATTCAAACTCCACAATTACAATTTATTTTTTTATTTTTTTTATTTTTTATAAAAACAAGTACGTCGTGAAACCTCTTTTGTCCTTTCGTGAGGATGCCCTTTGAAACAAATTAATTTCTACATCAACAAAGTTGTATACGATGATCCGTTACGATTCGAACTCTGCATTAATTTGGTTTGAGAATCTGATGCGGGGTTAAAGTGCAATATTTCCTCTCCAAGAGAACCTACACCTGAAAGCCTTTTAGCTCAATTTAAAGTGTTCTACAAATATATTTATTAATCTTTACGTTTGTCGCAAACTCGACCTCCTAACCCATCTATTAGCCCTTTACGCTCTCGACTGCCATGCCAATTGACCACTATTACAAGTTATTAAACAAAATTAGATATAAGTTGTAATATGTGAAAAAATGTTGATCAATGAGTCATATTTAATTCAGTTAAGCCTTCTACTATATGAATCTGCTTCTTCTATTCTGTTCTATTAAGAATTAAGTTGATATTTAATTAAGATTTATATCATAATTGATCTGATGAAGTTTTATGTTAGCTGTTAGCTATGTAATGCAACCCCTAGACTTCAAATTAGATTTAAAGATAATTATATACCAATTTTTATATCAATTCTCTATGCTTAATTTAAAGTTATCCATCATTTCTTACTCAAGAATAGGGTGGGATGCTTGAACTAAGTTTTGTTACCCTTTTCTTTCTTTTACTACCAACATTTTGTAATTTTTTGGATAAATTCTTTTTTATCATTTTAATCAGGTGGTAGTAATTTATATTGTAAGTAATTGATAGTTGATTTCCATAAAGTGATTGACTGACTGCGTAAAGTATATATTTCCCGTGCCTGTCAAATTAAGTTTGCTTAGAAAGATACAACTTTTTTAGATATTAAATTGTACACATTTTTCCTCATAAAACAAAAGGCAAACTGTGAGCAAGCCCTTCTTTGAGGCGAAAAATGTCAAATAATTCTTGTTAATTATTTATGAAAAGTCGCCACCAAATCATGGAAATAGTATTCTCTAATAATTTAAAATAATGTTTCCCCTACATGTAAATGATCTTTCTAAAGTTGTAATGTATGTATGGTTAATTTCCTACTAAGATATATAGCTAATGCTTGGTAGTTGGATTGCTTTCACATTAGGCAAATTCTTGACCATACAAATCAGTACTTGACTTAGAAGCACTTGATTTTTTTTTCCCACATTAATTGGACATATAAATCTAATGCTGCAATTAAGGTAAAAATATTGTAAAGTTGAGACAATATATCTCCAATATGTACTAAGAGTTCTTATCATAATTCTTCGATTTTACAAGCAAGATGCGTAATTCATTACTTACAATTGCCAAAATTATATTGCAGTTAATATATTTTCATGATAATCTGCATATATAATCTTGTTCATTGAGCTTTAGCATATAGAAAGAATGCCATGAAGCCCTCTTCAATTGTAACCAATCGCAGATGATATGGAGATCTCTCCAGGGTGTGTGCCCCGATAGACTTTTTCCTCCTTCCTCTTCAAACCTGGTTGAAATCAAACTGCACCTGGAACAAATCTTCTACGCCTTCTGACTGTTGGGCTCTCCTTTTCCTAGCCACAGCTTGTACCATTTGGAGAATGAGAAACAAGGAAGTGATTACCCAGGTGACTAGCACAAACAGAGAGATCTGGACTCTAATATCGTAGGCTCTACTCAGATTTGCTGCTTGCTTTTGATTTGAGACCCCCTGAGTATTCAAGGAACTCTCACCTTCATAATTTAGTTAATTCCTTCTTGTCCGTTATATTAAAGGAGGGATTAGAACCCAACGTGTTACAATACGGATGGTCGGGGTATGCGAGAAAGGTTATCGAAGAGTTAAGGTCTCAACATCGAAACTCGTGTCCACCTTAATCGTATTCACTTGGGTAGAGTCGCTCAATGCCCCTGCAGTGTCTGAACGCGAATTAGACTTCGCCCGAAAGACAAGGACACCACATTAAAAACCAAAAAAAAAAGAAAAAAATAAAGAAAGAAGGAGAGATTATATAAATTGGCATTTTAAAATTGCAACCTTAATTAACTGCCACCCTGTTTTATACAATATTGCATGTTGCATATATAATAAAATACTCTCTAGGCTATATGACATAAAATGAAATCATGATGATTTTGGTTGCTTAATGTCAAAGTTCTCTCTCTCTCTCTCTCTCTCTCTCTCTCTCAAAAGAGGTTGAAGTTCTCTAGGTGATCAACATTATCATATAAAAATATCATTCATCATCTAATTGAGTGTTGTTTCTATCAATAGTTAATTTAATTAGGTTTTATAACTACAAAGTTTTTATTTTTATTTTTTAAAGTTAAATAATTTAATTTGAGTGATAGTACTTCATTGTTAGGTGAAAATAATAAGGACAAACGGTTAGATAGTGATCATATATTTAATTAATTTTAATTAACAACTAACCTACTTTCATTTTGTTTATTGAATTTTGACATAAGTATGGTTATTATTTTGTTTTAGAAAAAAAAAAAAAACACACACACACACACAAGAAAAGAAGTGCTAAATATGTAACGACCCACTTTCCGCACCTGATGTCATGATGACGTGGACTGCCCAATACGATCTTGTGCACGTAGTCGATGTGTATAATACTCGTATACAGTGTGTACGAGATATTTTAATAAATTGTCATGGTTGATATGTATTAGTGTATAATGGTGTAATACATAAAATAATCATGTGTTATGATCAATTAAGTATAATGGAGGGGAGCATGGAATCAAATGAAAATGGGTTGCTCACCTTTTATTATTTTATTTATTTATTTCACAAGTGTTACACTTGTTATACTTATTATACACTTGTTAGCAAGTGTTAAAATTGTTGGACTTATTGGACACTTGTTATAGTTGTTATATTTATTATACACGTTTGAAACCTTCCATTTAACAAGTGTTAACTTGGTTGGACACTTGTTATAGTTGGTAGACTTATTATGCACGTATGACATTTTTCATTTAACAAATGCAAATGTGTTGGACACTTGTACTTGTTAGACACATGTGAAACTTTTCATTTCACAAGTGTTAAGTTGTTAGACATTTGTTACAAAACGTTTGACACTCTTGAGTTGTTGAATTGAATAAATGAATATACGAACCAACCTAAGCAACAAAAATACAATTTCAGCAAATGTTGAGGAAGAAGAGCAGAGGGTTTGGGAGCTTCAAACCAAGGTAAATTCGTGGTATTTTAAGCTAACTTTTCCAATTTTGTAATCTTCTTGATGAGTTATCCAACATACTTGATTTTGGATGATCTTCAATGGTAGATGGGATGATTGGAAGAATGAGTTTAATGGCTGGAAATTCATGATGTTCTTACATGATTAATTTGATGATGAAATGGTAAATTTCATGATTAATTTGGGTATTCCAAATCTCGTTGAGTAGGAGTCTTGGAGTCGAATTTCAGTGACTGAAGCCTATGTGCTGGCAAATTGAAACTGTACAGTATGTTGGTGAAAATTATGGTGATCAAAAGGATGTTGAGAATTATAGTAATATACTAATATGTACGTATATTACTATATGAATGAATAGAAATATATGAATGGGTATATATTAATATATTAATGTGTATAGTAATATCTGAATGTATATATTAATATATGAATGGGTATATATTAATATAGTAATGTGTATAGTAATATCTGAATGCATATATTAATATATGAATGGGTATATATTAATATATTAATGTGTATATATTAAGATCGGAATGAAGATATTAATATATGAATGGGTATATATTAATATATTAATGTGTATAGTAATATCTGAATGCATATATTAATATATGAATGGGTATATCTTATATATTAATGTGTATATATAGTCATATATGCATGAGGTTGAAAAATATATTAACTTATGTATATATGAATAGGTTTGAGATTTATTTGATGGCATGCAAATATATTGATGGAATAATATATAGGTGGGATTGAGATGTTTATATACAAATAAGATTAAGTTTCATAATTATATACTGACACGTAGTATTTATGGATATATTTGAGAGTAAAATCATATGAAAAATAATTGATTATTGTTTGGTGAAATTACAACAAAGTTTGGAATAGGTGAGGACAGTACGCAGTGGTTGTGATATTTGGTCAACATTAGGCTGTGTTGGCATTATGTGAGTATCATTCCATTTCTTGGTTATTTTGTATGGCATTGTAGCTATGAACTGTTTGAAATGATAAGCATGTATGAATGTCATGGTATAAATTTGCATTGATTAAATACATGAAAAATATTTCAAAAACGAAGCATGTCTAACCTGTAAGAACATGTTAGAACATGAGTCATTCCAGGAATAAGTCCCGCATGAGTAGTACCTTGAGTATCTCATGGGCTTAGCGGCTGTCTTGGAATTGATTGTGATGAAATTGAGTATGAGAGGACAGTTAGGCTACCCTTGTTTGGGCCGAACGAGGGGTGAGTCCCGCTCTATACTTAGAAGGTGAGAGATGGATATGACTTTCAGTGGGAAAGTGAAATTGTTTTGAAAAATATTGCAGGAAGCTCCAAGCTATTTTGTGCATGTATGTATTGTCTTTTTGCACTTGCATTTTTAAATGTATTTGATTATGATTTTATCAACATGTTATTAAATGCATATGAATGCCATAGAATGGAACTTACTCACTGAGCTTGTTGTAGCTCACCTCATTACCTCACAATATTTCAGGTAAGGAACCAAAAGCAAAAGGAAAAACAAAGAAAGGATAAATCGTCTTCTGGAAACTTTAGTTGCTATGTATGTATGGAAGAAATGGTTACAATATGATTAATTTTGATATGTATAATTAGCATGTATATATATATTATCACATAGACGAGTGAGTGGGGTGATACTATGAATCATACTTGACGTTTTGGGATATGAAATACTGTTATGATGATAAAGATCTGAATGTTATTGAGTGTGAAAATGAATGAATATAGATTTTGATTTGAAATCTATCAAGGAATTTGAAATTGTGTATTTACATTGAGGCTGACAGTGTATTGTACACCGTATACATGGATGTATAATGTATAGTACATTGTGCCGATCATGACGTCAGCCTACGTTAGGGGCGTCGTGACAGTATTGGTATCAGAGCGAGGTTAGGCTTAAAAAATAAAAATAAAAAAATTAAAAGCCTTATTCTATTATGAGTGTTTGTATGGGTATAAGTATGGGTAGTCAGATTATTTTTATAAAACTAAATGATTTGACTGATTGACTGATATTTTCTCTATCTGTGAATGACAGAGTTGAAGAGAAGTGTTGACGCAGCCATGGATCCTCCGGAAGAGAGGATTAGGAAGAGGTTGCGAGTTCGAACTTGGGGGAGACCCTATATTATTCATGGGAGTGTGAATAATATGGACAAATGATCTCGGTGACCGGCGTCCTTGTGTGGCGTGGCTGGCCGAGATGGGACAATATTACGGGATCCATAATGGCTAGGCGTTCCCCACACGGCTGAGGTCGTGGTGGTGCGCCCGCACCTGTGTAGGAGGCACGCTGTGCAACCCAGGGTGTGACAAAATATGAAGCAATTCCCTAGCTAACATTCATCAGTTGTACACTTGTTTCCCTGTCTGCATCAAAAGGAAAATACTTTGGAAATGCATATATATATTAATAGGGCAATTATTGCATCTTTACTTGAAGAGGTGAGAAAGCTTTTTCAATGAACTGAAGAAATATATATTCGGCCACACATCTTCGTGCACACCAAATGATGGAATGGAATTCTAACAAAGCCTGTTTTAGATTAGGTAAGGAATATGTAGAGTAGATTTAACTCAAATGTTAAAAGTGACCATAGTGAGACAACATGAAGGTTTTGGTTCAAGTTATACTACTTCCAAAGACAAATAACAAACACTCCTTTTTCTCATTTCTAGAAAAAAAAAAAAAAGGGGGTGGGCGATCCATCTACATTAGTAATTCTATTGAATGAACTTGTCACCATTCTTCAACATATTTATAATAATTTGGCATATGTTTGGTTCTTTGTAAGCAATCCTAGGGTTTGGCAAAAGTTCATTTCCAAGTTTGAATTTACTTCCATATATATAACAAAACCATGAATATGACTCTTAAAGTAATGACAATATATTTGGTGTTTTTTTTTTCTTTTTTCTAATGCAATGAAGGGAAAAAGGAGACAAGATTGACATTTGGATGAATATGAATGTGACCACTTAAAAATATATTGAGTCCATTAATATAAAATTAAATCATTTTGAAATTAAATAATACTTGAAACTTGCAAGGAATTAATTAATAAATAAGAATGATAAAGAATATTAATTAACAAACATTTTTATTAAGAAAAGTACTTTATATATATTAGAAATGCGCGTATATTAACAACATTCCAAAATACACTCAGTTCTCTAAAATATTTAAAAGAAGCTGAGTGTCAGCGTCAAAAAATGACATTTGCACTCAATCGCCTATAACATTACTCTTTTGTTAATTAGTGAATATAAATGACGTGATAACTTAATAGATGTGCAATTTAAATGTTACCTAATGGATTCATTTAAGCAAAGTTCTAGTACTCGATCTCCACTTCACATATATCATTATTTATAATAAAACTCGTTGATCATCCTCTAGCTCAATATTACTAGACCAATATACATTATACATCCCTGATCACTTGCGGTTTCCACCCGAACCAGAACCAGATCCAGACCCGATACCAATTCCAGATCCGGAAGCCGAAACTGACCCGGACCTAGATTCTGACCGGGAAACTGACCCGACAACCGGAGCAGAAAGTGACCCAGAACCCGAACCCGACCCCGAAGCCGAGACACCACCCTCCCCTACTCCGACACCTACCCCGGTACCTACTCCGGTTCCGACTCCAGTACCTAGTAAACCCGAGCCCGCACCTTCCCCAGCCTCAGCTCCGGTGCCAGCCCCAACTCCTAGCCCGCTTGCCTCGCCGGTATCCGCCCCGGCTCCCTCTCCGGTGCCCAACCCGGTTCCCAATCCCAAGTCCATTCTCTCAATCCGGCCTTCCACTACAAGAGCCAAGAAAACAAGAAGAAATGCAGCAAGAGCCACAGACTTGGGGGTTGTTGCCATAGTTTGATAATTAGTTAATATCTCTTATAAGAATATAAGTAGAGGGCTTGGTTTATGACTTGGAATGAAAAAGGGTGAAGAAGAGGAACCTTATTTATAGTTGAATGTGATGGATAGTGCTCCAAATTAGAGAGAGTATACGTGTGATCTTCTTGATAGTTACCATGCTATCTAAAGTATACGTGTGATCTTCTTGATAGTTACCATGCTATCTAAATACCCATTAATTGAATCAGGGAGATCAAGATAAGCCTTTTAATTAAGTTTGTGGTTTATAATGCAAGTGGAACCTCCACAATCTCCTTAAATTATACACGTTTCGCTTGAAGTATCAACAAACTTGCTAACTTTTCCCAATTGTTGCATGCATTGTGGAAGCTCCACTTACTAGGTTGGACCCAAATAATGGCTAGCTAGAACCCAAAAGAACATGTAAGACCACATTTAAATATACCTTGTGCCCATGATCCATTGCTTCCTGGCTCTCTAGAAAGTGCCAGAGAAGTGTCTAGAAACACACCATTTATATATGACCACGTGTATCCCATATTAATCTTTAGTCTCTATCATTTGTAAGAATGTTGGAACAAAATTCTTTGAAACCTACTCACATAAGACTCACATAAGACAACAAGTTTTGCATTATTTAATTAACAGAGACTTCACTGGAACACAGCTATAAATAGAAGATCCTCTTCACTTAACATTTCATCATCATAAGCTAGCATCAGTAGTAACACTACTAGTACTACTTCTAGCTAGTGACTAAAGTAAGAGTACTGCTCATTTGGGCCTTGTTTAAAAGATCATTTTAAACTTCAGAGAGCTTGCATTTTGTGTTAAATTCATCAAGTGATTTCACAAATGGGGTACTTCAAGCCTCTAGCTCTTGTTCTGATTGTTGCTTCCTTGACCCTCATAGTTGAAAGCAGGATCGAGAGAAAGAATTTCGGTCTTGGCTTAGGGGGCGGGTTAGGAGTTGGTGTTGGAGTTGGCCTGGGAGGTGGTGGTGGTGGGTCGGCATCCGGGTCGGGCTCGGGCTCAGGTTCTGGATCTGGGTCTGGTTCAGGTGCAAGCTCCGGTGCCGGTTCTTATGCCGGGTCAGGAGCCGGTTCAGGGGCCGGGTCTGGATATGGTAGTGGCCAAGGACAAGGTGAAGGGTCCGGTTCAGGACGTGGGCGTGGTCAAGGATCCGGGTCGGGTTCTGGGAGAGGCAATGGTTCCGGGTCGGGTGAGGGTTATGGTGAAGGGTATGGTGAGGGTTCTGGTGAGGGTGGTGGAAGTGGAAAGTGAGAGGATTAATTAAATTCTGATATTAGTTAAGCTTAATAATCACCATTTCATTTGTAAATAAATAAAGAGAGATGGTGTATGTGTAATTTATGTGAGTGAATCCTTTGTTCTGAGTTGAATCTTTTCTTTTTTTTTTTAAACCAGCTCTACTTGAAGAATAATGTTCTCAAATCTTATTAATATTATTTATCTTGTTATTATTATCTAATATTTATCTCCTGCAAAAAACATTAGATTCAAGTCTATGCATTCATCAGATTAGCCACCATAATACTATTGAATTTAAGGCATCAAAGATTATGTACAGTCCGATCGTATATTGTTATTAGGTGTGCAGTTAGTATATTATTATTACAGTTATTGAGCTGCCATATTACGGTTATTTCTTTCTGTGTTCTTCTGCTAATGCAATCATGAACAGACTGTCTTCTTCTCTACTCCTTTCTTCTCTTCTCTTCTGATTTTCTTTTTCTTTGCATACGATCTGTGTTGCTTGATCTCTTAGCAACTCAAACAAGTGCTATGTTTTGATGAGGAGTGAAGTTGATTCTATTGCGGTATCATCCTAATTGTTAGATACGTTAGGGAAACTTTGGGACAAAACTATACCAGATGAATGGGATACAAATTGACCGGTACAAAAGCCATCTCTATCAATCTACCCTCTATGATGAGACTGTGCTATTTTATGTTTCCTGATAACATTCCTGATAACATGTTTCCTGTTTTTAAGGCTTTGTATTTTGTAATAAGCATATATATTTGATGATTGTGAATGGAAATGGAACAAGATTGAGAAAGAATTTAACATGGTATCAGAGCCAAGAGCCCAAGGGATTTCCAGATCTTGGATCTGTTGAAGAACGTAAATCTTCAATATCCGAGCTGGGGTTTGAGAACGAGATGTGTGTGTGAAGCCATCCGCCACAACTCCGATCTCTCAAACCCCAGCTCCGATACTGCGATTCTGAAGGTTTTCATTCCTGATTGTTCTTTGAAATTGTGGTTGATCGATTTTATCTGTTGAGGGATTGGTTGGATCTGTTGGAGATTTCTAATTTTGATGATTTGTATAGTGTGAATTGATTTGTACCTGAAATTGCCGTCCACGTTCATGATCTCGTGGTTTCAGTTCATGGTGATGATCGATCCGCGGGAGATCGAAGCCTCGCGCTTCAGTTTCTCGAGGAAGTAGAAGTTTTTGAGCTCATCGTCGCCGCGGTCGAGGTGACGCGAGGACGTCACCGATCTGGACGACGGTGGCGTGGCCGCCGGTCTAGTGGTCTGAGGAGTCGATCAGGCCGGCGAGTCTGAGCGCCTGTTTGGACTTCTCGAGATCTCCGTGAAGGTCGACGACGGTGACGAGGCGGTGCGGTGCAGGCAATCTGATCTGGAGAAGATCGACGGATCTTCGTCGACGGTGTCGAACGGAGGGAACGGATCGACCGCGTGAAAGGCGGCGAGAGATCGCGGAGGAAAGGTGGGATTTTAATGAGATTTTGGGGGTTTTTTTTACAGATCAAGTTTTGGCGTTGTATACACAGATCTGAGAACTCGAGGACAATGGTGGGTCTCTTTGATCTTGTTGGAGATCTTAGCAAGAAGGGTTTTTGAGAGGTGATTTAAGGAAGAAAGAAAATGATTGTTGGACGGAATTGATCTTCGTACGATGATGAACAGTGTGAAAAGAAGAGTACTAAGAGCAAACCCAAGCTTACCAAGATCAGGGCAAGTATTGCGCCTGAAACGGTTTTGATTATTCTTGCTGGAAAGTTTACTGGGAAGAGATGAATGTTTTTGTCTTTTTACCTGGAACTGAAAGATCTATGGGCAACTTTTGGTACTCTGCGGAAGCTTCTTAGTAGAAGTGTGGGAACATCATTTTCTTCTTTATGATATTATATTGGAGAATAGATTGATCTTGTATGTTACGAATTTTTGCAAGTCATTTTTCCATGAGTTCCATAAACTTTTCATGGAAAAATGCTCCTTATCCTAATGGGAAGAAAATCAGCGCGTGACAGCGTGTGACTGGACAGCGTTCCTTATTCTAAGGAAAAATGTTCCTTATTCTAATGTTCCTTACTCGTCACTTGGGCCATTTAAGATCAATGGTGTTCCACTGCGTCGTGAACAGCGCGCGACAGAACGAGTGAACAGGCGACAACGCAGTACAGTGTTGGGCAGCGTGCGTGCTGTAGCGTGCAGGGTGCTGGTTTGGGCAGCGCGCGTCGGTACAGCGTGCACAGTATTGTGCAGCGTGTACAGCACAAAGTGCACAGTATTGGGAAGCGTGCAGTGTGCAAGTGGGCAGCGTGCTGCACTGGGAAGTGTGCAGCGTGCACAGCGCAACGTGCACAGCGTTGTGAAGTGTGCACGCGTGGTGAAGTGTGCACGCGCAGTGATGCGTGCGCGCTGTGAAGTATGCTCGCGGTGAAGCGTGCACACTGGTGAGGCGTGCGGTTGGAGAACAACGCACGTGGTGAAGCGTACACTTGGTAAACAGTGCACGTGGTGAAGCGTGCTCGCAGTGATGCGTGCGCGTTGTGAAGTGTGCTCGCGGTGAAGCGTGCGTACTGGTGAAGCGTGAGCTTGGTGAACAGTGCTCGCGTTGTGAAGCGTGCTCGCAGTGATGCGTGCACGTTGTGAAGCGTGCGCTTAGTGAAGCGTACGTGATTAGTGAAGCGTGCTCACGGTGATGCGTGAGCGCGATGAAGCGTGCGCTTGGTGAAGCGTACGTGATTAGTGAAGCGTGCGAATGGTGAAGCGCACGTGGTGAAGCACGCGTCAGTCGGCGTTGTGCATTCCTCAAAATCCGTTTTTTTTTTTTTTCACGAAAAAAAAAAAAAAAGAATCGGGAAACGTGAACTTTGAGTTTCTTCTCTGCAAGTTGGGCGTTCAGAATCTTCACGCTCCAACTTGAGGGAGGGTATTACGATATTACGGAACATGTTTCCTGATAACATTCCTGATAATATGTTTCCTGTTTTTAAGGCTTTGTATTTTGTAATAAGCATATATATTTGATGATTGTGAATGAAAATGGAACAAGATTGAGAAAGAATTTAACATATTTTCATTGGCTACATCTCTAAATCTTTTTTGTGTCAGTGATTGGTTTATAAATGAGTGCTCTTGGAGTAGTCGATTTAGCTCTGAACCTGCTTCAAAACTCTAGGACTAGCTATCACAGTTGTTTTAGCTCTGAACCTCTGCAAACAAGATTGTATCAATCTCTTATGTGAATATAAGTAGAGGGCTTGGTTTATAACTTGGAATGAAAAAGGGTGAAGAAGAGGAACCTTATTTATAATCGAATGTGATAGATAATGCTGCACAATTAGAGAGTGTACGTATATCTGTTAGAAACCATTCAACCTAAAAGTTATAGTTATCAAATAAGGACTCAACAATTTACGTAGTCCTATCTTGCACGTAAAAAAAAAAGAGAAAAAAAAAAAAGAGAAATATCAATTATACTTGAAGAACATACAAATGTCAATAACAAAACTTGAACTTAAAATTTTTTACAAAATCAAAACTTTAATACTATATTAAAAACTACTAAATATAAAAATTATAACTGTTAAATAAGTAACTAACAACATAATCTTCTTGATAGTTACCATGCTTATCTAAATACCCATTTATTTAATTAGGGAGTCGAGGCTTTAAAATTTGTGGTTTATAATGCAAGTGGAACCGCCACAATCTCTTAAACTATACACGTTTCGCTTGAAATATCCACAAACTTGCTAACTTTTCCCAATTGTGGAAGCCCCACTTATTAGTAGGACCGAAATAATAGCTAGCTGGAACCTATAAAAACAGAGTAATACCATAGTAAAATATACCTTGTGCGGTTGTGCCCATGATCCACTGCTTCCTAGCTCTCTAAAAGGTGCAAGAGAAGTGGCTAGAAACACACCATTTATGTAAACATGTACCGTATCCCATGTTAATCTCTTATCTCTACCATTTTTAAGAATGTTGGAACAAAATTCTTTAAAACCTACTCACATAAGCAAAGTCAACAAATTTTGCATTATTTAATTTATAGGGACTTCACTGGAACTCAGCTATAAATAGAAGATCCTCTTCACTTAGCATATCATCACAAGATAGCATCAGTAACACTACTAATACTACTTCCAGCTTGTGATTAAAGGAAGAGTGCGCATTTGGGTCTTGTTTAAAAAATCATTTTGACCTTCAGAGCTTGTTCTTTGTGTTGAATTCGTCGGGAGACTATGACAAATGGGGTGCTTCACGCCTCTAGCTCTTGGTCTGATTGTTGCTTCCTTGATTCTCATAGTTGAAAGCAGGATTGAGAGAGAGAATTTGGTGTTGGAAAAAACACCAAAACCCTTCAATCTTACAAATTCAATAAAAAAAAGAATAATAAAGATTAATACCCACAACTCAAAAATATACGTAAAAAAACACCAAAATCAGAGAAAAAATCACAGACAAAAGCAATCCACTATCAATTAATAAGTGCTTCAGAAGAATTAAACTCGTTCTTGACAAACCTTTTTGTAATATCTGCAAGGAACTCTTTAGCTGTAGTTATCTTTTCAGACTTGTGCCCTTAAATGCTTTCAGAATGCCCTTCTTCATGATCATCATACCTATGCGATTTGATTTCTCCCACTTTTTCAAATCCTTCTTGTCATCATAAGTACTATTAGTCGTAAGAGGTGGAGAAAATCAATTTTTAACGCAAGGTCAAAATCTATGACTCTGAGACCTATTAAGAGGTTCTCTTTCCATAACTTGAAGTTGGAGCCATTTAACATAGGGATAGAATTGATGTTGGCATTAATATTAGCAGAAGTGATAGTTGTACAGAGATCAATAAACAAAGAAAACAAACTCATATAAGTCTCAAAACAAAAATTAAAATAAAATAAAGGTAAACCTCATCTCAAGATATCGAGAACTCCATTAGTATTTTGCCTTTGAACAAAATATTAACTTATAAGTGGTATTTTGATGTAGTAATCAAACACTGATAATAAAAAACCTATCGAATAATAAATCTTCCTTTAGGCCGATTTATTGGTCACATGTAAAATCGAATAATAATCACGTATTTATTACCACAGGTGCACATATAATTCTGTTAAATATTAATCTTCTTATGGGCCGATTAATATTCACATAAGTTACATACTCACAACCTTTTATATATCAAAACAAAATATTTTCTACAAGAAAAGTCACTTTGGTGACATGTTGTTTCAATTAATTCATTTCGACACATATATAAACATACCAATATTTGAATTTAAAATTGTACCTTTTTAATTGAATTCTTAAAAAAAATAAAATTTGTTGGATAATTTTTTTAGATAAACTAGAAACCATATACTATCAACCGAAATTTATTATCACCAAAATATAATATATACATATATATAAACTTGATATATATTATGGGATATATATAATGTATATATATTACTATTTTTTTATTTTTTTTATATGTTGAATTGATGCAACAGGTGTTCCTATCACGTTTAAGTGTTGTTACCTTTTTAAGTGACAACACTTTTCTTTTCTTTTTTTAAAGTCTTCTTCTCGGTTTCTATTAGGGAAACCCTAACACTTGAAACCAGGTGGCCATGGCGGCCGCCCTGGTTCAATGCCGCGGCAAACTTGCCGTGGCTGCCCTCACTGGCGCTGCCTGAGAGCTGTGTCGGTGTTTTATCCCTAGTGCCGACGGTGTTGACTGTTGGCTTTCAAATTTTATTTTATTTTATTTTTCTATGTTGAATTGCAGCGGAAGCCATGGCCGTCGTTGTGTTTGCAACCACCGCGGCTGCCCTTAACGGCGCAAGTTGCGCCGGTGTCACCGTTGCCGGCGGTGGTGAAACCGCCGGGCCTTTTGTTTAAAAAAAAAAAAAAAAAACTTAAACTTGACAATTAAAAAATCCAAACTTTGTCATCAAATTTAACACCAAAATTGAAATCGATAAATTCGAAAATACACAAATTATTCAACACAAAGAAGGTTTTGATACCACTTGTTAGAAAATTTTCATCAACTAAAAAATAGTAACATTCACATTAAATCATCAAGAATCAATGAATCAAAAGCGGAAGCGTACATGACCGATTTTCTTTAGAGTCTTGCTGTTTGTCTTTCAAATTAACACGTTTCTCTAAGAGAATCTTTTAATTTTTTTTTATGCTCTATATTTGATGATAAGACTTCAGAAATAAAATAATAATGATACGTGTGATCTGGGGACCATAATCATCTTTTATAGATAATTATTATATTATCTATTGATATTTGTATTTTAATCGATCCATACATTAAAACACAAATTATTTAAAACTTAATAGATTACTTTTAATGTATAATTATTCGTATATAAGCTTAATATTAGATTAATGATCCAACATCCTATCTTATTACAGTAACGAATGATTTGAAAAAAATTAGTATTTTTAATTCCTTTTTAAATGGTTCACATATATAGTATTCCTCGTATATTTATTTCATGAGCAATTTTCCCATTGTATGACCCCAGATAAGACATACACGCTCTCTTACTCAAGGTACGTTTCAATTTAAAAGCATCGACAATTTCTAATATAAATTGTAAGCTAAGAATTTGATTCTTTGCTCTCTGTGATATGGATTTTTCTAATGACAAGTTTAGAATATTATATAATACATGAGGGTCTTGTCTGTATGTGGGCATCTTATATAGTCGCAATTCATACGCCCCGTTTGGTAACGCGTTAGAAAAGCGTTGCGTTTTAAAATCGGCTCAAACGCGACCTTTACACGGTTTGGCAAGCTATGTGTGTGTGGGCATTTATTTTAATAGTTGAGATTGCCTTCTGCAATGATTTGTTTGTATACAGTGATCTAATGTAAAAAATATAGAATGACAAGAAAAAAAAATCATTTTTCCTTTTTTGAAAGCCAAGATATATAGAGATGATTTTTCTTCCTTTTGGTTTAAAATTTTATAAATGAACAAATGAAAATAATCTTCAGTGATGATAAATTGACCATGAAAACTACCAATTTAATATAAATGGGCTTGGGTTGTGCTTGATTTCATATTTCTACTACTGGGCCAGAACACCATGTAACGTGCAGTAATTGGAAAGCTACCTAGGTCTCTTACTTTGGTCCTGCAATACATTACAGATTACACAACTGTAAGATTAAATAATGAAATCACCGTGGAATGAGAGGATGTTGCCTTGTGGAGGAGGATGGAGTGGGGCTGGGGACAGATGGTGGTGGTGCTGAAAGCAGAATCACTTTTGAAGAGTGCAAATGCCATAAAAACATTAAAACGTCGGACAGTTTCTCTTGGTTGGTGCCGACCCACTATTGCCACTCACCCTTTACCACCGCTGCAACGCCATCATTATTGTCGACTCTCGGCTTTTTCTCCTTTTGTCAACTTCTTATGAAATTCACCCATTTCCCATCAACATCTTTTGTTGCACTCCAAAAATAAATAAAAAGAATTAGGGTATAAACAATATAGAATTATATATTTTTTTCATTTTTAAAAAAACAACCCTATATATAGTTTGCCCCTGGTCCCGGGTATCAGCCCCAACTTCAGTAAAATCTACTAATCTCACACCAACATTCAATTGGTTTCAAAGATCACATCTGAACCAGAGAAGGATTGCTACTTTGCAAGAAATCAAGTCACAACTTTACCCTGATGCAAACTCCAACTTGAGACTTTTTACCTAGCTAGGTCTTTGTCACTCGCTGTCTAACCATTGGACCAACACCCTCTTGACATAAAATTAAGTCGTTGTTGATATTATCAACTTTATTGTATCACTAATCTCTATTAATAGGAATACGAAGACCAAAGGAGTGGGAGCTAAAGACCTCTTGGACTAATGATAAAGTCATTCCACCCTATGAGTTCAATTCTCTTCATTAACGTGTAAAGCTGACCATCTATATGCTTTTCTGTGACTGCTCTAAGTGTTGTGCGCAGCGGAATCGAATATCAAACTGATCGAATGCAAAAGTAAATAATGGAAACAAGAACACAAAGATTTACGTGGTTCGGCGAAACTCCGCCTACTCCACGGGAGATGAGAATCACTAATTGGAGAATTCCAAAGGAGAGTACAAAATATGTTTCTAAACTCTCATACCCTCAAAATAAAGTAATAGGGTATTTATAATAATGAGAGGTTTGGTTCAACTCAAACACTAATACAAATTAGTGTTTGCTTCAAATACTAACTTCATAGTAAAATGACATAAACGCCCACGAATAGGACGAGCCAAATAATCAACAAATCTCCACCTTGGCGAGATCGCCTAAACAAACCAATCACCAATCTCATCTCCAAATGCGCCCGAAAGCGCTCAGGTTCTAATGACATTGATCAAGTTCAAACAATGCTCAAACTTGATCGCTGGTACAATCTTGGTCAACATGTCTGCAGGATTATCTTTTGTAAGGATCTTCATCAATGAAATCTCACCATCCTCGATAACCTCTCGAACAAAATGAAAACGGACATCAATGTGTTTTGTTCTTGCATGATGCACCTGGTTCTTTGCCAAATGAATAGCACTCTGACTATCACAATGAACTGTGACACTATCCATAGTAACCCCCACGTCACCAAGCAAACCAAATAGCCAAATGGCCTCCTTAATAGCCTCTGTCATAGCCATATACTCTGCCTCTGTAGTAGACAAAGCAACTGTAGACTGCAACGTAGACCTCCAACTCACCGGTCCTCTAGAAAGTGTAAACACATACCCACTAGTAGAACGGCGCTTATCCAAATCACCTGCAAAGTCCGAATCCACATATCCATCCAAATGTAAACCAAGTCTGTCATCCTTTTCAAATACCAATCCAACATCCAAAGTACATGAAATGTACCGCAAAATCCATTTCACTGCTTGCCAATGTTCTTTTCCTGGGTCATGCATATACCTGCTAACCATACTAACTGTTTGTGAAATGTCTGGTCTCGTACACACCATTGCATACATCAAACTGCCAACTGCACTTGCATATGGAACCTTAGCCATAAAACTACGTTCCTCATCTGTACGTGGAGCCATCAAAGCACTGAGCTTAAAGTGAGGAGCCAACGGTGTACTAACAGGTTTGGCCTTTTCAATTCCAAACCGATGCAAAACCTTTTTCAAATATTGTGTCTGATTCAAACACACTGTACTCTTCACTCTGTCTCTTCTAATTTCCATACCAAGTATTTTCTTAGCTTCTCCAAGATCTTTCATTTCAAATTCAGTATTTAACTGAGTCTTCAAATATTCTATCTCCACCTTGCTCTTAGATGCAATAAGCATATCATCCACATATAAGAGCAAATAAATAAACGATGAATCGAGAAGCTTACGAAAATACACACAATGATAATAACTGCTCCGAGTGTACTGCTGACCAATCATAAATCTATCAAATCTCTTGTACCATTGTCTGGGAGACTGTTTCAAACCATAAAGAGACTTGTTCAATTTGCAAACGAGATTTTCTTTACCAGGTACCTTAAAACCTTCAGGTTGAGACATATAAATCTCTTCTTCCAAATCACCATGGAGGAAAGCAGTCTTCACATCCAACTGTGCTAATTCCAAATCAAAATGTGCAACCAAAGCAAGCAAAATACGAATAGACGAGTGCTTGACAACAGGTGAAAATATTTCATTGTAGTCTACACCCTCAGTCTGAGCATACCCCTTTGCAACTAATCTGGCTTTGTATCTCACATTATTCATCTCTGCAGAACCTTCCTTTTTGGTGAAAACCCATTTGCATCCAATAGCTTTCTTACCCTCTGGAGGTCGAACTAATTCCCAAGTCTGATTCTTATGAAGAGATTGCATCTCCTCATCCATAGCCTTTGTCCAGTCTGCACTGTCAGAATACTGCATAGCTTCTTTATAACTGGTAGGAATACCATCTTCAATAACTGGGAGTGCATATGCCACCATATCTTCAAAACGAGCAGGTTTGCGAATATCTCTTCGCTGTCTACAGGAGGCAATAGAATCTGACTGTCGTAGGATTGCTGGGGTTGAATTCTCAAAATCTGATCTTTCACCATCTGTAACACCTGTGCGGTTGGGACTTGTCTTCATAGCAACATCAAACTCCACCTGCTCAGGAGCATCTTGATTGTTCTGTTTCGACTGAAGACCTTGTTGGGGAGATTTATTTAGAACTCCTGATTCATCAAAAGTAACATCTCTGCTGATGATAGACTTCTTTGATTCAGGACACCAGATCTTGAACCCCTTCACACCTTTATCAAAACCCAAGAAAATACCTTTCTTGGCTCTAGGATCCAACTTGTCTTCCCTGACATGAAAGAAAGCATAACAACCAAATACATGTAATGAATCATAATCATGTGCAGGTCTACCTGACCAAACCTCAATAGGTGTTTTCTTGTCAAGTGCAGCTGATGGTAGTCTGTTGACCAGATGACATGCATAGCGAAGTGCTTCTGCCCAAAACTGTTTGCCTAACCCAGCATTAGACAACATACATCGAACTTTCTCTAGTAAAGTACGATTCATACGCTCAGCAACTCCATTTTGTTGTGGTGTATTTCGAACTGTGAAGTGTCTGACAATTCCTTCATCATGGCATACCTTCATAAATGGATCTGAAGTATATTCTCCACCATTATCTGATCTAAGCATTTTAATTTTTCTGCCAGTCTGATTCTCAATCATTTTCTTCCATGATAAGAAGTGTTCCAAAACTTCACTTTTCTGACGCATTGTATACACCCAAACTCTTCGAGAGTAGTCATCAACAAATGAAACAAAATAATGCTTACCTCCCAAAGATGCCACTTTGGTAGGTCCCCAAACATCTGTGTGAACATAATCAAGTATACCTTTAGTACAGTGAATAGCTGTACCAAACTTGACTCGAGTCTTTTTCCCCAAAACACAATGTTCACAAAATTCCAATTTGCAAATTTTAGCACCTTTCAACAAATCCTGTTTAACCAATGCTCTGATACCATATTTCTCTGGGCAATTTTACCGGTTGTTCTTCACCCTGTGCGTCTTGCACTAGTACCTCGAACCAACACGCTTGCCACCTACGCGTGTCCAACGACCATTACCTAGGGGGTAACGTGGCACGTAAGTGTACCTCAGAACATGTTTTACGGTCGACCTGTCGATACCAACCAACCACCCTGGAGGCTACCCATGTGGTCATGTCAGGGTAAGAGCCGGTGCTTCGCCACCCTCACCTCGTGAGAATCCCTGATCATGATTTTCGAATTCGCCCTCTTATTAACCCTGCTCTGATACCAATTTGTTGTGCGCAGCGGAATCGAATATCAAACTGATCGAATGCAAAAGTAAATAATGGAAACAAGAACACAAAGATTTACGTGGTTCGGCGAAACTCCGCCTACTCCACGGGAGATGAGAATCACTAATTGGGGAATTCCAAAGGAGAGTACAAAATATGTTTCTAAACTCTCATACCCTCAAAATACAGTAATAGGGTATTTATAATAATGAGAGGTTTGGTTCAACTCAAACACTAATACAAATTAGTGTTTGCTTCAAATACTAACTTCATAGTAAAATGACATAAACGCCCACGAATAGGACGAGCCAAATAATCAACACTAAGAACTGTGTGTGTCCAACCATTAAGCGCATCAACTAAAATCTCATCGCCATTTAATAGCATGTCGGCAACGGCGAAAAAAACAGGACCAATGGTGTAATTTGATAGTTGATTTTTTGTCATCACTATAGGAATCTTTTCAACCTAATAATTTAAAGCAACTAATATAACAAAAATAATAAGTATGCATAGTATCTGCTAATAATAATAAATATTAATGTGATATAACACTAATATTATTTACTGATTTTTATCTCTATGATTATGACATTGGAGACTTCTTCTAACCTAATTATGATGGTAATCTTTTTTGTTTATTAATTTATTCACTCTCAAGAAATTCTCTTACGTTTTACATTGATTCAAAAAAGAAAGAATCAAAATGGCGTTAATTGAGACACTAGCATTACATTAATTATACCATTTTGTTTTCCTTAATGAAAAGTTAAGCAGCCATCATAATCAGATTCTTTCCCCTTCTTGTTGGCTTCCTTTGAACCCCACCCCGCTGTTCCTTGGTGTGGTCCAACTACACCACCCCCACTCTCCCCCATTCTCCCCCACTTTTAACTTGCTTAAGTTTCGAATCTCCCCGTAACACTTAGTTAACCACGTATATATCATTAATATTAAAAAAATCAATATTTTTTTGAGTTTATATGTGTTTTAAGGTATTTTTTGTTATTATCTTATTTGTAAGTGAGTAAAATTAATAAGTCATGAACGAGCATAATACCTTTTTGAGAACATATGACAAAACTAATTATATAATTAATTATTAAAATTATTTTTTTTAAAAAAATATTTTTTAGTTTATGTTTTATTTTATTTTTTTATAAATATTAATATAAAATTAAAAGATGCTGATACCGAAATTATAAAAAGCCAACACTCTTTAATAAGATTAAGAATATAAATACAATAATAAAAGACATAAATAACTTAAATATGAAGCATGAGATTTAATTAATGTTTATATGTTTTGACCTTACACGGGTGAAATTTTTATTAAAAATTAGTTGAGGTGTAAAAAAAAAAAAGTGTAATTAATTTGATGACGGGAAAATAAGACACCGTGTTTCACGCCGCAAATAAAGCTAACCCAAAACACTTTTTTTTTCCACAATTAAAGAACTCATATCACGTACGCCAGACCAACGAATTCTTAAACACCGCTCTACTTCCCCACGCAATCAAAAAACACTAAACTCATCTTTCCTTACTGACGTGGAAGCCATAGCAGAAAAAGAACCAGATATGAGATATCAATTCCGCAACTTTTGTAATTGAACAACAGGGCTATTCCCGTCATTTCACAAATCAAAGTTACGAAAAAAAGGAAAAAAGAAAAAAAAGAAAAGAAATCAAAGCTGACTGCTTTAATTAACTGGTCGACTGACTTGTCGTTGGTCAGAAAAAACACACTTATCCACTTATCCTCTCTCTCAAACAATCTTTCTTTTGCTTTGTAGTCTCTGCAAAAACCATCAGAAAAAGCAAAGAATCGAAATGAATGGAAGAAGAGAAGAAGCGGCGCAAATCCAATAACAGTAACAATAACAATAATAACAACAATAGTATGAATAATTTGTAGTATTATTTGTTAGAGAATAGTTAATAAGGAAACCCTAAATGACAACGAGTGGTGAAAACGCAAAAATCGATGAAGATTATGGTTATTAGTGGTGGTGGTGGTGAGAAGTGTGGTTGCTGTTGTTGTTGTGATCAATGGGGAATCAAATTTGCAGAGTACGGAGGAGTATGGTGGAGGAGAGGTACACGAGGCCACAGAGACTGATGCGACAGCCGTCTAATGTGGATTACAAGAAGCTCAAGAAGCTCATTTTGTCTCAGAAGCTAGCTCCTTGTTTCGATGGAGCTGAAGATTGTAGCGCCAATTCTGATCTTGAAGAATGCCCTATCTGTTTCTACGTACGTAATTTTTTTATTTTTTTTTTTAAAAAACATTTATGTACCGTTTTGTTTGTTTCGAGAATTTAGGTTTTTTTTTTTTTTTTTTTTTGTGATCAGTTTTATCCGAGCTTGAATAGGTCGAGATGTTGCACCAAGGGAATTTGCACTGGTGAGTCTGATTGGTTTTGCAAAATTGGATCTTTTTTTTTCTTTTAATTTTATGTTGTTGTGAGTTCTGATTGATTTTGTTTGATGTTTGTATTTTTTTTTGTTGGTAATTGGAATGGTTTTTTTGATGCAGAGTGTTTTCTACAGATGCAGCATTCGGCGGCTCATCCTGCTCAGTATCCTCTTTTGTGTTATTTTGCATTTAAATTGTGTTTATAAAGAGTAATTGAGAGAGCGCTGGTAGTGTTGGAGAAGAAATATTTGCCTGTGTGAGTGCAAAATTGGCCATTTTGCGCAGTCAAATTCAGCCACAACTATGAATGAATTATGACCTAGTTTTGCTATTGTGACTAAATTTAATTTGCATGCTTGATTGTGATGCAAGTCTGTAAGAAAAGTTTGGGAATTTTTGCACAATTCGATAGGACGAGATGGATTCATTCAACATAATCCTAGTAGTTTTGATCGATTTTATTGGATGTTTTTGAGTGCCTTCTCTTAATCAACTCAAAAATAGCATGAAAGAATAAGGATTTTTTTTGGGTACCAAGTGAAATGGAAAGAAAAAGAGAAATAGAAAAAAAATTGCGTCACTATGGTGTTCAAAGAATTTTTGGTAGCGCATGCAACAATGAGATTTCACCATGAACATCACTGTGTTCAAGTGGTCAATGTTGATTCTGAAAATTTTCAGCTTGTAAAATCTATTTGTTTGTGGACCTATAATAGCCTATATCTAAAATTTTCTGTTTAGTTAATGATTATTGGCATTATTTTTGTTGTAAGAACATTGCATATTCCTTAACTGTTAATAGGTGCCCATTTTGCAAGACCTCAAGCTATGCTGTTGATTATCGCGGTGCAAAGACCTTAGAAGAAAAAGGCCTAGAGCAAGCGGTATGGATTCACATTTCTGATTGGGGTGCCTCTGGTTTTCCTTTAACTGGATAGATTGTAGCTTCTTCTTTTTTTTAATTGGATTAGACTATTGGTGCTTGATAAACTGTATTGAAGTGATGGATCAAGATACGTTAATCTAATGCCTTTTGGTGATGCAGGAAGAGCAGAAGGTCATTGAGGCCAAAATAAGGATGCTTCAAGAATCAGAAAATACAGAGCAGGTTCAACCTGCTGCCCAAAATTTGCCTCCAGTGGAAGCTCAATCTCCTACATTGGACTCTTCAGAGCAGCCGAGCGGTGTGCACCTTTGACCTTGAATTGATTATGGATCATTACGCATTTGAATTGGCTTTGAAGTGTTCGACTTTGCGTGCATTTGGCTTGTCTCTTCTATACTTGTAAGTTTGCTTAGATTTTGTCTTAATTTAATGAATAGGTGGGCTGCCGGATGTAGGAGAATCAGATTCATCTTCAGTCGAGGATGGTGGCGAGGATGCAGGGACAGCATTTCTGAATGATTGGAACAGAAGGTTTGTTATACTCATTTACCTTTCTTTACATTACTTGTATGGAATCATAAGTAAGAAAAAAAAAGAAGTGATTTGGATGTGTGATCTCTGATCTAGGAGCAGATCAACAGTGCATTAGTGCACGGGAAAGTTATCTAAAGCATAATTGGTATATTGTTAGTAAACAAATTTTTTTTTTTTTTTTTTTAAGATGTCAATTTTCAGCTTTCCATGGTAGAATGTATACATTTCCCGTTTGATATAGTATTAATATCTATAAGAAAAAATAAACTAATGGTGCATTTTTGTTGGTTTGGACCACGTTATAGCAACTCAAAACCTGAATAGGGCTGACTGAGATTAGATATATTTTTTCATGTCTTTGGCTATATACAAAGTATATTATCATTTTTAGCTACATCAGGCCATATTATTTTCAGAGTTGGTCGGCTCATCGACTAGGCTGGTCCAACTCAGTTGCACCACTTTTGATAACTGGCAGGTGCCTTGTAAGTTTATAACTGATTTAAATTAAATTAGGCCTAGTGCATGTAAATTCAATTAAATACACAATTGAGTGAAGGGCTCAAGCATGTTGCTTAATTCATAATTCGTTGTAACCATGATTTGGTTGCTTCATACCATCTTGTTCACAGCTAGCTAGGAACCTCTTTGCCAGCTATGTTTTTATTGCTTGTACAGAGGTCAGTAGTTCACTAAGATGTCCCAAATTTTTGTTATGCACAATTAGAAGTTTTATGACCATGTAGCCTTGAGAAAATCTGTTGGCTTTCAACAAACTGGTTGAATAACTCACTCCTTTATACAAAAAACTGGAAATCCCATCTAGCTAGGATCCTGTTAAAACTTTTGAAAGTATGGACCCTTGGGTGTTACTGCTACTAACTAAACCTTCTCTTATTCTTCTGTATTAATATGTGTTAACCGCACTCGACTTCGGGTTTTTTATTTTTTATTTTATTTTCTGGAATTATGGGAAAACTACTTCGCACTTCACCACAAAGATTTTTTCCTGCACAGGCATGCGGAATTTGGTCTAGGTCTCGAAGATATCATGTTGATGGAAGCTATTTGGCTCTCTATTAAGGTCTGATTCCTATGCCAATTCTTCTTTCTGCACCGTGTGGCTTTAAGACATTAAGTTTACATGGAGCCAAGACTCTGTGGATTATTCTTTCTTAGATCTAAACCAGTTGAATACCTATTGTGCAGGACACTACCTTACAGAAAAGAACTGCTTATCAATCCTCGGGATCAAATGGGATTGGTGGATCCCAAAGAGAGCCTTATCATTCGAATCAAATCTTCTCTTCTTTTGCTATGATCAACCAACAGGAAGTTCCATCTGTAGAATCAGTAACTGGTGGAGTGGCCATTGCCATTGCAAGATTAGCTGAGCGTAACATTCTTCAGTCAGGATCATATAATTCAGTTCCAGACGGTGGCGAGACTAATGAAACCCAAGATGAAAGTTATATAGAACACCAAAGCCACATGCTAAGCACCACACCTAATGGTGCAGACACTCTTTACATGGATCCTATTGGGTCTCCTGAAGATTCTGATTTTGATGAAGTGAAGTCAGAGAATTACCACCTCCGAAGTTCTTCCACAGCTGAAGATGATAGTAACTGGGATTCACTATCTGCATGTATTCTAGAGGGAAGCCAAGGTTCAGAAGATGGATTTATAACAGACGAAGATCGGACCATAGAGGACATAGATACGACTTCTTCTTGCTCAAGTAGCGTTCACACAGTCTATGATGGATCTTGTGGGAGCCCAAATTGTTATGAGGTCTAAGGTGTCCAAAGTTGCTTTCAGCTTTTAGGCCCCTATTGCAGAAGTAGGGCATCAAAGGACACTTGCAGACTCCAGTTGATGATCTTATGCTACCATCCATATGCCTCATTTAATGGGAGATGCAAATAAACCTATATTCTTTCCTTGCTCATGCGGGGCCTAATTTATTGTGGCTAGTGATTGGTAACCCATATTACAAACTTTACACAATGCTGGCCAGAAACTCAAAGCTGCTGCAAAAGCCCCTGGGTGTAATGGAGAAGTTAATATGGGTGACCTAAGTAGGACTTTGTGGAGCTCTTAAGGGTATGTATTCTTATGATATTATGATATACAAGCATATCAAATAGAAAAAGTTGATTGAAATGTGTGCATGTGATATATATCTGTATAATATTGCCGTGTGAATGCAGAGATCACAAGGATATATAATAAATTTGTTCATTATAAGATCAGCAAGGAAGTTAATGAAAAGTGGAAGGTAATGAAACATATTTTGTTCTAGGTGGAAATTCAATTACTCTCTTCACTAATTCTTGCATCTCTGCCTAGGTAGCTTCTTTGTTCTAACAAGAAACATAAGAAATACAACTAGAAAAAGTTTGAGTTTTCATCAGGTTTTGCTCATGGTTAGTACTGAGTTAACAAACAAGGCAGTATGCACAATGACAAGAAAAATCGCCATTGTGATATGAAAAACTCCAAGTTTCCACCATCTGCCCTGCAAAGTTGACAGGAACCCTTCTTTGCAAGTCTCACAGTCATAACAAAGATGGTTCTGTTTATTGCTCCAAGCTACACAGTCACTCTTAGAATTAGACCCTTCTTCTGTGTTCATTTCTTCTTCATTCTTCACCCAGAAAGTTGCATTTTGATACACTAATTCACATTGAGCTGGTGGACTGCAGCATCCGGACTATACACAAATATATCAACAAGTTTATACACAATTAGTTACTAATCAAATCATAAGATTTTTTTATTTTTTGACTGAAATCATAAGATTTAAGGGAAGCAATTCAAATAGAGCATACTGCATATATATATATATATACCTCTATGGGTGATAGCTGCTTCAAGCTGAAATCATAAGATTTAAGCATCAAAGTTCTGTACCCCAAATCCTCACAGATTTTAGTGTCAAAAATGCATGATTTGATATCAGCCCAATTATGATGGCTATATATCTTTGATTTAAGCCACATTGGCGAAGCGGGTATCGAGCGAGATTCCATTTTATAAGCTCCTACCAGTGCAAGTCCCATGGTGAACATTGTGATCAATGGAACCATTACTGCAACTAGTCCTGGCATTAGAAACTTATGTCCATGGAACACCGTCACGTTGCTAATAATGAAGACAAGAAGCATTCCAATTCCGAGACTGACTCGCAATCCTGGCATTCTTAACAGGTCTTCGCAGGCGTAGTCTTTCATGCAGAGTTGCCATATTGCAGCACCAAGCACTGGAAGTGAAGTAAGGAATGAAACTATAGTTAATGGAGCATGGTGGTTCCTTGTTTTCTTGGGTGATTTGGTTGCTTCCATGGCTATACTTTCTTCAGCTTTAGCTTGAGCTTGACCTTCTTCTTCTTTCTTGCTAAGATTACTACTATTTTCAGCAACTGCTATCACTTGAATCTCTTTGTTTGTGTTCTTGCTTTCCATTTACTCCTATAAAGATAATAAGATGAAGATATGTAAAATTCAGCTGCTTTTCTAATAAAGGTTGTGGAAGGTTGCAGTGGCTTCCCAGTAGACTTAGTATTCTCTTGGTTTGGGCCGTGCGATGGGAATCTGTAAGCTCAAAACGAATCGCGAGGATCATCTAGTAGTCCAAGGTGAGCCAAATGGTTTAGTTTACTAAGTTTAAGTCAATTTGACTCCTGGTACGGTTTGAGAGTTTTTAGACACGTTTTTTTAATAGAGTTTAAGAAGTCAAACTACTTGGAAAATGATACGGTGTTAAGCCCCAGCTTCGACTTATGATGCGACTTTTACTCTATATTAAGTCCCCATTTTTAATAAAAAATTAGTAAATGGTTCTACAAACTAATATTATTATTATTTTTTGAAGACTCTACAAAGTAATATTAGTATAACGTAAAAATATTTATTACTTTATTTCGTTTTAATAATTAGGTAATGAAGTTTAAGCTACAACTTTGACATAATATTAGATTAATATTCACAGCTTTTTTTTATGATTCATATATATTTTCTACATTATAGTTAAAATATTCCACGTGGAAATAGCATAAAGTGCTAATTCTTTCTACGATCCAATGTTATCATTCTCTTTTACTTTTACTTTTACTTTTACTTTTACTTTTTTAAGATCTCATTTCTTAAAAAGTGAATAAAATCTTATCAAATAATATTAATTTTTATAGTTATAACTTTAATATAATATATTAGATTATTCAGAATTTTTTATTTATAATTAATATCTATTTTATACATTATATAATATATTCCAAAAGATTACACTTGGCATAGTACGGATTGCAAGCCTCGTTTCCTAATATTTTGATAATTTGACTCTTTGGCTCCTGAGGACGAGGCTTGCAATCCGTACTATGCCATGTGAGTTTTGAAAAAGTCCTCTGTTTACAGATATTAATAACAGAGTTTACGGAGTCGAACTAATAGCTTAGCATTTAGTTGCAAGGATCTACAAGCTGTTTTAATGCACCAGTTTTTTCATTATTCTTTAGTTGGTTAATGAGAAGGTGTCCTCCTCCTCATCTCTAAGGGCCGACTGATCCTCAGCTCTGTTTTTCATAATTTCTCTTTATTGTTTTCTTTTACTTCTCTTTATTACTCTTAAAATTTGAATAAAACGTTAATAACCATTGTTACATACTGATATCATTTTTCTTAAAAAACAAATTGAAAATTACTACTTTATTTGTTTCTAATAAGTAAGTAATAAAACCTAAACTATAAATTTAATATAATATTTCACAACTTTTTTTATAATTAATATATATTTAAAAAGATTCCATATGACGGTAGGATTAAGTGTCTATATTTTCTATAACCAATGTTATACTCTTTTTCTCACTTAAAACTCTTACCAAGTCCTCTTTTTCTTAAAAAGTTAGTAATATTGTTACATTGATTGGAGTAGAAACTGCAAAGCCAAGGACAAAAAACCGAATACGGATGGGTACATGTACGGATAATATCTTATATTAATGGACATATAGCATGTTTATATCCGGCTAATTTATGAAATAGACAATAACTATTTGTCCGTACTTGTATATTTTAAAATCCAGATTGTTTTTTTACACAATTTTTTGATTTTTTTTACCATGATTGTTAAAATTGACTTACGGACAACTTTATTTTGTTTCTTTTTACACAATTTTTTGATTTTTTTACCATGATTGTTAAAATTGATTTACTGTTGTTGTTGTTAAATATGAGTGAATGTGAATCAAAAAGAGAAATTGAAGGATTTCAAGCTTCATCCACGCTTATAGGTATTTTGAAATTAAAATACATGTAAAATATTAATTTTATCCTATGTATTAAGTATAAATTAGGTACCTGTTTTCTTGAGCCTCCATCCGGACCCAACCTTGTTCTTAAAACGGACATAAGATTTATATCCATACCCAGCCCAAATTTTAAAAGAAAACGAACAAATGGGTCCGAGCTCATTTTGACACTTCGGCTGCAACACCCAAACCACCCCGATTATTATATCTATTCCTTCACACGTCACACTTATTAATTTAAACGGATTGAATACACACGTTTTAATGGGTTTCAAAACAGATTGACACTACACTCTCTTAATTGCGTTTGTATTAGAATATTGGATCATCTCATCATCAATATTATTGCTGATCATGACTCATGAATCACTACGTCCAGCTATCTCTCATATATATATGGCTCAAATGTCATGCAATAGCTGGAGAAGTGATCGGCGAGTGGCCTTTTAGTGCGCATGGAGCTGGTGGCCACAACCCTAGCACCACCAACCCACCACTAACAGTGCATCCCCACAAAAACCTTTCCCCAATATGCATACCTTTTCTTACTCTTAAAGGAAACTGATAAGCTTGCACACCCATCACTTTGATCTCACGCTATTCATTCTTCAGTTTTCTTTGCTCCCATTGCCTACAATTTTCATTCTTGTTTTGTTTATATGTGTGGCTGTTTTTAGCGCCATGTGCTGATGTGCACTCAAAGTTTTGGGGCCACAGGATCATGTTTACCTTAAAAAAAAATGGTGCACAAATGGAAGAACATTGCTATATATACCCTGGGTTTGGATGCACTTTGAGCTCACCAAATTGAATACATTCGATTGCCTAAGAAAAAGAAGTACAAGATGAGTAGTCCCTTTAAATCTGTAAGTATTGCCTTTCTTGTGCTCTCAGTTGCCTTCATTGGTAGTGAAGGGAGGGTAGCAAGGAAGGACTTGAGTTTGGACCTTGGTGGCAATGGTGGAGGTGGCCTTGGCGTTGGTCTCGGTCTCGGACTTGGGCTTGGCCTAGGTGGCGCTGGTAGTGGCTCTGGTTCTGGTTCTGGTTCTGGGTCAGGGTCAGGGTCAGGTTCAGGTTCTGGTTCTGGTTCTGGTTCCGGGTCTGGATCTGGGGGTGGTGCAGGGTCTTATGCAGGTTCTGGTGCTGGGTCCTATGCTGGTTCAGGTCGTGGTGGTGGCGGCGGCGGTGGCGGTGGCGGTGGTGGCCGGGGATATGGGTCAGGATCAGGTGAAGGTCATGGTGAAGGATCAGGATATGGGTCTGGTGGTGGAAACTAGAGAAGCTTTTATTTGGTATATTTAGAAAGTTGTACTCTGTGTCTAACATGCATGAATGAATAAAGGGGGATTATGTAGTTTTAAATTAGTATACTTAGCAAGCTGTACCCTGTTTAACATGAATGAAATAAAGGGGGATATATGTATGTAGTTTAATTAAATTAAATGGACTACAAAACTATTATCTTCCTCTTCTTATTAACCAACTTTGCTTTGTGTTATCCAGAATAGGCTGTTGCAGTACCTGTCTCCCAGGAAGAAATTAGTAATTTAAAGTTGAATAATTTCCTCCTCACTTTGGAAGAGAGATAATTCAAGCAAGTCCAATTAAAAAATTCAAGTTGTATAAAATTAATGTTTCAACTAAGAAATGAGTTTATAAAGTTAAGCATTAGATTAAATCCTAACTTCAATCTAGGTTAATTCATTCAAGGTTACTCAAATAATGTACAATATAAGTAATTGCTCTCACATTTTTTTAATAATCATTTAGTGTAATTATTTTCCCTGTATGTTTTAGTTTATTATATGAAGGTTCATTGACCTCATATAAATCTGCATTTTTATTTTTATTTTTCTATAAATTTTCATTTTATGATGAATCCCAAACATCGAAACTTAATGATTAATTCGAAGTTATGCAATTTTCTTCTATGTTAATTTAATCAAACTGCAACCATTGTCATCAAACATAGAAGGGGAAGAATTCTTTTCTATTTAAAATAGAGGTAACATTTTATGAGTTGATTACGAATACAATTTTTGATGAAAGAAGACCATTTACTTTAAAATGTGTAAAAAATATTGACCTTTGTATTTAGATATATTAGATGCAAATCAAGCAAAATATATATATTTTACAAAAATCATTATGCACCAATGAAACAGAGGAAAGGGAAAAATTATATTTGTCAAAAATCATTATGTTATAGAGTATGTTATATACATATATATGATTAATAACTAGAAGGATAATTCTAAATGTACCCACTAAAAATATTCTTTGTACTCACATGTTTTATAAATTTTTAATAATCTATATTATTTATAAAGTAAATACATCTTGACGACGATGTGCTATTTTTATTAAAAATACCAAAACTATCACTTATTTATTATTGTTCAACTAAAAATTACATTTAACTTAAAAACAAGAAATAAGAGTATTTTTATAAAAATCCAAGACTAACTAAAAGGAAACACACGTTACTTAATCGAAAAGCCACCTGCAACGTGTGTCATCTCCACTCACTTCTTTGAAAAACCGTTTCAAACCGATCCTTTTCTTTTCTTTT
Source organism: Paratinospora sagittata (assembly GCA_035771175.1). Taxonomy (NCBI): domain Eukaryota; kingdom Viridiplantae; phylum Streptophyta; class Magnoliopsida; order Ranunculales; family Menispermaceae; genus Paratinospora; species Paratinospora sagittata. The sequence continues at coordinate 29,433,527 of CM069611.1, forward strand.
TTACACTTTTTGTCGTGTTAATAAATATGATATATTTTAAGAATTATTTATTTTTTTCTATTTTCACCTTTTTCTTTTTAGGTAACTTTCAATCTAAATCCCTTCACGTGCAACGCCTGTGCCCTTGGACCAATGATATATAATAGGTGGGTACAAAGAATATTTTTGGTGGTTACATTTAAAATTATTCTAAGTAGAAACGTACTATAAATTTTACAAGAATAAAAGAAATTATTATTATTATTATTTTTTTTGTTATCAATTTTTTAACCCCTGCTAGTTGTCCTCATACCCTTCGGATCAAGACTAATCCTCTTCATACCCTTCGGATCAAGACTAATCCTCCGTAGAGTTAGGGCAAACTGTAAGGTATTTTTAGCAACTCTCCCAAAAGTGAATATGAAAAAATTCATATTCGAACCTGTCCGTGGGGGTGAGCCACCAATCTAACTCACCCTCCCGACTTTGGGCAATAAAAGAAATTGTTTGCATGGACAAAAATGGACTATTGGACAACCTCAAGATGTCTTCATTAGCTTAATCTAACGGTGCTTGTCCTCCTTACCACTCGTGTAAAGGCATGACACGTGGGAACGTCCATGCTGACCTCTTCAAAGCCCGGGGCGACCAGCAAATGAGAATTGCAATCTGATTCGAACCCTTCCCCTTCTGAAGCGTTTCATCGAATAATTCGTCTTTTTTTTTCTTCCGATTTCGCGAATGGCGGAGGTATTTATTTTCTGTTTTCGATCAAACATTCCTAGATTTATCATCTCTAATTATTTTTTAATGTTCGTTGCTTGAATCGCTCCTTCTAGGTTGTTTTTTTTTTTTTGTTTAAATCTAACCCTCGAGCCTTTTTCCAACTTTGTGCTTAAATCGTTTGTATAATGTATGGTTTATGTTATGAATAATTTTTTTTTTTTGTTCTTTCTTGATTTTTGGTGATGTTTGTATCCTTTGTCTCTCAGATTGAATTGAAAACAGCACCGGCTGATGTTCGATTCCCAACGACTAATCAAACCAGGCACTGTTTTACTCGCTACATTGAGTTTCACAGGCATGATGATTTGCCAATATTATTTTTGTGAATCTCTTCATTTGGATCATTGTGGGTTTTGGCTCTCCACTAAATGACATATTATGGAAATGGTAATATTGTGGTTTGTCTACATTATGTAGGTGCTTGGCAGCAAAAGGTGAAGAGTCTGGCGATTGCCAAAAGTTCGCCCATTACTATCGTGCACTCTGTCCTGGTGAATGGGTGCGCAATACTTTTCTTACCTCTTATATTACATTTTTTTTTTTAATTATAGTTTTTCTCATCCAACATATGGTGTTCAAGCCATTAAAATAATTGTCCATCATGAATGTACCAAGGAAAAACTCTAGAAGAAATGTACATGTTAATATATTTGAGAGGTAGTAGGAATAGCCCTAATTAGAAACAACATGTGAACAAATTAAATATAATAGAAATGTGCATGTTAAGTTGGATATGTGGTAAAACATTAAAAGATAGAATTTGAAACGAACATATTGGAGAGATGGTAGGAGGATCCCCAGAACCTTTTGAAAGTTACTGACAGGTTATGACTGTGATTATACCTATTTATACTAGTCTTCTAGGCTTGTGTTACTTTTTTTGAAACAACACATTATGTGAAATAGGTGATATATTTACAAGGATATTATTTTGTTTTTTTGACAAGAAACGTAGATATATATACTAAGAAAGAAAAAGAAAAATATAAAGGATGGGATGAAATATCCCATTTGCAAGGATATTATGAATAATGTACTTGTTGGATGCAAAAGGTTGGAGGTCCATAATTTAAGTTTGTAACTTAAAATTGCAAAGCATGTTCTCAAAACCATTGGCCGTATGTTTCGGTGCAGTTTGGGACCATTGAGTGGGATTATTTAACTTTTTTTAATATTGTTCACTATTCAGATTCTTGTATGCATTGTATGAACATGATAAATTAAACCAATTAATGAAATTTGATTATTTTGCCTTATATTGTATGGAATAGGTGTCATACAACTGCCACTACATTTAGAAGTTCTGGAAACTTCTGAATGTTTTTAAACTGATGGGTGGTAAGAACAAAGAACCAAGATAACATAGTATATATCTTGTTAAAGGACAAGAAGGTTGAGCAAAATGAAATCTTGGTTTGGGCGTTCAAAAGGTCACTACGACTCAATGTTGTTTCTCTCAGCCCTTTACTAGCAAGGTATGAAGTGTTGAGTGCTAAGTTTTGATGAGTAGTGATGTTGATTTTATTGCGGTATCATCCTAATTGTTAGATTTTAGGGAACTTTGGGACAAAACTATACCAAAAGAATGGGATACAGATTGACCGGTACAAAAACCATCTCTATCAATCTACACTCTGTGATGAGACGGTGCTATTTTCGTTGGTTACATCTCTGAATCTTTTTTGTGCCAGTGATTGGTTTATGGATGTGTGCTCTTGGAGTAGTCGGTTGAGCTTTGAACCTGCTTCAAAACTCTAGGGCTAGCTAGCACAGTTGTTTTAGTTAATCTCATGCCCACTATGTTGTTCATGGATGAGTGCTCTTGTAGTAGTCAATTTAGCTCTAAACTTGCTTCAAAACTCTAGGGCTAGCTAATGCAGTTGTCTTATGTTCACTAAGTTAATCTCATGCACACTAAGTGCCTTTTGTGCTAATTATACATCATGCATTTCAAAGTTCTTCCCCTATGGTTCTAAACTTGTAATTTCATTGTGTCCCTACCAAGGTAGTCAGGATCGAGATCCTAACTATGATCAATGAGGGGTTCTTCAAAATCGGATTGTTGGATCGGATCATGAATCGTAAGATCCTACAAATCTATTAAATTATATTTCAAATATAAATATATTAAAATAAAAGTAAAATAACACTTGTAATATCTAAATTAATCCAGACCATTTTAATATCTAAATTTTACAATTCATATCAATGAATTGTAAAATTTTAAAAAGAAAAAATAGGTGCACTGTGCGATTGTGCACAAATAGAGATGAAGAAGAAGAAGAGAAGAGAAGAGAAGAGCAGAAGAAAGGTGAAGAAGAAAAAACAAAAAAAGAAAGAAGAGAAGAGTAGAAGAAAGGGAAAAAAAAATCTCGCACAGTGCGACTGTGCGCAGAGACGAAGAAGAAGAGAAGAGCAGAAGAAAGGAGAAGAAAAAACAAAAAAAAAAGCACAGTCGCTGCGACTGTGCGCAGACGCAGAGGCAAAGAAGAAGAAGAAGAAGAAAAAAAAGGAGAAGAAAAGAAGAAGAAGAAGAAGGAAGGCATACCTCCTTTGCCGAAACTCCGTCACTGTCATCGTCGCCATTGCGGTTCCCGTCCGTCGCCATTCCTACTTCTCCCTTTCGAATCGCAGGTTTGCGTGAGGGATTGCGATTTGGGCAAATGAACAATAAGTTAAAATCTTTTTTTTTTTAAAGCAAAAAATCAACATTAAAAAATAAAACATAACGTTAGAAAAAAGAAAAAAAAAAGACAATTTTTTTTTAAGGGATCGCGCCTGAATCGTGATCTTAACGATCCTACGACCAGGATCGCGATTCAGGCACGCCAAGCCTATAGTTGCGATCTTGGTACAATCTGGATCCTTTTTTACATGTAGGATCGTACGATCTGGATCGCGACCCTGACTACCATGACTCCCTACCATATAGTTGGTGGGAATGATCTTCAATGCATCATACATTCGATCTTGAAGATCTTTTAATGGAAAAATCTTCTCAATTTGTGATCCTCAATCATTTTGGCATTTTGACAAGGTTACTGTAATTTTTTAGATTGGTTATTAGTGAGAAAATACCAACACGCGCAACCGAATGGGTTCTGCAACTATTCTTTATTGTTATTATTTTTTAGAAGAAACAAGGTGATTTATTGATTCCCCTAAAAAGTACATATAGAAGGAGTACGAGCAATACTCAAAATTAGCTAGCCAAAGCTTAAAGCTTAAACATACAATCTAACACATAGGCCTCGTTTGGGAGAGCTTTTTCAAAGTGCGTTTGGAGCAAAAACACTTTTGGAGGTGTTTGACAACACCTGCTTCTAGCTAAACTGCGGTGAAAACAGCAGTTTTCAACTTTTAGATGGGAGGGACCAGCTTTTCCCAAAAGTGCTTTTGGTAGAAGCGCTTCTCGGAAAAGTTCTCCCAAACGGGGACATAATATCCTTATAAACATTTGATCCAATTCGTACTCCAAGCGAGATAGAGTAACCTCCTGCAAATTTAGAACTCGCTATCCAAGAGCACGCCATCCACTTTGACTCTTCCCATAAGCTAATTTCATCTGTCCTAGAATCATAGAACACTCTTCTATTGCGTTCCAACCACATATGCCATAGTGTGGCAAAGACTGCCATAGGTACAATCAGCCTCTCCTTAGCAGACAGTCGAGAGTCATTCATCAACGAAAAACATTCCTCAATAGAAGTCGTAATTAATAATCTCCCTTCCAAGAAAGCCAGCCATTGGACATACAAGGAACAAGTGCTCTGTTGATTCACTATCCTACAAACATAAGGGACAACAAAAGGGGGAAATGCATGTGGTAGGAAACCATGACTGCAACACATTGCTTGTGTGCAACCTCCTATGACCAAGCACCCAACTAAACACGTTAATTTTTCAAGGCAAGTGAACATCCTAGATTAGATGATTTGGATAGAATGATGGGAAAGAAGATGAATCACATAAGTACTCAAAGTAGGATTTGCATGAAAAGCTACCTGAAGAATGCAAGGTCCAAAATAAGTCTGTTCCGGTTATTGGAACGGCTAACTTGGTTCAACCTATGAAGTAGGCCAACAACTTCTCTTTGCTCACTTCGGGAATGGTCTCTAGAGAAATGTAAGTTCCAGGATAGAGTAAAAAGCAATGAGGGAGGCTCATCAACCAGAAAGGCCCCCACCAATATGTTGGCCAACGGTTCTAAAGGTGTTTATGGCCGTGCCCTGAAGGGACTAGTAGGAAAACCAAAGACTCCTGATACCCGCTGACCTCAAAAAAAAAAAAACCAGAAAGGACCTAATAGGCTGTAAGTGAAATAGCAATAACTGATAGAGGTTTGGAAATGATTCTGCCAATGTAGAGCTCCCGAGCCATTTATCCTCCCAAAACCGAAGAACCTTCGTCAACCACTCTACTATGAATGAAGTGAAGACAAATCTGAACCAAGCGATGCAATAAATTTCCATGGGCCCTGATATGCATACCTCTCGATTTTGTGAGATGACCAATCAAATGTAGAGCTCCCATATCAACTTTTCCCACCTTGGCCCAAAGAGAATTTTGCTCCCTAGAAAACCGCCACAACCACTATTCTTTATTATAATGCTTGCATATTAATTGCCATGCATGTTCAGGTTTTCTGAGATAGGTCCATCTCTATTATAATTCTACAAGTTGTTTAGCATTTGGTAGTTACTGCCACTGTATGTGATTATAATTCATCACTCGTTCAAAATCTGTTTGTTTCCCCCCACCCCCCAACCATAAAAAAAAAAAAAGAAAAAAAAAGCTTCAGCTTGGTAAAAATGTAAATTGACTATTTTTTTCTTCTTCTTTTTTGCAACAAACTGCTGCAGGTTGAGAGATGGAATGAGCAGAGGGAGAATGGAACTTTCCCTGGTCCTCTTTGATGTCACTGCATTCCTGGTTTTCTTTCGGATTTGCTCCTTAATGAGAAGTTGCATTGTTTAGTTCTTTGTACTTTATGATGGTTTATTTTGAAGGGTTGTGGTTTAATAAATAGTGGAACAACCTGAGGGACATGAAGTCGCCTCGATTGTGATGCTTAAAATTCTTCACAAGTATTTGATTGTTTCAGATCTTGAGTACTCTCTTTTGGTGGAAAATCTTTATTACTTTTTGTTTTGGGCTTTAGCAGACTTTATATGCTATCAACTATCCATCTTTTACTGATAGAGAAACTTATAAATGGGGATTATGCAAATACCAATGAAGAGACTTGAATGCAAACTAGTTAAATGAATATATAAAATAAACATAAGGATTATAGGATAAAGAATAAAAAATAAAATAACTATATACATATATATATATATATATATATATATATATATATAATACATATTTAATGATTTAAACTAGTAATACTAATAATGCATGTTATATGTAAAATTGAATCATGCTATTCAGGAAGAATATGAAATGGGTTAATGAATTCAAATGAAAGAGTTTTAAATGTGAAATATAAAAAAGCATATCTTTCTATGGCATCTGTGGAAAGTACTCTGTCATTGGGTCTTTAGCAAGTCTATTAATAGAGAGAGGTTGAGTGCAATAGTCATTTCTATGAAAATTAACTACACCTGACAGAAAGAACCTATGAATCGTTACTGCTATGTGACTATGGGCTCTTCCACTGCAGCTTAGGTGAAGGACCAAGGAAAAAGCTCGGAGACCAATGTTATGTTAAAAATTACTTGACTTAGGAGTGTTATACTTGGTGGTGGGGGAAAGTTTAACAGCGCATATTAAAGATTTACTGATCCATATTAAAATAGAAATTATGAGATTCAGCCTAGCTACCCAAAGGTCTTCCAGAAATAATGGGTAGGGTGGGAGTGATGTGAGAGCATTTCTGTTTCCATTCGTACAAATTTGGTCCGCAACGGCATTTACAATGTTCCCGTTCATGAGCAGCTTCCAAGCCATGTAAGAAGGTGCAGAGACAATTGAATAGTTGGACAGTTGGTGCTGTGTGAATGCTGTTTCCTCCCTATTTCTACCCATAGTAGAAACACCATCAAGATCATCTCTGGATGGTGTACCTTGACTCACAGTTGGTGCTGTGTGAATGCTGTTTCCTCCCATAGTAGAAACACCATCAAGATCATCTGTGGATGGTGTACCTTGACTCACAGTTGGTGCTGTGTGAATGCTGTTTCCTCCCTATTTCTACCCATAGTAGAAACACCATCAAGATCATCTCTGGATGGTGTACCTTGACTCTTGTTTCTAATAGGAGCATTTGTTGTCAACTAACACCCACTCCATTAATTAAACTAACTACCATATGAAATGAAATGGGAACTTACTGAGTAATGCTCTAACAATGTTTAATTAATTAATAATGCTTTAGATAATATCTATAAGTTATTAATGCAATAGTGAACAAAAACTTTAGGGAGGCAACAAGCTGATCAACTAATCTAAAAGGAAATTGAAAGCTCTGTTCAACCAATAATAAAGGTCGAGTTTGTAACATTTTATATGGTGGTTGTGATTTTTTTTTTCTTTTTTTCTTTTTTGGTTGTAATTAATATAGCTTTCTATTTGGATGTAGCAGAGAACATGATAGCATGTTATTTCATTAATTGATAGGCTTCCTCTAATCATAATTATAAAAAAAAAAAAAAAAAAAAACTAAAGCAATAAAAGAAATCATGTTTGCATTTATAATCTGCTAGCAAGCACATATAAAAAAGTTCCTTTCTTTATAATACCAAAACACTTATTATAATTAAACAAAAATCCCAATTTTTATCCACGATGTGAATTAGCTACTCCATCCATCCTTCCTAGCATCATTGATATCTATGTAGATGAGCACCACCAGCTGATCCTATCAATTAACTACATGTCCCATTCAGGATTTTTGACAAATATAGGCATAATTTTTTTTAATTTATAAAAAAATAGGCATTAAAATATAATATATTCACAATTAGACAAGTTTGGGACAACTTAGTGCCACATTAGCGCCAAGCTGTCCCAAACTTGCCTACAACATTTTTTTTTTGTTTTTTTTTTTTAATTGATGCATGATGCATTGAAAAAAAAATCAAAATTTTTTATAAAAAAATAGTTACAAAAAAAAACAAGAATTTATTTCACTTGAGCTTTGTTTAAGGCTACCACGGGCTATTCATCGAGATTTTTTGCTTCCAATCACTTTTAGTACGTCCCAATAAGTTCCCCCAGTTGTCCTAGGCTATCGTACTCCTCATCGGACTTCTGGTGAATTTTTGAACCGCCATCAGATTTTCAAGCTATGTAAAGTTTTTGATTCTAACTTAAACTGTTCGAGGCCACCACGGGCAATCCACCAATTTTTTTTTTATCCAACCACTTCCAACAGGTTCAAGGCAAGGTATGACCACCTCGGAAGTGGTTGGATAAAAAAAATTTTGACAGATTGCCCATGGTGGCCTTAAACAGCTTAAGTTAGAATTAAAAGTATTACGTAATTTTAAAATCTGGTGGCGGTTTAAAAATTCACAAGAAGTCCGATACAGGGTACGACAACCTAGGACAATTGGAAGAAATTATTGAGACGTATTAAAAGTGCTTGGAATCAAAAAATCTGGATGAATAGCCCATGGTGGCCTAAAACAAAGTTCAAGTGTGAAATATATTTTTATTTTCTTTTTGTAACTATTTTTTTATAAAAAAAATTAAGTTTTTTTTTCAAGTGTGCATGCCGGCATGCACACTTCTTCTTTTATTTATTTTTTAAAAAAGTTTTCATCAATTTGAAAAAAAAAAATGTTGTAGGTAAGTTTGGGACAGCTTGGCGCAGTGGATATATTATATTTTAATACCTATTTTTTGATAAATTAAAAAAATCTTGCCTATATTTATTTGTCAAAAATCCTCTCATTCAAGAGAAAAAGTATGTCCTTTGCCTCTTCATCATGGTTGATGTTGTTGTTGTCAAGCAATCAAAGCAATGATCCAAGGATTATTAACTGATTTAAATGTATACCTAGAGTTGGTTGCAAGAAATTAATAGCACCCTGAACTACTTCAAAATAAGAGCTTGAACTTAAGGATGTACATACCTTAATACCTCAGCTGCCTTGTGAGAGAAAGAAAGAAAGAAGGAGAAGGAGAACTTGAGTGATCACCACCAAGCTAGCCTTCCTTTCTTTCTTCTTTTTCTCTTGGTCCTTCCACAAATAGAATTTGCTCATTTTTGCTACAATTCCCAGAAGAAATGGTGGTTTTTTTCTTGTCAACTTGGCCATGGGAGAACTTGGGAAATTTCAAGGTAATAAAAATATATGTGGGGACTGATATGATCAAACAATCATAAATTACAAGTCATTGATCTATCTATCTGTTTTCCTAAATTTCTTTCTGGGTCTTGCTGAATTTTACATATAATTTGTTTATGATCTCTAAATGTTTTGATCTTTTGATGTCTTTGTCACTGGTAATGCAGTACTTGTTGTATGGACCACTTATAGCTCAGGTTCTATACTCAAGAATTCATGATCAGGATGCCCCAAAGAACAACTGGTGCCTACACATTCTCATCATCTGTGCTCTTAGAAGCTTTCTTTACACAATATGGTGTAGTTATGGTAACTGGCACGCATTTCATCGAAAACGTCGAATTCACGAGCAATATGTTGATTTCAAGCAAATAGATAGTGAATGGCATTGGTAAAAACATAAATTTTTTTTCTTAAATTTAAACTTCCACGTCAAATTTTCAAGAAATTTGTGATTTTCTTCTTTGTTTTTAATTTAAATAGTACTTTGAATCTAAACAGGGATAATTTCATTATTCTTCAAGCCTTCATGGCTTGCATGGCCTGTTACAGCTTCTCAATTTATCTCAATCTTCCTCTATGGAACTCAAAAGGGGGTCTCTTTGCTCTGTTATTTCATGTTGGAGTTTCAGAGCCATTGTACTATTGGATACATAGAAAAATTCATGGTGATCACTATATATTTTCTATATATCATTCCGTTCACCACGCTTCTGCAGTGCAACAATCTCTTACTGGTAAAAAGAAAAAAAAAAATCTTATTAATTTCTGCATTAAATTTTTTTCCCCGGCTTTTCTGTGATACTAGTAGTAAACAATAATTCAAGATTTTATTGGATGGAGCAGCTGGGCATGCAACACCATTGGAGCATCTCTTATTGGGTTTGTTGATGGGGATCCCTATGATTGGAACTTGCCTGATTGGATTTGGATCTCTAGGCATGATCTATGGCTATGTTTTGTTATTTGATTGTTTGAGATGCTTGGGACTTAGCTATGTGGAACATGTTCCTCATAAGATCTTTGAGATGCTTCCTTTTCTAAGATATCTTATCTATACTTCAACGTAAGTACCATGTGCAACAACTTCATTTTCCTTTTATGTGCATGCTACTTTTTTCTTTTTGTTTTTTTGGTAACCATATGGTACTTGATACAAGTAGGTGCAATAAATGCAATTTCGAAAAGAGCAGGAGGGACTCACCTTTCTAGTAGGGGTGTACATAGATTGAGTTGTGTCAGTTTAAGGCTAAATTCTAATTTAACCCAAGCAGTTTGGGTTAGTAAATTTGAAACCCAACCAAACTTAATTTGTCCCCTAACCCAATCCAACCTAAATAGTTCGGGTTCGTTTGGGTTGGGTCGGTAGATCGGATTGAACTTGAGCTTAAATTTGGTAACTTTAAACAATAATTGCTATAAGAAAATATGTGGTGGGTCTTTTCTTTTACCCGATATTTACAGTACGCTATTACTGTGGCTTAGAATAGTAATTATAAATAGGCTAAAACTCTAAATAATGAATATGTAATTATAAAATTTGTGAATTTGAGAGTAACATTAGGGTTTTGACTAAATGTCGATTCGAATTTGGTTACTCGGGTTTCTATGGGTTGAACCTGTGACCCAACCCCAACCGATCGGGTTGGGCATTTTAGAACCCAACCCAAATTAACTCAAAAGGTTCGGTCAGGTTGATGAACGCCTCTATTTTCTAACACACTTTCTTGACATTGTAGTCAAAGTTGTTAGATTGCCTCGAATCACGCAATTAATGCGTTATTTGAGGCAATTCAATAGTTTCAAGTATAATGTCAAGAAAGTGCATTAGAAATGTGTGTTTTTTAAGCATTTTTCTTTCAAAAAACACGTTTTTGATGCGTATACATTATCTCAAGTTGAATAGTATTACCAAATTGACAATTCTTCGGGACTAAGTGTATTGGGGCACTTGAATCTACATGGACTCATGTATTGTGCAACTCTGTACTGATCAAGGGTTCAAGCAGCCCAATATACCCCCAAGTCCCTTTGTTAAGGTCCTCAAACACATTCATTGAGTTTTTTTATTTTTTTTCTTCCAAGAACTTACCAAATATTTGGTCTTATACATAAGATCATTTACTTGGAAAAGAATTTAATGAAACGATGTTGTATTTGGTTTTATAAACTCAGATATTCTATAGATCCTATGTTAATTTAGATCAATTGACTCTTTGTACTCAAACAAGTGAAATTAAGCACTTTCTTTGTAATCCTATCTCACTTTATATGATATGCCTTTTGCTTGCAGATATCACAGTTTGCACCGTAAGGAGATGAACACAAATTTCTGCCTCTTTATGCCTCTCTTTGATGCACTTGGAAATACACTTAATGCCAAGTCATGGCAATTACACAAGAAAATAAGATCAGGTGTGCTAAGTGCCATTTTTAATTTCTATAGCAAATATAATATTGTAGCTTAATAAAGGGCAGTTCGATGTAAGAAACTTTTGCCTATGCGAGGTCTTGGAGAAGGGTTGAACCACTTTAGGTTTATTATATGTAGCCTTATCTTGCATCGCTAGAAGACGTATCTAGAACTTGAACTCATGAGCCATGACTACTTGGTTATATAGCGACAACTCTTACCAATGCACTAAGGCTCCCCTTGTTGTTGTTGCTCAATTCTTATATATATATATATATATAGAATTATTAGATTAAAAATACATAGCTAATAGAACGTTGAGGCCCGCAATTGTGTATATCAAATAAAAATAGCTATTAGCTCTTTTTAACTACTGAGTCCGTTGCATGAGTGAGTTTCTTTCATTTTCCTTTATTATTAAGGCTAATTCTATAATCATATTATAGATGAGATTAAACCTCAACTTAACTCAAAGAAAGCCTTTTTTTCTAATTGCATACGGTGAATCCTCTTCTTTCAGTCTGTTCTATTAAGAACTAAGTCGATATTTATATTATAAGTAGTTATATATTTCTTAAACAAATTGTTCGCAGGAGAGAATGGGAAAGAACCGGATTTCGTGTTCCTTGTTCACTGCGTGGACATTATATCTTCATTCCATTCACCATATTATTTAAGGTCATTTGCGTCTATGCCATTCACAATTAGGCTCTTCTTGCTGCCCTGCTTGCCATTGGCCTTCACAGTCATGTTGGGTTTTTGGATCTTCAAAACTGTCCCTCTCCTTGTCATCTATGACTATACCCTCCGGAAACGACTTCACCACGCTTGGAGTGTACCTAGTTATGGCTTTCAGGTAAGTTTCCTCTAATACCTCGTCTATCTCATGTTTGTAGCAAAAATACTAATATGTCATGAGTTATGTTATATGTACGCCTCACTGTCAATATCATTTTTTGACATTAACACCTTGTCTCTCTTAAATATTTTAAGAATATTACACAATACATCTACATCTAAAACATTAGATGAATGTCATTTTTTGATGCTAATACCTAGCCTCCCTTAAATGTTTTGAGAATGATGTACAATACACCCACATCTAAAATATTAAATGGAGCTAGGTGTCAGCATTGAAAAATAACGTTAACACACAACGCACATAAAACATTGTTATATTTTAATTTCATTACATAATCATTGATTAATCTTTCTGTATATATAATTTCTAGAATTATTGATTCATCTGATTCATTAGTCTTTGCTCTTTTTTGGTGCTTAGTATTTCTTGCCATTTATGAAAGATTGGATTAATAGGCGAATCGAAGCCCACATACTCAGGGCTGACAAGACTGGGGTTAAGGTCATCAGCCTTGCTGCATTAAATAAGGTATATGTTTTTTTTCTTCTTCCTTTTTACGCATGGAATAATTATAAGTAAAAATTATAATTAGAAAAAACATATATATTAAAAGTGTCTGAGCCCGGGTTCGAACCGGGGACCTCTAGCGTGTGAGACTAGCGTGATAACCAACTACACCACCCAGACGTTGCTTGTAAATCTTTCTCATAATATATATATATTGATAAAAAAATTATATTTTGAAATATTAGAAAATTTAAAAATGGCTACTTCTCTGACCAAATCAATCGGTTGTGTAATTAGAATGAAGCTCTTAATGGAGGTGGAACGCTGTTCGTGAAGAAGCATCACAATCTGAGAGTGAGAGTTGTACATGGAAACACCTTGACTGCTGCTGTGATTCTCAATGAAATCCCAAAGAAAGTGAATGAAGTGTTTCTAACAGGAGCTACTTCCAAGCTAGGTAGAGCAATTGCTCTCTACCTTTGCAGATCCAAAGTGCGAGTTATGGTATATAAGCTTTTTAATTAATTCAGTACTCTCTAATTAATTTAAGTACTACTGTTTGCTTTAATATTGCTTGACTAATGTATGTGTGTATGTGTGTGTAACATGTAGATGCTGACTCAATCCAAAGAGAGATTTAAAAGCATTCAAATGGAAGCTCCTGCAGAATACCAGAGCTACCTTAATCAAGTAACAAAATACGAAGCTGGCCAAAACTGTAAGGTAATTACAAAAGGTGGCATAGTACGTACGTGCTGATCAATCACAATAATTAATTAATTATTTCTTGTCAAAGTATATAATTGGAGAAGGATCACTGATAGGATATATATAAGTATTTTGAAAAGTGTTTAAGAAAATACAATTATACATAACCTGATGAATTAATGATCATGATTGATATATAGACATGGATAGCGGGCAAATGGCTAACGCCGGGGCAGCAACGTTGGGCGCCACCTGGGACTCATTTCCATCAATTTGTAGTTCCATCTATTATGTCCTTCCGGAGAGATTGCACCTACGGCAAGCTCGCCGCCATGAAATTGCCGGAGGATGTCCAAGGTGTAGGAACATGCGAGGTAATTCCATGATATATGTTGAACTTATAGATAATGCTTTAATAAATGAATTAATATAAAGTGATTTTAATTAATCTGTGCATTTTAATGTTGCCCATCATATATAACATTGTTGTTGTTGGGTATGGTTTGAAGCAGTATACGATGCCAAGAGGGGTGGTTCATGCATGCCATGCGGGTGGTGTGGTTCATTTCCTTGAAGGCTACGAGCACCATGAGGTGGGCACCATTGATGTTGATATGATAGATGTTGTGTGGAAAGCTGCACTCAAACGTGGGTTTACACCAGTTTCATCTTATTAATTAATTAACTACTATTGTTCGTACCATTATAAATAGGAAAATGCTATTGATCAATATTAACTGTTAAGTACTATTCTAGTTAGATTGAATATTTTAATAACACGAGTGATCGTGATTATAATGTGATCAGTCCTGTTTGAATTAACCATTTTAATCAAACCACAAGTCTTCAGCATTCAGCAGTTATGTATTAGAATTAATTTCTACTCAGCTTACGATATATTCTGGATCGATCACTTATATCATCACTCGCATCTCTCTTTCTTAATTAATAAAATAGCATCGATTATTACATAGACCAATTAAATAGACGTTATTTCTATAAGTCTTAACTCATGCATGTTATTGGTCATTAATCCTTAAGTTGTAAAATTATATATGCTCATTAAATTAGTTATATTGTTTATGGGTATTTTGAGAAATAGTTTTATATTGACTATGAAAATTTTTATAAGTAATTACTTAAAAAAAAAAGGATTAATATATCTATTATTACCTCCTCACATTTACAAAAAATCATTTTAAGCACTCAGCAAGTAGAGTCTCTTAGAGGCTGTAAAGCCTAGCAATTTGATATTTGTCAAATCTTCCCTCAATAATAAGAATTTCATTAAAACTAGGCCCTGATTGGTATGCAATCTAAACACAAAAAATAAAAATTAACTTTTTATTAAGAAAATAAATTATTTTTAAAAAAGATAAAAAATCATTTTATAATTTTTTTATTTTCAGATTTAAATTTCTGTTTTCTAAAAAAAATAGACAAAATATTTAAAAATATATATGTAAAAAAGAACCACGCAGCGGCATCACACTTAAATTTCCTTCTAAACCGGGGCCACTCAGACAAATCTTGACCGCTCATCAAGGGAAACCACTTAAAGCCGAAAGCGAACGACTTAGCTCCCGCAACTTGCCACGTGTACTAGTGAACCAACACGTAGCATTCTCACAAAGTGACACGTGCGTGCGTTGTCAAAATAAAGAACTTGCAAGACAAGTATAGCAAATCTTCTTCTCGTCTCTCTCGGTCCATATCAAAGTGGTTGTGATGATGGAGAAGAGGCTGCCCTCATTGTTGAGAGTTCAGAAACACAGAAACCTCAATCAGAACAAGAACAAGAAGATAAAGAAGAAGTTTGTGGAGAAGGTGATGGAGTATCTATTGTCTGATTCTTACATGTATGCTCCCTTGATTTCCTCTCGTCCTTCTGATGCTCTGACTTCAAACACGATCAAATCCTCTTCTCCTTCAGGTAACTGCTATTACTTCGTGAGTTATTCTTTTTTTGTTTTTGGGTTTCCAACGAGGTATCCTTACACGGTATGGGATTAGTCTCCGCTGGAGGTGAGAACTAAATGGTAAACTTATCCTATTAGGGCGCCTTGATCAAGAATCAAAATCTAAAACTTTTAAGTAGAGACGACGTTGGGACTCGATCTGCTTTCGGCTTAGGCCATGTTCTCGTGATTGCCTTGAACTTGAGTCGTTAGGGGTCATTAATTGCTCACTCATAGGTATAGATATACTTATGATTTTTTATTTATTTTTACCACAATGTTTCTTTTAAATGACTTATATAAATAATTCATGTTTTTTATGTAGAATAGTTGTTTATGGCTCAATTTTATGAAGTTAAGTTTTGAGTGCACGAGGATGTTTTAGTATAAAGTTTTAAATTATTCATCAAGCATACCTTGTAAGAAAAGGCTAATTAATTGAGTTGAGAATAAAGCTTACCGTTCTAACATCAAGAGGACGAGGACTTAACATTAAGAGCAAAACATGTTGCATTGATTAAATTAGTGTTTCAACCTCAACCATAAAAAGTGGTTTAATTGACATGTCATCTCCCTATTCAATGCACTAAATGTTATGGAGGAGTTGATGATTCTAACTAAAAGAAATATTTACTTGCTGGGAAAAAAATGGGTGACAACTAGAGCACATGGGCCGAGGCTGGTTTGATATGAAAGTTATTGGTAGTTTTTGAAGAGAATCATATATTATTTATTTTTGTAGTCAAATTTTTATTACGGATACATGGTACATGTAGCTAAAGTACAATATAAGCTAAATTAGTGGGCCCACAAACAAGCAAGGCTCCCTCACAAAATAAGAGGGTTCTTGCCCCCACAACACTTAAAATTATCATTTTATTTAATAAACCCTCGTTTCGTGTGCAGAATAAAATAAGATTAATTTTATGAGATTAGATTGAGTTGGATAAGACTAAAAATAATATATTTTGTGTTTGATGCAACACATGATATTAAAATAAAAATTAATTAAATAGTTTTTTAAACCTAATTTTTTTAAAAAATTATATTAAAAAAAACAAAACCATTGGTTTTGCAATGGCAAAACGATTTGTTTTTTCTTTTTAAGAAGAATAAGGAAATCGCAGCAAAAAAAAAAAACAACGCGGGATAAAATGGTGGGTGAGATAATTTTTAATCCTATCTTGCTCGGCTTCTAAATGTAGAATAGGATTAAAAATAATTATATCTTATTCTGTTCTTTTACCAAATACACCCTATTAATACACATAGTTGGACCTTCATCACAAGGATAACAAGGAAAAGTGCAGTTGGCATATCTTCTGCCTAAGCGAAGAACCCTATGTTGCAATGCAAGCATCTATCTTTTTAAGATTTTTTGAAATATCTTCAAATTTTTAAAAGTTTTGGGGAAGAACCATTTGTTTTTGAAAATCTTTAAAAATTAATTTTAAATTCAACCCCAATATTCGCCATTTGTTTCACAAAAGTCATGTAGTGATGGAAATTTAAGAGAAATTTGGGACTTCTCCTACTTATGGAATGTGCATAACCCATTCCTTCAAGCTGTTTATAATTGATTCTATTGGGTATTGCATGATTACTTTTTTTCTTTCTTTTTTCCATATAGTTATCACCTGTTTGTAGATATTTATACATGCATCTTATCATATATATATATATATATATATATATATATATATATATATATATATATATATTTGAAATGTAGTGAGCACACAAACTCTAAATAAGAAAAATATTGAAAAAGGAGAAGGACTTAAATTTGCACTTGAACTTATGCACTTTGCTTGATTTAAAAATGAGAAATACATAAGATATTTATAGGACCCTACCTAGGCAAATACAATAAATGTGTACATAAATCTTCACATACATGAACCACTAAGTTCATGGATCACACTATTCTATATACATACATGCATTCATTAACTTCTAGACATTCATAAACCTATTAAATATGTTAACATCAAGATACATTCACTATAAAGTTCCCAAATAAATCATGTTTATTATAAATATATGTTAATTTCTAACATCCCCCCTTAAACATGATTCATGCACTTCAAAAATCTAACTTAATCTTTGACATCCCCCCTTAAGGTAGGCTTTGAATAACTCCAAGTGCATGTTTGAGCTTCAAAAAACTTTCGGTCATCAACGCCTTTGTGAAAATGTTGGCCACTTGATCTTGAGTCTTGCAATACTTGATAATAACGTCACCATTTTTTACTAAATCTCTGATGAAATGATACTTGATTCTGATATGCTTACTCTTACCATGAAAGACTGAATTTTTGGTAAGGGCAATGGCGGATTTGTTAGCACAAAACAAAGTTGTCGCTTTGACTAAAGCTTGCTAGAGCTCTTGTAACACCCATCTCAACCAATATGCTTGACAACCCGCCGTTACCAAAGACAAATAATTTGTTTCGGCGGTGGAAAGAGATACACTTGTTTGCTTCTTCGAGGCCCATGAGATTGCACCAGAGCTAATGTTGAAAACATAACCAAAAGTGTTCTTACAATCATCATAACTTTCACCCCAATCACTATGTGGCGACCCCGCTCCCCGGACCACCAACCCCGCAGGGAATGGTGTGCGGAATGCCGGGGCGAGACGCCCGGCGTAGGCATCTCCAACCACTCCTCAACTCCCGTGAGGTAGTTGAGACCCTACAAGCCTTATCCCAAACAACGACATGATATCAAAATGTACTAAACAAAACTACCCACTGTATTAATCATCCAAGATAAGAGATAATCCATAAAAATGAATCATAAATAAAATCATAATCCCTACAGTCCATTAAAATTGACATAGACATAAAATCTAAAATTGTGGGTACAAATAAAAACCGTCATATGCCCACATAGTCTATCTAACAAGTCCCAACTCACCCATACTACAATGTGGTAAGTGTTATAATTACATAATCCAAAACATAATACTTCATAATTTAAAACACAATTCAATCAAAATACCTCTCAACTCACATCGAGGCATTGGATTCTCTCGCAGGCAAGGCCCTCAAGATATGACTACTCCTTTGCCCTTATTCGGGACAGAAGGACCTAAAAGAGGAAAATGAGGGTGAGTCAACGATGCTCAGTGAATAGAATTCAAATATGCTATCAATACTCATCAATAAAAACCATGTATGCATGTCAATGTGTAGCATGATTAAAAGCTCATAACATATAGATATCAAGCATTTATAATAAGTTCGATGCAAGTAAAAGCTTATCAATTTGAATCCACATTCCACATGCCTTGGGTTACTAGTACACGTCTATTTCACCGTGCCGTTGATCCCAATCATATTTATTTGGGTTACTAGTACACGTCTATTTCACCGTGCCGTTGATCCCAATCATTTTTATTTGGGTTACTAGTACACGTCTATTTCACCATGCCGTTGATCCCAATCATTTCCTTTCTTAAAACCCTCTTATAACAAGGTTAAGTCCCCCTATTAGCCAGATAGATGGGTCCAACCAAAGTCATAAGGTTTTCTCAAATCAATGCATCATTCAAAACATTAGAACACATTCATGCTTTCAACATACAATATATATAAGTGATATGATGACATAAATGATATAATCATAAGTGAAGTCTACTCACAACCAAGCCTCGCGAGAGTATTTAACCACACACGACCACCAAACCGAATCAACCCAATCAAGATCCTGAAACATACATCAATTTCTATGCTCAATCACATAGACATTACACATCAACCCTAAATCAGCCCACATATAAACAATAGGCCTAAATCTCATCTAATCCCATCATTCAACTCAAATCACATGACTTAGGCCTCTAATGCATAGTTCTCATACATAAATCATTCTATTAATCAAAAATACTGATTTTCAATTCTTTTAGGCATAAACATGCCCAAATTGGGTCACTTGATCTCAAGTAGGCCTAATCTCATGATATGGTCACAACCACCAAATCAGTAGCATAATCAACTCTAATCATGCTTAATTAAACATAAGTTGCATCAATTCAATGATTCTAGGCCAAAAGCATCAAAAGCCCTAAAATATGAAATTTTTCATACTTAGGCCATATTGTCGATTTTCACTAGGCCACCATGTTCAGCCATGTATATTACTGATTTTGCATCATGGGTTCATCAACAATGGCAACTAGGTCAACATAGTTGACATGCAAGCTATTTGGAAATGTCTAAGATCATATTCTAAATTTAGGTCCAATACAAGCACCTTACCAATTCTTCATTTAATATTCTGTTCAGGTGTATTAATCTACCAATAGAAATACTTAATCACAAAATCCACCGTACGTATTGAAGTATGTGAAGAAACAAACCTTCTATCCAAATATCAGCCCAATCCAACGGTGGACCGAAAAGATATGTATCTTTGATGAACAAGTATCCAATCAGACAGTTTCTCCTTTCCTGCTGCAAATATCCAAACTCAGATGGCTATATCACACAAACTACTAAATGTATAAACATCTTCACCGTTCAGAATACAGAAATATCTGTTATAAACGACATACCCAAATTTGATATCCATCCAACGGTAGATTGAGGAGATCTGGAAGTTTGACCGAAACGGCACGAGAAACCCAGAAATTCCGACCAGCTTTGTTTCAGAGGTTAGATCTCTTAGACGAAACATCTGATCAAGATCTCCACCGACCCGAATGAAGAACCATAAGCAACGAGCGTGATGATAATATTTGAGCTCAATCGGACCGTATATTCAAAAGATACACCTCTTTGATGAAAACGTCGCAGGGATCTTCCTCCTGCAACTCTCTCCTTCTTTCTCTTCTTCTTTCCTTTCTCTTCTTCTTTCCTTTCTCTTCTACTCACCTCTTTCTAGCAATTCCTTGATTCCCTCCTTGATTCCCTCCTTGATTATATCCTTGATTCTCTCCTTGTTTTCCTCCTTGATTCTCTCCTTGTTTTCCTCCTTGATTCTCTCATTGTTTTCCTCCTTGATTCTCTCCTTTATTCCCTCCACTCATTCTAGCACTTCCTTGAGGGCATGGGACACTTGTCCACTTTCATGCACCAACCTTTACATGTGTTGGTCTCATACTACCCATACCAACCACATGTATTTTAAATGTCTAATCCATTTAATACACCAAATTTTCAATTTCATTTATCCTTTTATTCAATCCAATCCTAACCCATATTAATTCATGGTTTAATGAGCCCATGCATAAATCATAACACATGCATTATACTTTAATTTAACATGACTCATATACAATTTATGATACATATAGTTATATACATTATCAAGCATCAACTATACAAACATTAAACAATCATCAAGCAAACACCAAACATATCAAGACAACACATAGAGTTTGGGCAAAAATTCAATTGGATTATGGGCTAGGTGAAATAATTTTTGGGGCGTCACACACTATCACTGTAACAAACCAAACATGGTTGATCAACCTTTTCATAGTGTATGCCATGATCCACCGTGCCACAAACATACCTTAGAAGTCTTTTATCAGCTTCCCAATGACTTCTCTTCGGTGCTTCCATGAATTTGTTGATCATGCTAACTGCAAAAGTAAGATTCGCTCTTGTCGCAGTTAAATACATGAGACTTTTAACAAGGCTTCGATAGATGGTTGCATCAACAAAAGGATCATTTTCGTTATCTTTCTTTAACTTTAGGCGGAATTCCATAGGAGACCGTATGGGCTTTGCATCGTTCAGCTTGAATCGCTTCAAAAAGTCATTTGCATACTTCTTTTGGGATATGAAGTTGCCTTCTTGACTTTGCTTCACCTCAATTCCAAGAAAGAAATGGAGAAGACCCATATTAGTCATCTCAAACTCATTCATCATTTAGTTCTTGAAATCATCACACATATGTCCATTGTTGCCGGTAAAGATCAAATCATCAACATATAAGCAAACAATAGGAATATCGTCATTGTTACCTTTTTTAATGTAAAGTGTATGCTCATATGGACATTTCTTGAAGCCATTCGTTAAGAAGTAGTGGTTGATCCGGCTGTACCACGCTCGAGAAGCTTGTTTCAGCCCATAAAGTGTTTTCTTCAATTGACACACTGTCATTTCTTCCCCTTTCTTGACATAGTCGGGATGTTGATCAATATGAACCTCTTCTTCAATAACTCCATTCAGAAATGTTGATTTGACATCCATTTGATGAATGCTCCAGCCATGTTGTGCTGCCAAAGTAAGGACTAACCGGATTGTTTCAAGGCATGCAACAGGAGCAAAAACTTCTTGGTAATCAATTCCATGTTTTTGCTTGTAGCCTTTCACCACCAGTCGTGCTTTGTATTTTTCAACTTCTCCTTGTGAATTTAACTTGATTTTGTAAATCCACTTGACCCCAATGGTTTTCTTTCCTTTTGGAAGCTCAACTAGCTCCCAAGTTTTATTTCTTTGTATGAAATCAATTTCTTGATCCATTGTTTGTCTTCACTTTGCATATTGTGAGGTTTCTTCAAAAGTGATTGGATCAACATCAGCAAATAGAGCAAAATTTTTCAAATCATCATCTGGCATTGCCCTTGTTGAGTCATATATATTAGAAATGCTCCTGATTTTTCTTGGAGGAGAGTCATCATCACTTGAAAAAGAAGATGATTAAGATGAAGATGAGGATGGATCATTCATGTCGCCACGATTGCCATTCTGACTTTCTGGTTCTTCTTCATCTATGATGATTGATTTTTGCTTGGCGTTTCCATCCCAATTCCAAGACTCTTCTTCATTAAACAAAACATCTCGACTTATGATAGTCTTCTTGGTGACAAGATTGTATAACTTGTAGGCTTTGGAATTTTTACTATAGCCCACAAGTATACACTTCTCAGATTTGTCATCAAATTTACTTCTCTTAGCATCAGGTACATGGGAGTAGGCAATGCTCCCAAATATTCTAAGATGGCTGACATGAGGCTTCTCACCGCTCTAAGCTTCATGCGGCGTCATGTCACGAACACTTTTAATGGAAGCACGGTTCAACAAATACACCGTGCATGCAACTACTTCAGCCCAAAAAGTGTTTGACATTCCTTTAGCTTTCAACATACTTCTTGCTAGCTCCATGATGGCTCTGTTCTTTCTTTCAGCAACTCCATTTTGTTTGGGAGTATACCGAACAGTGAGTTGGTGTCGAATGCCATGCTCCTTCAAGAAATCTGAGAGTGCAGCGTACTCTCTACCACGATCAGAACGTAAGGTCTTGATTTTGTAACCGCATTCATTTTCAGCCATGGATTTGAAGAATTTGAAGTACTTATGAACTTCTGATTTTTTCTTCAAAAAATAAATCCAGGTTTTTCTACTATAATCATCGATGAATGTAAGAAAATACCGATTACCTCCAAGAGATGTTGTTTGCATCAGTCCACATAGATCTGTGTGAACTAGCTCAAGACACCTTGATGCTCTTCATGTACTTTTATTTGGAAAGGACTCTCGATGTTGCTTTCCAAGTGCACACCCTTCACAGGCGTGATCGGGTTGGTGAATGTTCAGTATTCCACTCACCATGTGATGCTTGTACATATGAGTCAACATTTTAAAACTCAAATGTCCAAACCGCAAATGCCATAGCCATGATGGGTCTTTCACAATTGTACTAAAGCAAGAAAACGCTTTAGTTATGATCTTCAAAGGGAACATCTTGTTATGTGTCATCTTCACCTTAGCAACAAGAGTATTGCTCCTATTCTTGATCTCACATGCATCATTGTCAAACTTGACATTATATTGTTTCAAAAGCAATTGCCCAACACTAAGAAGATTGTGTTTGAGGCCAGGGACAATGAAAACACTATAAATATGTTTTGTACCTCTTTTGGTATTCACTAAAATGTCACCGCTTTCTTTGACTTAAAGCCTTTTGTCATATCCCGTTCTGACTTCACTTTGGATAGATTCGTCCAAAGTTACAAATGTTTTTTGGTTCCCCATCATGTGGTTACTGCAATAACTATCAAGATACCAATTTCATCTTGATCATCCTCTTGTATAGTAGCACAGGTAAGAAATATTGTTCCTTCATCATGGTCTTGGCTTTTCTCTTGCATGAAGACGGTCTGATCATCATTCTTCTTTCCCCATCATTCATATTGATAATGCCCAAACTTGTTGCAATTGTAGCATTGAACTTACTTCTGATTATGGCCCCTTCCTCTATTGCTTAAGCATCCTCGTCCTCTTCCTCTTTTAGATGACATAAATGAAGTGTCATCTTTTTGTTGTTCATGTTGGCTTTGTTGGCTTCCTTGACTCCTTCCTCGTCCACGGTTGTTGTGACCTCTCCTCCTTCCTCTAGAACCTCCTCTGAAAGATGTTTGCATTTGGAATGCTTGCTCTAAAGGAGTAGAGTCGAACTATTTGAACTGAAGTTCATGAGACTGTGATGATCGCATCAAGCTTTCCAGAGACATTGTAGAAAGATCTTTAGATTCTTTTATTGCAACGACAATGTACTCAAACTTTTGAGACATGCTTCGAAGAATCTTTTCAACAACTCTTTGATCTTCAATATTTTCACCATTTTGCCTCATCTGGTTCACTATGGCAATGACCTGATTGAACTAATCTTCAACAGTTTTTGGTCTTTCATGCGTATGGTGTCAAATTCACTACGTAGAGATTGTAATCTCACCATTTTCACCTTATCTTCTCCCATGTATGTATTGTAGAGAGTATCTCATGCTTGCTTTGCTGAAGTGGTTGTGGAAATCCTCTCAAACACCGCTTCGTTTACTGCTTGAAAGATGAAGTAAAACGCCTTGTTGTCCTTTCAATTCTCCTTCAACTCGTTGCCTTGTTGTTAGGTGAAACCAACTTGATTTTTTGGTTCAACATAGGCATTCTTGACTATATCCCACAAGTCTTGTGACTTGTACAACACCTTCATCTAAATACTCCATTGAGTATAGTTCTTCCCGTTGAACTTGAAAAGTTGGGGCTGCAACATGTTATTGTTGGAAGCCATTGAGACCAACCTTGCTCTGATACCACTTTGTTAGAAACGTAGTGAGCACACAAACTCTAAACAAGAAAAATATTAAAGAAGGAGAAGGATTTGAACTTGTGCACTTTGCTTGATTTAAAAATGAGAAATACATGAGCTATTTATAGGACCCTACCTAGGCAAATATAATAAATATGTATATGAATCTTTACATACATGAACCACTAAGTTCATAAATCACATTATCCTATGTACATACATGTATTCATTAACTTCTAAACATTTGTGAACCTATTAAATATGTTCATATCAAGATACATTCACTATAAAATTTTCAAATGAATCATGTTTACTATAAATATATGTTAATTTCTAACTATATATATATATATATATACTGATTCACAGGACCAGCATCAGATAAATCCGAGGGAGTGATCGAACAGAGGAGACAAGCTGCAGGCGGCAAGCATCGAGTTTACTGCAGATGAAGGAGAAGGAGAAAGAGAAGGGCTTGCACTCTGAAATACATGTTGTGGATCAGACCCAGACCCGGCGTGTTGGTCTTGCCGAAATGGTTAAGAAAATGGTCCACTACAATACCAATAGTAGTTGCATTCCATCTGGGACTGGGCTGGGCCATGGCAACAAATGCTCTACTGCTGCTTCTACCATTTCCTCTAAGCCTGCATCACTTGTCACTCCCACCAAGTTACCATTCATATCCTCTGTGGTAGACTTGGACTTCATCCATATACATATATACATCTGTAAAGTTTCATATACATTGGTTGGCTTTAATTCTCGAAGATTTGGAATACTCGTGGAGAGTATATATATATATATGGTCAAGATTATTTTTTGAGAGACAATTGGACTCTGAAGAACGGATAAATAGAGACTTAAAAGGAGACTATAGCCCCAGGCCTTCAGTTATAACAAGGCGTAGCAATATAATACTTTGGCATTAAGGCCTTAAAGTATTAAGGGTGATTTTAGCAGCCACCCTACTTCATTTATTATCTCAGGTGGGATTTGATCTTTGTACTAGTGGATGGGGAAGGTTAATACTTGAGCCATGCCAAGAGGCCTTGGGCTTATATTGGGTATTAATACTGCATAGATAACTTTGTTATAGTATTTGAAAAGGAAAATTGATTAGACCTACATACTCTATCATATATTGTCTTAATTTCATGTATATTTTTCACATATTGTATCCCATTGATCATTTTATCAACTGACAATGTTTTTCTTTGTATCATGCAATATATCCCTATTTAATTAGAAAATTGAAAAAAGGCATAGTTGAGTTGAGTTGTTACAATATAAAGTGACAAATGCTTAATGTACGTTAACGGCAAATACCATTTTTTAACGTTGACACTTAACTCCTTTAGATGTTTTCAGGATGCACGTGTATTGCACAATATTTTTAATATCCAACAGAGGCTGGTACAACTAGTGTCAGAAATGACGTTGGTAAGCGTATTTTTAGCATTACTCATATAAATATATTAATTTATATTATTTCTTCTTAATCTTTAGTAGGTAAAAGGTATAGTTGTTTTGTGAAATTTAAAATTTTATCTTTAGTATCCGTATGATATAAAATAAAGTCGCCTCGCGTGGAGTTTTTTTAAGCGGTAGAAGTGAGGATGTAAGATGTAGGATATTTAATTAGTAATATGTAATGTTTCATTTTTAATTACTCTAGTGGTTAAAATTTTATGTAAATAACAGATTTCTACGAGGTTCTTTCTTTTTATTGTGAGAGTTTTATTTTTTTGTCTTGGGAATCTTGACCTTTTTGTTGTCGAGTTTGACCTATTTTTTTGTGAGCATTTATATTTATCATTGTGCTTGTATTAGTTTTTAGTATATTTTTTTATTTGTTAGCATGATAGACTCCGCTGTGTGAAAATAGAATGAAATTTTAATCAAAAATAAATAAAATTAATAGTAGCCCGCGATCACCTAACCCGATTTGGTGAAGGATACCTCTCCTAATATTCAGGTATTAAAATTCGAATTTGCTTATCACTTAATATTTTGACAACTACCGAAATATATTAATAAATGACTGCCACGTGTATTAATAAAAGAGCACCACTCATCCAAGTACTGGTACCAGCCACTGAATCCTGAACGGCAACAACCGGCAGATCTACGTGGCGTGAATATGGTAGACCGGTGCAGCTTCAGCGTGCCCGTGCGTTGTATCGTATGGTCCCATTTTATTTATTATATATTTTTTAAATAAATGATAAATTGAAAATTTTATTTTTTCCTTAAAGGGAGGGAGGTTGCTGCAGCAGATGAAAGCATGATCACATGTTCCCTACGACAGGAACTCATGGGTAGGACACCCCACTCATCAGACTTGCACGTGCGTGTCATTAATTCTGTAACCCACGGCCACGGGAGATAATGACCTTCGCGTGATCTTCCACAATCAAACCTCCAAAACACTCCCTCGTGACCACGTGGCACCTAGGCCTTTCTCCTCCACAAAAAATAATCCTGTACTACTATTCTCAATATTTCGTCCCAAATCTCCCCCATCATGTGCCTTCTATACAATTGACACTTTCCTCAGGCTTAAATGATGTTTAATATATTAAATTGGTATGTATTAATCGAATAAAAGAGAGGTTAACTAATAGTCAGCGGCAAAGTAATTATGATATAAATTTTAAATTAAATTACACTAAGGTTAGAATATTTTTTAACTGTATTTATGTCTGTCTTACCTTGAAAGTAAAGAAAATTAATGAATTCAGAACAGGTCTCATGTCTTTATAAGAATATAATATAATGACAGAACTAGTTATATAACTAATTATTAATATTAATATTTTTTTTAAAATAAATTTTAAAAAAAATAAAAAAAATTAATATGCACTTATCTCCATTTTAAGTCCTTTTAACTAATTAAGAGTTTTTTTTTTCCAAAAAAAAAATGATTTATGAAAAGGATATATACTATTACAAAAAGTGAAATTAAAATAACAAAAAAAAATTGGGAGGGCAATCTCATGACTGTTCTTATCCATCAATGCAATGAAGAGGGAAGAGAAAAGAAAAGAAAAGAAAAGAATTTTGCACTAAGGTAGCTAGGTAGAGCATGACCATGTATGTTCCCCTTGAAAGCCGGAGCTGAAAGTATATATATCATGCCTAACATGTACCCATCATGCCCCGCACGTGTGTGACATTAATTTGTGACCCATCACAGATAAAGAGTCACACTCACATGGTTTTCACCTTATCGTCTAATTCTCACGAACCCTATAAACTCTATGTTCCTAGCTGCCCTGCCCATGCCCGTGCATTCACCTATATATATATATATATATATTCAATGTACTGCTATACCATAGCTCTACTAGCTAGCTAGCCCTTTCATGGATGTAGTGCTCCATTCCTTCAAAAGAATTAGTATTAATTTCAATCAAGTTTACTTTATTCATGTACACGGCTAGCTATATATTCTTGATTTTGTTTGTTATCAATTCATTATTTTGTATTATAAATTTCCCTAAAACCTTATTAATGAGACCCTTCGCATAAATTTAAAAGCTCATACAAGGTATTGAATATGTGACGACCCAAAGAGTAATTCTACATAAAAAATAGATGAGTTCGATCGTTACATAAAATATAATAATCTTGTCAAGATCAATATAATATTAGTAGATATAAAACAAAATCCAATAACAAGTATTAATTCAAATTTAGATTGGGTGATTATAAATGTATATATCCCCAAAAATACTTATTTCTCTTATCTTGTTATGTATTATCATTAAAAATTTATTAAATTGGTGAAAAGAGTTAATATTTTTAGTAAGTATATCTAGGAGCTCCTTTTAGATTTTAATATTTATATTCTCTTAAAATATATAAATTAGGCCTCTACTTATTAAGTATAAGTTTAGGTCTAGTAGTTTTTAACATGATATCAGAATTTTATCATGACCTCCTTACACGTAATCGCTTGTTTCTACATATCATCTATTATTAATCTTTGTCTTAATTTCCTTCTTAATATAAGTCTGGTTTACATGTCATCATTCATGTGATCAAGGGCTACATTCTCTTGATATATATATAAGTTGGGTCTTCATCGACACCACTTTTTTTGTGGTTTATGATAAAAATGCTTATGTATATAGGGAGTAGATGAATTTGGTATATGTCCAATCAAAATATTAATGGGCCGGGAAGCTAGGCTTATGGAATCAGATTGACAAAGTCATTGTTGAAGGGATAATAAAACAGTAAGAGAGCTTGGTTTTAGCGAAGACAATGCACTGATGATTGTACGTTCAGCCAATTTCTGATTCCCTCAATATTGATTGAATGATAGTTAGTTCCTATATAATTGATTGGTCATTTCTTCCTATTCCATGGTTGTAAGTTATATAATATATTAATACCCTGTTTTCTTTGCTCATCCATGACACTTGTCTACCTAGCTAGCTATATGTCTATCTTTTTCTGAATGCTTATTTTCAGCTCTTTATAAGAAGAGCTAATCGTCAGCTAGCTGGTCTCGTAAGAATGGTGAGAATGAGTTCTTTCCAAAGAAGAAGAAGAAGAAGAAGCATAAGAAGAAGAGGAATAAAATATGGTCCAGTAATAAGGAAGCTGAAGAAGCTGAGAAGGATAGTACCAACAGGGTATATATGCTACAGCAGTAGGAAGATTGATGTTGAGAGATTGTTCCAGGAGACTGCCGATCACATATTGTTTTTAGAGTTCAAATTGAGGGTTCTCAAGTCTCTTTCTTTTTTATTTTGCATTTAATTACATTTCAACAAAGTAATTAATGTTAAATTGACATCCAAATTAGTGTACATTTATAGGATACGTCGTCACGTTTATATATCACTAAATTATTTTGAATCATGTGTTAATATATAATTCAAACCAATTATAAAAATGACGTACCTTATAAATTATATATACTTTAGAAGTCATTTTAGCATTTTCCTTCAAGAAATTAGGTGAAGTTCCGATCATGAAGATATAACAGTGCTGTGATAGTTTCCCTGGCTAGGTTCAAAGAGAGATCAATTTTATGGGTACCAGGATATATCTGTTTGAATTAATATGTTTCTTTGGTTGTAATCTTCAAGTTAAATAAATTAGTTCTATGTGTTGGTGAAGTACTAGAACCTCTCTTTCTTCATTCATAGAAAATTTTACCATTAATGTATTTTTGGATTATATTGAATCACACGCGAGAACATGATGATTCAAGAAAATCCAATGACGACACACGTGGATGACATTATATATAAATTTGTTGGTCAGTTGCCTAGAGTTTAATTTTTCTTCAATTAATTTGTTGATCAAGGCCTATTGACTTAATTATGATCATATATCTCTTCGGAGCATTGGAAACTTGTTTGCCTTTTTCTAGTACATTTATTAAAGTTATTTGAGGCTTCACATTAAAATTATAGCTTTAATTAAAAAAAGTACATATCTCAAATGATCTACGTTATCTAAAGTTTGATCTACGATACCTGAAGACTATATAGAGAGTACAAATACCCTTCAAGAGCACTATTATTTGTACTGGGAAACACCTACAATATTTTACACTTTCTGATATGAATGCAATTTGAGGACATTCACTGTACACGACTGATGCCAATAGTGGATGCTTAGTATTTTTTAAATAATTTTAATTAAACACGTTTTATAGATGTGATGCAACGTACCATTGTCAAAACTCTATTAATTTTATGTCTTTCCTTACTGAAAGTAACGTCATACATGTGATTTGCACCATGGTTACTTTATTTTATTTTTACCAAAGTATGTTTCATGTAGCACTTCATTTTCCAATAAAACAATGTCACTATATATATATCCAAACAAGTTTGTTTGAAGAGATCGTATTTGAATCTGATCACTTGTGTTTTGTTTTGTCTTAATTTTTTTGTTTTAAGTTATAAACATATTTAAGTAGTAATTAGTAATTAGTAATCATTCTAGACAAATATATGATATTTAGAATAAACCAAACATGATTGCTTTCTAAGGTCGAATACAATTTTAATAGTTCTCTCAAAAAAAAAAAAAGTATATAATTTTACTAGTTAGCCTATAGGTAATGCCCTATATATATAATCATTCTTATTTCATTAAACTTTCTTTTACAGAGAAAACCAAGACCCTTTTGGTATACAATTATAAAATGGTTTTTAGAAATGAGTTTGTTTTTAGAGTTTATTTTTAAAAACAAGGAAAATAACTTTTTTATTATATTCTTGTTTTCTTTATAAATTTTATATTCTGAAAACAACTCAATCTTGCAAACAGGTTATTTGGGAATTCTTACATTTAAAAACAAAAAAACTGTTTTTAAATTCTATACCAGACGAGCCAGTAAAGTAAAGGCGTCTTCTGCTCGAACAATCGAACCCAAGGGATTAGTCGGATCGAATACCTGAATACCCTTAGTTAAAAGGATAATAAATAAATAAATCCTATACCAAATTTCTGAGCTATAGCTAGCTAGATTCCATGTGCGAAACTTATAAGCACTGTATAGGGGTATCTATCAATCTATTCTCTGTAGTTGAAATGGGTGGCCATTTTTCTTGACCCAATAGAGATATCACTAATTAATCTTGTCAAACAAGAAAGCCCACCTTCTCAAGAAACTAACAATAAAATCATGACCAGGAAAAAACATATTGTCAAAACACAGTAAGAAATGGTTAAACAACAAGTTGCAATATTAGTGATATATGGCTGTCTTATATAATTAATTAAAGATGACTGAAGTGTGTATTAGTTCATTCATGTTCTCTTAAATTCTTTCATTTAGCATAGTTTGTCTGAGCTTGTCATATGTTGAATATATATGCAAGTTGGGCACCTTGAATTCTCATTATTATTATTATTATTATATATTATACTTTTTGATTATATATATCTTGTACCTAATTAATAAAGTTCCAATCAGCAGATTAGTAGTCAATCACGTTTTTGAGCTATCCCTTGTTTTAAGTGCAAGATATATTTATATTACTAACCAAATGCACGTTATATTATAAATCTCACTTTAATTAGCTGTAAAGTTTGCCTCAATTAATACAAAAGTTTCATCACTTCCCACCAACCCCCGTACCGTGCATATTATCTAATTGCGATACATGCATGTCTTCTATGTGCTCCTTACCTAAATTAATTAATTAGTGGCATCATATGTTTTATTTGTCCGTCACTAGTAGCTAGATAAGTTTCAAAACCTTGATAGAATTAATTAATGTTGTAAGGATGAATACAATAAATATATTAGATTTATCAAATTGAGGCCATGTTTAATTGGTAATATTTTACATAATACCTTTATATATAAGAATATATCATACTTGAGATAATCAACAAACTTTACATGATTATATATATATTGAAATATATTTCTTGTAGAAATGAAGGTCTATGCATGATCAAGATTTCAAAACTTGTTGATATGATCCCCATATATATAGTTTCCGAGATTTGATTATATCTTTGAATTTTTTAAAAGACAACCCTTGAGAAAAAGTAATTAAGATAATGAATTTCCTTTCTAAAATGAAATGATCCCCCAAATTAAATTGGGTTGTTCGCTGTTATATAAGTTCATGTGAGTTCAAGTGAATAAGAACTCCGACTAAAAAAATTATAATTCTACTCTTATAATAATTTAAAAACTTTTAACTCAACTCAATTCAATTAAGTCTCGTCATAATTATGTATGGTCTTTTTTTAATGAGATTAGGAGAATTAGAGGCTCCAACCCTTACTAGTCCTTGAGGCATGCCCGACCACAAATACTCAAAGGATGGTGGTCGAGGCTTAAACTACGGACCTAATATCCCTCATCCCTCAACTCACCCACGTGCCAACCTAATGTTGGTGACAATGATTGAACTTAGAACCTTGTGGTTCCTTGTCCCTTCCTTGACCAACGGACCAAAGCCTCGTTAGCAACTATATGAGATCGGTTACATAAATTCACTCCATTCACTCCACTCTATCAAGGGTTAAGTTCGCATTCAAATTACAAGTTAGATTTTTTTTAATTATTTTTTTCTATGTTATCTTAGGTCTACCTCTACCCTTATTGTTATTATCTAGTTATAATAGGTCACTTTTTATAATTTGTGCATCTAAATGCTTACGTTGTACGTGTTCAAATAACTTTAGTCCATTCATTCTCATTTAATCTCCAAGTGGTGCTACTTCTACAATTATCTAAATATGTTCATTTTTAATTCTATCTTTCAAAGTTTAATTTACCATATATCCATCGTACCAATATTTACATTTATGTTATACTTAGTTTGTTAACATGTTATTTTTTAATTGTCCAACATTATATACCTCGTAGCAGGGCCGGCCTAATATATATCAACTCTCTATAAAAAAAAATTCCTGTTAACTTCAATGAGACGGGCTATCATTAAAGTCGTCAACTGAGAATACAAAATTGATTTTGAACTCTAGAAACAAAGATCAAAATCAAAATAATTTAATTTGTAGTATCACATAAATGGAAAGTTCACAAATTAAATAGTGTTTCCACTGTATTTTGAAAATATATGGAGCTCTTTAATTATTCTTTCATTCTCTATTGATAAAAACATAAGATCCATCACATCTCTTGCTTTCATTTCTCCTTTTAAAGATGCTCTTTTTATCTTTTTATCTTTTTACTTTTGGTGGCGCTTGCAAATTGCAATTAGCATGACAATTGCATTGTTCTATCTTGCAAGTTGAGCTGAACAAAAGGATGTCTTGATGTGGACATGCAAATTACATGTTTTTTCAAAGTCAAGTAACTTTCCGTATTTTGACCCATTTGTTGGCAAACTGCCTCCCAAGGTGAACTTGGATTAATTAATGATTTGTCCACCCCATTATTATTGTTTTAATTGATCAAATCCCAACACCCGATTTCCTCTTAATTTGGTTTTCCCATATATTCTTGAAATCCATGCTATAAACAATAATACGTGCATGTTAATTACAACAATTTAATTATTCATTATATACGAAAAGATCTCAAGTGACATTCAAAGAATACGTGCTTATTTATACATTATTGAATTACTTTAAATCATATATTAATACATAATTTAAGGTAATTTAATATAACATTATTCTTAAATTATAATACATGCTCATTTTATTTTATGATAGAGATACAATAATTTTAGCACAACCTTAGTTGGCGTACACATGTGCTAGAATCTCTTGAATCATTTTGGAGTTGTTCAATATATACAGCTCTAAAATCTCTTGAATTATTTTAGAGTTATTCAATATATACAGCTCTAAGATGATTCAAGTGACCTGTATATATTTATATATATATATGCACGTACGCCAACTGATGAGTCTAGTGCCTAACATCATTTTTTGATGACCATATACTTCTTTAAACTTCTTAATGCATATAAATTAAATGCGAGTAATAAATTTCCATGAATGGCGCCATTAGATTAACCATGCAAGGGGAAAATTCTGATATGATTTAATGATAACAAGGTTATTATATAGCTCAAAATGATGGCCTTATCTACACGAGAGAAAAAGGATTGAGAAGGAGCAATTAAGTTTCCAATGTCCAAGGCATGCAAAATATCAATCAACTTAATTACCTTTGCTTTATCCACTTTTAATATTATCAACTTTTTTGCTAGGTTCTTTCCTCGGGTAAGAATTTTTCTTTTTCCTTTTTTTTTTTTAAAGAAAAAAGAAGATTACAATGGGAAATTAATTAATAAAATAACCCTAAAAAAGAAATTAACCCCACCATATATACTCTTAATCCGCAGAGTAATCAAAATTATTCAACCGACCAAGAGAAAGTTTGACCGTTAGGGGCCCTTATTCTCCTTTCCACACTTCCCATTTACCAAAGAGCAACATGCATGTATATATCCATGACTGCATGGCTCTTGCCTAAAATCACTATAATTCGCAACCTTTTTTCCTTTGTTTTTCAAAAAATATATAATACCAAGATTATTAACTTTATACATTGGGTGTGTGTCTAATTTAAAAGTTGTAAGCTATCAAATTCAGTGGCAACTTAACCTAGCCACCCAAAATAGTAATTAGTATAATATTAATCAACGTAAATCTTTTAGAGCAGAGCTGCTAGATAAACATGGCTAGATCAAAGGGTAATTTGAGTTTTTCTACAAGTTAGGCTGCGTTTAGTTTATGAGTTAAAATTTTGTTTGGCTCCTGTATCGTGTATTCATATTATAGGTGCACACATGCACGCTAAATCCATGTATGTAATTTAATTGGTGGAGATTTGAAGGAGAGCTTATTAATAGCTAGGAGAAGAGGGAGCGGAGAGAGGGGATGGTGGTGGTGATGATGATGATAATTGAAGGTAATAGGGAGTTGTACTGTCTTTGGCAGGACATGGTGGTGTCCCACCCATGTGTGCTACATGTGTCACTCACTCACTCACTCACTCTCTCTTTCCACACGAGCCCCCTCAACACCTCATTTGACACTATTACATCTCCTTCTTCTTCCTTTGTTGCTTATGCTTATTGTGAGGGACCCTCCACCATTGTTCCAACATGTGCCTCTCTCTCTCTCTCTTACCTTTTGAAGTGTTAACTCCTAACCGAAAATCACGGGAGTTTGACCCCTCTTCTCTCCTCTCCTCTGGCTCTCAAAGTTTTCTATATTCATTCGCAGCTTATTTTTCTTCTTGTATTGGCTTCCATGTTCTGCGACTGTGATGACCCCCCGTATTCAGATCCAACCATTGTGATAGCGACCTCACGTGTTCCTTCTCGTGACTGGGGTCACCACCACCACCCCCCGCTAAATATCTCATTTAATTTTATTTCTTTTTCTTTTGATTTTCACCGTATTCTCCTATCTTTTGGGTACAAGCTACGACTATCTTTAGACACAGACCGTTTCTACCTAGTCAATTATTTTTTTATTTTTTATTTTTTTTATGGTATAGAATGTAGGATGTTAATTTTGAGTAGGTTGCCCTTTTGTAATGTTGAGTGAGTACTTGAACTGACGTTGCTTTTATTTTTATTTTTATTTTCATATTAATTATTAGAGTACAGAACTAAGTCTTGGTACGTTTCAGCATTTCTCATTCCCAAGCTACCTCCCTAGCTTTGTTATAAATATTTTAATGGGTGACAACTGACAAAGATAAATTAAATTGTTTTCTGTTTATAATTATATTTTTTAAAATCTTCTCAACTTTGATTATAATGTCAAAAGTTGAAGAAATCAAAATGTGAACATGTTTGGCATTCTTCCACCATGTCCCTAAAAAAAATTATATTTTTTCTTTGATTTTTAGATCATAGTTCTAGTGATATAAAGGGTAATTGTTGTAATTTAATATCACAAGTTTTTTTTTACCTTATGTTCTTAATAATCTTTTAAATTAAAATAATTTACCTTTTCATATTCCTATTTAATAGAAGAAGAAGAAGATAATCTTAAACTTCACTTTTATTAAAACATATTATTTACTCTATTTTTCTTTTTTTTTTTCATAAGATTACGGAAATTCTACATTTCTAGAATACGTCTTACTAATAATGTGATGAATCATTTTAAAAAATATGTAGATACATATAGACAAGGTGGACATATATATAAGCGTCACATAAAAGTGAACAAAGACTCAAAAGACAAGAAGGCAAAGCCTTCACAATAAAGGTCATAGGCTACAACAAGACCGAGAAGAGTTAAGAACCGTAGTTACATTGTCATATTATTTTGTTGATAAGGGAAGTGAACCATAGCTACGCACTTGTGAAAGAAGAAGCTGAGCCGACCACTCAAGCAACCGCTTGAATAATTGTTTTAATATTTTGTTAATTGAAAAATGCTATGGAGATTGAAATATTCACACCATTTGCTATAAATCTAATGTATCAAGATTCCATATCAGATTTGTAACTTTCTTAAAAAAGTGTGTTGTATTAATGAATTAATGTTAAAATCTGATATGACAGTTATTTGTAGGAATTAGTGTGTTAATTTCAATTCCTCTAACATTGCTAGCTCTTCTTAATTTTACTACTTGAATTAGCAAAGTTTAACAACATTAATTTTAAGAGAATTAATTACCTTATTTATTATCGAGTGGCTTAGTATTAATAACTAATGTGTGTCCCAGTCTTTCATTTTTGTTCTTAGTTTTTTAACGCCTCTTTAATTTGTTAGAGACATCCATTAATATAACCATTCTTCACGATCATCTAATATCAGTGACAACCACATAATTATTAGTGGAAATCCAATATTTTTGGAATATTCATCATTTAATTAAAAAAATTCAATTTTAAATGAACTGAATTAAAAAAAAAAAACACACACAGAATCGAGAACTTCTATCATTGTTTTTTAATATTTAAATTTAGTGGACTTAGTTGCGCAACGTCACGCCAATAAATACCATAGTACAAATGATGATAACGACTCTGGGATCCCCACAGCAACCCTTCATTTTTCAAACCACATGCTCCTTCAAATGCTACAAATTAATCAAAATGGCTGACCAAATATATATAGATTGCTTTTTTTCCTTATATCAAGAAAGAAACCCGTACTACTTACATATATATTTCTTAACATTTTGATCATAAATAGATCAGAAATTGAACTAATTTTTTCAAATAATGTAAAGTAATATAAATATATATATATATATATAAGAGCCACTTATTTCAAATGAAAAGACAATTATAAGAATTTAAATATTAAATTAATGAATTGAATTTAAGAATTTAATGAACATATATCTGCATCGATTTTTTAGTTAAAAACCGTAGTTATATATTTATACATATATATATAAAGGTAGTATGGGTAACATGGGAGACAAACGTAGTATGATACATATATATAAATAGCGTTATCTGCTGTCTTATATACATATATGTCTTTATATATATATAGAATAGAGAAACAGGAATGGGTGGCATGAGAAATAAATGAGAAGCAAAGAAAAGCATGCTACAGTTGTTGCCTCTGCATCAATGCTTTTGCCTCATGTAGCTCTTTCAAACACAAAACAGTACTGAAACCATCCCAAAACAGGGTAATATAAATTAGCACGCTCCTTACCCTATACATACATATATATATTAGAGCACTAGTGGTCCATCAGATCTTGGGACCTCATCATTTCCATAAATGTACGGCCCTGATTAACTCCTTTTATTTTAAAAAATTTACTAATTAATTAATGTGATTTACTAAATATTGGTGTGTAAAGAAAAAAAAAAGTCAAATTATTAATATTGTTTTTATTATTGCATATCTGTATATATACACACTTGTGGCACTCACAGCTTTAATTAAAAACCCCATGTGGTGACCATGTGATCAATTTTTTATTTTTATTTTTTTGTTTAAAAAATATAAGAATAACAAAAAGAAAGAAAGAAAAGAAATTGTTGTGTGTGAGAGAGAGACCCACCCAACCATAAAACATCAGCATGTTTTCCGGATCCTGCCCATCCCCCCATCTCTCTTTTCCCATCATCAAAAGCCCCCCTAAAATCAAGTCTCCCTGCACCGTCCAAATAACCCACTATTTATAAATATGTATAGAAAAATGTTTTATACGGGGTAATGTCATTTTACACCTAATTTTTATAAATATTTTAAAAATATGTATATATTACATAATATTTTTAAATATACG
The DNA here is from genome assembly GCA_035771175.1 of Paratinospora sagittata. Lineage (NCBI taxonomy): Eukaryota > Viridiplantae > Streptophyta > Magnoliopsida > Ranunculales > Menispermaceae > Paratinospora > Paratinospora sagittata. Next base: position 29,471,775 of record CM069611.1, read on the forward strand.
CACAAACATTCATATCATTATTCCTATATATATATATATATATATTAATGAGCTTAATTTCTTGGGTGAATGGTGATGATATAAATATATATGAAGAGAAAATGAAATATAAATTATAGTTAGTTTATATGGATAAATTATATTTTTGTTTTTATAGGGTTTGGGTGGTGGGGCAATAGCTCCCATGTGCATGCATGTGATGTGTGTTCCTTTACAAGGACCCACCACCTTCCTTGCTTTGAGCAAAATAAATGGGTTTTCTACACGTTCTCTTCCTATACTTTCTCTACTGTTCTCTCTCTCTCTCTCTCTCTCTGTCTCATATTACTTTGGTGGATATATCTTTAGAACTGCGCTAGCTGCAACTTGTCTCTCATCTCTTACGTGTGATTTTATTTGTATCCCCCTAATATATCTTCTCTCTTCTTCCCACTAAATTAAAGCTACCAATGCTTGCTTTAATTTCTTCCCTCGTTTAATTTGATCAATATATATATATACCTCCATTAATTATAAACTCTTCTAATCAATCCTCTTTATATATATAAATATATATTCTCTTGCTTCTGCCCAGACCCAATTCTATATTTTCCCCTCTCGTTCTCCAATATATATATAAATATATATATCTTTTTGTTCATCAAAAATCATTCTTGTGTTGGGTCTCTTTGTTTTTAGGTTTCTGATTGATATACATTCATTGATTTCTATATTGGATAAGCAATATGCAACCTCGAAGCTCATTCAAGCAAGATTTTCTCAAGAAATGGATGCAAGGTCTTCAATTTTATGCTTCTTCTTCTTCTTCTTCGTCATCATCAACAAACAACAACAACAACATCATGAGTTTCTTGGAGAGAAAGAACATTATCGAGCTATCAGCAGATGTGGCCATGGCGTCTGCTAGAGATGGCAAGACTTGTTGGAGCCGTGCCCTAATCGCTTCTTCAATAAAACAAAACGAGAACAAAGGTCTCGTTAAAAATATATTAGGAAGCTACGATTTTGAGAGGTACCAAACGCTATTAAAGCCTTCTTCATCCGTTGGAAAATCATCATCATCTTTTATGTGCAACAAAAGGGTTAAAAGCCAGAAGATCTTGAGAAGAAGCTGCTCCAGTAAGAGAAAGGCAAGTTATAATAAGAGCGGTCCATGTCGATCATCGGTTGTAGCGAGGTCGATAGCGAAAAGAATGGTGAAGAAGAGGACACAAGTGCTTAAAATGCTTATACCAGGAGGAGAGTCCATGGATAATGAATCTGGTTTGTTGGAGGAAACCCTAGATTACGTTCTATCTCTTCAAGCTAAAGTTGATGTAATGAGACAACTTGTTAGGGTTTCAGAGCGGCTGATTCATGTTAGTACTACTTCTTCTGCTGCTGATATATGATGATCAAGCTGAGCAATCGAATTAATGCCATGTAAGATTGATGATCATCGAAAGATATATATAGCTTTCTTTCTTTTTTGGTTATTAGTTTCTTCTTCTAATTACTTAGCTAAAACTATGTGAAGGAGAAATTAATGGAGTTTCTTTTTTTTTGGTTACAAATTAATGGAGTTATTACTATATATATATTTCTATGTTAATTAATATTCCAAGAATGTACAGACGAGAGCTTCATATATAATTAAGTATTTTTAATTAAGAGTAATTAAGTTTGATTTCTTTCATTAAATTCATCATTTCTTATCATCTTCATGACTACAGATTTTGTAGCAATGTGCTTCATGTACATATGTGTATTCTGATACAATTTCGGTTAATAATCGATCATGCCTGTAAAGAGGCTGATCATCCGTACTTAGATGAAAATGTGACTGATGTCCACAGTCAAATTTCAAGTTTTTTATGCAATTGGTGACAATGCTGGTTGTTTGAAGATCATCTCTGTACAAAACATATGGAAATTAAGTGGTTGATTTATATATATTTAAAAAAAAAATCTAGAATTCATGTTGAAATTGAAATTATGATTGATTTTGTAGTCAAATACTAATTAGTATCATATTTCTTACTCGGTAGCACTGCCTGCTATTGATTTTAATTTATATGATCGAGTCTATTTCAATATGTGTATGGAGTACGAAGGTTATTAATGCAAAATCAAAGAAATTAATGATAATCTATTTCCATATTCTCAGTGCTCTTTTACATATTCTGGAAGAAAAACATTGCATGTTTTTGAGCTTCTTCAACTTACCTCGTCACTATGGCTGGCTAGGCTGTAAAAGCAGCCCTCCTTTGACCATGACTTTTTCCATTTTTATGGGACTTCGTCATTGGCTTGCTAATTAATTAATATGTATCCTATCTAATTATTAGCAGCACTTGTCTTATATATAGATGGATTAACAATATTCTTTTGATTTAACCCACTTTCTTTTTTAGATTATGACTCATTCATCATCAAAGGAGGCTTATTTAACCAGCCATATGAACAAATTAAGGAGGCAATTGGTCCCAAAAAAAGTTCAACCTCTTAATTTCATGTAGCAAATCTCTTCAAAAAGTATCTTCTTTTTGTCAATAATTTGTTGTCTATATTACATTGGATCACATACATACAACTTATTAAAGATCAAGAGATCAAAATTGAAGTTAATATCAACTATTAATACAGAGAACAAATGCCTACATTAAAGCATATTAAACACAACAAGCCCTAATAGGGACACAACAATTCCTCACCTCATAGGATGCAGAGGAGATTGAACCTTTTACCTCATATGAGGGGGGTATATGACCAACGGGATCATGAGCTACCCGTCATTGCATCTTAAATAAGTTGCTCGTGTGGAAACAACCTTAGCTGAGACTATGAGTAAAATCTTCCCCACATCCCCGAGATCAAATAATCATTTTGTGTTGTGTAAGCCAAATTATAGGGCTCACTTATTATTGTTCGTGTATAAGTCTCACTAGTTATCTAGGTCAATATGTTTATATGAGTGATGGTGGGGAGTGGGGATACGCCGAAACCTGATGCCCCCACTTATTATTGTTAGTGTTATGTGGATCATAAGTCTCACTAGTTATCTTGGTCAATATATTTATATGAGTTTGACCTATGATGAAGAAATATATGGAGATTTTTTTTATATATATACATCTTAACTTGAATGTGGTTGTATCTAGATTATGCTTCAATCATGGGATTTGGTTGTAATATAATTTTAAGTTTTGTCCTCAATATGCTTGGTATTTAATTATTCAAAACTTCGACCCTTCAATCATGGGATGTTTCTTTGCAAGCATATGATGATAAATTCCATTATAATATCATTTAAAGAACGAAAATGCGTGTTAGATATACACTTGTATTTCTCAAACAGGGTAGAGACATTAAGCCAATCCTGCAGAGAATCTGTGGAGACATTAATTCCGAATTAAACAAGAGATTGCTGAGTTACAGCGCATCGTCTCTCCACTTCTAGTTAGCAAGATGATCATATGGGATACTCTCTATTTCGGAGCAAGCAAATGTTAAGATAATAATGGTCTGATATCATATCACAGATTCTTTAACCTAAAACTAAAAGTAAAGATTTGACTACGTATATAAATTAAACATAGATATATATTTACATTAAGCATGTTAGAATATTCAAATTATTAGAAACATATGAAACAACAAAACGGGCATTGGCAAATCAATGTCTAAGAAGGCCAACCAATGTGATGCTTGGTTCAATTCTGCCCTTCAATTAATGTTTTAAATATCTTCTATATATTTTAAGATAAAATGTAAAACTATATATGTGTGTGTCTGTATCTCTGTGTGTTTAAATTCAACAACTAATAGTACATTAGTCATTTTTCTTTTATGAATGAGTACATGTACAACCACTAATATTGCAGGTGTTTTAAAATATATATCAGGGTGTTGTGGTCAAGAATAAATATTATTGATCAATAAGTATTCCATCATTGGTAATTTCACTTTTCTATATGATTGTTCCATCTCATGAAAGATAAAAGCAAGTGATCTATGTATATATATATAGATCTTCCCTATGAAGTCTAAATTGTGATCTATAGACGTGGCAACTTGCAAATTATTATTAATTAATAATATTAGATTTCCATGATCTTGAGATTTATATATCATCCTATCTAGTACTATATATAGCCTTTTCATTTTAATATATAAGAATCAAATATCATAACACTAAAAATCCCACACATGGATTCAATATTAACAAGAAGAATGTATATATATATATATATGATAAGACAGTTTGCCATTAAAAAGATTGACATATTCCCCAAAAAAAATTAACCAGACTTTTGATAGCTATAGGTAGCTATAGGATATGTACCAATTTTTTTTTTCTTCAAAAATTTTCAGTTCTGTCAACTACAAATATATATGCTGGCTATAGTATGCACACTATTTCCTTCAATCATGGGATCCTATGTGTATATATATATATATTGAATGTTGACACAAAGACTCACACAAGGGCAGAGAATATTGACATTGAGGTCAGAAAGTCTGGACCCCTCAATAGAGCTAAGAAGGTATATGACTAGGTGATCATGACGACCATGTGCCTTTCGTGTCTACATCACTATAATAATAATTTTAGGATTTGACTAAATCCACCCACCATTTCCTCTCTATCCACCACTTATTCTCTTCACCCACCTAAAATTTTAAAACCAACAATTTCTCTCTCTTCACCCACCCAAATTCTTATTTTGGCCCTCTCATTTTCATCCTCCCCAAACCCCAACAATCCCCTCCTTTCTCATTTTTTTATCCATTAGTTCATCATTTCTTTAAGTTTTTCAATCATTCAAAGGATTAAAACAACATTAAGAAGGTTTGTGAGCAACAACTTAGCAAAAATCTTACAAAAAAATTGAGTTATTTTGGGTTTTGGAGGCGTCTAACTAAAACTGGTTCAAGTCAAGTTTTAGATCACAAATTAGTAAGTAAAACATGATTTCTACATGTTCTAAATGAATTTCAATGTGTTGTTGTTGGATTCGCATATTTTTTCTCAAAAAAATGGGTGAAAATGGTAGTTGAGGCAGTGGAAATGGGTTTCGGTAACCCATTTCTGCATGTTGGACTTGGAAACGTCCGACCCAGCATGGTCGGACAGTTTTCTTTATGTCCAACCATGATAGGTCAGACATAAGGTGTGTCCGACTTTATGGGTCGGACAATGCATTTTTTTATTTTTTATTTTTTTATCTGATCCTAATAGGCCAAACATAAGAGATATGTTTGGCCTATTACGGTCGGACAAACTTCATTATGTTCGCCTACGCAAGGTCGAACACACCCAATCTATGGGTGATTTTTTTAGGTTTCGAAACTCATTTTTGCCTTTTTTTTCTCTTTAATTTTGGGTATGTTTTTGCAAAAAAATACTTCAAAATGGTAAAAATAGTGGAAATGTATGCTTTTGATTCAAAAAATGTAAGAAAATGACAAAATTAAAGATTGAGATGAGTTTAAGAATTTAGGGTTGAAGGGTTGAAGGATTTAGAGTTGAGAATGGGTAAGTGAAGAGAAAGGAAAGGGTTTAAGGGATATTTTAATAAGTTCTTTTTGGTAATTTTACAAGAGAGATTTTTTATCTTTTTAATTTTTTAATTAAGTAGGTTGAAAGAGAGGAAAGGGCAGGGTGAATTTAATAAGACCTAATTTTAATGATATCTTAAATGCTTGACACTTGAAGAATTATGAAGATAAAGTAGAAAAGCATGGTCGGCCTGCTTTGCTGAGCCCATTACAACATAAATCCGTTAGTTTCACTGTCCAGTTTTCATTTTAGCTTGCATAATTTGGCAAGGTTTTGTCATGGGTCAAGCTTCTGTTGAATTTCTGTTGATAATGCTCTGTACATTTGTTTCATTTATTTTTTGGACCTATTGGGGCTGTTTTAATGTCCACATGGATGAGTTCAAGCCCATGGCACAAAGGGTTTGAGCCCAATGTAGTTGGGAAAGGTAGTGTTGATTAATAATAGGCTAATCTTAATTAAAATAAAATAAAAAAGATATAAAATAAGAATGGTCATACTCCAAGCTCCTGTCTATGTAGGGTTGCCCTAAGAAAGATAAGCAACTTACCTTGCATTGAAAGAATTTTTTATAATTACATATATATATATATATTACATTTCTTCTATCTTTATTTAACATATATTTAGTTATTTTAAATTTAAATGTTCAAATGATATTTGGTTTGTATAATACTATATCTTCAATATTTCCTAATTAATTATGAAAATCTTCTTTGTGTATTTGCATTAATTGTTCAATTTATAATAGTAAATTCTCAATATCTAAGCCTAAAATAAACTAATAGGTCTTCTTTTTTTTTTTTTGTGTGTGTGTGTATAAACTATTTGGTCTTTGTTAAACAACAAAATGTAGCTTTAATGATCTATTTTCTCCTTCTTATACATGGGGGGCCATGCATATAGAACAATAGAGGGGGGACACATGTCACTTCCCTAACAAGGGTCCATAGGTACATATATAGAACAGGTACAATGGATCCAATCTAATTTTTAGCCATGCCATTGGTGCATATAGTCATGCGGAGAAACATCAATAAAAATTAGGTTGCAACATGTTTCTAATGAATATCCTCTGATCAAGACTCTAAAGCCCACAAGTCTATCAACATATAATATAGAAAGATTAAGGGGACCTCATGATCATAAAGAGATTTTTAACATCATAAAGCTACTCAACCAACTTCCACCATTCTATTTTCTAACAAAAAGCAAGCCTAAAAAGTGTGCTTATTAATTAAAATCATTCAAAGCTTTACCATAAAGACTTTAACACATAGCTCCTCCAATGATACTTGTCTACTACCTTTCTCAATTGAGTGGCCCCAAACTTCTTTCCCTTTAGCTCTGCTGCCTGACATGCCTTCTTATATCTCTTTCTTCCCTTATTTCCCCTCTTTTTTCTAGCCCTTTTGGTTGGAGGGTCTCAAGGGCACTGCCCTTCAACAACCCCTTGATCCTAAGCCTGCAATATGGTCATTTACGAAAAAAAAAAAAAAAAACTAAAAATAGATGCTCACGATTACGAGGTATGATGAAGGGACAATGTACAACAGTTTTATCTATATTTTGTGGGTCTAAAGCTTAATTAGTACCAATATCGTCTTTAACTTAACCACGTTAGGGCTCACGCGTAAGGTTTTACCCTAAAAGGTGATAGTACTAATAAAGTCCCAACCTATTATTTAAGCCCATAGATACCCAACAACTTATACATTGGGCTACCTATAAAGTAAAACCCGAGACCTCTAGGTTATAATGAAATAACTTCAATGGTTGTGCACAGTCTGTCTTTTTTATTTAAAGAAAATAAAAAAATAAAAAAGAAAAACACTTCAAAAAAGTCATGCTTAGCTTGAACTTCTGGCTTGAAACAAAGGTGCAAAGTGATGATCATGGTTGGCATGTGTTCAATCTCTGGGATTCTTTTGGGACTCTCTCTCACACACACACACACACAATCGAATTCTGTTCTATCTGTATGCTCATATTCTACAACAAGGGCCCCTAGTTTCAAAATTCCAAGTATTAAATGTGTAAAGTTGGTGCAAATCATCTTTGCCAACTGTCATCTCATGTGTTCTTTTATATCTTTTGAAGAAAACACTTGATCAGTATAGGACAGGAAGAATCTGTCCTCTCCACAGTGATCATACCCATGGTAGCCCTGACTACAATTGTGTTATGCAGATCATGATTTTAAAGCTCTAAAGTCTCAACTAGAAATTTTGTTCATTCAATTTAATATCATTTCCAGTACATTAAAGCCATCATTTTAAAGTAATAGCAAGCTTTTGGATCATGAGTTCAATATATATATGCCCACCATTATTAAATTACTCTCTGCTACTCAATACCCAGATGTAGTTTTATATGAAGAGTAGTAACATAGGTTCGGATACAGTTAAGTTAGACTAGTGTTTTAGATAACCTATACATCATCCAAGAAATCCTAGGTGGAAAAACCCGAGTTGCTCCATGTGTCATGGAGCAGGGAATATGACTGCTTCCCATCCTGTTATCTTGATTGAATCAGAAACGGCATGTGGGCCAACTATGATAGGAAACTAATTGATCAATCAAGGATATACAAGTAATTTTCATATGTTAATCTAAGCGTTGATGGCATTCCCAACTCTAGTATAAGTTATATATATCCATCAAAGATGTTGTGTTAGCTTTTGTAACTCTGTTAATATATAGACCTCTAAATCATTCCTTCTTGCTTAATATTCTTGAGTACACATGGATTTAGATTTCAAGCTTCCAGCTGCTCCTCAAGTGCCACCAGAACCTATGGACTTTCTTTCACGCGGTTGGTGCAAATCTGCGATTCAAGTGTTCCAACCAACGGTGCAAGACGGGGCACTTGTTCCCCAAGAAGAGCTCAATAAGACCTTGGTGAATCATGACAGTATCAAAGTTCCATTGCAGGTGAGTTTCAGATAGAATTAGTCTTAATTACTAATTGCATGTGTTCTTAATGAAAAAAAAAAGAATTAAGGAAATAGTAATGAAAACATGCATGGATAATATTGCAGAAGAAGGACAAGGGTATAAGCAATATGGATCATTCAGATCATAAGTCAATACCACCATGGAAATCCAATGATGTGAAGGTAAGAATTGTGCTTTTCTATAAAATTCCACGGCACATTGAACTAATTATATTAATTGGTTTTGTTATAATTCAATATTCTATTGTCTTTGCTTTGTTCTTTTCTTTGATATTAGTCTTGGATATGGCTGCAACAAGCGATGCATCCGGAGATAAACTATGATCATTGTTTCCGAAAGAAGTGGGTAAGGTCTCAATTTCTTTTAAGTTCTTTTGCATCAAACTTATTGCCCTAACTTTAATTCTATACGTTAGCCTAAATCTCAAATAGTATCGATATTGTCCTCAACTTAACCACCTCTAGGTCAAGTGTAAGGTTTTACATCAAAAGGCCTCAATAGTGATGATGAGGAGATCTCAACTTCTATTCTATACGATGAACTTGCCCATGTCTGATGTGAGACTATTATTTGATCCATGCAATCCGCATACAATCTCAACAAATTCTACCTAGAAAGCAAGAATTTAGAGAAACACAAAAATGCATGGACATGAACATCCACATATGTATATACATGATTCTATTGAGTCAAATTTGAATTATAAAGACACTTTGTTCATCTTCTGGGCTTTTATTTTTATTTTTATGCAAAGGTAATTTTGAAATCCTTGCAGTTTCCATGGAAGATGGTGCCATTTAAGAACCTATCCATCAAGAAATGGTTGAAAGAGATAAAGCAGAAGAGGAAAGAGGAAGAGAGATTACAGAGAGCTGAAGTGCATGCAGCCATATCGGTTGCAGGGGTTGCAGCTGCACTGGCTGCTGTGGCTGCTGAAAATACCAAACACTGTGAATCCAACACTACAAAAGAGGCTGCAGTTGCCTCTGCAGCTGCTTTGGTTGCAGCCCAATGTGCCCAAGTGGCTGAAGCAATGGGTGCCAAGCGTGAGCAGCTCAGCACTGTCATGGGCTCTGCCATGACCACTGCTAGTGCCACTGAAATTTTATCACTCACAGCAGCTGCTGCAACATGTATGAATTCATCAATTCCTCCTTTAATTACAATTTTCCTTCTTTCTTTCTTATTTTTTTTGAAAAAAGAACCTATTCTTCATGATCATTAATTGGTAGTTTATATTTGTTAGAAACCAGTTAAAATTAAAGTTATACTTGTTTAATAATGAGACTCGAATTCAATACCTCACATAAAATTAATGCTTTGACTCCATGTTAGAAACCATTAAACTCAAAAACTATATAATAGCGTTGGGTGGTATTGGGTATCTCTCAACCCCAAAAACTAGCTCAAGAAGTGAAACTCACTTTTACTTATAAATTGACCACCACTTCTAATGTGGGATTTACCCCAATAGATAGGTGAAGGCTCAACAATATATATCAAGTTGTCATTAACAATAATGAAAGAAACTATTTGGGCCTTTCCGCACAAATGGATCCTGATAAGTCGACTAATAGATCATCTTCCAATCAAGAAGATCGATAATAAAAAAAAAAGAAGCCCGGTGCACAAATCTATTGTCTATATAGTTTCTGGAAAAAGATCATATCACTTTTGGGTCTATTATACACAACATTATCCTGCATCTCAAGAGGTTGTTTCTACAACTCAAACTCATGATCATATCTAGTCACAAGACCACAACTCTTGCACAAAAGGCTCCCCTTCTATAAATATACAATCGAAGATTACTATCTTTTGATTCTTGACAATCTGAATCCTTCAACGTCTATTGATTTTTTCTTGTGTGAAGATTTTATTTGAGGATGACTTATTAGGAGATCTATGGTTTTGATTGTTTGGCATGTTGTTTTAGCATTAAGAGGAGCTGCTACATTAAGGGCAAGGCCAGGTCGCAAAGACAGATTCAATGGAAGAGCACCAGTACTCCCTATTGAAGACAACAACGAACTTGACTTCGAATTTGACAAGTTCAGATCTGTGCTTGCTAAGGGGGCTGAGTTCTGCATTGAAACAGCTGATGGTAAGTACATGGGATGGTCCATTTTATTTGATTAAATCATGAGCAGCCACCAACCATATATATATATATATATTCTCCAATCAGAACCATCAGAGATCATAACTCTGATCTCTGGTCCTCAAATTGAATGGTCCTGATTGAGTGTGGTATAGAAGTAATTTTGCTATTTGTATATATGTATATATTTTTCTGATTTGTTAACTTTACTGGGACAGGAAAATGCATGTATAGATGGGTCTCAATCACACTCAACAAAGAAGCCAAGGTGAAAGATCTTAGTCCCCCTATGCACTTTTTCATCAGCTAATCATCACCCACGTGTCCTATTATCAATTTCACGTGGGACCCACTTATTGATAAGATCAGATTGATGAGATGTGATGATCAGGGTTTCATTCTTAACCATCAGATTTAATGACTTTCCTTGAACAGGTGATTCTCAAAGTTAGGAAGATCAATGTGTTAAGCGCTTTCACTGGCACAAAAGAAAGTAAGTACTTCAACGGTAAAACCTGAAAAAAGTTCATGATTCCATGAAACGCATGCTCACATAGAGTTGACCTTACTGGCACTGTGTTCATGACAGGTGTCGTTCTGGATTTGCATGCAGAGCTGTATAAAGATCTAAAGGACGAAGAAGCGGACACAGAGTATCATATTGTGTTCACGACGAACAGAGGATCGATCAAGCTTGATATGGAAGATGATTATGATCGTTACAGAATGTGGGCCATGACCATAAATCACATGTTGATGCTTTCCACAACTTTTACTGGATACGAACTACAGTTCTATAGAAACTGATTGAATGAATCTTTTAAAACATTTTAATTTTCTCATATTTCTCAAAAAATATTGCACTCTTAATTATATTGTAATTATTGGCAATGGTGTTTACCAGCTTGAATGAATGTGTGCTTGTATGTAATACATATGTCATTTTTAATAAGTGATTCTTAGTTTTGTTCTATTTTTCATTTTATTTTATTTATTTATTAATTTTTTAAAATAAAAAGTAGTAGAATTTGAACTCATGATTTTAAGGCTACGAACCACTAATTAGTCAAGCACACCGCACACAACCTCATTTTTCTTTTTAAGTGCCAAATGCAACAAATTCATCAATTCAAGGGACTTTATCTAGTAAAAAAAGAAGAAGATAAAATCAAGGGAACAATTATTTTGTTTGATATAAACAATCAAGAAAGCCAGATCCATTAGAATCGCGAGCTCTTTGCATTGATCTTGTTGATCAATGGCTTAGGAAACTTGGGTTTCTAGTGTGTTTGACTTTTTAGTCGTCTTTAACACAATTTTTTTTTTTTTTATAACTAAGTGGTATCGGGGCTAATCTCTACTAATCCACTTAAGCCACTGGTTGATCGATCAGGAGACGCTCCCAATGTTAATATGTGAGGGGAGAAATTCACTTAATAGTGTTATTCAAACCTACTATCATGCCTTTAGTGAACCAGGAAATGTCTTTACGTCGGGCCACTCTCCCACCTACTGGTTAGGTACAATTTGTTTTATAAAGAAAAAAAAAAAAAATTAACTAGGTTGGAAACAAAATAAAAAAATGTATGGTTACTTGAACTTAAAAAATAAAATTAACCTTCAAATTTTCAGACACGAGTAGGGGCGTGTCTCTAATAAACCGTGAAAATGAGGGAGGCGTCTCTACTTAACTCCATCTACTGAAAAAACGATGCCCTAGGGTTTTTAATTCTTCGCCCCTTTTTTCAAACCCATTTCAAACCCGCGCCATTGTACTCAATAATAAAACCCTCCCAAAATCTCAATTCCAGCTTTTCATCTCATCTAAAACCCTCACTCACTCAATCTTCAATCTCCATTCTCCTCTCTAAAACCCCTCTTTTGGATTCACGCTCTTCGTCATCTGATTGAGCTTCCACAACTACTCCTTTGTTTTTTGTTCTGATCTCCTCGTCCGAACGAAGATGTCGTGGGAAGAAGAGATTGTGGTGCGAGACGTCACAAACGCCGGTCTCGTCGTGAGCGATCGCATTGCTAGAGACGCTGCAACTCAGCTCGATCTCGAAGAGGCGCTTGAAGCCGCTAGATACGCTAGCCATCCGTACTCGCCCCATCCTAAAGAGGTGATTTTTTACGACAATTCTGCAAATCTGTTGTTTCTCTTGTGCATGTATTGCATCGGAATCAAGGCGCTTTGAAATTGTATTACCGTTTCCCCTGAAATGGCTATCCAAGTCCCATGCTTGGCATTAAAGACTCTTGCCATTGCAAAATCTGAGGAAAGGGTTGGTACTTATAGCGTAACCGCTACAAGCTGAACCCGCTCTTTGTAGGAGTTAAGCTGTATATATCTACCTTTCCCTATTGCAATGGCAAGAGTATTGTGCACTGAGTACACTTTTATACGGTTTTACCTTAATTTTAGAGAATCAAGTAATATATGGTTTTTGTTTAATTTGCAAATTTAAAAACACACAACACACACACACTTGACTCAAAATATGAATCGCACATGTAACCCATTTAACAATTTATCTATGTGAACCTTACTCGTTTGTCGAACTTGCAAGTGATTCAATGTTGATTCAAGACTGAAATACAAATTCTTCTAACCCTTAATCTTTTGGTAATTGAACATGTATTGGTGATACAATTAATGTGGTCTTCTTCAACTATGGTTAAGTGTTACCAAATGAAATTGATAAGTTAAATATAGATGCTGTTAGACTAAGTTAAGACTCAATTAAATTTTTTTAGCCCTTAAGATTTTGGAAAGTGAAGATGAATTGGTAGTACAAATAATGTGGTCTTCTTCAACTATGGTTAAGTATTACCAAATGAAATTGATAAGTTTGAATATAGATACTATTAGACTATGGAATTGATGCATACAAACATATAGATAAATTTATAAAGAAGAGGAAAGCAAGTTGAATTTAAATTTTACAAACATTAGAATTTAGATTCCATACCTTTCACCATAGTTTCCTAAGTCACACCTTCAGGTGTGGTGCATCCATAGTGCCCTCGTAGGGATCTAGGCTGGGTACCCAACTTAGTTGTGCTCCTAGGTCCACTTCAATGTGCCTTGCTTCAAGTGCAAGGGACACTTACACAAGTGCCTGAGTTGTACAAGCCCTTTCCATGCACCCGAGGGCATTCCCTAATCCCTCATCTGATCTAGTTGGGTAATTCTCACTGGACCTTTCACAAGGGACTTTGAAATTTTACGCTTTCTCTTTAAAAGGTCCCCTTAGTACAAATGCCTTAAAAAATCAGATATAAAAACTTGTACATAATTAATATCTATATTTGAAGTATATAACATCAATTTTAATGATTATAATGCTATGATTTGTGAATATTTCATTTAATTTAGAGTTGCATGGTTATATTATCAGGAATTATAACCTGTAATATCAATTTTGTTGTGTACTTATTGTGTTGATGTAATCATGTAACTATGACAATTGCTCCATTTTGTTAAGTTTTGTTTTATTTGCATATTTTAGTTCAAAATGGAGGCATTTTTAATGGAATCTTTATTTTTTTAAGTTTAATTTCATTCAATTTTGAGCCTTTTTCACTTAGGTGTACTCATCACTTTACGCCTTAGTCACTAGGGTTATCCATTGCCTTGAGTAAACCCTGCGCTTTTAACTACTTTGCTCTTCTCCTACATTCCATTTATCTTTATGTCCAACACGATTGATAGCATTGGAGCAGTGACTGTTTCTTTGACAAAGATTATGTATTAATCATTTATAGATCAATCTTCATCAATCTGAATTAATTTCTGAAAAATGCTGATTGATGCCATCTGATATGCATGCGAAATACTTATCATTCCTCTCCTGCTACATGTATATGTATATATGCAACATATTCATGTTTGTATGTTTGTGGTTGCTGATGCATTCCTCTCCTGCTACATATATATGTATATATGCATTCATTTGCTTTTTTTTTTCCTAGAAAAAATATTCATCCATCATTCCAATGGTCAATGGAAATTTTTCATCACCCTTAATTTTGGTAAATTTCTGATGGGTTACCTCATTTTAGTGGCCTCCTTTGGTTGAAGTGTTGGATACATGCGAACTGCCTCCTGTCCTTGTTGAAAGGTATAATGCAGCTGGTGGAGAGGGAACTGCTTTATGTGGTATATTTCCAGAGATACGCAGAGCATGGGCAACGGTGGATAACTCATTGTTTCTTTGGCGTTTTGATAAGTGGTGAGATTTTGATCACTGTCAAAAGGGGCTGTAAGTGTCATTTTTCAGACAATTTTCCCATTGGTACGGATGGGTTTTTCAGTTGCTATTTTTCATGTCATATTTCCAGGTTTATCTTGAAGTGTTCATTAATTCCTGTTGCACAACTTACTTTGGTTTTTTAGCATAAAAATTGTGGTTTGTTCTGTTACTTTTTGCTGCTGCTCACATTTCTCAATTTTAAGGCATTTCGGTCTTGCATGACCATATATATTTTATCATCAATAACCCTTCTAAAATGAAACTTGGACCATTGTTAGAAGTAGGAGAATTTTAAAGCATTTAATTTATTTGCATAAAAGAAAATCTAATAGAATTTATTATTTAGGTGGCGTTTGTTAACTCTACTCACAACCTCTACAAACAGTGGAGGTTAGTCTAGTTTGTTTTTCGTAATTATTTTGATTTTCTCCAACTCTAATTAGAAATAGAGTTACAACCTTTAAGAACTAGTAAAAGTTTTTGTTTACTAAATAGAAGTTAAGCCTCTACTAAAAATAGAGGTTCATTTTAGAGTACAAGTATATGATAACTAGAGTTCCCAAACAGTTCCTTAGTGCTTACACACAAATCATTATGTTGTATATGTTATCACCTTAAAATGTAAGAAGTTATATCCTCTGTGTATCTTTAGACATCTTCTTTTCATGGTTTATCTTTTTGATTTTGTATTGCTACACTTGCATATTTTGTATTCCTGATGGTTAGCAATTAGCACCAGTTGTTTTTTGATTTTTGGCACCTTCATCGACCGCTAGAAAGTGTCGATCATCATAGAGAGGCTAAGACGTAGCCCCCCATAGTTGTTTGACTTATTAGATAGTTGTTTTCTTATTTTTCTTAAGAATAATGAAGTTTCCTTTTCCTCTCTAAGGAAGAATATAGCTCCATGAGCGGCGGCTCTTGTCATGATGAATCCTGCAATGTATTGGTGATTAGTACATAATACACCTGAGTAGTAAAGTCATGTCCTGTGAATGCATAAGTGGGTAAAGAGTACATTTGATTGGTACATATTGTTGTACCTTCTTCTAGATTTTCATGAACACTATTGTAATGGGGTCATATTGCTGGGAATAAATCCATCTATCAGAAAATAATTTCCCTTATTTTTATTGATTTATGACTTTTATCTAAAGGGGGGCGACTTGCTCTAGTTCACTTTGTTCTAATGGCGCTTCCTTCATACTACATGTCTATCTTTAAGATCCCCATATCAGTGGCGGCTTGGATCGAGAAGAAAATCAAACGTTTCTTTTGGGGAGATAAACAGGATAAAGGGTCTTCAATCTTGATAAAATGGGAGGTTGTTTGTAGATCTATGGAGAATGGGGGTTTGGGCATTGGAAACATTCCACTCAGAAATGTTGTGTAATGCAGTAAGTGGATTTGGAGATTCATCACAGAACCAATCATTGTGGGCTCGGGTGATTTCAAGTAGACATGGGAAGCTTTCTTTGGATGGAACGAGCCAGAGGGCAAACTCCACTTATAGGAGTCCATGGAAGTTTATTTCCTCCCTAGTGCCTCAGTTCTCGTCACAATTAGAATACAAAGTCGGTAATGGACACATTCAATTTTTGGGAGGACAGGTGGTTGGATAAGTCTACACTGGCTGAAGCGTTCCCTCACCTTGTTCGCTTATCTTCATTGCATGACTACTCTATTGCTACCTTTATCGACCCTGCCCCACATGCCTCCCCGCACAACATTTCATGGAACCTACATTTCCCTAGAGCTTTAACGAGTCGTGAGTCTGCTGAGATTGGTCCCCTCTTAAACAAACTTCAAAATGTCACGCTTTCCTCAGACCCGTATAGGATTATTTGCCCCCCCGATCCCTCCAATTGTAGATTTCACAACCCTCCTAGATACACAACATATTCCATTATTTCCATGTTCTACTCATATTTGGCAGGCACATGTATCATCCAAGGTAAAAGTATTTGGGTGGACTCTGGCTCATAAGCGGCTCAACACTTCGGAGATGCTACAAAGAAGGCTCCCCAATATGTGGCTGTCACCACACTGCTGTGCCTTGTGCCAACAGGAAGGAGATTGCATTGATCACATCTTCTTTCATTGTGCATATGGGAAGAGGATTGGAGGGAATGGCTAGCTTTTTTCTGTAATAGATTCCTCCCTCCCCAACGGGTGGAGGATGGTCTGACCTTATGTCATATGCCGTCATTATCAAAGGAGGAAAGAGGTGTAGGCGTGATTGCATTCTTTGCGACCCTTTGGTCGATTTGGCTAGAACACAATAATAGAATTTTCCATAATATGTCCAAGTCTGAGTTGCAATTATGGGAGGATATTAAGCTAAAGGCAAGCACATGGGTTTTTGCTTCTCCTTTAGCTAAAGACTACTCAGTTTCAGATTGGTTGTTGAATTGGTCTAACTGTATGCACCTGGGTAGAGGTTCTTGTTGGGAATTTGGGTTCTCCAATGAGAGTTTCCAAATTCTACACTAGGATCACACTATTAGAAATATCAACAATAAAAGAAATACAAGAAATAAAGAAGAAACACAATACAAGGATTTATGTGGAAAACTCCAAAATCGGAGAAAAACCACGGGCTGTCAAAGACAAGTTCACTATGTGAAAAATTGTTACAATCACATAGACTAACCACTCAACCCAAAAACCCTTACACCCAAGACCCTCTCTAATCTTTTCAGTTATTACACAAAGATAAGAGAATAAAAAAGAAGCTAAAATACAAAGCTTCTCTTGGGTTACTAAGAGTAGCTCACATGGGTTACCACATATGGGTTGCTCGAATGAAATACAAAGCATGTTTATAGGTGAAATGGTATTCTTTGAGGTGAATCAAGCCAATCACTTCAAGACAAATGTTTACAACCACCCCAAGACTTTTGCTCACATTTGTCTCCAATAATTGAAACATCCAATCACTCTAAGACAAAAGTTCACAACCACCTCATGACTTTTGCTCACATTTTTCTACAATAATTGAACCCAATTAATGTCCACCACCAATTCTCCCATGAACTTCACCTAACATCACCGCTAACTTTATAAAATAATTTTAATTTGGCCAATAATTCAATAGTTACGACCCTTGAGATGGGGAGTGGTGTGTGTAGGTCTCATTGTTGGTTTAGTTTGGAAACAATCTTTATGTTGTGGGTCTAGGATCTTTACTTTAATCACCTCTCGTGATCATCGTTTGCTGTATATTACTCTTATGAATCAATACAATTACAACTTGTTTCCGCTAAAAAAAAAAGAATAAAGAAGAGTTACTAGCTCCTTGTTAATAGCACGAGTTTCTCCACCTCTATGTAAAGATTCATATGTCTGACAACCAGCCTTTCAGAAGCCTGGTATGGTGGCACATCCATACTTGTTATATCTTAGCTTATTGAATCTTTTTTGCTAATAAAATAAAATAAAGCTATGCATAAAGGTCAATGGAGACTCGTCTAATACTATAACTATCTTGAACTTGATTTTATCGAACAAAGGATTTATATTCATTGTATCCTCACTTCACTATGTCTCCATCTTAGTGGGCTTCAAATTGCTATAAATCTCAAGTTTCTAGGTACTATAGACATTGTATTGAACTATTGATTAACAAACCATTTACAAGATTGTTACTAAGACATTGGTGAATGCCATTATAAAGTGTATATTGTGCTATGATTTTACTGTGGATAAGGTTACACCATTATTTAGTGGATGTTGTTCAATCCTTTTACTGAGGATAAGGTTCCATCTGAGTACAAATTCCAGTTTATATTTATACTTATGAATTATTCAAAATACGGATAAATTTCTGCGTATTTTAATTCAGGTTTTCCTGGTTGGTTAAAACTACACTAGTTTTTCAAATTATGGCATGGTGGGCATTGTTCTAGACTTAAACACAAGGCACAAGCTGCTCGTTAGATAGCTACTTCTATTATGTTTTACTATTCTGTTATATGCCATATCCATTGTTGTAATTCCTTTTAGTAGTGTTGGCCTATGTATCCAGTGGTTGCATACTGCTTCTACTTTCTCAATTTTAATGTTGTCTATTTAGGGATGGTCAGTGCCCAGAGTACAGTGGTGAAGAGCAAGCTATATTTGCAGTTGGTCTGGCAAAAGCTAAGCCAGGAATTTTTGTTGAGGCCATCCAATATCTTTTAGTCTTAGCAACTCCCATAGAGGTAGGAACACTTTTCATTTACCATGATCTTTCTCTCTCAAATTGCTTAATTATCATGACTTTTCTTTCTTATATTCCTTTGAAGTGTTGATGTTCAGACTCGTTTTATTAAATTATTTTAGACTTGTGATCATTTAACCAAGTTAGAAATTTAGAATGAATTAAAATTGTGTGAGGATGAGTTCTTCAGCAAGATTTTTTTTTTTTTTTCTGAAATCAGTTTATCACATTATTCATAGCCTAGTGAAAGGTGGTATTGTAGAATGTAGATGAAAATTATAACAAATGTGACTTGTAGACACCCTAATAATAATGTCCACAAGTGGGATCTTATTTTAGCATTATCAGTGAGCATTAATTGAGTTTTCTAGTTTCTATGATACTGATTTTGACCATTACTGAAGAACGTTTTTGGTATAAATAGTTGATTCTGGTAGGTGTGTGTTGCACCGGAAGAGGCGACGGAACGGATCCATATGCTGAGGTTTCTCTACAGCCCCTGCCTGAGTACACTATCCCATCAGATGGGGTGACAATGACTTGTATCACATGTACAAGCAACGGTCAGATTTTCCTTGCTGGCCGTGATGGGCATGTCTATGAGATACAGTATACAACTGGCTCTGGCTGGCATAAGCGTTGCCGTAAAATATGCCTCACTGCAGGTTTGGGAAGTCTTGTTTCAAGGTATATTGTATTACTGGATGGTTCAGAGTTTTTATTACTACACTACAACATTAGGGTTCCTTTATGATTGTGGCCATAATTGATGAGCTTGGGGATGTTGTCTTGGTGTTCAGGTGGGTCGTACCAAATGTCTTTAGGTTTGGAACAGTTGATCCCATTGTTGAGATGATTGTGGATAATGAGAGGCACATTCTCTATGCACGAACTGAAGAAATGAAACTTCAGGTGTTTGATCTGGGAGCAAGTGGTGGTGGGTCACTTAAGAAAGTTGCAGAAGAGAGGAATTTAGTCAATCAGAGGGATTCACAATATGGAGGCAGACAGCCTGGTGGAACAAGAGCTGCTGCTCGAACTGGAAAAATATCTATAGTCTGCATCACGCCCTTGTCTACGGTTGAATCAAAGTGGCTACACCTCGTTGCTATCTTATCAGATGGTAGAAGAATGTACCTTTCCACCTCATCATCTGGTGGAAATAATGGAAGTCTTGGAGGTTTTGGTAGACTTAACCATTCTTATCAAAGGCCATGCTGTTTAAAAGTTGTAACAACTAGGCCTCCACCACCTCTGGGAGTTGGTGCTGGGGTTACCTTTGGATCCCTTGCTGGTAGGTCACAATCTGAGGATCTCTCATTAAAGATGGAGACAGCATATTATTCTGCTGGTACTGCCATCTTTTCGGACTCCTCACCCCCTACCATGTCCTCCCTTCTCATTGTGAACAAGGACACAAGCACGCAATCATCTCAAACAGGTAGTTTGGGGATGAGTGGGAGGAGTTCACGAGCATTACGGGAGACTGTATCTTCTCTACCTGTTGAAGGTAGAATGCTTTTTGTGGCCGATGTTCTACCTCTGCCAGATACAGCAGAAATTGTGCAGTCACTTTATTCAGATTTGGAATTGTGTGGACTTGAAGAATCTGGAGAATCATGTGAGAGGGCATCGGCAAAACTCTGGGCAAGAGGTGAACTGGCAATTCAACATATATTACCAAGAAAAAAGATTGTTGTATTCAGTACCATGGGTATGATGGAAGTAGTTTTCAACAGGCCAGTGGACATCCTGCAAAGATTATTAGAGTCCACTATTCCAAGATCAGTCGTGGAGGATTTTTTCAATCGTTTTGGAGCTGGAGAGGCTGCTGCAATGTGTTTGATGCTTGCAGCAAAGATAGTCCATACTGAAAATCCTATAAGCAATGCTGTCTCTGAGAAGGCTGCAGAAGCATTTGAGGACCCCAGATTGGTTGGCATGCCACAACTTGAAGGTAGCAGTGCATTGACTAACACCAGAACACCCCTTGGAGGCTTCAGCATGGGGCAAGTTGTTCAAGAAGCTGAGCCTGTGTTTTCTGGTGCTCATGAAGGGCTCTGTTTGTGTTCATCGCGATTGCTTCTTCCTTTGTGGGAACTTCCTGTTATGATCCTCAAGGGAACTGCAGACTCTTCTGATGCTGGATTTGAAAATGGTGTAATTGTTTGCAGACTTTCTGTTGAGGCAATGCAAGTTCTTGAAAGCAAGATTCGTTCCTTGGAGCAGTTTTTGCGGTCCAGAAGAAACCAGAGGAGGGGTCTATATGGCCGTGTTGTAGGACTAGGAGATACAACTGGTTCCATTTTATATGGAACTGCATCTGATTTAGCAGTTAGTGACCGCAGCATGGTAAGAAACTTGTTTGGTTCTTACACTCAGAATGTTGAGTCAAGTGATGGTATATCCAGTAAAAGACCACGACTTCCATATAGTCCTGCAGAACTGGCTGCAATGGAGGTAAATTGATCTGATTTCTTGGCTGATAGTGGGCATGGAAATATTTTTAAACTTCTATTGCTAATTCCTCTGGTTGTTCAACAGGTGAGAGCAATGGAGTGCATTAGGCAATTGCTTTTGCGGTCTGCTGAAGCACTCTTTTTACTTCAGCTTCTTTCTCAACATCATGTGACTCGCTTAATTCAGGGGTTTCTGTCTAATCTACGGCAGACAATAGTTCAGTTGACATTCCAGCAGCTAGTTTGTTCCGAGGAGGGTGACCAGCTTGCTACAAGGCTTATATCTGGACTCATGGAGGTAATTCATGTTTAGCTACACAATCCTTCCTTCTAGGAAGGTCATTGAAAATCAGATGTGTTTGTGATCATGGTGCCAAATTCTTTTCTATTTTCTTTTGTTAGTCCCATATGGATTTATTGTTGCAGGGGACTTGTTCTATTTTAACATCGTTCTATGCATTGTGTATCTTCGGTACCAGTATTACACTGGTTCTGATGGCAGAGGAACGGTTGATGATATCAGTGGAAGACTACGTGAGGGTTGTCCAAGCTATTATAAGGAGACTGATTACAAGTTTTACCTAGCAGTGGAATGCCTTGAGAGAGCTGCAGTCACTGCTGATGCTGAGGAGAAGGATAATCTTGCTAGAGAGGCATTCGATTTCTTAACTAAAATTCCAGAATCGGCAGATTTGACCACCATATGCAAACGGTTTGAAGACTTAAGGTTGTCTTATTATCCCAAAAAATCATTATAATCTCTATGTTCCATCCTCCATTCATGATTCTTCACTTGATAGTCATCATAAATAAGCCTAGTTACTTTGTTGCTTTGCAGATTTTATGAAGCAGTGGTTCGGTTGCCACTACAAAAGGCACAGGCCCTTGACCCTGCAGGAGAGGCATTTAATGAACAAATAGATGCTGGCATCCGAGAAAGTATACTAGCTCAGCGTAAGCAATGTTATGAGATAATTATCAGTGCTTTGCGAAATTTGAAGGGTGAAACTGGACAGAAGGAACTAGGATCGCCCATTCGACCTACTGTTAAGCGTTCAGTCCTTGATAAGGCCACTAGGAATAGATACATACGTCAAATTGTGCAGCTTGGTGTACAGTCTCCTGACCGAGCATTCCATGAACACTTGTACCGAGCAATGATTGATCTGGGTCTTGAAAATGAATTACTGGAGTATGGAGGTCCTGATTTGGTGCCTTTCCTGCAGAATGCTGGCCAGCAACCAATTCATGAGGTCTTTTCAGCTTTGATTCAACTTCAAATCTTTGAAATTCTTGTCACGGTTAATATCATTAGTCTTCAGATTGCTTGCTTGCTCATATGGGCACTCTTAATTATTTCATTCTCTAGAATGAGTGTCCGTGGATCTGAAGATTTTTTCAGGCTGAAACTACATGGATAAGATATTGTGTATTTTGTTTATTTATTTCTGTTTTTGCATCTCAATAATTTTTAGTTTTTGGTCTTTTTGGTAGATTCGCGCTGTTTCTGCTGTTACATCAGCATCCTCTCCCGTGGGACATTTGGGGGCACATATTACTTCTTATCAAATGAAGTACTTGGACCTTCTGGCACGGTACTATGTCTTGAAGCGGCAGCATATCCTTGCAGCTCATATATTGTTGAGACTGGCTGAAAGGCATGCTGCAGATTCCGAGGAGGTTCCTACACTAGAACAGAGGTATGCCATACAACTTCTTCATTCGGTGTTCTTTAAAGATGATTGCAATCTGTTCTTTCTTTTCTATACTAGTGTCTTTCTATCTGTTTGTTGACATGCGCTATAACATATTCGTGTCTTCTTGCTGATACCAGGCGTCAATACCTAAGTAATGCTGTTCTACAAGCAAAAAATGCAAGCAACTATGATGGAGTGGCTGGATCAATGCGTGGTACTTTTGATAATGGGTTGCTGGATTTGCTTGAAGGGAAGCTTGCTGTTCTTCGGTTTCAAATGAAGATCAAAGAAGAGCTGGATGCAATATCCTCAAGATCTGAAGGATCATCTGTGATGTCTGAATCCAGTTCAAGTGATCCTTCCCTTCAAAGGAACCTGGTTACGGATGCCAATCTTGCAAGCACTGCACGAGAAAAGGCCAAAGAGCTATCGTTAGACTTGAAGAGTATCACCCAATTGTACAATGAATATGCAGTTCCTTTTGAGCTTTGGGAGGTATGCCTTCTTCCATCTTCTCAATTAGTAAAATTATCAAATACATCTGGAAATTATAGTTCTCTGTGTGTGTGTCAGTAAAGAGAGTCTATTCATTAAGATAGAAAATTACAAGATCACAGGGCCGAGATGATTTTCAGCCAACAAACCAAGGAAAACAAACGAGAAATGCTGGATGCAAAGAAAAAATAATGATTACTAAGAGACTGCTCCTCAGACAGCAATTACTGCAATTAACCATAAGGGAGTTTAGGTAGATCCCTTGGCCATCTGAGAACTCTGTTACAGGTCCCTGAATAATTAATCTAATAATTATATACATACATAATAAATGAAAATAATAGGAAAATAAACAAGCAGAAAAAAATGAAAATAGAATTATAAATGGGAGAAGAAAAAGCCAATTGGCAAGTATCATAATGAGTAAAGGTCTCTCCAATTACACGTGCAACAGCTACAACATTATATAGAATGTAACAGTATAGATGTAATTGAAAATATGAAAAAGAAAAGCTAAAATAAGACTTAAATTGATGCATAATATCCATCAATTAAATAAAAATACAGGAAATGGACCAACGACTGAATAAAGTTGTTGCAGGAAGTTCTAAGGAACTGCTGTACCTTCTCATGGACTGAATATGTTGATTTACTTTTTATTATTAATACACGTTTTTTTCTTACAAAAAAAAAGTGTTTTTTTTTTGTAAAAATTGTAAAATTATTTTGGTTTGTGTCAAAAGCAGAAATCTTAACTTCATTCTCCTTTTTCAGATATGTCTGGAAATACTCTATTTTGCAAATTATTCAGGGGATGCTGACAGTAGTATAGTTAGAGAAACCTGGGCTAGACTGATTGATCAGGCTCTTTCAAGGGGAGGTATTGCTGAAGCTTGTTCTGTTCTGAAGAGAGTTGGGCCCCTTGTTTATCCTGGAGATGGAGCTGGTTTACCTTTAGACACTTTGTGTCTCCACCTAGAGAAGGCCGCGCTGGTATTGTGTTTTGACGTTTCGACTATTGGTGTACAATTGATTTTGTTTTTCTATTGGAAGATAAAATTCTACCATAGCTTTGCTATAATTATTCCGTGTGGTGGTCTGTTTTCAATTTGTGATATACTATTCATTTTATGTTGATGATGTGCCTCTTTCTGTAGGAGCGATCTGTCTCAGGGGTTGAGCTTGTTGGAGATGAAGATGTAGCCAGGGCCCTTCTAGCAGCTTGTAGGGGTGCAGCTGAACCTGTATTGAGCACTTATGACCAATTGCTATCAAATGGAGCTATTTTGCCATCACCAAACCTCAGATTACGCCTTCTTCGCTCAGTTCTTGTGGTCCTTCGTGAATGGGCAATGACTGCATTAGCCCAAAGAATGGGTACAAGTGCAACTGGAGCATCCCTCATTCTAAGTGGCATGTTCTCGCTGGAGCAAACAGCTGTCCTTAATCAGGGGGTCCGAGATAAGATCGCCAGTGCAGCAAACAGGTAAATTTTTTTTCTTCCGGTCTTACCTTCACATCTTTTGCTCAAAAATAGATTATTGGTATCCATTCTTTCCAGGCTACTACCGTCTCAGCTACCAATGGAATATTTTTAATCAGTTTTCATTTTTAAAAAAAAAAAACAGAATGCAACCTTTTCTTAGGTACCTTATGTCCATTTTACGATGTTAATATATTACTAACTTCTCCTGGTCCTTTCTATTTTCTTGTATGTGCTAATGTTTATGAGGCAAAACTGTGGAAAAGAAGCTCAATCAGCTATCATTCCCTTAATTGATTGAGTTTAGTCTGTCGAAGTTTCCCTTCTTAAACTTTAATATTATAACACGGAATGATCTTACTGCAATTACCTGTGGTTCTCATTAATCTCAATTTTCATTATTTTCAATGGAACCTGGTTCTGACAGGTATATGACTGAGGTGCGGCGGTTAGCCCTGCCACAGAGCCAGACTGAGGCTGTGTACCAAGGTTTTCGGGAACTTGAAGAGTCACTTTTGAGCTCCTACTCATTGGAGAAATTTTGATTTCTGTTGTACATTACTTAAAGATGTAGGATTATATATCTTTCGTATCAAAATATATCCAATTCCAGTGATTCTGATGCTGGCTAGAATCAGTGGTTGGCAACTTCCTGAAGAATACTATCATTATCTAGGGAGATGACCGAGAAGGCACAGCATCAAGTAGAATTGAAAGGTAGATGATCTGTGTTATTGGACACTAAAGGTTTGGGAAGAGCCCATGTAAGAATTGCATATGTAAAAATAGAGAAATTACTGCAGTTCCTTCTGTTATTTTGACTTGCTTGTAACAGGAATTGTCACATTTCTTCAATATTTAGCGGAATGCTTTGGTAAATTCAAGAACCTGTGTAAAATTTGCATAATAATGTGTTCTGAAAGGACCTTTATTCTGAATTTTAGAAAAATTTTGCAGGTTGGCAATCCCTTCAGACAATCAGACTTACACCAGAGCTTTGTTTTGTACTTTGTAGTCATCAACTGAGTTTACACAATGCTGGCTAAACCTAACACTATTTTGGTTCTCTATGGTGGTTGGTCCTGATCAGATGTCTATTACCATGCATGCTCCATCATCTACCTTGAATAAAATAATGCTTCCAAAAGCAAGAAAAACGTTTCCTTTCATGACTAACCTCCACGGTTCAATGCCAACCCAGTATTACTGGGTGTATTCACCTCAAGAAAGCATTTTTCCAACTGCATTAAGATCAGCTAAATAATATATGCAGTGTTGTACAGGTGAAGATCCCATGGAACAAACCTGACTCAATTGGATAAATAAAAATACGTACTTCCAGACAGCTACTGATATTTACAGCACAACAAAAGTACAATCACAACCATATTAGGGCTGCAACTGTCAGTGATCAGATGTTGCTGGAGACATCGGTCCATAGTAGAAGCCTCCTGGGTCTGTCCAGAAACCTGGCCTGCCAAGCAGGTTCATCACTTTCATATATAAACTCACTCTTCATATACAGTCTCTTGGCTGGTTCATTGTCAACAGCTACATGTACATATAGATCAGTTATACCTGAACCAAAGAAGAAACCGGGAATATTAGGTTTCGGCTGTGTAATGAAGTTCAGACATAACATTCAATAATTCAAGTGGAAAACTACGACTACCACACATGCAAATACACATTGAACCACTACTCCAATCTTAGGCATGTTATGAGATTTGAAACCACGAATTCATAGCTTGCAAACTATGTGTCAAACCATTAAGTCAAGGGCTCAACCCTTCTAACGAGGCCCAGTTAGATGGCCTTCTGTTCTTGAAAGACTCGGGAATTCAAAAATAGTATTACATCTTCAAACATTTGTCAACTGCAACTCATGCTATCATGTCAAACATTTCCTAGAAGGGCAGGCCTCAGCTTAATGGTAGAGATTGCTCCATTAGACCTTAAAGTCATAAATTCGAATTTAGAATCCTCTCCAATGTGGAAGGAAAGCCATGAACATCATTCCTTCTTTAGACCCCGCATTGGCGTAGCCTCATGTTTAGAGTATGCTCTTCTTATGGTTGTAAGTTATTTCCTAATACTTTTAACTTATAATGAAAAGATCGCATTGAACAGGTGAAATAATGTTACATTTGTTTATAAGTCAGTAACTCTGGCTGACTTCTGTGCAATCAAGCGAACAGAATCACTCAAAACTAGAATAGTCGGCAACAGTGAGGAAAGTCAATTGGGATAAGAATGATCCTATGGAAGAACAGTTGGAAGGCCCAAAACTGGGGCATTTAAAAGGCAATGTAGATTGAAGACTCTAAGAGCAATAATAAGATCAAAGGACAAAATGGATGGGCATGCATGACTTGTCCAAGTCCAAGGTACAAGAGCAATGGTGGTGGGCACCAAGACCATGACAGTGACACCACAAGTTGAATCTGAGGGCTGCATACAGTCTCATGCCTAGACTCAGCAACAATGAATATGGATAAGAAATCGACATAAAATCTAGGTGGGGTGGACCCACACTAAAATAAATAATGTTTCATCTCATTATGAAGCTTTGGACATGGATAGAAGTTAAATTGCTTCATAGAATGTGGATATGGACCTGACTGAAACAAATAATGCCTGAGATGGAGAGCTAGAAGTATCTGCCCTGTCACTGTCAGCATACAACTCATTTCATGCCTTGGCAGCACCAGCATAGATCAGATTATATGTCATAACTCCTGTGGTGACCATGCAAAGTGTTCCTTCTAGATAGATGTTGGCCAAAACATAAAGATTAAATGGGAACTTGAAATTACTTCGTTTGAAGAAAGATGACAAGCTAATAAAATATCAACTGGAAAAAAATCACAATTCTAAAGATGATGACATTGTTTTGAAGTAGCTTCATGCCAAAGATATATTTACCAGCACATGAAAAGCTAAGCAAAATAAAGGGAACCTTCTTATTTCAGATTTGATTATTTTTCAGTTAAATACTGTTAACTGTTAACTGACCCTATGTAGTTGGGAAAAGGCTTAGTTGAGTTGAATTTAAATACTGTTAACTGTAAGCTCTCCAAAAATCCACCATATGTTTTATTTTTTAATTTTATTTTCACTTTCCCATTTTCTAAATGACTGACTCAAATCACAAACATAAATATCTGAAGTTTTTTTAAAGAATTTTGAGCAAACATCCAAACAAAAGGAACAAACATGGTCAGCATTTTCAGGTCATGTAATTTCACAATGAGAACAATGAGAACAATGGTGAAATGACAGATGGTTACCCCATTCTTGAGCAACTTTCTTTGACTTGAGAACCAATGAATGGGCTATACCATTTCTATGCAGCTCCTTGGCAACAC
Source organism: Paratinospora sagittata (assembly GCA_035771175.1). NCBI lineage: Eukaryota > Viridiplantae > Streptophyta > Magnoliopsida > Ranunculales > Menispermaceae > Paratinospora > Paratinospora sagittata. The sequence continues at coordinate 29,500,335 of CM069611.1, forward strand.
ATACATTGCTCAAATATGCTCGTGCAATATCAGGTTCAATGCCCTGTTAAAAGTTAATACCCAAGACAGATGAATGTATATGGCAATTTGTCTACTATTCATATCTATAATACACATAATGAAGAGCGGGCCTCGGTGCAAGGGTTGAGTTTGCTCCATTGTGACTTGGAGGTCACAGGTTTGAATCTAAAAACAGCCTCTCCAATATAGGGCTAAGGCATCGTTCCTTCCCTAGACTCTGTAATGGCGAGAGCCTCATGCAATAAGTATGCCCTTCATGTATAATATACATAAAAGATTGACATTTCTATACGTACAAGACTGCTAATATATAAATAGACATTACTTGAATTTCCAAAGGAAAAAAATAACAAAGAACAAAACACAGTAACTACCTCACCGGTCTACAAGTAGATATTTTATTCTTAAACAATATTTCTATTTATACTAAATGCCTCAAGTCTCAAACACACACTATCTATGAGTTTCCTAAAAGCATATTGTTTCAATAATATTGCTTCCTCAAAGATTGCATGAACCATGAATATTAGTAGTGAAGGTAAGCTGAAAAAAAGAAGAATTGTTCATGAAGTGAAAAATATGACTCTTTTTTTTGTCTACAAATACATAATTGACTTTTTTCTTCTACAAATAAGAGAAGAACAAGTCTCCTAAAAAAATAATAGAACAACAAGTCTGCTTTGGATGACGACTGAAATAGTCATTTCATGGGGTCATACAAATAGGATATTTCCTCTATCTAATAAGCTGAAATCCTGAATCCATTATTATCAGAATTAGTATCAGATAAATAAAGCCATTAGCTTCTATGAGCAGTCAATACCTCAGGCCGCTTCCCGGTTATCTCATCTGGAAGCCTTAGACACTGGTTGACATCAAGGGATCCAATCACAACTCGCTCTTCTCCATTTCCAGAAAACTACAACAAAATACTCAACAAATTGAATTGGATAACTTGAAATAGTAAACAAGAAAATATATATATACATATATGTATGTATGTATGTGTGTGTATGCGTTGTGTGTGTGTGTATTATGTTTGTATGTATGTATAATTTGAATGTTCAATGGGGGGCTTCTTCAAGAATTTGTGTATGATTTCAACAACCATCATAGCAAAATTTGGCAGGTTCAACTAGCTACAAAACATGAAAAGGGGTTTGGGGAGGGTGGGATTAGGATAGAGGGGGAGGCATGGGATTTTATTGATCTGCACTCAAATACCCAACTTTATACCAGAATTTTTCACAATAACCACATGGACAACTTCATTTATCTCATTATATGGTAGAAAATATCTTGGAACATGCTAACTACAAAAAATGAGACAATAAGTGCAATTACACATTCATGTTCATTGGATACGTCTTTACATATCTCAATAAGTGTAATAAATAATCCAAGGAATATGAAGATGTAGTTGCACATATAGTTGCATTTTATATAGTTAGATTAACATTTCCCAAATATCTTGATGAGATACATTTAGTGCACGAGTTATAAAATACTAGGCATCTATGGAGGGATAAAATAAACTATAATCTATATCACATTTGAATGACTCAACAAACACTTAACAATGAATAAATAGCAGTGAGGCCCAAACCTTACAAACAGAACACAGATCATCAGAAAATTCCGGCATCTTTGAGAAAGGAAGGGTAGCATTTATACAAGAAACCCTTCTAAATCCTGCCCTCTTCCCAGCAACTCGTTCCTTAAGTGCCTCATACTCACGCTCAGCCAAGTACCTCTTATGATCCTAATAGAACTTGACAATGAATAAATCTCATCAGCATTATATAAAATTGTATAACAAAATGGTGCACTTCAAATTCAGTAATTTTCCATTTACCACTCATATTAGCAGCTGCCACAACCATCCATTTAATTCACAAACAACTTAGCCACTCCAACATGAAGATGTATGTTACAAACTCCAGAAGTACACAATAATAGAGAAAATCTTTGCTTTTGTTGTTTTTTTTGTTTTTTTTCCAACAAACCATAGACAAAAAACCAATTTTTTTTTCAAATTAATCCCTTAAAATTTAGAATACAAGAACAAAAAAAATCCCAAATGACACCCAACAAGAAACCAAATAAAGCTCTAATTTAGGAACAAAAGAGAAATAAAGAAAAATGGATCAAAATGAAATCTTTACTCACATGGATGCCATAAGAGTCTTGTTTGCACTCGTAGAACGATCGTATACGAAGACAAGCAGCAGCCCAGAGCTCATCCTCATAGAAAGCTTCTGCAATGCTCAAAGAAGACTTATCTAGGGTTAGGGCTTCGTGGGTGCACACCTGACAATTCACCACCAACTTCAACCGAGCTGGGTTTCTCTGATACAACAACAAGATATACGATTTGTTCCTGAAATCCGAGGAATCATGGAACAACGCCTTTTGATTTCGAAATCTGGTTCCGCCGATCAATTTGGGAAGAACGTTAGAAGAAGAAGAAGAAGAAGAAGAACAAGAAGAAGAAATGAGCGCCATTCCTTAGTGTTCTTGTGGATAATCCTGTCTTCTTCGGCTCCATTTATTTATAGTTTACTGAATTCAGATTTGTGTTTTACAAACCACGGTGCTCTATGCGTTGTTGGACTGCCACGTTGATTAGTACTATACCAGTGAAATTTAATAGTAGGTTAAGCAGAAATTTTTATGATGGGCTTACGCACAGCAGGTTTCAACTTTTATTAGTGTTTGATTATTTCTATATTCCTTGTAAAGAGGTGTCCTTTACAATGTGAATGTTCAGAAAAAAAAAATAGTATAAAAAGAACAAGGAAAAAAAAACACCATAATGCTTTTTTCTTTTTTTTTCTAGTAATTTGTGTCGTACCTATATCAGCTTACGTGCATCACAGACTAATTCACTTAAAATAAATATTTCTAAGGAGATATAATGACATCATACTCGATAGTGTATAAGCATTTACATAATCATGACATAAAGGCTTCATTCAAGACAAAAGTTGTGATATCTTACTCTCCGTTGGTATACGTACATCACAGACTAATTCACTTGAAACAAGTACCACTAAAGAAATATAATGACATCATACTCGATGGTGTATGAGCATTTACATAATCACGACAGAAGGGCTTCACTCTAGGTAAAAATTACGTTATCCTACTCTCCGTCAGTATACATATATTACAGACCAATTCACTTGAAACAAACACTACTAAAGAAATATAATGACATCATTCTCGATGATATACGAGCATTTACATAATTATGACATAAGAACTTCACTCTAGGCAAAGATTGTACTTGACTATATGAATTTACTTACTCAGCTAAGTCAACATTTATATTTGAAGACTGTAAAGACAATCTTCATCTTTTATGGGGGCTTAAAAGATACGCCAATGTAATTAGCGTCCATGGAGTTGCATAAATTTTTATACCAAAGTAGAATGTTTACCCTAAGGCTTGAAATTTCTGCTTTACATGTCAATCTTTAAGCTTACAAAAACATGAAACGTAAATGAAGAAGAAGAAGTAAATAAAATTAAGAAAAGAATAAGCAAATGAAGTCTTTACACTTTACTCAGAACAAGAATAAGCTTTTCAAACAACTGTTCAGGATTTTCATTTGTATATAGTGTGTGCCACATTTTTGACATATTTACATATTTGTAATGACAATACCATAATCAATCACAAATTCCAGTCTTAAATAATGGAAAGAAACATACTTGAAAAAATAAGTAACCAAAAAAAAAAAACAAATTGTATGATGAAAATCTCCAATTATTCACCACTGCCAGTAGCAACATAATGGTTGAAAGTGGAGAACCAGGACCTTCTGCTATCACTGTGAGAAGCCGATCTCCTTAAACTGGATCTCAAACACCTATTCACGTGGTTTCGGAATCTCCCATCAGCTTCAAATGGAACCAAAGATGGACTAGTGTCAGGTGCTCCCATGCAAAGACTTGAGTTCAATTTCATTGATGGGAACCTCTGGCAGCTGAAGTTGCAGAAGGAAGATGACCCGAGAGGAGAAATCCGGGTGCAAGGGAAATCAGGTTTGCAGAATGGAGTTAACATTGTAGTAGGTTCAGATCCTTCAACTGTACATGCGCAGAGAGTTAAGGACAAGCTTGTCCTCGCAATTTCCTTATTTACAGGGCTCGCACCAGGGATCTTGACGAAGGATACTATCGCATGTCGACAAAGGGGACATGTGATTGAACCGGGAAAGCCATGCACGGCAGTTGAAGTGCTGTTGGTGGAACAAAGGTACAACGCGCACCTAGTGCAAAATTCATGATTACAACCTGCATCATGATAGAATGTAAAGTTAATGAAATTATTTTTGCTTGTAATAGATGATCCAACAAAGTTAGAACTTAGAACATCAAAAAGAAAAAAAGGGGTGAGAAACAATTGTTGGAAGTTGAACACAAACTCCAGTATTCAGAAGCATTGAGCACAAAAAATAGAAAGAGTTTCTCTCAAGTTGATGAAGATTGAAGAGGTCTAATTCCTTTGAAAGAAGATGACAGGAAAAATATTATCTGATGTGAAAGGAAAAATATAGATCAGATTTTGAAAACCAAACACCTTTGAGGGAGACTATGTCTGGGTTTTCTTCACTTTTGCAGTTAAAAAGCAACTATGCAAAACTTAAAAATGCTTCAACTGATCATTAGATGCAGATAACCATTTTTCTAATCCATTTAACATGCTATTGCCCGGTTAATCTTTAATTCATGTTCAAATAATTCTCATCTGGTGAATGGGATTCAGAAAATTTGCATATCCTATGCTGCAATAAAATTGAACCATGCTGACTTGGACGTAAATAAGTTCTTGGCATCAGAAAGACAGAAAGTATAGATTAATATTGGCAACTGTTAGCATCTATGAATTTACCTTCGGCAGCTACAGTGCATTTTCTCTCTAAACAAACAACACATGGGTCATGGCATGTGGCTAATATATCACTACTTCTCCATCCGTGTTCTCTGTGCAAGACAACAAAGGAAACAACATAATTAAGCATTTCATGTGAGTTGAGCCTTTTCTCATCGCAACCAGATGATATCAGAAACTAAATACTAGCATACCTATTCCTACCAAGTCAGATCCTCAAGCAGTACATATTTAATATAGTACTATGTGACCATGTTATCTTCCATCAAAATAACTGTCTTCCCCTAGTTATCTAAAATGTACAGTGATATAAGATTTCTTCACGGTAAAACTTAGTCCCACATACACTAAATGCAGTATTCCAGCAGACTCGCACATATGAATTAGAATATGATGCAAACCATCTAAACTACTAGGTTGAGTAATCAGACATCTTCCAACGCTACTTGGGTAATAAAATGATGTTTGAAGAAGAGTTTCAATCTAGTTCAGTTTGTAAGCATCTGGTGCATGGTTGCAGTTTCAAATCAGTCCCACATAGTTGCAAAAAGGCTTAACTAAGTTGACTATATTGAAATATAAATGAAATTCTTTGATAAACAATCACCCCAAGGGCCTCCAAACATTAAAAACTACAAAATAAATAAAACAAAGAACAAGAAAAAGAAGGGAAAAGTGGTTTTACATCCCATGTGGGAACCACTTGGTGACCCACATGTGGTGGTTCACATCTTCCAAGCATGAACTATTTTTCCATATATTTACTTTTAATAAAAGTTTATGGTGAATAAAATATTTATTGAAAATTATGGGTTTGTTCATTTGAGAAGCTTTAATTATTATAACTTTAGTCCCACATTGTTAATAAGAGAAAACACCTGCCTTTATTACAAATATGAGACATATTTTCAATGGTATGTGGAGAGATTCGGTCTCAAAATAGAGACTGAAGTAGCATCCATGAATTTTGAGAAAGCATGAGGTTTTCATTTCTTTCCCTTTTTTTGGGTGATTATCAGATCCATTTTACAATTTACTTTATTGAACAATCACTCGCAAGGTATACATTTAGAAGCATTTTTTTACCTAATACTTCTATATACCTAAGAAACCAAAATGCATATATGCTGGTCCAGTGCATGAAGCCAAAGTCAAAATTTGAATTATCACACTTGGAACTTGGAATTTGAACAAAACTTCTCAGTAATCATCTGTTTCAGCATATGAAATATAGGAAGAGCCAACTCACCTAGCAATCTTGAAAATACTCATTAGAGGAAGGGAGATATATGGTGAAGGAAGAATTTTTAGCCGCTCTGCTGGAAGTTTACTCAGAATTCCTTCAAGGCAGTCCCTATGCCATGAACGAGCAACCATCAAGGGTGTCCATCTATGAAGCATTAACACAAAAGAGTGAAACGAACTCTTTTAAACTGATTAAAAAAAAGAACAAAGAAAGCAACTTGCTTAATCAAAGCTAAATAAGTACTCTACTCAGTCAAGAGTCAAAAAGTTAGCAAATAAGTCAAAAACTCCCACAAAGTCGCTTTCCCTATTCGCTGATCACATGTACATTTGATACACCAAGCTTAAAAACTGAGGCCTATATCTTTAATTGGTATTACTACTCACAATCTGCAGCTTACCAAGCTATCATCTTCAACCATCTTATACTTATTCCCTGATTATTTTGGCATTCCATGTTTGACCCCCAAACCCCACCTCCCCCCGAAAAAACTACATTCAAATATTTTACACATTCAAAACTCTTTATAAGCATATTGAGGTTAACTGAAACAAAGCCCCCCCAGAAAAATCTCAAGTCAAATAGCACCTGCCCTCAGTCTCATTATGTGTAGTCAAGCTATTTTGTTTGGTTCAACCAATCTTTCTTTTCATTTCAAACCAGTAAAGCTTTTAGTGGTCCAATTTTAACCAATAACAACTCAGGAAGATAATAATTAGTGAACTAATGCAAAAGTAAGAGCTGGAAGTAGAGTAGAAACGCACCCATTTGCATTTTCAGCAGTAAGGCTGGCCCCTCTAGCAATCAAAGCCTGTGTCCCAAATACACATCAGATAAGAGTCCGCTATTATAGCTATAATGAGATAAACAAAGAGAGTGAAAATAATCTTACTTGACAACATTGTGCGTTTCCATCACATGCAGCATAATGAAGTGGAGTGCTTCCAGCACCTGAAAAGTGCAACGGAAAACAGAATAATAACCAACCAAATGGAAATCCTGCTAAATAATACTTAAAACTGAAGGAAGAGTCCAAGTTCTAGCCTTTAAGCATGCTCTAGGTAATACTAATAGGTAGCATTTTTGCCCGTGTAATGAGCACACATTTTAATCCATCTAACAAGGGTATTGCAATTCTTTCATTATACTTGTATAACCGTGCTCACGGTTGAACATGCCTTGCCACGAAGACAATTCCATGATACACTCTCACAACTTGGTGTTGCAAAGTTTTAAAAAAACAAAGAAAAAAAGAAGGAAAAAAAAGAGAGGGCGTAGCCAATATGCAAGGCTCCCGCCATTGTAGGTTTCGAGTAAGGGACGATGTACGCAACCTTACCTCTATATTGGAAAGGTTGCTTCTAAATTCAAACCCATGACCACTAGGTCACAATGAAGCAATCTCAACCATTGTGCCAAGTTATTTTCAATAATTTCTATAACCGATGAAATCTATTCTTGATATACTAATTTATTAAGTTGAAAACAGAACAATGATTTGATATAAAAAGAAATCCCTCTAAATCACGGAGCAAATATTTCTTCTTTTTCTCACTTTTCATATTTTACTGACATGGTTTTGTTAAAATGAAGATGACTTGTATTCTAAACTTAAGTCAAATAATCTATTACATAGAAGAACACAAAAATGATTTGACATTATAAGTGTACTTCCAGTAAGTCATGGGTGTTGTACCATATATTTATTGCTTTTCATATTTTAATTCTGCAACATTCAATAAATTTTAGCCAAAATTTTAGATTAAATAAAAATAAATATTATGGGGCAAAAGTAAAACCTTTTTATGAAAATATTTATAAAAATTATATGCACATATATAACTATATATGGTAAAACATTAAAACATAAAATTAGAAATGAACCTAACTGAGAAATGGAAGGGGGTAGCCCTAATCAGAAATAAAATAAGAAGAAATCAATCAAGATGACACTGTATGTGAAAAAAACTTCAATACCTTAACTGCAAAGGCTATGCAAAGAAGACTTGAGTTTAACTGGTAGTAGTTCTATGATTTTGGTTGAAATATCACATAGAATAAACAACCATCATAGTAGCAATTATCAGAAGTTGCAAGTAATTAATTTCCAAAGTACTTCAACATGATCAGATATGAAGCATCGAATACAAGATTACCGATCAGGTCTATCGTCGTCCCATCTTCAACAGTGATCTCAGACACACTAGCCCCCAAGTCCAAGAGTAACTGCAGAGTCTCAACGTGACCGTTCAGGGCTGCCATATGGAGAGCAGTGATGCCTCCATCAGCTGGTTTGTTGATAATCTTAGAAAGAGAACTGATGAAAACAAAATTGTAAACAAAAAGTAAATACCAAATCAAAGTCTAACAGGAAAAATGATATCATCAAAAAACTGAGGCAGCAAGAAGATGTTACTGTACCCTTCATCAAACTCTGTTATGGATACATTTTCCATACAGTTCTTCCTCATGATATTCCAAAAGTTGGGAATGCTTGGAATGTAATCTGCAAGGAGAAGGCGGATGCATCGAGAATGCCCATTTAGGGCGGCAAAGTGGAGAGCTGTACCCCCATTCAGATAATCCACTCTATGAATCTAAATTTTAATTCCAAAACATTTCTAAAAGAGTTAATCCATTGAGTTCAAGTAATTCATAAGGCTGCATAACAATTTTAGGATAACCATAACAGAAAATTTTACATTAGCTTTAAAAAGCATCAGGATCTGAACAACCTCCCAGTGACCATGTTGACAAGCCTGCATCAAAGCGGTCTGTTCACCGCAAAGACGACGCACATAAGACTTGAATTTTTCTCTTCAATTATTAAAAACATTGGGCAAGGAAATGAAAACAATGTGAAATAGGGTAACTGAGCTATGGAATTAAAATGAAAATTTTGGTTATCCTTACCTGCCCACGATAATTTCTGACATTAATATCGACCCCAGATTCTAGCAAGAGAGAAACAATCTGAATTGGCATAACAAGAGATCCATTGCAATAAACATACTATGTTACAAGTGAATTCAATTAATTGAGAAAAATTTGGCACAAAAAAATTTGGAAGTAAATGAAATTCTTGAATACCTCATGGTGGCCCTGAGCTGCCGAGTAATGAAGAGGAGAATTACGAACACCGAAAGTAGAGTACCTAGCCAAACGAGGATTATATTCCAATAAAGCTTTGGCTTCTTGAAGATCCCCATCTCTTGCAGCAGAAACCAGGCGTTCCCCAGACGCCGAACATCCAAAAGAATTGCCCATAATACTTAAAAATCTCATCTTCTTCTCAAATTTAGACCCAAATGAACAAAATTTTCCTTATTTTCACACAGCTCTGAACAACTAACACCAAAATCTGAAATGATACAACACAAAGAATTCACTCTGGAGCTGAGAAATCTCAATGTACACCCAAAGAAAACCTCACATATCCATCTAACTTGTTAATTACGCAGAACAACAACATAATCGCCGTAAGAAATCGAGATTCCGACGTAACTAATCTTTGATTCCTCAACTAAATTCAACATAAAAAACACAACTATTTCCTTACAGAACTCCTCTTTTTAAGAAAAAATCCGCAAAGTCCAGATCGAATTACCTCTCAAAAGCCAAAATCTCGAACACCCTTATCCAATTTCCCCTTAATCTTCCGTTTGGATCAATACCCAGATCACATTTGATCGAATTTCTTCACGGGCATTCAAGAACCTCCCCAAAAACAAAAAAAAATCATCGAAGACCCATATCGGAATTTTCTTCAATTTTTCTTTTTTGACAAACACCCAGATCGTATTTGATCCCAATTCTTGATGGGTCTTCCGTCTTCAGAGAAACAACAGAAAGAATAGAGGTTTTTTTGACAAAGAAATGTCATTTACTTCAAAAGCTTAATCAAGATTTCTTAGTGGCACCACACCAATATGTACATTAAAAAAAAAAAAAAAAAAGGAAGGAAAATATAGAAATATTTTTTTATGATTTATTGGACACCCACCGAGCCTACAGTTCGCAAACCACTCGAAGAAATGTCCGTTTCCATGATTGGATGGAACCAGTAAAAAACGCTGGTTCGTTAATCAGAACTGTTGCAATAACCCTATTTTTTTCTTCCCTTTTATTTTAACCATTATTAGAACCACTATATTATTTATTTATTTGAATCTAGATTGGTCTCCACACCTACTTACACGCATTACAGATACTAATCTACTTGGTACGAACATCACTAAAGGAATACGGTATTCCCATGCGGTAAGTACGAGAGTCTGTAGGTTCAAACCGAGACTTGTAAAAACAAATTGTTTAAATGCCCTCCCAAACCAATTGGTATTTAATTTTAAAAAATACAAATTTAATTAAATTATATTTTTACATTCGTTGAATTATTTTATGTTAATTTGATTAGTATTTTTGTAATATCATAGTAAATCATAAATATCAAAAAAATGCAAAGGTCTACATGTAACATTATTTTATAAGTTGATCAGTATTTACTTTCCTTTGATGTCATTTCATTTGTACAAGAACTTGCTTAGACTTAATAAGCTATCTTCATTCTTCATGTCAATCCAACGCTCCTTTTATTCCTCTTTGCGGGTGTTAGTGGGTCGGGTCTAGTGGATCCGAATCCGGAATCGGCCTCTCCACCCCGCTCTTTAGACGGCCGCCTTAGGCCCTTTAGCTAAATAGCCTCGGATTCATGAGTTGCACGACAAGGAAAATTATAAGGAAGAATAACAGAGCATGTTATTTATTTAATTATGTGGTCTAAATTATTGTTAATATTCTATTCAAGACATGTAATAATATACAAATAAATTATTTATATTGACAGCGTATAATAATTAGTAAACTTTTAAGGGAATTAAAAGATAAAATTTTTTTTAGAGATATGTTATATATTATTCATCTTTTTTGAATTATAATTATTATAATTATCGATGTCATAAATGGTTTTTAAGTGTTTCACACTGTCACTTAAATATCTATTATCTAATTAAATAAAACCATTTAAATTATATTAATGTTTTGATCCAATGGACGCAAGAACCTTGCATTTCTGTGATATTTGCTACCGTGTCCATATTTATATATGTGATCAAAACAAAACTTTATAATGCAAGCTTAGTACTTTAGTACTTGATTCGATGGTAAAAGTGGGTTGTTGATTTTTTTACTCCCTTGACAAGCAACCACAACGTAAAAGTTTCGAGAGTGAATTCTTCCAATATTAGAATGAAAATAAGAGGAAGAAGATAAGAGTAGGTTTGGCAAAAAATCTAGTATAGATAGATATGGATACGGATAATGCCTTATATTAACAAACATATAATATATTCGTACTGGCTCTATTTGAAAAATGAACAGCACATGTTCGTTTGTACTCGTATGCTTAAAAACTCGGGTAGCTTGATTTTATTTTTATCCGTATTTAGAAGAAAAAAAATATGGTGGTGAAATTAGCTTTTTCAAAAAAACCAAAAAAAAAAAAGAGATAACAAAAGGATAGAAATATTTAAGAAGAAATATAAGTAAAAAAAATTCAACCTAGTTAAGGTATAAGAAAATTCAAATATGTAAATTTTACACTTTATATTAAGTACCCCGAGTACTCGATTTTTCTTAGTTTATGTCCAACCCGATATCCAGTTTATAAAATGGACACATTTTTTGTCTATACTTACCTAATTTTTGAAAGATTTTTTTTTCTATACCCGTTTAAAATCGGATCGAACAAAAACGAATAACCAGGTCCAAGCCCATTTTATCTAGTGGTGACAATTTAGCCCAAGGCCTATGGGTCTAACCCAGCCCGCTATAAATGACTCTGTCAAAACCCTGGTTCGACTATTACATGGGCCGGCCCCACCCGCTAATCTGGTCCAAAGGCCCGGTTATACATACATACATTCATGTATATATATATAATTTTTAATACAAAGTTACAGATACATATATATATATATATAATATATATGTGCACGTAATTAAGATTTAAGAGTATAAAATGAAAAATAAAACATAATTAAAATTGTATTATATAAATATATAATTAAAGTATATATAGTATATATAAATATAATACATACTACATACATAATATATTGTGTCAAAAAAAATAATATAATGTATATATAATGATAAAAAAAACATAATCAAGTGTATTATTATAATTAAGAGTGTATAAAATGTGTATAATATATATTTAATTAAGTCAATAGTGTTATTTAATTAATGGTTTATATTTGTATTATATATACATTATTAAGAGTATGTTCAATTAAATATATAATACAATTAATCCACATACCTAGTCTATTTCTTAATAAAACAAATAATCTACATACCTATTTTATTTCTTAATAAGAGTATATATACTATACAATTCTAATATAAAATGGTAAAAATAAAACATAATTAAGATTCAAGAGTATTATATAGTTAGATAATATATTATACATACATATACACACGCACAAACTTATATATATATATATATACCAAATATGCTTTACTAAGTATACCCTCTAAAAATATGTAATAGGGCTAAATATAAATATAAAATGAATTTAACTAAATTATAATCAGAGTTGAGTTAAAATTATGAAAAAAAAGAAATATATTATCTAACTACATACATAAACTAATTCATTTTGAATAAATTAACACATATTTAAGATAAATTAAATAAATAATATTTTTAATTTGTATGTTTTATTTAATTATTTAATTAAAATTTATATTTTATTGTAACTAATCTAACCTTAAAATACGTATTTAGTTAGCTCGACCTAAAGACCCGACCCAAAGGTCCAGGTCTGGTTCATATATAATTTGAGTTAGGTCTGGGAGAAAGTTTTTTAATGTTGGCCTAAAATTTTATAAAGCCTCTCGCTTGATTATTCTTAAGTGGCCAAATGGCCCAATTGCCACCCTAACTTTCTAGGTACCCTAGATAAGAGTACTGGAACAACATTAATATAATTTAGATGACAATTGGAGCCTACTCTAGAATAGTGCGATTCATGAGTGCGTTCATTCGGGTCCCAGCAATTCGGAGCAATTGGAATCTCTTTTGCACTTTGCATGCCTTCATTGATTATGAGAAGTGGCGAGGCACTCAGCAATTTTAAGGTAATTATATATATATATATATATATATATATATATATATATACGTTGTCAAAAGGTCAATGCTCTTCATTTAGGCATGCCCATGTGAGGTATTTTATTACAGTTCCATCAAAATGTCAGAACTAATAATCTTAACGTAGAATTACAACCAATGAAAGTAACGTTCAATAACTTAATATGCACTATTTTCAATTTTATATTATTTTTAAGCTAAATAATAAGAAAAATATTTATGATTAATAAATTTTGGTCGGCTTATTGCGACCCGGCCTTAGCGTAGGCATTTATTTTTTATATTAATAATTGATACGGGACTTTTCTTTGATTCGTTGATCTAGAATGATTTATACACATGTGATCAAATGTAACATATATTATTGATTAACCACAAAATTGTAGAAAAACAAATTGTATTTTACAAGTATAGAAAGAGGTTGTTTTAAAAACAAAAGAAGTATAGGAAGAGGAACAGTTTCTTAATTATACAAATTATCTATTATTAAATTGATAGTTTTACATATTATGATCACCACCATATAATGCAATTAAATAGTTAGTCCATGCATATGAATAGGGTCAATATATTAAGTTTTGACAAAAAAAGTCCAGAAAAAAAAATCTTTTTTCATGTATAGAAAAATTTTAAAATCTATAGGATGAACATACTTTAAAAAGAAATAATTTGGAGAGAGGAATTTTGGTACCTTATTTGGTGGCCCCGGAGCTATCTTTAATTTCCAATAAATCCTTGTTCCTAGAACAATCTTTGGTACTTTGGCCCATATCTTATCTTTTGGAGCTGATATATCAAAGCCTTGTTGAACTTTTTTTGTATCTTTTGTGCCTGAGAAACCCAAATTCAAAAGTTAGTAAACACATGATGGTAAATTCTTAAAATACTGAATTATTTAAATTTTAATTTTAAAGAACTAAGGGCTCGTTTGATGTATTAAGTAAGCTTGATGCTAATCCAAAAGATATGGACACAATTACAAACATATCCATCACGATCTTGTGCTTTAAGTTTGGTATTGAGCCCCAAATATACTAGTCAGTTTGGGAGAAGTTTTTTAAAATCATTTTTTTGAGAAGTGCTTATAAAAAAAGTCATTTTGGAAAAAATTAATCTCTTTGGCTTCTTCCAAATAGTAAACACTGCTTTTTTTCATCGCAATTTAGCAAAAAAATAGATATTGTCAAACACTTCTAAAAGTCTCCAAAAGCACATTAAAAAAACTCTCACAAACAAGGCTATTGGGGGGCTCAATGCTGGGAGATGGGCAAATTCTTAATTCATTCGTTTATAAGTGTGTTGGACGTAATTTAAAGGACATGGGTGCGAGCATACTTCAAACACCCACATGTGGTATCACCATTCTTTCAAATTACTATTAAATTTCTAATACAGAAAAGATGGAAAAGGAGATGAACTAGATGAAGCATTTTTTTTTTTTTAAATGAAATTACTACTCTTTTGTTGCATTTGTCCACTAGTAAGTATAGGCATCTTTTCGGAGAACATATCAGCATTTTTGTCCTAAGACAAAACTATAAATGCATACAATTTTTTGTTTTCTGATTATTGAATTAACTAGTACAATTTGCCTAATTATCAAAATGATGGCGTGATAGTTGTTATTAGATTTGTCTCTTCCTCCTCCTCTTCTTCTTCTAGAGAATCTGTGTGTTTTTCTTAACCATTTAAATGTCTACAATACCTCAGTTAACTGCACCCTTGTTTACACTTTTTAGATGAAAAATTGCACCGCTACCTTTTTCTTTTTAATCGACATTTAAATAATATAAATGAGTTTTTTTTTTTCCTTTTTCAAAATGAAAATGTTTACTCCACCATATTTCTAAAGCTCACTCAGTCCTCTAACTTAAATGGCTTAAAAAGCATTTCTTTTTTTAAGCTGCTGGGGCTTAGGTCACACAATGTATCCAATAAAATGTAAAGTTCAAGTCCTTAAGCATTTTTAATTTAGAAATGTTTTTACGATCTACAATATATACCCAAAATTATACTCATGAAAAAATTTCTTTACACCAAATTTTAAGAATAACTGAATAACTATTCAACAATGAGAAAATTTTCGAGATAATGTTATTTTCTTACCTATCGAACACCCTCTAAAGTTTGGTCTAAAAGAAAATGTTGTTTAAACGCCCTAAATCAACTTTTGTTTAAAAAACAATGCAACCATTCAACCCAACAGGGCCACAGTCAAATCTACAAAAAAAAGTATAACTACATATGTAAATCAGTAAATATATTTTTATGTTTATTAGATATATATGTTTTATACATCTTAATTAATGTAAATAAGATTTAAGGTGTAATTGCACATGTATTACAATTTTTTTGCATATTAAACAGGTTATCTTGCACTTCCACAAGCACGAGGCAAACATGTTTTAGAGTCCAAATTTTCAGCCCATGTGTTAGCTCTAATTTCCTCCCAACTCCTTTGACATTCAATACCAAATTCGATAGTAGTTGTTAAAGCAGGTAATGTATTAGTTACTTATTTTCAATCCCCTAAGCTGCCCACCCTCGTGACACCATAGTGATTCTGTGCTCTACACCCTCATATACTTTCCATTACCAAATGGTGGGTGAAACAGCCCAAAACGCCACGTGGTGGAAGGACATGTGTAGTTGGTTATTGTTAATTAGTTATATCTTATTGCCTGCAAATGTGGGAATTAATTTGTCTGGGCATGCTTGACTTTTTGTTAAGATCATAATAAATCAGCACTATATACAGATCTGTGAGGCTCAAGGTGATTAATTTTATGGTAGCACCTCAATGCTCTTTCTTCTTTCAAAAATTATAACGTTGTAAGCAACCACTGGATGAGACAAAAATCATATTAGGTGTCTCTAATTTAAAAAATAAAAAAATTAAGTAGATTTTGGTTTCTGACGTTGATTTATGACCCTTCTCGTTGTCACATGGGGTAACAATCAATTTTGAATATAGTTTAAAAGTTAATTTATAACTCAAAGCCAGGTAACGTCTCGGAGAGATGATGTATAAGTCGTGATTAAGGAACGAGGTCTTGATTTTGAGTTTGAGTTTGTACTTGTACTTATTCGTCTACTTTGAAAAGGAATGTCCAATAACCTTTGTAGTTCTCGATTCTGCAATAGTCTCGCTCTCGCAAAAGCGGGGACACCAGAAGACCAAAAATAATTTAATATATATATATATAATATATTTATATATGTATATACATATACATATATACATGATACATGGCGATGTTTAATTAAGTACCACAAGAAGATAAAGGAAAGTATCTAGTTAGATTAGGGTTTGGTGAAATAGAGCATCAAATATCTGAACTTGCATTTGCATTGGGACTTGTTGATTTTTGACTTAAAAGATTTGTGGATCTATTAGGTTAAAAATGTTAGTATATATTCAAATCTTAACCTAAAAAACACATACACAACAAATTAAGTATATATTCAACTTGGTTAAAGTCAAAAATGTGTAACAAAGTCCCAATGGCACAAGACATTGACATATGATGGAGGACTTTAATTTTTCGGGTCATGAAAGATGTTGATGTTTGGATATTAGCGTTTACATCAAATTAACTTATATACATCCAAATCTAACCATCAACTTCATAGTGACAAAAATGATTTCTACATGTAAATAGTTTCTTTTGGTAAATCTAAGATGAGACTTACCCTTAAAAATAAATAGTCGAGATTAGTCAAGTTCACATTTCAATAAATGTACAAATTGAGTTTTTCAGGCGATATCTTATGAGTCATACTTAACACAAATCGTGTCAATTAATATGATGTAAGGTGCATATATCAATGATAAGTCCTCTTGCTTTTGTCTCATTAAAGTTAAACCAAGCAAGAAATGTGCAGACAATTGAACAATTTGATGATGCTAAATATAAGATTGGGACTAATTAAGAGACTTAGGTATCAAACTCAACTAAGATCCTCGTGTATATAAGTCCCTTGGATTATCCTACAGCTACATGTATTGAACGACTTTAAAATGATCTAAGGAAATTGAGCATGAGAGTGCTGCTGAGTTTTTACAAGTTGTGATTAAACAAATTCTCATTTTGTTTTATGCTTAAATTAACTTATGATGGCAAAGAGTGAACAGAAGCACCAAATTTACCAAACCATGCATGCAACATTTGACCTATTGGAGAAAGTTCCTAAGATTCCCAAGAGCCATGTAAAACTTGCAGATTTAACAAAAGATCATTATGCCTTTTGTTGGTGGGCGTTGTGCCCCTAGGTCCACGCAATGACACCCTTTTTGGTGGCATTAAAAGGGAGAGCAAAACTCCATAAAAAAGGGTGTGAGATGATCAGCCACTTCCACTGCCACTGCTAGAGTGCCAAGGTTCTCAGTTCTCACGCTTTAACATTAACTGATTGCCTTTTCTATGTGAAAAAAGAACAGTATCCTATGCACCAGCTTCTTCACTTTCCAAATATTCTTTAGAAGCCCTGTTATTTCAAACTAAGAAGAAGAAAGCCTCGAACACCCTTTTAAGTGTTGTAACTACAAAACATGATCATCACAAGAGACCCATGAGGTGAAGTGGGTCCAACAAAACTGCAATGTGGCAAGCTCTCAAAAAAGCTAATGCAACAAGTTTTAAATGTGTAATCCTTGTGTTAATTAATTTCTCTGCATGACTTGTATTATTAAATTACCAAGTTAAGTCATCTCATCTTGGTTGGAAAGTGGTTATTATTATTATTCTTTATAGAAGAGAAGACACAGTCAAAGACGGTAATTATTAATTAAGCAATCCACAGTTAAATAAAAAAGAAAAAAAAAGAAAAGAAATGGAATAGAAGGAGAATGTGATCAGAGAAACCCAATTGAGTTTATAGTGAATAAAAAACAAAATCATGCATGGATTCTCAAAATGAAAAAAAAAATAATGTAAACATTAGAGAGAATTAATTGCACATTGGCTCAAGTGCTAAGGGTTCTTCCAAAGTCAACAGCCTAGAGCTTTGGATTTCTATTAGTATTCTACTGGGTAGTCTTGGGTTCTTCACTTCTTCTTCTTCTAAATTTTATTTCATCTGTTATTTTATTTTTATTTTTTTTTACCATCATTAAGCATAAATTTTTTTTAAATAAATTTTACCTATTTCCTTCCAAATCTAATATCATTTATTATACACTCTGGGTTGGATTTATTGCCAGTTTTGAATTCCAAACGCCTTCTGGCATTCCATTTATTTCTCCCACCAAAGACTCTTCTTCTTTTCCATATTATCAATTGTCTAGCGTTCCCTGCTTCTCTAGCTCTTATTGACTTGCAGGTTCTTTTTCCAGTGTTCTTTAAAAAAAAGGGAAAAAAAAAAAAAAACGAGGAGTCTCCATCAAGAGAAGAAGCCTGCTCATCTCACATGATAAGAGGCTTTTAAAAAAAGCCTCCTTTTGGTATGGTTTCTTTTGAAATACAAATTTCAACCCTTCTTTAGTTTGATTTCTTTTGAGAAACAAAATGGGTTGTCTTCAATGGAGCTGAAACAGATCTAAAGCTTCAATGTTGGTGAGTTTTTCTTGCTTCTTTTGTTTGAAAAATGAAGTGGGTTTTCCTCCAAACACAAGAAAAGAACTTTCTTTCTCCTTCACAGCAACCATTTCTTCTTCCTCACTCATCATCTTCTTCTCCACCTCCTCCTTCCCTTCAATCTCGTGGTAATTTCAGTATAGAAAACAAGATTAGCCCAAGTATCTTGCTTATCATCATAATTCTTGCTATTATCTTCTTCATCTCTGGTTTGCTTCACCTTCTTGTTAGATTCCTCTTCAGACCCATTAACAGAGAGCCTGAAGATTTGGATAATGTCACAGCTTTACAAGGGCAACTTCAGCAACTCTTCCATCTCCATGACTCAGGTGTGGATCAATCTTATATAGACACACTTCCAGTGTTCCTTTACAAAGCCATTATAGGATTAAAAAACCCTTTTGATTGTGCTGTTTGTTTATGTGAATTTGAGGCTGAAGATAAGCTAAGATTGCTACCAAAATGTAGCCATGCCTTTCATCTAGAGTGTATAGATACATGGCTTTTATCTCATTCTACTTGCCCTCTTTGTAGAGGAAGCTTACTTCCTGAATTCCCTGCAAATGGAAGTTGTTCTCCGGTTGTTCTTGTTCTTGAATCTGGAAGTGAGAGCTCTAGAGAAATTGTTTCAGACAGAGATGCTACTGCTGCTGCTGCTTCCATATCTGTTCCTAGCAATGATGCTGTTGCAGGAACAGGACCTACCCATCAAACTTGTCGTAGAGAAAATGAATTTTGGCCTTCTCGCAATGATATTTCTCAGAGAATTAATGAGATCTCAGGTAAAGATGACTCCGTTCTGAAGAACGGTTCAGTGAATTTGGAGGGAAAAATTGTTACTGTGAAGCTTGGGAAGTTTAGGAATGTTGATGAAGCTAGTGGGAATGGAGGAGAAGGTAGCAGTTGTAATGGGTCTAACGGAAATGTTGATGCGAGAAGATGCTATTCTATGGGATCATATGAATATGTAATGGATGAGAGCTCATATTTGCAGGTAGCAATAAGACCAAATGCAAAGAAACAGTCAAGTAAAAAGGGTTCTTTGCCTTTAACACCTGGTCACAGGCCAGCAATGTCAGAATGCGATTGCCATTCTAGACGAGAAGGATTTAAGGGATTCGATTCTATGAGAATTACTGAGAATCCAGGTGAAGATTGCAGTGTTAGTAATGGAAAAGAAGTTGCAAGTAGTAACAAAAAAGATAGCTTTTCTGTGTCAAAGATTTGGCTTCAATCGAAGAAGAAGCGGTTATCAGTGGAAGAAGATTGTTCAAGGCGGGCATTCTCGTTCCGGTTACCTTTACATTCCACGGAAGCTGCGAAGGATTTGAAGATTAAGGATAATAACAATTGCAGTAGTAGGACTGTTTCAGATTTTGATGCTTCGGTTTGGGAGAATACTGTGAGTGAATTGGGTGGAGATGAGGAAGTTAGAAGCCAGTTTAGTTTGGATTCTCAGGCCAGTCTGCCATCTTTTGCAAGAAGAACTGTGTCTTGGCTTATGGGAAGGCAGAACAAGGTGGTTCACTCATCTTCTTCTCTCAATGTTTGAATTTGGATTTCTGAATTTCAAAAGAAGAACCAGAAGTAGAAGACAACAGAGATCTGAATACTCTAAAAGTTACCCTTTTTTTTAAAATTTTATTTCATGTAAAATGCTTGTTTCACAGAGTTTCTTTGGAAGGAAAGCTTATTTGATTTAAATTTGGGAATCTTGCTTTTCATCACCATCATCATGATCTAAAATCTACATTCCAGATCCTATTTATCATGGTGTTATTAGTCTTGGATTCTTGAGTACTTATGTTGTTAAATCTATAGCTTTATAGATTTTTTTTTTTGTGTGTGAACGAGGGAATGCTAGCATGCTAGATTTTTGTTTTGTAGGCCAAATAAATGGTTTTGGAGAAGTGTAATTTGTCAGCTAGTAATAAATTTGATGGTTAATGAAGGTGGTGGATTTAGTTTCCTTTCATTTTCTTCAATCCAAGGAGGTTGCAGAACTTGCCAAGCAAAGTCTCTGTAGTTACAGGCTGTTGGAATTAATGGTTTCTTTAATGGTTGATGTTGTTTTGTACCACAGGTGAGCCTTAATGCCAATTATGCCACACCATCACAAAACCATGGATCATGTGGCTCCATTTATCATTAACCACGCTTCCCTGTTTTATCTTCGTTTTCTAAAGGAAAACTCCAAACTTAACCTTATAAAGACACGACTGCTTCTTGGCTTTTATTAGAGCAGATTCAAGATGTAAACATAAAACTGAAGAACATAGAATAATGATCTGTACCACATCGATGAATAGTTTTTTTTTTTTTTTTTTTCCCTTTGATTTTTAATGAAATAAGCTCCAGTGGCCACAGAAAAAGAAAGTTATAGGGTATAGTAATATGATATAACATGGGAAGGGTCTTTGAAAGGTGCCCCACATTAAAAGGGTGAATTAAGGACCACAAGGATCTTAATGAGAGCGTGACCTCTCACCCTTCCATGCCAAGACTCCAGGTGCTTCATCAGCTTCACAAACATTTAAGGGTCTCTTCTAAGGGCTGATCAAGAATAAAATAACAAGTTATGCAAAAATACTTGCTATTTTTTTTTTGATAACCGTGCGGGGCCACGTATCCACCCACTAAAATGAGAGCCCAGAATTAATTCTAAAATGGAGATTGCCGAAGATTTGAAGGTAAGACCACCCATTCACGAAGTTAAGACTACCCATTCACTATAAATTTTCACATATCCCCCTACCACTGAGCCATACCCCTTTTAATTAAGGGCATCTCAGCATTACAGTGTCAACATGTTAAAAAAAACTCAAAATTCAACTTAATGAACACATCTATAATATTGAAATATCAACTATAATCTTGTAAAAAAACCCATGTACTTGAGAGCTTTTCTTGGTGACCCAAGCTCATTAAAGTATAAAGTTTAACTAAACAAAACATGAAAAAAAGAAAAAAATAACAAGATTGCTAGTATAGTCACAGTCAGATTCATCACCATTTCTCATTCAGTAGTTTGGTAGCGAAGATTCAATCACGTTCTCTTGTTGGGCACAAAAACATACTTGATTATTGAATCTTTAATTGATAATAACCCGGGGAACTCATTTTGTAGCTTCGAAGCATCAAGTTCGTTGTTACTTCTAGGGGCTACTATGACCCCACTTTGTTCTTCTAAACTGAAGTTTGTCCATGTAAATTCAGGGTCTATGTAATCTCTGTACATTTCCAAGATCTCATTGTGGCTAACCACACCTGGATTGGTGAAATTCCATATTCCTCTGCAATTCCTCTTAGCCATTTCAATGGATATAGGTAGGAGTTCATCGAGCACTGTCATGCTGTTCGGGATATTAACTACTTTGTTGTATCGGGTGATCTTTGTGATGAAGTTCCTCGGGTTTTTCAAATCAGATGAGATCGGCATCCGAACTCTAAGCGTGCAAACATTATCATACACCTTTAAAAGCTCCTCAACCTGCACAAATCACAATCCATTTATAACATTAATTAGATTTATTTCCATGAATAATCATATAGTTTTCAACTATCAAAAAATCCAAGCAAAGTAAATGTAAGAAAGGCCTAGTATTGTTACAATGGCCTTGGTCTTGGAATAAAAGGAACCAGTGAAGTTTGGCTTGTCTTCTTCCTTGAATCCAATGACTGATCCTTCTGGGTGCTCATCATCGTATTCAAAAATACAACCAGTAGCAAAATTAACCATCAAAAGCCCTTCCTCTTTGCAAACATCAGCTAAAGTAAGTGTTCCTGCAACATTTGCTCTAATTGTCTCCACCTTATGTGATTCACACCAATCTACATTTGGCCTACCAGTCACACCTGCCGCATTAAACACATGAGTAGGCTTTGTCCTTTGGATATCCTCAAGAATCAATTTTCTATCTTCCAATCTCCCTTGACCGTACTCAAATTCTATCCCTTCTTCCTTACAAATCCCTCCTAGTAATCCACCTATCCAACCAGTTCTCCCATATATCAAGAACCTTAGTCCTAATGAACTTGTATCTGATCTTGAAGCCTCATTTCTTCTTCCTTTAAAAGAATCACATTGTAAAAAACATGAATCATCAAAGGACAGCCCAACCATTCCCATCCTTGGGTGTGGAAGAAGAACACCAGTCACATCTCCCCACCAGTTTGGATTCTTTGAATACCATTCCATCGTCATCCTTAATCCTTCTTCCCAACAAGTCTTCTCTTCCCATCCAAGCTTCTTAAGCTTTTGATCATCCAAGAAGTACCTCTGGTCGTTAAAAGGGCGGTTCTCCACAAATTTTATAGCAACTTTAGGATTCAACCCGAAGAGCTTGCAAATATCCTCAGCAACATCAAGCACCCGTCTTTCTCGCTTCGTTCCAATGTTATATACATGCCCAATAACACCTTTATGGAGTATAACCTCAAATGCCTCAGCAACATCTTCACAGTATAGGTAACTTCTCACATTTGATCCATCACCATGTATAGGCAATTGCTGGCCCTTCATAGCAAGTAAGACAAACTTTGGAATGAGTTTCTCGGGAAACTGATTCGGGCCATAAACATTGTTGCCTCGTGTTGTGATGGTAGGTAGCCCGTAAGACCGATGATACGCCATAACAAGCATCTCAGCTCCAGCTTTCGTTGCAGAGTAAGGATTTGTTGGGAGAAGTTGAGAAGCCTCGACATTTCCAACATCGGTTTCCATATCAGTTTCTCCGTAGACCTCGTCAGTGCTTACATGGATGAACCTTTTGATGCATCGCGTCACTTTGCATGCCTCGAGGAGCACATGGGTGCCATAAATGTTGTTGTTTGTGAACTCAAAGGAGTTGCCGAATGAGTTGTCCACATGAGTTTGGGCAGCAAAATGCATTATAGTGTCAATTTCTTCTGTGAGTAGGAGGTGGTTTACAAGGTCTGCACTGGCTATATCACCCTTGACAAACTTGAAATTGGGAGAGGAGTGAGAAGGAAGGAGATTCTTGAGGCTGGAGCAATAATCAAGCTTGTCGAGTGCTATGATTTTATAATCATTGTAGTTCTTGATGAGCCTGTTTGTTACATGGGAGGCAATGAAACCGGCTGCTCCTGTTATCAGGATGTTCTTTGGAGAGTAAGCACCAGGTTCTGAAGACATTTTATATTTGTTTTTGGTTTGATTCAACTATATATCTGCAAATCACAGAAGTAGATTGTTAGTAACTTCGAAGAATGTTGCATGAAAACCTGGTTAATGATGAAAAATAAATGTATCCTTAGCAAGTATGAAAGATTCAAAACATTAAGTTCTAATAAAAATACATTATTCCATCATTTCTTTTCTCCTATTGAATGAACCACTTCAACATCTTTTTTTGGTGATATTGAATAAAAATGGTGGCATTGTTCCTTCATTGATAAATAACTTTAATTTATGAAAAGTATTATGATGAAAATTTGGACATTTCAATTCGAAGATATAGATCTCTAAAAGTATATTATTTTAAATAAAACACTACCAGCAAATAACAACACTATATAAGTCAAGGAGTTCAGCCATATACATGTCTATAATTTTTTTTTTCCCTAATATGAAACATGAATCCTAGAAATTAATGCAGGTTACAAGTCGCAACCCATTATTAAATTAGAAGAGCACTACGGAATTAAAATTGAATTTTTAGTATACAAGAAAATATTGTTAATGGGTACCATCATCAATGCATTTTTAAATACTAGAGATTGTAAATAGCATCAAATTTCTATAACTTACAAAGGTTTGGAATACGAAATCCTTATTAAAAATTGACTGGTAAGTTTTAACAATAAATTAAGAGGTCAAAGAAGAAGACAATGATAATAAACAATGTTTCTATCTAGAATTAACCATCTAATAATCTAATATATTATCTTGTTGCACACAAAAATTTTCAGAACCCAGAAAAGGAAGATAAAAAAATATTGTAAATCGCCAATGCAATGACGGAAACCATGTTATTTCTTTTCTGAGCATCTGAAGAATCCATCAAATGCATTGTTAATCAAACATTACATTAAGGAAGAGAAACATACAGTGAAGTCGCGTACATGTTGATTACAAAAAAAAAAAAAAAAAAAAAAGAGAAATAAATTAAAGAAGAGAAACATACGATGAAACAATAGAGGGGAAGTAAGCCTCGGAATGTGAACTGAGGAAACAATGGAGGGGAATATGAGAAAAAAAGTGAGAGATTGTGAGAATAGGAAACGTTCAAAACTTTTAAAACGTGAAAATCGTAGTTTTGTTAGAGTTCTAACGGTAGTTAAAAACTTTCTTTTTATACCTCTTTTCCTTATATTAATTTAATCTCATCTAATCTAAACTAGGTGGCAATTTGACGAATGCGAGATGCATACCCGGCGCAGATTCTTGGGAGTTTTTTTTTTTTTTTTTTAAAGAAACAAACAACGTATATTATAAATAAATTGTAAAACTTTACTACCTGATAACATAGAACCAGAGGTGCCCTTTCAAGTGAAATTATGCCTAAACACTGAAACTATATATTGATTACAGAAACGTTGTCTGGTCCTGCCACTTTTAATTTCATCTCACATCCTTGATTCTATTTTAGAGATGTGTTGAAATATCATTCTATTTTAGGTTATAAGGTATGTTATAAAATATTACCTTTCAAAAAAAATGTTGTGAATTGTTATTAATATTTAATTTAATTACTTAATATTTTGCGTTGTTTATTATCTTTTCAATGAATACTAAACGTAATTAATGTAGAAAAGCTAAAATAATAGCTTTGTCATATAGAGCGTACCATTATTGTATAAAATAATAAGAAAACCTTTTATTTTCTTATTTTTTTAGATAATAATTTATATACACTTATTAGCCCTATTTTTAAATATCTGAGAGGTAATCTTGGATTTACAATTATTGTGTAATAAAAAGTTTACAACAAACATATTTTACCAAAAAAAACTAAAGAAAATTTTGCATCAGCCACCTGTGAATAACTTGTAAAAAACATATAAAAAAGTAAGAAACAGAATTCTGAAAAAAATGAAAAAAAAAAAAATTAAACTAATTCATAAAGGTTGCATTTGGAACGCGAGAATCTTTACAAGAGAATGAGAATAAATTTTTTGAGAAAGTGATTAATGAAAATTCGAATATAGAAATGTTATATTACATTTACAGAACTTTTCTGAAAATATTACATTGCTGCCACGTCATAATCTTAAATAATAAAATATTTTTTATCATAAAAATATTAATTTTATTAAAAATAATAAAACTAATTTTATAATAATTTCTTTTATTAATATAATAAATAATTAAAATTTATTATTAAACATATTAAAACAATTGAAACAATGAAGTATTTTTTATTAAAGTAATAAACTTAAGTTTTATAAAATAGTAAAATTGGTTTTTTATTAAAAATAATAAAATTAGTTGTGACAAGAAAATAATAATAAAATAATTTTTAAAAAATAATAAAATAGATATTTCATAAAAATATAAAAAATATTATTATTAATATAAAGTTAGAATAAAAAATAATTTCAAATAATAAAGTATTGTTATTAAAATAATTAACTTAATTTTAATTAAAATAGTAAATTTGGTTTTTTATTAGTTGTGATGAAAAATAATAATAAAATTATTTTAAAAAAATAATAAAATAAATATTTCATAAAAATATAAAAAGTATTGTTATTAATAGAAAGTTAGAATAAAAATTAATTTTCAAATAATAAAGTATTTTTATTAAAATAATAAACTTTATTTTCATTAAAAATAGTAAAATTGGGTTTTTATTAAAAATAAAAAAAATTAATTGTGATGAAAAAATAATAATAATATTATTATTTTTTAAAATAATAAATGAATATTTCATTAAAATATAAAAATTATTATTATTATTATTAATATTAAGTTAATAAAATCAATATATTTTGTTAAAATATTTTTTTAATAAAAAATTATTATATTTAATAAAAATATTAACATCAATAAAATAAGGGGGTGATTTATTTTTTTGGATTGCCCAAAGGTTTTTTTTTTGCCCTTTTTTTAAATAGAAATAAAAATTGCAAATAATAGGAATTACTTTTTCATCCGTGAGAATCTTGCTTTTTTGGAAATTATTTTCCCACTCCTAAAAAAATATAAATAGTAAAACAAACATGTTACATTCTAGAGTGAAGTGGGTTGTCTAACGTTCAGAATTTTGACTAAAAAAGGTTGAGTCATCAATGGTCTTAATAGGTTGGGTTGGAAGAACACGATAGACCAAAGAACCGAAAATCAAGGAAGTCCATCCAGAAACATATAGCCCAACCCGAGAACGGACCGGAGGGAACCGCAACTCCCTCATTTTGAACGAGATCTTTGAAAGTCTTTTCATAAAAAGTGCACATGATTTTCGTTTAGCTTCTCCTCCTGCTTCCGTATGCTTGTACGAGTATGTTCAGTTGGCCGAAAATAATGCCCCTTCTCGGATAGCTGCTTAGATCCCTCTACTCCTCCACTCTTTGGGCTATCCATCACGTCAAGATGAGGCGATCGACCGACCACTCCCCAACCGGGCAAGTGTTCTTCCTTCATACGCTCTACTGAAATAGATTTCGCCAAAAATCAGCTATATCGCGTGAGACCGCGATTCACAAACTGACACATGGGACATCTTAAAGATTACCTCATACCAAACTCTCTTATAGAATAAAGTCGGAAAAGAAGAAAACGTTTGAGTGTCACATGTCTATTTTTTATCGAATGTACTGCATTATTTTTATTATCATATGGATAAATAGAACCTAATAATTAAATATTTATTAGGAATCAAAGAAATTAAATATTTATTATAATTATAACAAATACTTAACATTTTTTTCATAAATTTTTTGAAATAGTCATTTTAAATATTTAATTAATACTTTTTTTTTGAAGAAAAGGTTTTTAATTAAAATTAAGGGGGGAGGACTCCCTTTTCAATGTCGGATTTGTTATTATGAAAAGAGAAAAGGAGATGATTGGTAAAAAAAAAGGTTTTAAAAGATGACTCTTCAACCAACAAGGGTTGGCTTGGGTGGAAGGCCCTGGTCACTTAAGTAATGTTTTGAATTCTTGTGGATGCACAAAATTTTATTGGAAGATGTCATTGTTTCGGAGCCTGATAGTTACTTCGAGTCTAAGTGGATTAGTCTCGTCGCGAAGCGAAAAGAAAAATGACTCTTCAAAAAGAGACATAATATATAAGGACTGACAATCAAGGATGGAGTTGCGATGCGTCAACTAATAGAGCCCTATTTGGCATTATTAATATAAATTATATATGATTGGTGATGATATATGTTTTAATTTTTTTTTATATATTTTATTTACTTTTTTTTTTTTTTTATAACTGAGGGTATTTTGGTATCCGAATATTCAGTTCAAATCCTTATGTCTCTGGTTCTGCTCCTCAAGTCTTTGGTTACTCGAACAGGAGACGCCCCGTGGCCAATGCTAACGGAGACACCTCCAATGACCAATGGTAATAGAGAGTCAAATTCGTGACTTGGTGAACTTAAAATTAATATTTTCTTAATTTGATATTCAATAGAGAAGTAGTTCTAATGGTAATTTTATATCGTTTAAATCTCCAAATGACAACATATGAGGTGCTCATAAAAATAAAAAATAAAATAAAATAAAAAAATAAAAAGTCCTATTAATATGTCAAGCAGTTTTGCTTTTTTACTAAAAGATGAAAATTAGGCCACGAAACATTATCAGCAGAAGTTCGTTTTTCAAGTTTTAAAATTTGACTAGGTCAATCAGTGGCAGTCACCATTCCGCATAGAATTAATTGCAGAACCGCGTGGAAAAAGAAATTGTATTATACGTAAAACTAACGTTACACTGGTGAAGATCAGAATTAAATTTAATTTGGTCATGGCTATAAGTCACAAATAAAAGAAGCAACAAACGCGGCATTAATTTAGACTAATATTTTTTAAATAATTATGGAAGTCTTTTTAATTTTTTTAATGTATTAACTACTCATTGTCAAGTTAATAATTAACTTCATTAAAATGTAATTATATTCTATATACTAAAATATCATTGACAATATGTATTGTAATAAAATAAAAATAAAAAAACAAATCCTGAAACAACCCAAAATTATACCCATTATTATGATGTGGTGAGTGATTAGTGGTCACCGAATTTAAGTACATAAATTTATATTATTTGAGGGCATTTTAAGCTCATGGTCACTGAATTCAATAGCCTTAATTAATATTTAAAACCTAAGAAATTTTCAAATAGAAGGGAAAGATTGAAAAATTCTGCCATTAAATAGCACAAGAAAATTGTCCCTTTAGCAAAATTGAATAATCAAACATGCACAAATATATAAAGATCAACAAAGCCTCGTGAGAAATTCATCAAGCAAAAATAACACTTCTTCTCAAGACATTCATAGTCCCTTCGTCATGGAGAAGAGCAACTACTCTCAGTTGCAGAGTACTATTGGAATCTTCATCAAATCCATCGAAAACCTTCAAACAAACAAACTTCTGATCTTCTCCATCACCTTCTCCACCGTCTTCCTCGGCGCCCTCCTGGGCATAGCACACTTCTTGTCCATCAATCCTTTCTTCTCTGATTTGTTCATGAACATATTTCTCTTACCAACTTTACATCTCACCAAAAATCCAAATGCTTTAATCAAATCCATCCTCAGCATTGAAAAAGATATTTCCATTGTTATCTGTATCCAGCTGATCTTTGGGCTCACCCTTTTTTTCATTTCTTTGTTCTCCACTGCTGCAACAATTATGTGTCAGCCACGTCTCACTTGCACAAGAATTTGACACTGAAAGATGTGATTTTAAGAACAAAACTAATATGGAAAAGGCAGCTTATCACCAGTTTTTATGTTTCTCTATTGACCATGGGCTATACTCTTCTGATTCTACCTCTTTTCTTCTTTACTTTCTTACAATTAGCTGATAGTGCCAAGTTCTTCTTTCTCTTTGGAGTAGTTCTGATTTTTTTAATCAGTTTGCTATTTGTATACTTGACTGTGATATGGAAGCTGAGCCTTGTGGTTTCAGTACTAGAAGATGTTTATGGATTTCAAGCACTTGGCAAGGCTGAGAAGCTTATTAGAGGGAAAAGGGTGAAAGGGTTTGTTGTCACTCTTGTTCCTTTGCTAGTTTTTGGTGTTGTTTCTTTATTTCCTGGGTACATGGTAGCCGAAAAAGCTTCAATTACAGTGGTGATTACTGTTGTTATAAGCTTGGTGAAAATAACTATTTATGGGCTGTTGGGAATGTTTAGTTTGATGGTGTACACAGTTTTCTACTTTGAGTGCAAGGAGAGCCATGGAGAGCAAGTAGAGGTGGAAGATGAGATAAGCTACACCAAAGTGTCTACAATCCCTCTTGTTGTTGATTCAACTCTTCCCTAATTGTCTTCTTGAATTTTATTTTTGACAGATTTTTGATAAAGTTGTATATTGCTTTCTTGTAATCTTTAGAGAGATGGAGATATATATATAAAAGATAATTGAAACCTATTCTAGGATATACAAGTGTTATGGCTAGAATAATGGGTGATCCTTGAAACAGGGGATTTACATTCAATACTCACTCATCCCTATAATCTCTCTAACTGATTCTAATGACAACTCACACCAACACTCCCCCTCAAGTTGGTGCATCTCTTATGCCCAACTTGTCAAGTGAGTTGTAGAAGTTCATGCTGCATACTGCCTTTGTAAGTATGTCCGCTAACTGGTATTCAGACTTCACGAAAGGAAAATGAATTATCTTGGTTTCAAGGTTTTGTTTTATGAAATGTCGATCTACCTCCACATGTTTTGTGCGATCATGTTAGACAGGGTTGTGAGAAATATCAATAGCCGCCTTATTGTCACAAAACAGATCCATCTTGGAGCAAGAAGCAAAGCCGATTTCTATCAATAGTCTCCTTAGCCAGAGGAGCTCACAAAGACCCTTAGCCATTCCACGGAACTCAACTTCAGCACTTGATAATGCCACTACCTTTTGTTTCTTGCTTCTCCATGTAACCAGATTCCCGCCAACACATATGAAGTAACCTGAAGTGGACTTTCTGTCTAAGATATTCCCTGCCCAATCTGCATCAGTGTATCCTTCAACTTTTAGATGATTATTCTTTTAAACCATAAGTCATTTTTCAGGGGATGACTTTAAGTATCGAAGAATCCTGATTACTGCATCCATGTGATCCTCACTAGGACAATGCATGAATTGACTTACTACGCTTACAACATAAGCAATATATGGGTGAGTATGTGAGAGATAAATAAGTTTCCCAACCAACCTCTGGTACCTCTCTTTGTTTGTCGGCACTTGATCTGAATATTCTCCAAGTCTGTGGTTCTGAACTATTGGTGTGTCTGCAGGCTTACAATCCAATAATCCCACCTAAGATAGTAGATCAAGTATATATTTTCGTTGGGAGAGAAATTTACCTTGCTCTGATCTAGCCACTTCAATTCCCAGAAATATTTAAGTCCTCCCAAATTTTTCATCTCAAATTCAGCAGCCAACTGCTTTTGGAGTCTCAAAATTTCTTCTGGATCATTCCTTATAATAATAATGTCATCTACATAGACTATCAAAGTTGTTACCTTGCCCAGTTGACGTTTTAGGAAGAGTGTATGGTCTGAATTGCTTTGTTGAAAGCCATATTTCTTCATTGCCAAGCTAAATCGCCCAAACCATGCTCGAGGTGATTGCTTCAGTCCATACAGTGCTCGTTGTAATTTGCACACAGCCTCAATTTTTGAGGTTGCCGTGTAGCCTGATGGAATATCCATATACACTTCCTCCTCAAGCTCGCCGTGAAGGAAGGCGTTCTTTACATCAAGCTGGTGCAATGGCCAATCAAGATTTGCTGCTAGAGATAACAAGACTCTAGCTGTATTCAACTTGGCCACTGGTGAGAAGGTTTCCTGATAGTCCACGCCATTTGTTTGTGTATAACCCTTTGCCACCAGCCTTGCTTTATATCGTTCGATCGATCCATCTGCCTTATGTTTGTTGGAGAACACCCATTTGCACCCACCGTCTTTTTTCCTTTAGGTAACGGAACAAGAACCCATGTTTTGTTCTTCATTAATGCCTCAATTTCTTCTTTTATAGCCTAGGTCCACTTAGGGTCTGTTAGAGCTTCTTGAACACTAGTGGGAACATGGTATGAGGAAAGTTCGTGCGCAAATGTTTTGAGGGGCTCAGACAGTCTCTTTGTGAATACATAGTTGGCAATTGGATACTTTGACCTCCATTCCTCAATTTTTGGAGAGTACCTATTTGGTGGCTTGCTACGATTATTCCTGAAAGGTAAGATATAACCAACAGAAGTGTCATTATCATTATTAGTCGGAGGTGCAATGGAAGAGTTTACCTCAGGGATATTCTCAGGAGATGGCTCTTCAAGTACTGAGGAGTGGGGGGATTCTGGTTCAACTTCAGGTGGTGTAGATGTCGCTCTTAAAGTTATGTCAACCTCCGAAGATGCATTCGGAGTTATATCAAGTTCCCTATTGATCACCATATTTATGTCATTAAAATCCTACCAGTCAAATCTTAACCAATTCTACTCTTCATCTTGGATCTCCCCCTGAATAGAAGAGTTGGATACCGAGGGAGAGTAGAATGTATCGGATTCCAAAAATGTGACATCCATAGTTACATAGGTGCGCTTGGTGGTCAGATCATAGCAGCGGTATCCTTTTTGATGTACGACATACCCTAAAAACAGACATCGAACAGTACAAGGATCAAGTTTTGTGCATTGGTTCTTATGAAGAAGTACAAAAGTTACACATCCAAAGATGCGAGGAGGAATCATCAACACTGTGGGCAAAGGCACATGAGTTTAAAGGGCCTGTAGGGGTGTTTTAAAACCCAAGACTTTGGATGGCATACGGTTGAGGTGGTGCACAACTGTTGCAACAACATCACCCCAATGTCGGTTGGGTACATGAGCTCCAAGTAAAAGAGCACAAGCAGTTTCAAGTATATGTTAGTTTTTCCGTTCAGCAACTCCATTTTACTGAGGAGTCTGCGGGCAGGAGGTTTCATGAAGAATTCCATGGTATTGGAAATAATCATGGAACCCCCAGTTAACATATTCACCACCATTATCGGATTTGAGAAATTGTATCTTAGCTGAAAATTGAGTTTGAACCATTACATGAAATGATTTGAACACACTCAATACTTCATTTTTATGTTTCAACAAGTATAGCCAAGTCATGCGAGTACAATCATCATCAAATATTACAAACCAACGATTAACAGATGCAGTAGAAACAGGAGAGAGACCCCACACATCGGAATGAATTAAAGCAAACGGAACCTCACTTTTATTCATACTCAATGGATAAGTAACTCGAAGACTTTTAGCAAGGATGCGAGTATCACACTTAAAGCCAACAGTTGATATATATGAAAACAAATCAGGAAACAAATGTTGCATATAACCACACGACAGATGTCCCAACCGACGATGTAAAAGTCAAATCTGTGTCTCCTTAGTACCACAAGGATGATGCATGTGATATGCTCGACCCACACTGAAATCATCCATGTAGTATAATCCCTTCCTCTTAGTACCACGCTCAGGATCTCCTTCGTGAAAATATCCTGAAGAAGACAAAAAGTAGGATAAATGAGCACAATACAATTTAAGTATGTTGTTACTTGGCTGGCAGAGAGTAACTTATGAGACAGGAAGGGAACCAATAAAGTATTAGACAATGTGAGAGAAGGTGACAAAGTCACAGTGCCAACCCCGGTGACCGAAGAAACAACTCCATTGGCATTTGCAATGCTAGTGCGTCGTGGTGGAGAAGTGTGCGAGAAATCATTGGCGTCGAACGTCATGTGGTCAGTGGCCTCAGAGTCAAGTATCCAAGTACTACTGTCAGCCTCTTGATGAGAACTAAATAAAGCAGCACCAGAATTACCTGAATCCGAAAGAGACAACACGCCCTCGGAAGATTCAACAGGCGGTGTAAGTGAAAGAGATGACTCAATATAGCCAGGGCAGCCTTCCCCTTCTCTCCATCAGTTCCCGTGGCGTCAAGGCGTTTCCGAGCCTGAAGTTCATTCCACCAGTCGGGATACCCGTGTAGCTTGAAACAAGTCTCACGGGTATGCTTCATATTTCCACAATGAGTACACTTGGTTCCATCAGGTAACTTTTGTGGCTTGGAGGATTCCCCAAATTTCCCACTGCCCAATGAAAGAAATCTGGTAGATGAAGATGCTAACTTTCCCGCTTTGAAACCCTTAGAAGCCAAAACTGCTCCTGGGGTGTCATTGGTTCCGCCAGTGATCATAACAGTTTGCCTGATTGCTTCTCGGCGAACATGGGTGTAAACTTGTTCGATGGTAGGAAATGGACGCATCTGCAGCATGTCACCCTGAATTTTGTCCAGTTGATCGTCAAGCCCATCTAAGAAGATGTACACTCAGTCTTCCTACAGAAGATGGTTATAGTTTTTAATATCGGTAGGACACTCCATCGGATTCGGACGATGAAAATCGATCTCACGCCATAAGCCTTAGAGGTCATTGTAATAATTTTCAAGATAACCTCCAGCTTGTCGCAGACGGGTTACACGACGTCGGAGGTCATAGACTTGTGAAATATCACTGACATCAAAATATGTAGTCGCAATGGAGT
Organism: Paratinospora sagittata; assembly: GCA_035771175.1. NCBI lineage: Eukaryota > Viridiplantae > Streptophyta > Magnoliopsida > Ranunculales > Menispermaceae > Paratinospora > Paratinospora sagittata. The sequence continues at coordinate 29,534,964 of CM069611.1, forward strand.
CCTAAACTTACTTTGTCGTGGGAAACCGAATAAAATTCCCTATCAACGAAGGGTCCATGGAATTAATCAACCACCCCTTGACAATGGCGTTGTCGGTACGCCATTTCCGGAAGGATGCAGATGTTGAAGAAGGTTCAGGAAAGTCTCCATTGATATATCCCAACTTGTCTTTGCCAGAGATGTACATCTCAACAACTTGGGACCAGAGGGCATAGTTGGTGTCGTCCCACTTGATGCCAATCGATGCAACTGAATTCTCGGTGGTCTGCGTCAGGGTCTGAGCTTTGGTAAAATCTTCTGTCATTCGGATAGTTAATTCTGTGAGGATGGTGTTGGTTTGGAGTCCACCAGAGTTGTCAAAGTCACCGGTATCCTCCATTGATGTTGATAAGGAAAAAGGAATTTGATCAAACGGCAAGGAGAACAGAGAGCCACGAATCGATTTGCTCTCATACCATGACAGATTTTTGGTAAAGTTGTATATTGCTTTCTTGTAATCTTTACATTCAATACTGATCCCTATAATCTCTCTAACTGATTCTAATGACAACTCACCCCAATAATTTTGAAAGGGCTTTTGTTTATCTCCTTGTCTCTTTGTATTTTCCAATGTTGGGTATTGTAATTCTTCTATTGTAATTGAAGCTCTGTTTTTTCATTTTTATTTTTTCAATACAAGCTCAATTATTTTTTATTATTATTTTTTTGCTATCAAGAGCCTGCGTTCTAAAGATTTACTTCTGCTAAAAACTTTGAAGAAAAGTAATCTCCATGACCTTTGCCCCAATCACCGTCATCTCATAGCTACTAAATAAAAGAAAACAATCTACTCATCAATCAAAAGAGAGAAAAAGATTCCTAAATATAAATAGCACAAACCCCAAAAGTAAAATTGAAAAGAATCAGCTACATTACTGCTGATCAGGCCATATAGTATATTAAAGATCATGGAGCACCTAGGAAGAAGAAATTATGAATTCATGGCTTTTAGGTCTTCTTCTCTTCAATGCCCATTCTGGGTGTTCTCAGAGAAGCTTTCAAAATTCCTGGCAAAAATGCCAGAGCCATGCTCTCCATCACTCTTCTTGTTCTTCTCCCCTTCTGTTTCCTCTCAGTAGCTTCAGATCTTGCCATCACACCCGTTGTAATCACCATAGTTTCACAGCTCCAAATTCTTCAGAGTTCAAGTAATCTTGATGATGGGGTTGTTAAAGGAACAGTAGGAGAAATTCTAAGAAAAGCATGTCTTCTACTGGGCCTAGAAACTCTCTTCTTGTTCTGCTTCTGTGTAGTCTCACTGTTTTCTGCAATTGCTGCTGTTCGTTCAAGCTCCACAGCTTATGACTTAGAAGCCGCGGAGAATTTATCTCCCTCGTACTCATATTCTCATACGCCAGAACAGACGCCGCTGACATCTCCATAATCATCTCCGGCCATATTCGTACCCTCGCCTTCGTCTTAGAGCCATCTATTATACTCTATTCAATTATCACCATCTCAGGTCATCTCCCCCGCAAGTTTCACACTGACCTTCCCGCTGATCATCCTTGTCTTCATCGACAAATTTACCATGCTTCTTTCACTCTATCAGGTATGTCTTCTTCTAATTTTCACTGCCATGTCTTCTCTGGCCATGCAAGCATCTACAGACCCTGTCACGTCATCGTCAGCATTTACTTCTCCGTCAGCCGTCCCTACTACCAATAATGAAGATTCGATGTTATGTTCTTCGGACTAACCCATGTGACACCACATGTTTATGTCCCCTCTATCATCTCAGTTAGTCCGTCTGACCAAGTCAAGATGCTTATCCTGTCCTTCCGTCAAGATCAGAATTAAATTAAATTTGGTCATGGCTATAAGTCACAAATAAAAGAAGCAACAAACGCGGCATTAATTTAGACTAATATTTTTTAAATAATTATGGAAGTCTTTTTAATTTTTTTAATGTATTAACTACTCATTGTCAAGTTAATAATTAACTTCATTAAAATGTAATTATATTCTATATACTAAACTATCATTGATAATATGTATTGTAATAAAATAAAAATAAAAAAACAAATGCTGAAACAACCCAAAATTATACCCATTATTATGATGTGGTGAGTGATTAGTGGTCAACGAATTTAAGTACATAAATTTATATTATTTGAGGGCATTTTAAGCTCATGGTCACTGACTTCAATAACCTTAATTAATATTTAAAACCTAAGAAATTTTCAAATGGAAGGGAAAGATTGAAAAATTCTGCCATTAAATAGCACAAGTAAATTGACCCTTTAGCAAAATTAAATAATCAAACATCCACAAATATATAAAGATCAACAAAGCCTCGTGAGAAATTCATCAAGCAAAAATAACACTTCTTCTCAAGACATTCATAGTCCCTTCATCATGGAGAAGAGCAACTACTCTCAGTTGCAGAGTACTATTGGAATCTTCATCAAATCCATCGAAAACCTTCAAACAAACAAACTTCTGATCTTCTCCATCACCTTCTCCACCGTCTTCCTCGGCGCCCTCCTGGGCTTAGCAGACTTCTTGTCCATCAATCCTTTCTTCTCTGATTTGTTCATGAACATATTTCTCTTACCAACTGTAGATCTCACCAAAAATCCAAATGCTTTAATCAAATCCATCCTCAGCGTTGAGAAAGATATTTCCATTGTTTTCTGTATCCAGCTGATCTTTGGGCTCACCCTTTTTTTCATTTCTTTGTTCTCCACAGTTGCAACAATTTATATGTCAGCCATGTCTCACTTGCACAAGAATTTGACACTGGAAGATGTGATTTTAAGAACAAAACTAATATGGAAAAGGCAGCTTATCACCAGTTTTTATGTTTCTCTATTGACCATGGGCTATACTCTTCTGATTCTACCTCTTTTCTTCTTTACGTTCTTACAATTAGCTGATAGTGCCAAGCTCTTTTTTCTCTTTGGAGTAGTTCTGATTTTTTTAATCAGTTTGCTATTTATATACTTGACTGTGATATGGAAGCTGAGCCTTGTGATTTCAGTACTAGAAGATGTTTATGGATTTCAAGCACTTGGCAAGGCTGAAAAGCTTATTAGAGGGAAAAGGGTGCAAGGGTTTGTTGTCACTCTTGTTCCTTTGCTAGTTTTTGGTGTTGTTTCTTTATTTCCTGGGTACATGGTAGCAGAAAAAGCTTCAATTACAGTGCTGATTACTGTTGTTATAAGCTTGGTGAAAATAATTATTTATGGGCTGTTGGGAATGTTTAATTTGATGGTGTACACAGTTTTCTACTTTGAGTGCAAGGAGAGCCATGGAGAGCAAGTAGAGGTGGAAGATGAGATAAGCTACACCAAAGTGTCTACAATCCCTCCTGTTGTTGATTCAGGTCTTCCCTAATTGTCTTCTTGAATTTGATTTTGAGAGGGCTTTTGTTTATTTCCTTGTATCTCTTTGTATTTTCCAATGTTGGGTATTATAATTCTTCAATTGTAATTGAAGCTCTGTTTTTTCATTTTTATTTTTTCAATACAAGCTCAATTATTTATTATTATTTTGCTATCAAGAGCCAGCCAATATCTTGGAATTATTCTAAAGATTTACTTCTGCTAAAAACTTTTGAAAAAAAAAAAATGTACTTGGAAAAGTATCCTCTCATGCCTTCTGTTACTCCTTCAATTTGAAACTGGAATTATCTTTTTAGGAGTTTTAAACCATATATCAAACCTATTGATTAGCTTTTCAGTTCAATGGTTAATTTAACATAGTACAAGTTTCTTCCATTAAAATTTCTTTGTTGGCAATTCTACATTCCCCTGTCTCTTCATGCTTATTAAGAGCCTGCTTAGAAAATGCAAATTTCTTGAGAAACAATTTTTCAATTAAATTTTGTTATGATATTTGGTTGTATTTCGTAAAATATTTTTTTTCATACCCTTTGAAGAGAATGAGATATTGAAACTTTTGCTATGGTGATCACGAATACGATCAATGATAATAAAGATGTTAGAAGGACCTAGATCTCAACTAACATCGATACTGTCTTTAACATCTCTTTGGATAGTTCTAACAATTAATATTGATATTGTCCTCAATGTCTCTTTGAATTGGCTTTGGATCTCAATTAGTTCTAATATTATTTCTAGAACCCCCTCTCTGGACCTAGGCTTTACTATTAATGAGGGAAAAACAAACTTGTATTTCATATCATGAACTCATTCAAATTACATATGTGACTATTATTTCCAAGTGAGCCGGGATCTCAATTATTTTCTTTTGTTTTATATTTTTGGTAATCTTGGTGGTGTCCTCTGGGACAGTTTACGCATACCAAAGAGACTAAGTTGCGTTTGATATAGAATTTAAAAATAGTTTTTAAAAAATAAAATCATATTTCATTTTTAATTGATTTATAGTTTTTGAAAATAGATTTGGTATCATATTCACAAAATGTTTTCGAAATTTAGAAAACAAGAAAACTTATTTGATTGTTTTAAGATTTCATCCAAAATCAAGTTTAATTTTTTTCACGTGGGTCTTATTAATTACAAATCAACTAAAAGAAAATTTCTCTATATTTTTTAAAAATAACCTTTTTTCTTCCTTTTTTTAAAAAAAACGTTTTTTGAGTCACAATGAATCCAGCAAAGGTTTTTACAACTTTTTTTACTTTTTGTTTTAAAATACAAAAAACTGGATTTAAAAATGATACTAAACGCAGCCTAATTCTCTTGGAACATACGCTACTAAGAGAACATGGTGTCATCTCGCATAATTGTGTGTATTCCTAAACTTTGCTAAAAACAGAAGGACTTTGGCCTAGGCAAAGGCCGCACTACCTCACCAATGCTGTTACAAAGAAAGTTTACTCCTCCCGTGTTCCATCTTCTGGGCAAGTGAGCCATGTCTGAATCGACTCATGCACGAAGGCTTTTGTCATATAAAGCATTAATAGAAGTCGTTTCCTCCAAACAAGCTCCGATCAGCTGCAAGGCTTGATGACTAAAGACTTTTCTCAAGTAGAACAAGTCTTTTTTTTAACACGTCTACACGGACATTTATTCTATACCAACTTCAATAATCATACAACTTCTCTTCTCCAGTTGATCCAATTCACAGGCTCAAATCAACATTTTCTTCCCCTTCAATGGCCATGGAGTCTTCTTCTAAGCAGCAATTAGGCTTAATGGGAATTCTTGCCAAATCCTCCAAGATTCATCGTGAAAACGCTAGGCTTACGGCACCCTTTACAATTCTCTTATTCTCCAACTCTCTCATCTTGTTCGGCAAGCTAATGTCCCAAATCCCATTAATCACCGAATGCGCTCTCCAACTTATCTCTGGTACAAATCAAAGACCCTGGAATCAATCTTCTATATCTCCAGCTTCTGATCAAAACAAAGAGCCAATCATGGCGGATTTCCATTGATTCTGTGATTTTCGAGCTTCAACATCTCAGCTACTGCCTTGGCTTACACCGGTAGGAAGAGCCCAATAAGCTTCCAAGATTTAATTTTGATGTCCAAAACAGCATGGCCTAGAACACGTGGGGTCCACCTCATTAATGAAACACAAAATAAGGGTTGGTGGCCGCCCACGAGGGCGGCTACCAACTCCACCAACGCTGCGCCGTTTAGTTTGATTTTAAATATATTTAAATAGATATTTAAATTACGCAAATACCTCTGAATACTCCTATAAATAGAGCTTAATTTCATTCTTAAAATTTATTCCTGAGAATCAGAGAGTTCTATTCTGAGAGATCTATTAAGAGATTCAATCTGTAAGATCTACCTAAGGGTGAAGTAATAAAAGAATGTTGCCTCCCGTGGACGTAGGCAATTTGCCGAACCACATTAAATTTGTTGTCTTATTTTTTCTTTCATGCTTTACCACGATTCCGCACAACAAATTGGTATCAGAGACTAGGTGAAGCTTTAGAAGAAAAACGGACCCTTTATCGAATTTTTCGAGACAACATCGAAATTTTTGAGATTCTGCAACAGTGATCGGAACTATTTTCTGATCACCCGTGGAGGTAGCTCTTGTTTTCAGGAGTCCAACGCAACAAACTGCGAGAAAAACGGACAAGAAATGAGTTCCCAGGTGCCGATCAAAGTTTGATCCCTGTACAGAGTTTGCCGGCATTGTTCATCTCCGGTACTGTTCATCTGATTCGAATCCGATCCAGATTCGACCCGGATTCGCGGTCCAGCCCACACAGCCCGAAGTTCAAGATCTCTTATTCCGGGAAGGATCACCTATCGCCTTGGAAACCAAGCCCAAGGATATGCCCGATGATGATTGGAATTGTGTAAATCGTCAAGCTTGTGGAACAATCCGACTCTGTTTGGCGAAGGATCAGAAGTACTTTGTCATGAAAGAGACTATGGCAACAAGTCTCTGGAAGAAACTGGAGGACAAGGACATGACAAAAAGCATAGAGAACCGGCTCTACCTGAAGAAGAAGCTCTTTCGTTTTGAGTACAAGAAAGGTACTCCCATGATTGCGCATTTTGATAATTTCAACAAGATTCTCGCTGATCTACTAAATCTTGATGTTGAACCTCTTGATTAGGATAAGGCACTATTGTTGTTAAACTCTTTGCCTGAAAGTTATGAACATTTAACAACAACTTTGCTATATGGTAAAGATGAGGTTAAATTCAGTGATGTTTCAAATGTTTTGGTGAACAACGAGTATCGAAGGAATGACCAGCACGATAACAAGGAAGCATCACTAAAAGCCTTGACGGTATCCAGAGGCAGGGCTAACAACAGATCTGATAGATCCAGTGGGCGAGGCCGATCTCGCTCAAAGTCAAAAAGACCTTCATCACGTCAACGTCTTGCAAAGGATGAATGTGTCTATTGTCACCAAAAGGGGCACTGGAAGAAAAATTGTCCAAATAAGGGCAAGACAGATGCAAATGTGGCACAGAAGGCTGAAGAAGATTCTGCATTCTCCGTTTCATCTATAGAAAATCAGTCTGATAGATGGATATTAGATTCCGGCTGTTCCTATCATATGTGTCCGAATCGACATTGGTTCTCAAAATTGAATGAGTTCGATGGAGGAGTCGTGCTCATGGGCAACAACAATACCTGCCAAACAAAGGGTATTGGGACTATACGCCTTAAGATGCATGACGATACAACAAGACGGCTCACGGAAGTCGGATATGTCCCAGATCTGAAGAAAAATCTGATTTCACTAAGAGTCCTTGATTCCAGCGGTTACAAGGTAACCATTGAAAGTGGCGTTCTGAAGGTTGTACGTGGAGCACTCTTGGCCATGAAGGGTACTCAGAAAGGAAATCTCTATTTCCTTGATGGACACACAGTAATCAGAAGTGTCTCAGCTTGCACCAGTTCTAATGATGTTTCATCAGACACTTCCCGACTTTGGCACATGCGGCTCGGACATGTTGGAAAGAAGGCTCTTCAAACCTTGATAAAGCAAGGTTCTCTGAAAGGTGCAAAAATCGGGAAACTTGACTTCTACGAGCACTGTATCTTAGGCAAACAGACGAGAGTCAAGTTTGGCACTGCAATCCACCGCACAAAAGGAACATTGGATTATGTTCATACCGACGTTTGGGGACCCTCTCAAAATGCTTCATTGGGAGGTAAACGTTGGTTTGTTACTTTCATTGATGATTTCTCACGCTATGTTTGGGTTTATACCATGAATCATAAAGATGAAGTGCTCAATCTCTTTCTTATATGGAAGAAAATGGTAGAAGCTCAAACGGGAAGGAAGATTAAGAGGCTCAGATCTGATAATGGAGGAGAATACAAGTCAAACCCATTTCAGAAAATTTGTGAGAATGAAGGGATTGTCAGACATTTCACAGTCTCAGGCACGCCACAACAAAACGGTGTTGCTGAACGCATGAATCGTACTTTGGTAGATAAAGTTCGTTGCATGTTATCTCATTCTGGACTAAGCAAGGCATTTTGGGCTGAAGCTTTGTCATATGCCTCTCATATCATCAATAGACTTCCGGCAACAGCACTAGATGGCAAAACTCCCAAGGAGGTATGGTCTGGACAACCCGTTTCAGATTATAATTCTCTGCGCATTTTTGGATGCACTGCATATTTCCATGTGAAGGAATCCAAACTGGATCCTAGGTCCAAGAAAGCGATTTTCATGGGCTTTAGTGAAGGAGTTAAGGCTTTCCGACTATGGAACCCTGAGTCAAAGAAGATTGTACAAAGTCGAGATGTAACTTTTGACGAATCTGTGATGTTAAAGCATACAGTTTTTGATAAAGAAAATCAAGATCCAGATTTGCCTCAGCAGGTGGAGTTAGATATTCCAGTAACTCCTGACAAGTCAGTAGAGATATACAACCGTCCTGAAGAAGACGATGAGGAAATCTCAGTTGAGGTGGAGGCTCCAAGACCAGACATCAGTCAACAACTTGAATCAATTGCCACCAGTCGACCAAGAAGAGATATCCGCAAACCTGCTCGGTACACTGACATGGTTGCATATGCATTACCAGTCACCGAAGATGATATTCCATACAATTACAAAGATGCTATTCAGAGTATGGAAAGTGATAAGTGAAAAATGGCAATGCATGAGGAGATGAAATCACTCCATCAGAATCAGACTTGGAAGTTGGTTCCACTTCCGAAAGGAAAGAAACCAATTGGCTGCAAATGGGCTTTTGCTAAGAATGAAGGCTCTCTCAACACAGATAGTATACGATACAAAGCCAGACTGGTAGCAAAAGGCTATGCTCAGAGGGAAGGAATTGACTACAATGAGGTATTCTTACCTATTGTTAAGCATTCGTCAATTCGAATATTATTGGCTTTGGTTGCACAATTTGATCTCGAGTTAGCCCAACTCGATGTCAAAACTGCTTTTCTGCATGGTAATTTGGAAGAGGAGATATATATGTCTCAACTAGAATGATTCAAAGTACCAGGAAGAGAGAATTGGGATTGCAAGTTGAGCAAGTCATTGTATGGCCTGAAGCAGTCACCGAGACAGTGGTACAAGAGATTTGACAGCTTCATCCAAGGGCAGAAATATACCCGGAGTCAGTTTGATCACTGTGTCTACTATCGCAAACTTGAAGATGGTACATTTATCTACTTGCTTTTATATGTAGATGATATGTTAATCGCATCTAAAAGCAAGGTGGAGATCAACAAACTGAAGGCTCAATTGAGCTCAGAGTTTGAAATGAAGGATCTTGGCGATGCCAGAAAAATTTTCGGGATGGAGATAACTCGAGACAAGGCCAAAGGCACAATCTGTTTGACTCAGACTCAGTATTTGAAGAAAGTTCTTCAAACTTTTGGCATTGACAATGACACAAAACCTGTGTGCACTCCATTGGCACCACATTTCAAACTATGTTCACCAATGTCACCAAATTCTGAATATCAGAATAAGCAAATGGAGAACATTCCATATGCAAATGCAGTTGGTGCCTTGATGTATGCTATGGTGTGTACCAGACCTGACATTTCACATGCTGTAAGTATGGTAAGTCGTTACATGCACAACCCCGGTAAAGGCCACTGGCAAGCAGTGAAGTGGATTCTATGGTATATTCATGGTACTGTGGATATTGGTTTAAAGTTCGAGAGAAATACGAAATGTTGTAAGCATCTAGTCAGATATGTGGATTTGGACTATGCTGGAGATCTTGACAAGCATAGATCTACTACTGGTTATGTTTTCACTATGGAAGGAGGACCAGTGAGTTGGAGATCAACACTACAGTCAGTAGTTGCTTTGTCTACTACAGAGGCAGAGTACATGGCAGTAACGGAAGCTTTCAAAGAAGCAATCTGGCTTCATGAATTGACTAAAGACTTGGGAATTGTGCAGAAGAATGTTGAAGTTTTCTGGGACAGCCAAAGTGTCATTTGTTTGGCAAAGAACCAAGTTCATCACAGTCGAACGAAGCATATTGATGTTCGTTTTCATTTTGTTCGAGAAATAGTAGAAGAAGGGAGTATTCTTCTGCAAAAGATCAAGACTGCAGATAACCCTGCAGATATGCTTACAAAGGTGGTTACAGGAATCAAGTTCCAACATTGTTTGGACTTGATCAACATCTTACGAGCTCGGAGTGCCTAAGGGCACTAATGGAGGCAGCAACAGTTTTTTTTTAAGGAAGCTTGCTATCTGTAGAGAGATTGCAGGTGTAAAAGAGTTTTGTTTCACATGAGGTGGATGTGGAGATTTGTGGGGTCCACCCCATTAATGAAACAAAAAAGAAGGATTGGTGGTCGCCCACGAGGGCGGCCACCAACTCCACCAACCCTGCGCCGTTTAGTTTGATTTTAAATATATTTAAATATATATTTAAATTACGCAAATAAAAGAGTGTTGCCTCCCGTGGACGTAGGCAATTTGTCGAACCACGTTAAATTTGTTGTCTTGTTTTTTCTTTCATGCTTTACCACGATTCCGCACAACAGAACAATGCTCACTTGGGCATTCATTACTTTTGGTCTTTCACTAGTTGTGGCTCTAATTGGAACAGGATTTTTGTGGGTAGTCGTTGCTGCAATTGGTTTCATTTATAAACACAGCTGCTTGGTTGTGTTGCTTTAATAATGCTGCTATTGGCTCTGGGTTCAATTTTATGATTTTTGGAGCCGTTGGACAATTTTAATACAATTTACATCTTTCGGATGAATAGTAAAAATAAATAGTGAATAGTAAATATGAATAGTAGAAATGAATAGTACTATGAACAGTGAGTTGATATTTTAGTAGCTACCGAAATGGTAAATGACGATTCTCATGATAATCTATGGTCATTTCAGTGTTTAAATTGAGAGCTTAAGGGCATTGAGGAAGCAACATTGTTGCTTGATTTTAGAGGTTGACTTAGAGAAACTCGTGTAACCACTGTGAGTATAGTTAAGGCATTGAGTTTTATGGATCATGCAAACTGATTTTAGCATTGGAGTTTGTCATGATGAGGCTTTGCGATTCCTCATTGTCATTTCGTTAGGTCTGTCCTAACAAGGGTTGCGATCCTTGAAATGACTGTTACTTGGGTAATGAGAAGTTGTGTCTACCTTGTAACGGCCATACAAGGGTTAGACCCGCTCTCGTGCCTTGCGGAGGAGGGAGATTGTGCATGGTGTTATTGAATTGGGTCATGAGAAGTTGTGTCTACCTTGTACGACCATACAAGGGTAGACCCGCTCTCTTGCCTTGCGGAGGAGGGAGATTGTGCATTATGTTATTGAAAACTCATGAAATTTATGATATTGACATGTACAATATATTCATTGAATGATGCATGTGTTGAATAAATGTTTGAAATGATTTTTAAATGTCATATTTCTATAAATGTATATAATTGCTATCTCAAGAACTATATTCACTGAGCTGTTGATTGCTCACCCCAATTCCTCCAACATTTCAGGTATTAATTCAAAGGGAAAAGGAAAACTCCGTGAGTGAGTCTGGTATGTGTATGTCTGCTTGGAGGAAAGAACTTTTGTTATTTGATATGTATAATTATCACACATTATAGATATATGTATTATCATCTAGATGGGATGTGTGGGCATATATTTATATTGGATGAGGAAATGATAATTTGATGTGTGAATGAATGGAATGGTTATGGGATTTGATTTGTGGTAATAAAAAAAAAAATATTGTACATGTTGGGAAGGTTTGTGAGAGTACGTGAAGGCTGACAGTGTATTATATACTGTATATGGGTTTGTACAGTGTATAGTACACTGTGCCGATCATGACGTCAGCCTACGTCAGGGGCGTCGTGACACTCTGTGTTCAATGTTGTAATTAGATTTGGTGTTGGCTTTGGCTGTGGTAATCTCAGTTGTGGGAGAAGAAAATTTTGGAGCAAGAGTAATAAGGAAAGTTGAAGAAGGTAGAAGAGGAAGAAGGCTACAGGGTCTGACTTCAGAGTTGGTTTTACATTTTCTTGGGCTTGTAGTTTCTGCTCCTCTTGGTTTCTTGATGGTTTATTATCCAAAAATGGCATTAGAAGCTCGACTGATAATTGGTCTATTTGTGATTAATAATAAATGGGTGGTGAGTTTGATCTTTGGCACTATAGTGCATACTGTGATCTATTGCGAATGTAAGAAGCGGCAGGGGAAAAGTCTTGTTTTTGAAGACCAAGAAATGCAAGGATTGACGGGCAACTGCTACTTGGCAAGCCTTAAACTTGTAGAATTTTTAGAGAGTGTTAAAACGATCTAAGATATATACTCAAGTTGACATAACAGAGAAGAAAAAAAAAAAATCTTCTAATCATCATATACCATGTCAGTTTGAGCATAGTTTTAAATATAATTTTTAGATCGTAAAATTATTTCTCTAATTCTTATTAGGGGAGAGAGGAAATATACATCCTATCCACATGGCACGCCTAATTAATATGTACAATTAAGACTTATGTTTTGGACATAAGTCAGTAGTATTTACTTTTATTGACAAATTTGTTAAAAGAAAAAATTAATAAAAAGTAAGAATTTACTTAGACGAGAATTGAAATTAAGAATTGAATTAAAATGAAACATTGATTTAAGTATACATTTTTAATCTAAAGTAAAAATAAACTTAAAAGAGAAAAACATAAAAGCATATTTCATTTTCATAATTTTACATTGAGCGTAACCAATCAAAAAGCTATATATATATATATATATATATATATATATATATAATTTTGCTTTGGGTTTAAGATCGTGTTATCACTCCTTCTGCAACTGCATCGCCGCCACCACCACCACCACCACCGCTCTCTCTCTTTCTCGTTTTCAGATCTGATCGGATGGTTGGTTGTGTTGTCGTTGGGTTTTGTTGAAGACGGTCAATGACAGATCGAGCTTTGTCTTGGTGGATCAGAGCCAGCTGAGTGTAGATCAAGGGAAACGACGGCTCTGATCTCTCGATTCAAGCATCGGTACTGATCGGACACAGGAAACGCCGGTGGACTGACCTTGATCTCATCGGATTCCGTTTCCGTTGTCGTCGTTGTTTCTGTTTCGAGATCTGATCTGATCGGACGGTTGGTTGTGTTGTCATTGGGGTTTGTTGCAGGCGGTCAACGACAGATCGAGCATTGTCTTGGTGGATCAGAGCCAGCTGAGTGTAGATCAAGGGAAACGACGGTAACACTGTGTTTTTTCGGCTTTTCGTTTCTGTTTTGAATTGGTTTGGTCTTTCTCTATTCTGCTTTGTTAAGATTTTCAGCTCCAAGTCACAATGGCTACACCTCCAAGTCGCTCTCAACAGGAAACTGATTTGCTTGAACGAAGTAACAAAAAAGTTAAGATGAATGTGGACGAAGTGGAAGCGGACTTGTCGCCGATGGCGGACGTAAATATGGTGGAGGAGACTCAGGCATGCAAGGAGAATGCTGAGGGGAATGGGATGTTCGCCCCCTTGCCAACATTTAGAGACAAACTTTTGGGCTATACGGGACGGATGGATGATGGTGTGACGTCCGACGAGGATTGGACCTCAGATGATGAAGGAGAGATGGGGGCTGAGGAGTCCGAGTCCGAGTGTCCAGTCATTCACATATCCAAGGAGGAGAAGAGGCGCTTACGTCGCCCATGGAGACAGACACTTATTATCAAATTGTTGGGCAGAACAATTGGATTTACATTCCTGTTACGGAAGATTAAGGCCTTATGGTGTCCGAAGGCTCCTATTGAATTAGTTGCTATTGATCAAGACTATTTTCTTGTCAAGTTTGCCTCCAAGGAGGATTATGAGTATGCAAAATTTGAGGGCCCATGGATGATCTTTGATCATTATCTGACAGTGCGGCAATGGCATCCTAATTTTGACCCGGGGCAGGAGAACATGGATCGATTGTTGGTGTGGGTGCGAATTCCTTGTCTCCCAATTGAATACTATGACTATGACTTCCTCATGAAAGTAGGGGCGCGTATTGGTCGTCCGGTGAAGATTGATGATGCAACAAGCACCGTCTCTAGGGGGAAGTTCGCGCGTATATGTGTGGAGGTAGATATAACCAAGCCACTTCTATCTAAATTCACTTTGCGACGTCGGGTTCGACGGATTGAATACGAGGGGATCCATTTAATTTGCTTTGATTGTGGATGTTATGGGCATCGGAAAGATGCGTGTCCAAAGAATGAGGGCCAAGAGACGCCTCATCACGGTGGACCGGCGGAAGTGCTGGCCGGAGATGTTAGAGATGTGGTCGGAGTTCAATCTAGGCCGGCTGAGCCTCCGGTGAATCAGGAAATAACCGAAAGTTATGGGCCATGAATGTTGGCTTCTAGAAGATCTCGTAGAGGTATGACCAAAACTGAAAATGGAAAGAGTGGGAGAGCTGGACGTGATCCTCGGGATATGCCACTGATTGGTGCTAAACAAAATGCTAGTGTTCAGCAACATATTTCTCGGTATGCGGCATTAGCGGTTGAGGATAATCCTGAGGAAAATATTGATAGTGATCAACGAGATGGGCCGCATCTTGATAAGGATATTGGCGTGCACATGGGCTCAGGGATACCACTTAATGAATATGTCAAGAGTAAAGGGATAAGGCCCAATGTGCAAATAAATACTAAAGAAGTGGAGAATGGCACAAGCACTCAAGTGGCTGTAGAGACCAGCAATGCGGTTCGAATAAAGAAGAATTTACTGACTCGTGACATCACTTCTATCTCTTCTCAGTCCAAGCAAGCTGCCGCTGCGGAGGAACATACTGTGGTGCGTGGGTCCAATAGAGGTCAGCTGATTTCTCGATCGGTGGTCTCTCATCCCCAGCATCAGGTTGAGAACATGGAGGGTATCCATCCTACAATTAATTTGATACCAGAACATCATCAAGATCCTCCTATTGTGGTGGAATCTGGGCATGTTCCTGCTATTGGTAGGCGGGAACTTGGTGGAACAAAAGCTAATCTGGTGGGGGTGCATAACGAAGCTCCTAGTGACAATGATGAATCGCTTGAGAGGATGGATATTGTTGATGGACGGTTCTCCTCTTAAAGCCGTGTTTTGTCACTTTTTTGGTCTTCGGTAGGGGTGGGTAGCTTATTTTATCTTGTTTTTATGGATTTTATGATCTGGAATTGTCAAGGGGCGGCCTCGAAGGAGTTTCACCGTTCCCTGAAAGACCTGCTTAAGATGCATAAACCAGGCATATTGGGGTTGTTAGAGCCCAAAGTGAGTGGATCTCAAGCAGATTTTCTCTGTAAAAAGCTGGGTTTTGATGAATGGGTCCGGGTAGAATCATTGGGTTTCAGTGGTGGTATTTGGGTGTTCTGGCAGAGTTCTTGTCAAATAAATATTATTGCTACTCATCCCCAGTTTATCCATATGAGGGTTCGGGATAGTAGTATGCATCAGTGGTTGTTATCTGTTGTTTATGGTAGTCCTACAGCCAGCTTGAAGAAGCTGTTATGGAGGGATCTTAATAAGAATGTTTTTGATATGAGTGAGCCTTGGATTATTGCGGGTGATTTTAATGCGGTGGTATGTTCCGAAGAAGTTAGTAGTGGGAATGTTGTGGCTCATCATGGCAGCTCTGATTTTGGGGATTGGATTTTTTATCATGATTTGCTGGACATGGAATTTTTCGGACAAGCCTATACTTGGAGTAGGGGTATAGGGGATCAGTTTAAGGGAGCTCGCCTTGATAGAGCTTTATGTAATTTAGCTTGGAGGCATATGTTTGAGGACGCTAGAGTGATTCACCTTCCTAAACATCACTCCGACCATGTTCCTATCTTGGTTCGTTTAAAGGGTTCAAGTGCCACTGTGAGGCCAACGCAGTTTAAATTTCAGGCAGCTTGGCTGACTCATCCGGGATTTTACAATGTCATTAAGGAGAATTGGAGTCGTGACCGATCTTTGGATACAAATAATCGGCATATAGCCTCGGTTCTTACTTCATGGAATAGTACCGAGTTTGGGAGTATTTCTAGGAGGAAGAAGAGGCTCTGGGCGAGACTTGCAGGCATTCAACGTGTCTTATCTAAACACCCTACACACTGTATTCATCTTTTGGAGTCTAAGCTTAAGAAGGAGCTGGACCTTGTTCTGTATCAAGAAGAACTTTCGTGGTTTCAGAAATCTAGAGCCGACTGGATCCTTTCGGGTGACCGCAATACCAAGTTCTATCACGCTACTACAGTCATTCGTCGGAGTAGGAATGTCATTGAGAGGTTAAAAGGTGCAGATGGAAATTAGGTTTCAGATTCAGCTCAGTTGAAGCATCTAATTCAAGATTTTTATACCAGGTTATTTTCAAAAGAACCTTGCGGGGATATGTCTGATTATCCTAAAGGGGGTTTTCCAATTCTAGATGGTGCTGTCATGGCAAGGATTCATAAGTCCTTTGAGATTGAAGAGATTCGTCAGGCTTTATTTGATATGGCTCCCTTCAAAGCGCCAGGCCCGGATGGTATTCATGCAGGTTTTTATCAACGCCTCTGGCCTACAGTGGGGCCTTCTGTCTACAAGCTTGTTCAAGACTTTTGGGTGTTAGGAAAGCTTCCAGATGGGATCAATGATACTCTGTTGGTATTAGTACCGAAGGTTCAGCATCTCGAATTATTGACCCAGCTTAGACCTATAAGTCTCTGCAACGTGGGCTATAAAGTGATTACAAAAGCTATGACAAATAGGCTAAAGATGATCCTCCCTAGTCTTGTTTCTCCCAACCAAAGCAGCTTTGTTCCTGGTCGCCAAATTACAGATAATGTCATTGTGTATCAAGAAGTCCTTCATTCAATGAGAACTAAGAAGAGTGGTGTATCTCATATGGCAATTAAGATTGATCTTAAAAAGGCCTATGATCGATTATCTTGGGATTTTATTGAAGACTCGTTGAAGGAGATTGGTCTTGGTGATGGGTGGATCCGAAATGTGATGCATTGTGTCTCTTCCTCTAGGATGTCGATTGTCTGGAATGGGGATCTTTTGGATTGTTTCTCTCCTGAGCACGGAGTTCGGCAAGGGGATGCAATTTCGCCTTATCTTTTTGTTCTGTGTATTGAAAGATTGGGTCATTTGATTAATGGGGCAGTGGAGCGAAAGGAATGGAAATGTCACGACGCCCCTGACGTAGGCTGACGTCCTGACCGGCACAGCGTACTATACACTGTACAAACCCATATATATAATACACTGTCAGCCTTCACGTACTCTCACAAACCTTCCCAAAATGTAGGGAATATATATATTTTTTTCTTCTATACCACACATCAAATCAAATCCCATATATATAGATGATCATTCCATTCACATTGATTCCATTCATTCCACAAATTAAATTATCACCAACTAAATATCTATGATCATCTCATTTCATCATCCCAAGCATTATATAATCTTACCACACAACTAGGTGATATTACATATATGTAGTGTGTGATAATTATACTTATCAAAATAACGTAAATAGAATTTATTTCCTCCAAGCATACATACACATACCAGACAAGTTCCTTTTCCCTTCGACTCAATACCTGAAAGATTGGAGGAAATGGGGTGAGCAAACAACAGCTCAGTGAATATAGTTCTTGAGTTGGCAATTATATACATTTAGAGAAATATGACATTTAAAAGCATTTCAAACACTTATGCAACACATGCATCATTCAATGAATATATTGTACATGTCAATCTCATAAATTTCATGATTTTCAATAATACAATGCACAATTTCCCTCCTCCGCAAGGCAAGAGAGCGGGTCTAACCTTGTATGGTAGTACAAGGTAGACACAGCCTCTCATTACCCAATTTCAAAACACAATGCACAATCTCCCTCCTCCGCAAGGCAAGAGAGCGGGTCTAACCCTTGTATGGTCGTACAAGGTAGACACAACTTCTCAGTACCCAATTCAATAACACAATACACAATCTCCCTCCTCCGCAAGGTAAGAGAGCGGGTCTAACCCTTGTATGACCGTTACAAGGTAGCCACAACCTCTCATTACCCAATTAACAATCATTTTAAGGATCGCAACCCTTGTTAGGATAAACCTAACGAAATGACAATGAGGAATCGCAAAGCCTCATCATTACAAACTCCAATGCTAAAATCAGTTTGCATGATCCATAAAACTCAATGCCTTATATATAATATCAAATGCGTACAATCAAACAGTTTATATGCGTACAATGTCATACAAGAACCAAATCAAGAAAACTATACTCACAGTACAACACGTTCAACTTAAAAATCATCGTCGCTTTCGAGTCCAGCTCCAAGTTAAATCTCACTAATTTAACCTGTCACAAAGTCAATTTCATGTATTCATATCTATTTACATCTTTAATGTCTCAACTCACTTCAAATCACTACTAATAAATCCATTTAGGACTCAAAAGCAGTTATCTCGTTTCTATAAACTCAAACCGGGGTTTCATTGGGTTCACATCACTGGTCACATCACTGTGCACAGTACGATTCACATCACGTAGAGAATGAGTGAAAATCGCTTACCGTGCGTCCGGATTTCACCCGAATCCCGCTTTCTCCCTTTTCTCTCTTCTCCTTCTTCTCTCGGTTTCTTTCTCTGGAAACTTCTCTCTGTTTTGTTTTTCATTCAACAAGTTTTGTTTTATTTTTATTTTTATTTTTTTTATTAATGAACAGTAAACTACTATTTACTACTATTCGTAATACTATTTGATGAACAGTATCTTACTATGCAAGTACTGTTCATTATATCTTTTTATTCGTTCTTCTTCTCCATACACTCAATCCACAGTTTTAAGGAACCAACCATACACACGTATATTTGGCTCCTACGTATAAAATACGTGTGGTATCACTCCTACGTATAAAATACGTGTATTATCAAACGTATATGGAGCTCAAATACGTGTAGTATACATCTCGATATACGTGTATGTCAACGTATGTATGTACTTAAATTTACGGGGTGTTACAGGAAACCCATACAGTTATCTCGTAATGGTCCTTCTATTTCCCACCTTTTCTTTGCAGATGATATGGTTTTGTTTGCGGAAGCATCTACAGAGCAGATAAAGGTTATCATGAAGTGCCTGAATTTATTTTGTGCGTGCTCGGGCCAAAGAGTTAACTACCAGAAATCTCATATATTTGTATCTCACAATGTGGAGCTTGCGGTGGCTCAAGACATATTTACTATTTCTGGTATTCCCCTTACGGACAACTTGGGTCGGTATCTTGGTGCTCCCTCCATTCATGAGAGGGTCCGACCTGCTGACTTTCAGTACATCATTGAGAGAGTGACTACTCGATTGGAGGGGTGGAAGACAAAATTCTTGTCTTTTGCGGGTAGATTGGTTCTAGTTAAATCGGTGCTTAACTCTATTCCCATGTACATCATGCAGACTACGGTGTTACCAATAGGGGTGTGTAATACCATTGATAAATTAGTTCGACGTTTTCTATGGGGAGGGTCTAATGAGAAGCAGGGCGTCAACCTCATTAAGTGGGAAATCATCATCAAACCTATGGAGGACGGTGGTCTTGGCATTAAGAGTATGGCTTATATGAACTTGGCTTTTTTGGCCAAATTGGGATGGAGACTAATTACAGATAAGAATAGCTTTTGGGCCAGAGTTGTTTCCATGAAGTATCTGCATCGGGAAGCTACTATTGATAGGTTGCAGCCTAAGAATGGGGCTTCCAATGCGTGGCGGGGCATTGTGAAAGCCTCGCCTATTTTACGTAGCGGAGTGCGGGCTCTAGTTCGTAATGGTAAGGACACTCTTTTTTGGCTTGATACATGGGTAGGTGAGGTGGCCCTAATCAATATGAAAATGCGGGATTTGAGTTTGGTGGAGATGTATAGGCCTGTCTCAAGCTATTGGGTGAAGGGTTCAGGGTGGGATTGGAATGCTCTATCAGGTTTACTCCCTTTTGAGGTTGAAAATAAACTTGCTGCTGTGCTCTTATGGGAGGAGGAGGAGGTTGCAGATGGCATATGTTGGGGAGCTTCTAAGAGTGGCATATTAACGGTGACCTCTGCTTATACTATTTCTACTGGCACTCTTATGGGAGATCCTACTTCCCTTTGGAGGATGATTTGGAAGCTTAAAGTTCCTCAAAGATGCAAGACTTTTTTGTGGATGGTTGCGCATCGAAAGATCATGTGCAATGCTGAGCGGATGAAAAGGGGTTTCACCATGGCCTCTGACTGTATTGAATGTATGGGATGTATCGAGGATGTTGATCATATTTTTTGAAATTGCTCTAGAGCCGTGCAATTATGGAAGCGTCTATTGCAGCCAGTTGAGTATCATCTTCAGAGCAATTTGGATTTCCAAAGCTGGCTTGCTCATAATCTTGCTGGCGTTAATGATTGTAATGTTGACTATGACTGGGCCTCCTACTTTACAGTTGCCGTGTGGGCTCTTTGGAAATGGAGGAATGATTTAGCTTTTCGTAATCTTCGTTTTCACTTCGAGTATAGCATGACTTGGCTTAAAGGGAAAGTGGCTGAAATCATTCATGCTTTTCGAGCCAAAGTGGCGGTCCATGGTGCTGGACTGATAGAGAGGGTGAAGATGGTAGGCTGGTGTGCTCCCAACCATGGTTGAACTAAGCTTAATACTGATGGATGTCTTAAGAATGCTTCATAGCGAGCAGGAGGTGGCGGTCTTCTCCGTGACTATCGTGGTATGTGGTTGAGGGGGTTTGTGGCTAATATTGGTTCTTGTACTGCAACTGAAGCTGAATTATGGGATGCTGTTCATGGCTTACGTCTTGCTTGGGAGGAGGGCCATCGTTCTATAGTTTTCGAAACAGATTCGGCTATGGTGGCTGGTTGGTTAAAAGGCAACAGTATGCCGCAGCTTAGCCTTTCCAACTTGGTAAATGAGTGTAGAAGACTCCTTCAGAGAGATTGGATAGTTCAAGTTGAGCACATTTACAGAGAAGGTAATATAGCAGCAGACTACTTGGCTACTGAGGCTTTGAAGTTCAATCGGAGAGTGTGTATCATGTCTTCCCCTCCCCGTGGGTTATTCAATATTTTGAGGGAAGATACAACTGGGGTTACTTGGCCTAGGAGAGTTCGAGATGTAGTGTGCTAGTTGTTCTTGCTGGGTATTCCCCCTCTTTTCCTTTCCAAAAAAAAAAAGCTATATATATTTATTCAACTAAATATTCAAATACTTTCGATTTTGATGTCCAAAACAACATGGCATAGAACGATTGTCAGCACTGGGCTTTTTTGTATTGTACAATACCAGCTATTGATGTATTTCACACTTCACAGTGTTTTAACCTAGAGTTGTTTTATTTTTTTTTCATTTAATTGATTTATTTATTTATTTTAACTACTTCATCTTGTCTTTTCACTTGATTTTCAATTTTAGTATAATAAATCTTAGATTTTGTAAACTGAAAAATATTTTTAATTTCTATTAGTATACATATCTGTATTATAACGCAACCATCTGCAAAGATTTTTAATTAAATACAAAAAATATAATGATTATAAAAAACATTGATTTTCTCATTTTGTTTCATGTTTTGATTTGCTTTACTATCAATATCTACTAAATCTATTAATTATATAACGCTTTTATTATAAGTTACGTTACACATCTTATAAAATTGTAACCTTTTAGTTAGGATATTTGTGAATGGTACAATACATCACAAAAAAAAAAAAAAGGCTGTTAATTGAACCACAAAAAAACCTTTTTTGCACTAAAAAAAATCACTTATTTTTATTTTTAATAATATGCTCGTGTGATTATATCAAAATGCCCCTCTTTTTGTTTTTTTTTTCTCAATTTGAATTTTTTTTTTTTTTTTTATTTCTTCGTCGTGGGGTTCAGTCTTGCATGACCGAATCAAATGTTCTATGTATGGTCAGAGATGACAGAACCTAAACATTAGATTCGGTCGCACACGATCAAACCAAATGTAAAAATACTTTTTTTGTATTGTTCGGTAAGAGATGACAAAACCTAAAATATTAGGTTCGGTCAGAAATGATAGAACTTAAAACATTAGGTTCAGTCGAAGAAGGTCAAACTTATCACACTTTCAATGACATTTTTCACCAATAAAAACACCAAAACATTTAATTTCACGTCATCTAAATACTAAATATGATTAAAAAAAATGAACAAAAAAAATAAATCTCTTATCGATTTAGTGATTTTTTTCACTAAAAAGGAGATTATAGCAATAAAGTAAAAGATTTTTGTAGTGATTTAGGATTTTGGGTGCAGTGATTTAAGGTTTTGAGTGTTAAAAATTTGAAAAAAAATATTGAGGGAGTTGAAGATATTGTTTTAAAAAGGTTTAAATATGAGAGAAACTAAGAAGAGAGTTTTGGGAAGTTTTGGATTTATAACAGTTTTTTATATTTTGTGATAGAAATAGGATGCGGTAGAAAGAGAGTTTTTTTTGTGATTTAAATAGCTACCCAAAAATCAAAAGTCAATGTTGAATAGCTTTATCTAATGTTGGGTCATATTTCTATAACTAATTATGTTATCAATAAATAAAGTAACAATCAATCCAATACGTACTGATAATTTAACTTGTAACCAACGTATATAACTTGAAAAAAAAAAAAAAATCAACGATATATAAAGGATTGACTTTCTTTTCTAAATATGTCACATCCTCATCCAATTTTATTTACATATTTTAATTTAATCCAACTCATCGCATTTGATGAAGACGACTTTTATCAAAGTAACCTATTTGTTCTCCTCCTTGCTATTTCTTTGGTATCCTGTTTAGCAATACTTTCTCATGTTCAGGTATTGCGGAAGCATTAGGTGGCTCTCCTTAAATAAACGTGATTAAAGTGAATACGAATTTCGATCTTAAAACCTTCATTCTTCAATCACCTTTCGCCCATTTGTGTTGCACCAAATTATGTTTGTGCTGGCTATTTCACCACCCCTTCTATGTTGCCCTATCGTGGTGCACATGGCTAATTCTATAAATTTTTAATTTGTCATTGATTTTTTTTTTTAAATTCTCTCCAACTAATTCAACAGTTATCAATTTAAAGAAAACAAAATGCTATGAAAAAGAAAAATCCCAAAACATATTTTTACTATGAGCAATACACATGCTCAAAATTATTTTTAGTAGAAAGTTTATTGAAATAAACTAAATGAATGAGGGTATAGTTACTTGTTTAAATTAAGCAAGGCGCTCAAGATTTTCATTTTTTTTTTCTTTTTAATAGAAAGCTGTTGGAATAGACTAAACAAATCATGATAGCCTTAGCTGTTGAAATAGATTAGACAAAGAACTCATGACTCTTTCTTTAAATTTAAAGCTATTGATATGTATTAAAGTATATAATAACCTTGAGATCATATGTGGTTGGTGGACTAGAATCTGAAAACTTTCGATCTATCTCTAACAAACAACATATTTTTGGGAAACGGCTAGACGTCATTTTCAAAGTTTTTCTATCATGTTTTCTAAGTACTAACCTTGAAAACAGGATATATTTTTTCATATTAGAAACCAAACACAGCTAGCCCAAGATTTCTAAAGTCAGTTGCTAGCTATGAAGATGAATCCTTCTTCAATAGCAATTCATTCTTTTGATCTACAAATAAATTTTCAAGTTGTCAAGAATATGAAGCTTGTGACCTTCATAATCTTCCTAACCCTCTTTTCCTACTCTCTTCTTTTGATAGCTGACCATTTTGCTCAATATCAAGTGATCATGGATTTCATCACCAAGGTCCTCCTCTTAGGCACTGAGAAGCATGGTAGCCCTGAATACATTGATTTACTCGTCGAAATCAAGAAGGATTCAAGACTTATCATGGCAGTCCAAATTGTTTTCACGGCGGCATTTTCTTTGGTTTCAATCTTCTCTAAAACGGAAACAATCTATACATCATTCATGACAAAATCAGGGAAGCACTTGACCCTTAAGAAGCTTCTCGCGAGGATCCAAACCAAGTGGTACCAGGCACTAATCACTTCACTCTATGTAATCGTGTTCGTTGCCGGTTATGTTGTTTTGATTCTTGCTCTGTTAGGAGCTCTCATGGTGGCCATTGATGGTGAGTTTATACGGATTATATTGGGTATGGTGGTGGTTCTTATGGCTTTGTTGTTTGGTTCATACTTGGCTATAGTTTGGAATTTGGGACTGGTGATATCAGTAGTAGAAGAGGAATTTTGTGGGATGGAAGCACTTGGAAAAGCAGAAGAGGTGATAAAGGGAAAGAAGATTGAAGGGTTTGCTATAAACCTTGTTTTTGGATTAGTAGGATGTTCAATTTTGATGATTCTTGGTCTCAAGTTCATAACTAGTTTACTGGTAAATACCAGATTGTTCATCTTGTTGATCATGGTAAACATGATTTCCCTGTTGAAGATCTTATATTTCATAGTTTACACAGCTTTCTATTATAAATGTAAGAAGAAGAGCCAAGAAGAAGAAGAGATAGGATTGCTAGGAAGCCTAGGCAATTATACCAGGATTAATTAAACTTAGCATTGCTTCTTGGTGCCATAATGGAAAATTGACACCAATTGCAATAATTCTGAATCATGTAAGACTTTTGGAATTCCTACCTTATTAGAATGTGTGTAGTGCATTATTCAAGATATCTTGTTGTAATGAATTTGTGCTTACACTGAGATCAAATAATGTTAATCTATCAAATAAAAAAAGATTGGTAGTGTTTAGGAAATATCTAATAGATTTAAATTCAAAGATAAAGAAGGGGCTATGACACAACTTTTAGTCTTCAGTAAAGCAATTTTGTATATAAAAAGTGGAGATAGCATTAGGGTAGAGTGGAGGAAAGAAAAGATCCCTTTGTATTAAAATATACCTTGATATATTACGAAGAACGTCGTTTTGTCTCAAAGCAAAGATAATCAATATAGTAATTGAGGTCTATTATATATGCACTGGGATTCACATATACATCCGGTGGTTCTCCATATTTCAACTCAAACAAAGCCTTTTACTAACTACATGAAGTTAGCTACATAAATCTGCTTCTTCTATTTGCTCTGTGAAGGGTTAAATCAACATTTAAAGAACGTTCCAACCCTTCGCTTAATCTGATTAAGTAGATTCATGTCAGTGGTCCTCCATAACTGTATTCCAAAATTAAGTCATTTTTTTTTTGTTAAAAGAAAATTCATAGACCAATGTTTTTCTTTACAAGCATTGCAACCATAGCTCAAATAGTCCTCCTCCTACCATCACCTCCCCTAAATGCATCAACCCTCAAGTAAACCTTAATATCTATCTCCTTATAGAGGTATTTACTGGTGACATTTCATTAAACATATAAACCTTCCCCAAATATCATCCAAATTCTAGGTTTCTGCAAAATAATCTTCTTTAAACATTGGAAATCAAGGAAGATTTACAAAAAACATATATCAAACTTATTTATCATCACATGAAGTACTTTCTCTTACACTTTCCTCGTCAACTCTGAAACTGAAATAGCTTCAATCACCATGCAACATAAGCAATCAGCAGAAGCTATAGTCATCAAGGAGGTGTTGCCTGCAGAGAATACTAGTGAGTCATCCAAGATGTTGAATATGATTGAAATACTAAGAGAAGCTTCAACATTACCCTTTAGAAATGGGAAGCTCATGGTCTCAATCATGCTTCTTCTCCTTCTTCCTCTTTCTTTTATTGTTTCCCTTCATGATCTCACTGCAGTACCCTTAATACAAGAGCTTGAGGATCTAGAGCCTGATCAAGAGAACTACACTTTTTATAAAATCATAAAAGGTGTATTAGTTCTTACTGGTTTTGAACTTGCTTTCTTCTTCATGTTCTCTGTTCTCTTCATGTTTGGAATCACCATCACTTTTGACTATTCCACTGAAACATACATGGGAAACTACTCTCTGAGTTTCAAGGAGCTGCTATTGAGAATTACTAGAAGCACACCATGGAAGAGACTGATGATCACATGGTCATCCATGTTGCACATCACTGCTGCTTATACCACACTTCTTCTCATTTTAACGGTGCCCTTATCTCTAAATTTTACTTCTAATGCCTGGTATAAATGGATTGTTACTAGCCTACTAGGCTTTCCAGCTGCAATGTTCTACCTTCACTTAGCAGTAATCTGGATACTGGGTCTTGTAGTTTCTGTTGCAGAGGATTGCCATGGATTCAAGGCACTTGAGAGAGCCAGGAATCTGATTTTCAGAGGAAGAAAGATTGATGGGTTTGTTCTCATGTTGTTTCTACTGCTAGTATGTGCTCCAGTTGGTCTTCTGTTCCTTCTCCACCTATCTGAAGATGATTATCAAGTTGCAGTTTTGAGATATGTCATGGGATTTCTTGTTGCTGTTTTACTCTGCATTGCTCAACTGTTAATCTTTGTGGTTTTCACATTGGTCTACCATGAGTGTGAGAAAAGCAATGGAGAAAGGTACTGATGGAATCTGTGGAAGGGTATAGTTTAGTTCCCAAAGATCTTCATGTTAATCCTTAATTTTGTCCATAATTAACTTGGTTTTACTCAGTATAATTGCTCTTTTGAATTTGATTTGTTAATGTATAATAAAGAGATGTTTGGGTTGCTACAGAGTTGTAGAAAGAAAGGTGAAATGAAACCATTCTCTTCCAAACACCATTTTTTTGGATTAGAACTTTTAGATAGTTGCAAGATCAGAAACCTCCCCATCCCGATTATATTTATATACCTTTAAACACATCTAGTCCCAAGCCTAGATAAAAGAAGAGGGTCGTGGTAGGTAACTGACAACTAGTATAAACCTTTATCGTATCAACTACAACGTGAATCTACTTAGTCTAACTACAAAAAGGGCTAGAGCATTAAATATCAACTTAGATCTTACAACAATTAGGGATTAATCCATTTCTATAGTACGTTCTACCCACAATGTTATGAATCATTTAGAAAACATGCAAGCATAACTAGAGGCCCACTTACGGGCCATATACAAGTTACCATAACAAGCTCCAACCAAAGCCATAACAACTCCTTGCTTCATATGAGATTGAGGAGATTCGAACCTCCACCTCGTATGACATGGGTAGATGTCTGATCAAGTGAGCTATCCGTTATTGACAAAAGTTTAATTGAGTTGAATTGAGTAAATATTTAACTAAAGAAAACTGTTCATATTAGCGCAGACATGACTTAACTATCAACCTCACGAATGGTGGAAAAGCTATTGATGTAATTGACTACTTTTATCACCATATATGCAATGCCTTCTATTCCATGCTATACAAGGGAAAAAACTTTCAATGCAATGCCTTCTTTTCTTTTTCTTTTGTCACCATCTTGTACGTCCTAAATTTCCTCTGCATCCAGTCCCTTTTCCACTCAACATCAAACTTTTTTTGTATGAAGTACTGAATATCAGATTTCCAACTTTCTTTCTTAATCAACCACCTTAATCCTTACATTTTTCCTCATTCTTCATGCAAATCAACCAATCTTCTTTTTCCCTGTACCAATGAGGATTGAACCTTCTTTCCTAAGGTTGCTCATGATTTTCTCTTTTTTTTAATAAAAAAGAAGAGTATATATATATATATATATATTTATAATTTAAAAATTATATTTTTATTTTTATGATATGTTATATTGTTATATATATATATATAGAAAGAAGAGGGTGAAAAAGGTTGAGATTGATGTGATTGGGCCAAGAAAGGCTAAACTATTACTTAATTTGAAAGGGACAATTGACTGAACTGTCTAGTCAATGGAGCAAAGAAATAAAAATAAAAATAAAAAGCAACGAAGAGGGAGATGGAATTTTGAAAGCCTATTTGGTAACTCTCCTTAGTCTCTACTTTTAACCGTAAATGATCCACTAATTTTTTTTATTTTTTATTTTTTGTACAGAGGTTATATATTTGTAGAGAAAGTAAACAATATTTATCAAAAAATGTTTTTTGATTATTATTTAACTTTTTAGAAGTTACAAGTAGAATTAATAAATACTATTAAAAAAGCGTTGATTTTTTTTATTTTTTTTGACATGTGTGACTTTTGAAAATGAAGATTTATAGAGAAGGAACGGATTTAAGATGAATATAATTTATTTTGGGTTTGAATGAAGTTTTATTAAACTTTTTCCATTTTATTATAAGTGATTAAATTAAGTGGATAAATCTTATACTGCTTTCCTTTTCAGTTGCAAACCATTTTTCTCATCCACTCCCTTTTCCTCTCAACATCAAACATTTTTTTTTATTTAAGTAGTAAACCTCCCATTTCTATGTGTACTTTGTGAAAATTAATTGAAGAATTGTAGGAAGAGAAGGTGAAAATAGATGGTGATTCACGTGATTTGGCCAACCAATGCCGGACTAATTTGTTCTATTCAATCATGTCAAATGAACAGAGAAAAATATAATATATTTTATCTTTTATGGTAGATAATGTTAAAAGACCCTAAGTATAATAATATGATAGGGAAGGTGATCATCACCAGCTTATTAATCAGTTCTTAGATAAACACAAATATTAAAATGTCATAAAGATAATGAAATTTCTTGATTGGGTTTGTGATAGTGTTCGGTCAGCTGAACCTAAAATCAATTTTTTCAAGAATTGTTAAAAAAATAAATTTTTTTTTTTATAAAACGTTAAGAAATGTTTTGTAAATTTACTTTATGAATTAAATTCAAAGTTTCAAAATTACCAACAGAAGACAATCACTTTTCATCCTCTAAGAGTAATTAATTCTAAACCATAAGGAAATCATTGAGACAGTAAAAAATCCAAAACTGATCCTCCACATGTAGATTAGGAGACATTCCCTTTGAGGTTCACATCCCAGCATTGGAATCAGCTCCAGCTGTTTTGTCTTCAAGCAATTTTTTTTTTTTTTATATATAATTTTCTCCGTCTTTTCCTTTTTTCTCTTTTAAATATAGTGAAAGCTCTCTTCTTCTTTTTTATTATTTTTTTTTCCTTCTCAATAAATCAAATATCTTCTTATTTATTTTATTTTTTTTAAATCTGGATATACGGGCTGACTTATGAACACCTACAAACCCTAAAACTTTAAAAAAATAAAATATCAAGAAGACATAGACCTCTTTAAAATAAACATATACTTTGATTCTTAATCATTTTTCCTTGAAACTCAAAATGCGACTTAATCTAACATTGACAGCAGTTTTTTATAGCTAATTTAATACATTAACCAACATAAAAATAAAATAAAATTTGATAGTCCAAAAACCATAATTAGTCATCACTCATAGACCTGAAGTCTTTTTTACAATTAAGCTAACATCTTTTTATCATTTCAATGCACTTAAACTTCAAACTTACCTAAAAAAAAGTAAATAACTAAATAAACCCAATTATGCCAAACCAAAGCATGCTGTGTCCTCGAGATGCAAACCGTCATCGTTGGACGGTTTGACTTCGATGATTTATGGATCATCATCCACTGCTGCCTCCTACAAGCAAGTCCTAAGGAATTTTAATCTCTCAAGGTATTAGACTTTGATATATGTTAATGTTGCTTTGAAGAAAAGTAATCTCCATGACCTTTGCCCCAATCACCGTCATCTCATAACTACTAAGTAAAAGAAAACAATCTACTCATCAATCAAAAGAGAGAAAAAGATTCCTAAATATAAATAGCACAAACCCCAAGAGTAAAATTGAAAAGAATCAGCTACATTACTGCTGATCAGGCCATATAGTATATTAAAGATCATGGAGCACCTAGGAAGAAGAAATTATGAATTCATGGCTGCTAGGTCTTCTTCTTCTTCTTCAATGCCTATTCTGGGTGTTCTCAGAGAAGCTTTCAAAATTCCTGGCAAAAATGCCAGAGCCATGCTCTCCATCACTCTTCTTGTTCTTCTCCCCTTTTGTTTCCTCTCAGTAGCTTCAGATCTTACCATCACACCCGTTGTAATCACCATAGTTTCACAGCTCCAAATTCTTCAGAGTTCAAGTAATCTTGATGATGGGGTTGTTAAAGGAACAGTAGGAGAAATTCTAAGAAAAGCATGTCTTCTACTGGGCCTAGAAACTCTCTTCTTGTTCTGCTTCTGTGTAGTCTCACTGTTTTCTGCAATTGCTGCTGTTCGTTCAAGCTCCACAGCTTATGACTTAGAAGAAGTGGGCATGAAGGATTTGTTATCAAGAATCTGTAAAATTTCAAAGAGACAGTTGATTACATGGATCTACATGACTTTCTTCACAGTTTTTCTTGTGGGTTTCATCTTGATTTCGGTAGGTGTGTTATCAGTAACAGTAATTGTTGTTGCCCCTATTATTCTAGGACTTGTAGTTGTGGTTGTGGGCACTTTTTTTTATCTCTACTTAGCTGCAATTTGGTTGCTTAGTATGGTTATATCAGTGGTAGAAGAAGATTTCAGGGATTCTAGAGCATTTAATTGGAGTTGTATTAAAGAGGAGACTATTATGATAAGAAGAAGGCTTAAAGCTTCTGTTCTGATTCTGCTTTTCTCAATTGCTAGTGTTGGAACAGTTGTGATTCTTGTTGTGGGTTTTAAAACATGGGGGGGGAGATTAAATCAAAGAGCTGATGATGATGATA
The DNA here is from genome assembly GCA_035771175.1 of Paratinospora sagittata. Lineage (NCBI taxonomy): Eukaryota > Viridiplantae > Streptophyta > Magnoliopsida > Ranunculales > Menispermaceae > Paratinospora > Paratinospora sagittata. The sequence goes on from CM069611.1 coordinate 29,565,462, forward strand.
GTAATGGCAAACATCCATTATTAGAGACTGAGATTATAATTTTTTCATGTATGTGCTTCTTGAAACTGTTTTTCTGTTTGGGTTATGCTGTGTTTTATTATGAATTTAAGGTGAAATATGGAGAACAGGTTGAGGAAGTAGAGAGCAGAAGCTATGCTCCATTGCCAAGTAGCAGCTCAAGAACTAGCAACATTATTATTATTTCTGAGCAACCTGCAGGCGCCTGTGAGCCATAAGAAGATGAGAATTTAGCAACAATATTATTGGTAGTCAGGTGTTTTTTTTTTTTAATCTCTACCGCTGTAAAGCAAAGAACAGAGCATTGCGAATTGTGTATTCTTGTTAAATGTTTGATATAATATAATGGTCAATAAAATAAGAGATTGGCTTAGTGGAAGGACAATTCTGGAGAAGTGGATCCCACAAAGAATAAAGAAAGATAAGGACGGTCCGTGGTTTTTTTTTTTTTTTTTTTTTGGAAGCCTGTGCTTTAATCTTACAATCAGCCCATTTTGATAAAATCATTGCTCAAAGAACAATATATATATATATATATATATATATATTGTCAACTCAAGCAAGTTGTGTTTCGTGGTAGGTTGAGCAATAACCAACAGTTAAAGAGCAATTGCATCTAATTGGTTGTTATAATTTGACTCAAAAGTTTGGCAGTTGCTTCTCTGATCACATTTAGGTTATGTTTGGAAAACAGAGTAAAATCCAAAAAAAAAAAATCACTTTTTCCTTTCCAAAAACGAAGAAAACTTGAAAAACGATATTTTCTAAGTTTCTCAGTTTCATTATGTGGTTGGTTGGGTACCATAAAAATAGAAAACCTATTTGCAGGTACCCAAAGGCAGCCTTTAATTCCTCAACTACCTCTATCCTTAATGAAAAGAAGTTCTTGAATTTAGCCCATTAATGTAAATTTATGTGAAATTTGTATTAATCTCTTTACATTTAATTTAAAAGAACAGGCTTTGGTCCATAAGTCAAAGATCGTTTAATTTTGACATAGACATCTTGAATTTAAATTTAAAAATTAAATAATATTTGACTAATATATTTTATTGATACTATCCTTAAAATGTATAATTTAAGATAATTTAATACCTCTGAAAAAATATTAATAAATTTTTTTTTAAAATGCGTCTCCAATATTGAAGAAAGATTATTTATGTCACCATTTTCATTATTTATCATGACAGATGGAAAAAGCACTCATTTTCATAAAATATGTCTAAATTCTAGTCAATTGTCCACTATTGACATTTATCCCAGTCTTTTGAAAAAACAAAAAAAAAAGGTAATGCATATTGTATTGTATATGTTTAATCACCATCAGCAAATTGCAACAAAGACTGAGGTTGAGACGATGCTTTCCATAAAAGATAATAGTAAATATTAAGTTTGAGATAACTTTAGTCTCATCAATGATGATTACTTAGAAAGAAATTAAAGGTACCCGTGTCAACTAATAGCCTATATAATTTCAAAGGAGAAGGGAAAGAGGCTGCAAAATAACAAACGAACCTGATTGCACTTTTACCCTTTATCAAAAGAAACAAACTAAGAGACTGTTAGTGTTGCAGGACAAAACTAACAATCTTGATTGAAAATTATTTTATGAATTTCAGTTTTGAGTTTCTGTAGCACCTCTCTCGAAAAGAAACCCTTCGATTATATAAAGTTCTTACATAATTTTACTTATTATAAATAATTTTTAAAATTGTACATAAATCAGAGTTTACTTTTTGTATGTAATTAAGCTCTCATATATATAATATAATCCCTTTTTAGAGCCTTTAATCATGATACTAATTGTTTAAATTAAGTATAGAATGGTGGTTGACCTCTTCATGAATCATTAGTTCAACATGAAACATATAAGCCTTAGCGCCTGAAACAATTGCTTCATGAGAACATGTTTTCAAGAAAATTAAAGTTGATAGTAAAACGACCAATTTTAAAAAAAAAAAGAAGCAAATATGTTAATTTTCAAAAAATAATAATGGGTTTCTTACTAAAGTTATAGATTTGATCTCTCCTACCGATATCTCAAAAAGAAAAAGAGTTGACAACCAAAGTCTTTTTAAAAGAAAAAAATTCTTATTTTTTTTGGATGATAAGCTCACAAGGAACTGAACCATATTCTATGACAAAACCATATAACAATATTTTATATCCTTAATTGTCCATGTTTTGTTTGCTTTTATATATAAATATATATATATATATATATATATATGGTGAACGATGTGGACTTGTGAGCATTGTTATTTTTATACTAATACAACACAATATCTATTACTTAAAGTTTGGTAGCGTTGTGAAACAGGATATAAAATATAAGTCGTAGTTGAAGGGTGAGATTTTAATTTTAAATTTAAGTTTATGTCTACATTTATTCGTTCACTTTTAGAAGGAATGTTCACTTTCGACTCGGAAATAGTCTCAACCGTTTATGTCTACATTTATTCGTTCACTTTTAGAAGGAATGTTCACTCTCGACTCGGAAATAGTCTCAACCGTAAAAGAGTTAACAGGGACATAATAGGGTCATTGAACCAAAAAAAAAAAAAAAAAAAAACACATGATCTATTACATGATTTGCTTCAAACAAAAACATGATTGTTGCTCTTGTCTACGTGGAGCACATCCACCCTGTTGGTCAAGTACAAAGCATCTTGGCCTTGTATAAGAAATGAAGTTGATTACAGTCGTGGAAATTATAAATATCCTAAAATAATATCAATTATATGAGGTACCAATAATGGACAATAATAAACAAACGTGTATCACACACGTTACAAAAATACATATTAATATACTATCCCAAATGATGTAGTTTCAGTTCAAAGTCAACCTCAACAGGAAAATAAATTTTATCATTTTTTTTTATTGCATCTTGTTTGGTCTACTTCACATTAGCTTCTTTTTTTTTGTTTTTTATTTATTTTTATATGATTTGGATGTGTCGCTTGGTTTTGCTCAGGAGACAAGGAGCCCGTTCAATCAATCATCTCAATTAAGTATCTACCTGGCTTCATATGAGGTGAAGGGTTTAAATTTTATCAACCTTTTATTAGATAAAAAGTAGTTGTATTTTTATTTATGACTTTATTGAATTATAGCGTTAACATTTATTCTGTATATTAATAATTAAGGCTGTCCTTATTTTTTATTTATTGATTTTAAATAATTTGTATGTATGTAATAACTTAATCAACAAATACTATAGATTGCCTAAAAAAAAAAAAAAAAAGCCAAAAGCACAAAGGTTTTATCCAATTGTGGCACATACTATTGTGCAAGCATTCTAATGCAACTTGGCCATGAAACAAAGATTTTGCTCTTAGGTGTGTGGCTAGAACAAAAGCCTACCCCAGAATTCAAATCCAAGGGCTCCGGTTCGATGGCCTCACTCATCATAAAAATAAATAAAATTCTGCACCCTTGCGCTTTTGACTGATGATGATCATGAGAGATGGACGGTCAGGAAAGAAGAGAAGGACGATTGTTGGTACAGCAGAAGAGTACTAAATACTTGCTTGATAAACTATGGCTTGGCGTCACTGAAATGGGATTGGATAAAGGAGGATTGGAGAACATGCTGGTGCTGTTCCGTGATGATAGGGTTCTTTCATGTCCCCGTTAATGGTTGCCAAGGTGCTTCTTGCTCTATTTATTCCTCAAACTCTCGCTCTGAGGGACTGCTCAAGTAAGTTAACTCTGTAGTGGAGAACTTGTTTCAGAAGCTTTTTATATAACTTAAAATGTAAAAGAAAAAAGAAAAGAAAAGAAAACTGTGTTCATTTTCCTTTATTTGAGGGAAGAATCAGTTTTTTCTATGATTATTGAACAATTTGGAGTAAATCCTGTTCTGGGTAGTTTGATTAATGACTAGAGATGACAGAATAATTGGAAAAGGAGACATCTTGATAAGAGAAATTAAGGTTGTGAGATTCTTGTGGTTGGATGCTAAGGACCTGTTTGGTAGCATTTTATGATGACATTTTTTTTTTCATTCATTTTGGTGATATATATTTGACATGATCTCAGAATATTTATGAATTGTGAATTGTATTTCTTTTGGAAATCATGTTTGCTGCAAAAGCTGCTATAGGTTCTGGAATTAAGCCAAGCAGACCTCTATAGAAATCCAGTATTAGATGTCATGAATTTGATGCTATAATGCAATACAATAGGCATGGTTTGCCACTTGAACAAACCCCTGCCCAGAAATCCAAATTACTTAACTCAGAATCCATGAAAAAAAAAACCCAAGTTTGCAAATCTAACAGGGAATTATTATTAGTACTGTTTCAAAAAGGTTAGCCTTAATAAGCCTTCAATACTGCACAAAAAGTTGATAAGCTAAGAGAGTTGAGAAGAAGAAATCTCTCTCTTCTAAATTGACTACATTCTTTCCCTGTTTATTTGGAAAATTCCCTGTGAAAACACCTGAAGAAAGCTTTTTTAACAGATAGGGGGAGAAGATTATGCTCATACAGTTAGATCTAATGCTATGTTTTACCAAGTAACTTAGCTGGGTAGTACCCCTGGACTGAAAAGGTCTGGATGATATTACATGGTGAAACAGTTTTCATTGGCACACATAAAAATTGTTATCCTGATGTTACATTGAAGCTGATCTTTTTTTCTTTTGTCTTAGATGGAGATTTCAGAGGAGACTAAACAAGGGCCTTACAAATGTGATTGTCTGTAGGAGCAATGGTTCAGCATTTCGGGTTTCAGTAAGCGCTAATGTCCGTACTAATCAAGCTTTCTCCGTATATGATGGAGATATTATTTAACTTGAATTTGTTGAAAGATATATAATTTCTTCTGTATCTCTCACTAAGAAAATGTCTCACTAAATGTTTTTTTTTTATCTTATATCCTATTTGATCTATTTAGCTATCCTGTCTGATTCATCTATTTGCCAGGTTGTCTGTTATGCTGTCTCTAGTTTCAAAGTTGTTGGTGTAGAAATTGACGAATTCATAATTTATTGTGCTTTTTACTGCAGAAGCTTGTTCCAATTAACCCTAGTAAAGTGTTCTTAAATTAAATATTTTCTAGGAATCTACCCTAAAGCCTGATATGATTGATCTTCCTAGGATCATGCCAGACATTGGTTCGGCGGTCATTTTGGTTTGATCTATTCATTTATTTGTTTATTCAGCTAAGACAAGAGAATGAGGAGCTAGTTCTGCTATGAATATTAAACATTAACCTATATGATATAAAGTATTCGTTCCACTGGCAACCTTACCTGGATATGTAAGTTTCAAAGCAGAATTTGTTTAGACATATATGCAAGAGGAATCTGACAGGGTGCTCTGCCAAAACTGTGATTCTAGCAGTCAAAGAAACATGTCTACTTAGTTCAAATTTAAAACACATGTGTTTGTGAGTTTATGCCATCCATACTGGAAATCTAGTTCTGATTGCAAATTTGAAGTATCCTATGTCTAAATATATATTTATAATCATTTAAAAAATTAGTTTATCTGCAAAAGATTGCTAATATGTTTTTTTTTTTTTTTTGAGCAGTGGTATCTAATCCTAGGAACTAATTAATTCACTGGGACCTGCACGCACCCATCACATATCAGTTCAGATACCCAAGGCGGAAAACTCGTCAAGCCAAGATTCAAACTTGAGACCTCCCTGACCTCACCCTCGCTTCCCGACCATCGAGCAAATACTCTGATGGGTAGATTGATTGCTAATATGTTAAATAAATTTAGGGTTAAATTCCATTGACAATTATATGAACTTTATAAAAATTTTATTGACTTTTTCAAATATGCATATAGAGACCAAAGTTAACTGACAAGTGGTTATCTAGATAATGTTTTTACAAAGTTCATATAATTGTCAATGGAATTTATTTGGCCAACATTATTCCATAATTTTTTGGTATTATGAGATCTTTGAACTTTCTGTGTTGAAGCCCTTCTCACAATGACTCTTAATGCTTATTTTTTGAGTTTGTAATTTGGAATCAGGATATAGATGTTACTTGGGTCAATGAGATAGTACTTGAAGAACTGATTAATGCCTATGATTACCATTTTGTGGAGAAATGATATAAAGATGTTTACTTCTGTGCATAGAACATCAGAATGTTTTGTAGAATTATAGGTATAAAGATTTTTTACTTTCTATCTAATTTAGATTTTTTACCTCCTATCTCTCTTTATAGACGTCTCCAGGGAAAGATAATTCAATCAAAGAGATCATAATGGTGGACCCTTTGGAGGCCAAGCGATTAGCTCAAAAACAAATGCAAGAAATCAAAGGCAAAGAGAAACTCAAAGTGAGTCAATTGAATTAGTTAATTTTTTTGGTGCATTGTTTATTCGATCCCTTTACTGAAGATTTACGACATAAATATGAGAAAAATAAAAAATTGAAAATAATTTTTTTTAAAAATCTAGTACTTTTATGGTGACAACTTAGAAACTAACATAGTAAGTCACAAACCTCTGGCATTGGCATTGTTATGACATTTTCTTAGATTATTTTACCTACTATTTTTTTTTCACATTTAGATATTATAATTTCCACATTAAATGCTTTGTTTGGACCTTATAATCTTAGATCTTTGATTTATAATCTGGGTTAGAGCAGATACATATGCTTTTCTCTATACTTACTTACTGGTTTTGAAGTTTCTAGTAATCTTGAAACTGAACTTAATTACTATCACTGCTGAACATGGCTTTATTTAGATGAAAGATTGTCTTTCTCTTCTCTCCCGTTGTTCATGAAATATTGCCAGTGAAATTGATGTGTTAACAGAGACAACGTCAGATAGAAGCAATCAATGGAGCATGGGCGATGATCGGTCTAACTGCAGGCTTGGTCATTGAAGGCCATACTGGAAAAAGTATTCTAACTCAGGTCAGTTTAATAATCTAAGTTTCATAGTGTCAGAGAATATTATGTGTCTCTGAACTTATCAGGATTTTCCCATGATGTACAGTTGGCTGGATACTTGAGTGCCGTCATCAGTTTCTTTGCCGGATAGCGAGATATATGATTCAAGATTGACTGAAAGGTAAAGAATTATTTGTTTTTTTCCCAATGGATAATTTTATTTAAAATCCATTATCCCTTCCCACATTACATTTCTCAATTCAGTTTCACCTTTCTGATAATAATTGATCATGTATGACAAGTGCATGCCACACTGATGTATTTTAGCTTTTGTTGCTCAACTTGTACTGTTCAATTACAAATCATTAAAAGTTCAAAAGCAAGTTCATGTTGACTGCCATATGACTTGCACTGCCCAAGTTCTGAAAATGGGCATAGATCCAGCAATTGACCCAAATGACTGGCTGCAATGCAATGGCAAGTTACTCTGTTTGATGATGCTCTGAAATGAAAATTGATAACATACGCATCTATACTATATATAATACAATGCAAAGAGTTTCAAAGCTCATGGTGTTCATTTTTTTTTCATTCTTCCACAAAAGCCTTCAAACTCTTATTTATAATTTTTAATTTTGAAATGTTATTTTAATGATTCAAAGGGTATCGACTTATTGTAGTAATTTAATCAATTTAGCTTTTTCTGTGTGACCTTTTTACCTATCTTCTACTTTTTAAGTCTTAAGTTGATAATTTTCAAGTTTGTCTTTATAACATTTTACCTTTATCTATCTTATTTTCTATTTTAAATAATAAAATATAACAAGAGTCACAAAAATTTTATAATATTTTGCATGTGGGCAAGTACTATATATAAGTGCTAAAAGGCTCAAATGAACTGCATTCCTTGCAACAATTTTAATAAGAGTTGTGTGCATAACAAGCATAAGTAAAAAACTTGCATTATCTATGACCATAATGTCTGAGATTGAATAAACTAAAGGGGCTTTGATTCTAAGGAAGCATGACCAACTCTCATACAAAATATAATGCCGCCAGGATGGTTGCTCTGTACTCCAAGGTATTATTATCTGACCTGTTTCAAAATCTTGCCTTTTTGAAACTCTGGATGAGAATAGTTCCTCTCTGCTTCCCAAGCAATTTGAGACATACAATTGAACGAAGATTTCACTCCCTTCTCGTCTGCAACTTCTCTAGGGAAGGGAATGCGGGCTTCAAAAATGTTCTTTCCAGGGGACTGGAGATGCACGTCAAAACCTAAACGATCTACCCATATCAACTTTGCAGTCTTCACCTGCAAAAGTGCATAATGTACAGGAACTCTCAGAATGGTTTTCAAAAGATCTCTTGACGCAGAATTTTTTCCTAAGAGCTTTTTTACTTAAATTGGTATTGTTGAAGTAATGTCAAATAAGAAAAGAAATTGTTGAAAATAAAAATGAAATCATAAGAAGCACAAACCTCAAATTCTGGACCCACAAAAATGTTGCAAATGCGTTCAAAATCTTCCATGTGGTTGGCATTGATGTCATTTGCAATATTTTCAGCAAATTCTCTCAGAGGATCAGGACTTGCATTTTTATATTCTGACGAAGTCACCCATACACCCTCCTGAAATACATCTCCAACACAGGTAATGTGAAGTTACCCTTCACCTTCCCAACATCAAAAAAATAAAAAACTTTTCTAAGCATGATTAACCCTAGGTAGGAAAGACTTATCAGGAGATAAATTCCATGTGCTGAATATACAGTAGTAATGTACAGTTCACCGACAAGAAAATAAAAATTAAAAGTTACCTCCTTAAGGTCTTCAATCTGAAGTATTTTTTCCACAGAAACTATGTATATCAGATCTTCATCAACTTCTTCACCAAACCTCTTTCTCCATATTGAATGAAGCTTCTGCAAGAAGCAAACTATTTAAAAATTAAAGGGAAGATGCTCATCTACAGGATAACAATATTAAGGTTGATCAGCGGAGAATAAGATGAAGAACAAAGTCATCTGAGAGAATATAGGAGTAGCACCAATTGGTTTTAAAATGAGGGAAATTATGTCAGCATCTTCTAGCCGTGCAGTGAAACCCAAGAAACATACCTATGAGAAGGAACAACATGATGCAAGTTGGAGAGAAAAAATAAAATAAGATAAAAATAAAATGAAATAAAAGAAGAGGAAGGGTACCTAATGAAAGATATGACACTAGATATAATCTAATCACACTACAAGATTCATGTTGCATCTTTGAATAGTTGTTAACACTGATGTTCATCTTAGACCTTTATGAAGTTATTCCAATCTCCATGAATGAGTACAAGACAACAAAGAACAAAAGAATGGATAATAGTGTAGACTTTTTAAAGAGTAATGAAGATAAAATAAAAGGACTAATGCTTAGTATATGTGTCTAGAATCCATTTTTAAACTAGAGCAGTTGATTTAGTTTAAACTCGCTTTGTATATGAGTCCTAGTATGATTAGATATCTAATTAAGTGCTCTAGTTTTAATGGGATTGTGATTTATCTATTTGATACAACTGTAGGAGTTTGTGTTGATTATAAAAACCAAGGATGATTGAGAGGTTGTGCAACTGTTTATGCGGTGAGCAAGATAAATTGTGATCTTGTGTAGCAAGAATGAATGTGTATTAGATTGAAAGTGATTTCTCTCATACCTTAGTTCAGTTGATTGAATGAATTATCATTTGGTTAGGTAATTGACTATATCAAGTGTTCCTAGTGTCATTAACTCAACAGAAACAAGATCCTAATCACTAAAGTACTTTTCAGAAAATTCAAGGTACTAGCAGAGATATGTTATGTTAAATCCTTTCACTCCTCATGGAGATGTCTTTTCCCATCAAGGGCCAATTTGACATTGTCATTGGAACTTGGAAGTATAAAGGGAAACACTACATTCATGATATGTGTGTGTGTGTGTGTGTTATGTTAAATCCTTTCACTCCTCATGGCGATGTCTTTTCCCATCAAGGGCCAATTTGACATTGTCATTGGAACTTGGAAGTATAAAGGGAAACACTACATTCATGATGTGTGTGTGTGTGTGTGTGTGCGCGCGTGTGTGAGAGAGAGAGAGAGAGGTTATCTTACTTCCAAAATCTTTCTGTCCTCTGGTTTGTCAACGCTGCCTTGCAGCATACATTGTATCGTCCGGGACCCACACTGCAGAAACTGGTTTACAGCAACAAGCAATATCCAAAGAAACCACAGTAAATTTCTAGTTTGTGGGGAAAGGACACATTACAAAATGTCTCTTAACATGAACTTAAAGGCATTGCTTTCTTAATTATTTTTCTATTCAAATACCACAGCATTCTCAAAAATACCGACACGCATTTCATCAAACACATCATAAGCACAATCCAACATGCTCCACAAAACGGTAACAACACATAAGATTATGAACCGCATTACCTGTACATGTAAACTAGACCTGGCATCCACCAAAAACCGTCTAATCGCAGCATTCAAGCTTAAGATGGGCGTGCCTTCTGCATCAACAGAGAACCGAACACCACTCCCAACAGGCCAACCTTCTTGGGTAAGCGTAGAAAGAGTTCCTACAGAAGATAACTCCATAATTGTTCTAGAAACTTCTGCCGGAGACGGCTTTTTCTGCAAATCGTTCTTGGGTGGTTCTGATACCACAGAAACCGAGCATTTCAGGGTATGAAATGAAGATTTCTGAAGTGGGCTTCTGTTAAAAGGGCCAGAATTGAAGCATCTGTGGGTCGTTTTGATTGAAGAAGATAAGGAGGTTGTGAAGGAGATTGGTCTGTAGTGGTAGTGAGATTTGGGGAGAAGAGATGGGATTTGGTGAGGAGTGAGAAATTGAGTACTGGGTAACATCTGATCGGGTTGTAGAAGAACTGAATTTGAGGGATTTTGAAGGAATTGAGATTAGATTTTGAGAGTGAAAGAGATGAAGCGAAGAGAAGAGAACAGAGAGAGATGATGATAATGGAAAAAGAACCACATGATTCGGTGTCTCGCGATGGTGCTTTTTAAATGGCGCGCGTGTTTCGACGCTTACACGTCAAACAAAGTCGCTGTTGCGTGGGTGTTGACCCAGTTGCAAATGATTTCGTTCAAAGTACGAGTGATTCCTAAGACACTTGCAAATGGGAACTCGTATTGATTCAACAACTCAAAAGGTGCTTTATGCCCTGTTTAATTTTCAATTCCAAAAACTGATAAAAGTACAAAAATGTCTAATTAATTCAACTCAAAAACGATTATAAATTATAAATCATGAACTAAACACAAATTTCAACTTCTTTTACATGTCATTCCAGAGATGAATGGAGAAGCTTAGATTTTGAACAAGAGAATTTCAGATAAGAGTAATAATGTTCTCTTATTGATATTCTCTGGAAGCAGCATAATCTTTCACCATTAAAATCTCACCACAGAACTTTTTAGGCAGTTGTTCCAGTGCTTTCCCTTCTTGCCATGCTTGCCCTACCAATACTCCCGGTCCCACGTGGCGAACATACATGACGATATCGTCATCGAAAGGCCAAGGATGCTTTACTGCAAGTTATAGAAATCAAAAGAAGTTACTTGGTTAAGAGTATACAGTAAAGCTTAAAGGAAGCTTTTATAAAGAGCATAATATGGCTATCGTGCTACATATGAAGAAAAAATAACTGGCAAAACTAAGCAAAAAACAGAAGGAACTAGTTTATTTCAATTGAAACATTGATGATTTGACATCCATTTCTTTGGACAAAACCAAATTTAGATCAGCTGAATATGTAGAACATTGTAATTTTGCATGTGCATTCACTGCAAGCCAATAACTGACTCAAATTCATTCACTGCAAGCTTTACAATTAATAAATGAACAGCAGAAGAATTATTCAAATTAGTAACAAAAATTAAAACACCAACTTTGAATTTAATGGAGCAACATTGACAGGAAATGAGGAAATAAATAATTTCAATAGTAAATTTGTTATTCAGAATCTCACAGTCACATGAGCACTCATTGACATGGCGGAATCTAACCAACCTGGTCTTGGGAAGCCTGGAGGGTAGTCATTGAGATCCAGAAGCCCATCCCCAAACTCATACGCTAAATCACAAGGTTGTTCTGTTGACATTACTTCCTTACATTTGCTCACAGTGAAGTACAATGGACTGAATGAATTTGCAATCCCACCAAGAACTGATCCACCTGAATATGTATAATGTTGGTAAGAGTAAGAAAATAACTGAATTCAACCTGACAGAGAATAGGTGAACAAATTCAAGAAGATTCCATCAAGATAAAGGATCCAAGGTTCAGGACAAAGTGGAATAATACTTTATGGAGTGTTTTCCACTAGAAAATGGACCAGATAATGTGAATAATAGCTCATTGGATGAGATATTTCTTGGGATCATATCTTACCTTTTTCCTTTTCATCTTTGTTTTCTATTAACAAAGGACCATCAGAGGGGGGGAAAGAAAGGGAGAGGGTACCAAAACCATGGCAAAAATACTAAAGAAACCAAAAACATACAGCATTAAAAGGCCTAAAAAAAAGCTAGATATACTAAAACCACTTCGAACAAGAAAAAGAGCTCCGATGGCTGTATACCAATAAAACCCCCACACAAATTATAAAGCATAAAGTTTAACATCTAATCACAAAAATGACTACAAAGAAGTGCCAACTACAGTCCTCAAACAAACTAGGTTTCTTAACCCGCAATTAAGGATGAGGATAAGGTAACAATCTGAGTCTAATCCAATAATTAAAGAAAGAGTATTTGAAAGATTGAAAGTTACCAATAATTAGACGTCCATGAGTCTGTCCATCCGTACCACAAAATATTGCCTAACACAGATGCAATGAAAGATGAAGTTAAAAAATTGGCCTTGATCAACTAGGACATAATGTATAAGGAAAAGAAGAGAAGAAAGCAAATACTATACTTAATTGACATCTCTGAAAATAGAAGTCAAGGTTTCACCTTCTTGAAGAAATTTATCCAAGCAACTGGTGCAGGTCCTATTTCATAGTGTTGATTGTAACCCCATCAAACACACAGAGAAGTTAAAGCATTCAGCTATAAGACTGAAACAAGACACGAGCTTTTGACAAAGCAGAGAATAAAATAACTCATTTATTGAATCAAGGATATATACTGTTCCAGGAACCTGGGGATAGGATAATAAGATCTTTCCTGAAAGGCACGATTAACCCATCCATTCACTTTCTTATATATAACTATCTAGCTATTCTTCTGTATTGAACATTAGAGACTTTGTTGTTCTTTTTAAAATTTTTGCAGGTACTCCTGGTCCTTTGGGAGCTTTTCTGAGAACATGAAGTAAGCCTCCAAGTTATCCAAGCACAAAAATGCTTAACGTATCAGGGCATGGATGAGTGACTGGAGCATTGATTTTTCTCCTTGAACAAGGCAGAAACGTAGAAACTGCAGATCCATGCAGCATAAGTAAATGGATGAGTTGGGTGTAGGGGTGTGTGTGAGAGAAAGAGAGGTGATTTGAGGAAACATTTTTAAAAAGCCGCATATTTACCAAATGTGTGCTTTCATCACATTAGAAACGATTCAATATGTTTAGCTTTAAGCAATGCATGAAGGAACTCCTAAACTAATTTGTACATGAACAAAATTAGAAAAGCATAAGTTTGTAATTACAAATTAGAAAACTACCTCCACTTGGTCGGCAATTCCAAAACTCAAGTTGCATTACATTATCTCCATCAGATAACAAACTAGAAGCACTTTGCTTTGCAAGCTTAGAATCATCATATCGTGTGCCAGCTATTTCCCAAAGCCTTGATATAAGCCTGCATTACAATCTAATGAATTATGCTCTCTGTACGACTAAGCAAACAGACATTAACAAATTAAAGGAAATACTGAATTTGATAACACGTGATTTTAGATGGCAAGCACATAACAAAAATTAGGATACAACTTGAGTGCTTCTATAAATACCAACCTAGGTTTCAACAAATAAAGCAACCGGTGCCTCCTTTCCTCTGGAATATCTCCAATTTTTTTCCTGAGGATCAAGCAAACATTTTTTTTTGGTGAACCAAGAATATTAATGCCTTAAGCCAGCAAGACAGAAAGAAGACAATGACATATTCTCTATTCCATTAAATGAACAAAGTCAAATGTTCATGCAGGTAACTAACATTTTATTCACTTATTCTTCTCATAATATTTCACGATCGGAAAAAAGAAATGCTCATATATCATCCTCCATCTAAATGAGATATGTAATATTATCGCATTGAATCACACAAACTCTCGGATATTACTTATCCCTGAAATTTGGCTTCAAAGTGGAGTGGACCTAATTTCTCCTAAATCACCACGTTCGCAACCCTAACAATAGTACAATTCGATTGCAATGTAATGCAGTCCTCGATCTCATACTCGACATGATGCTTGCTCTAATACCAATTAACACGAACTCAAATCTAGAACCTAACCTTGAAAATTGAATCACAATGTAAAGTAATCTAATTTCTTCATATACTAATTAACATTTTTACAACTAGAACAAACCTCACTCACACCCTAAGAACAATTAGGTATTAAATTGCACTCTAAACACAGCTAAAAAAACAAGTTCAGAAAGCTCACCATATATACGCGGCCGGATTATACAAAGCCGGATCCAACGGAATAAGTTCCTTCGGCGGATCGAGAAACGCCACAACATCTTGTTCGTCCAAGTAAGCCCTATCTCCCCCGGGCAACAACAAGTACGGTTTCTCATCCCACACTGATAAATTCTCACCTTCGCTGGATAGTCCATTAATAACGACGGCTCTAACGCCGCTCCAACAAGATAACGATTTCCTCCTCCTGATATGTTCTAGGGTTCCATTGCTCAAACGATTCCCATCTGAAAAATCAAACGCCACAAGGAATTAAGAGAATTGATATTAACATCGATTATTCGATTGAAGAAGCAAGTGGTTTGAATCTAATTGAACGCTAACCTTTGAATTGGGAAGAAAAGAAGCTGGAAATTATTGGAAAAGAATAGAGAGAATTGCAGGAGTTGAAGAAGCTTCGCCTTCGCGCGCGAGTTTCGTGGGGAAGGGTTTTAAAGGGGTTTTGGGCCGTTGTTGCCATGCGAACGAACCGACCGTTTGGCCTCTCGCTTGGTAAGCAGTGCGAGGAATGTTGTAGTAATATTATCAGTTGATTGTATTCTCCGCTCCGGTTTACCAATGATACAAAACGAACTCTGCATTTTGTTCTTGCCACGTGCCAATGATAAAAAAAAGAGTCCATGACCCATGTTACAACTTCAAATGCAGACGAAAGAATGAATTTTTGACATTTATAGCTATGATATTTTTATTATATCTAAAAGTAGTCACTAAAATATTTTATATTCACGTTAAATAAGTCTTGAACAGCTTAGCATCACTAGGATGTCAATTTATCCAAGACTTGCCTATCATTTTTTTTTTTTGAAACTTAATGATGCCACCCATTCAACGGGGGCACAACAAAAATTTATAAAAAAAGGCATAATAACGGGGGGTGTGCAAAAATTTACGAAAAAAAAAGCAAAAATTTGTAATTTTTTTTTTAAATAACTAGTAAATTTTTTTTTTAAATGAGGCTATCATGGACTATGCGTCAGGATTTTTTCATTCAACCACTTTCAATGCGTCCCAACTAGTTTCCTTCAATTGTTCAGGCGCACCCTCTCATCAAATTTTAAAACTACGTAAAGCTTTTATTTCACATAGTTTTAAAATTTGGTGCGGATGTCAAAAATTTATTGAAGTTCGGTACAGAGTACGACATCGAAGTACACTGTGTAGTGCGAGGTATGACATCAAAGTAAGCTATGCGATGCGGGATACGTAAAGTTTTACATAGTTTTAAAATTTGTTGGGTGGGTCAAAAATTCATCGGAGTTCCGTGCGGGGTCCGACTGCCTAGAACAGTTGGAGGAAACTAATTGGAATACGTTGAAAATGGTTATATGAAAAAAAAAATCTTGACCTATGGTAGCCTTTTTTAATTTAATTTTACTAGTTTTTTTTAAAAAAATTCAATATACACATACTTGGGCCTTCTATTTTTATTTTATTTTTTGTAAATTTTTGTAGTGGCATCATTAAGTTTCAAAAAAAAAAACTATAGTCAAGTCTTTGACAGGTTGGCGCCTATGTGACGCAAGCTGTCTAAGACTTGTCTAAATATAGATATAAAATATTTTAGTGCCTATTTTTGGATATAATAACAAAATTATGCCTATAAATGTAAAGAATCCGGGAACAATTGGTTACATTGCACCTATATGGCTAGTTTGGGAAAGTGTTTTTAAAGCAAAAATATTTTTGAAGGAGTTTGACAACACCTACTTCTAATTAAATTACAGTAAAAAAAAATAACTTTCTACTTTTAGAAAAAACAGGGAAAGACAACTTTTTCTAAAAATACTTTTTTTAGAAGCACTTCTTAGAAAAAAATGGTTTTAAAAAATCTCTTTTAAAAAGGGCCTATATATCACACTTTATACATATGACCTCAGGGTTTGGTAACCCTGGTGCAATATAATTAAGAAAAATATTAATTTAATTGTAAAAAGTTACAACTACGTATATATCTTTATTGGATTATTTATTACACACATCAAGATGTGTAAATAATTAATATCAAATGAATGTGTATGTATAGTTGCACTACAGTTGTAAAATTTACAATTAGATTAGCATTTCCCTATAACTGCAAATTTTATAATTGTATGTGCATTTATACATGCATATTTATTAGATATTAATATTTTACACATCTTATAATGTGTAATAAATAATTTAATAAGTATACATATATAATTGAACATGCAGTTACAACATTTTACAATTAAATTTACATTTCCTTAACGATAAAATGGAGAATATAAGGTAAGTAACAGTAGGTGTCACCGTGCAGGGGCACTAAGAGTGACATGTCATTGAAAATTTTGAATTTAGGAGATCTAGGTCTTGGATTTCTTTCAAAAAAAAAAAAAAAGGTTTTGGGGTTAAACCACTTTATTTTAGTGCTGACACTAGATCAGAGGATGCTGGCACTAGGGCTAGAAAAAGTCGGGACCCCTCAGTAGGACCAAAAAAACGAACACAACGATGATAGACATAAGGAACTCGGATGGAGACCATACGAATCAACTACTATGATCATACTCTCACTTATTTATAAAGGGAGAGAATTGAATTCTCAACTTCGAATGAAGAAGTTCAGATATATACCATTGAAATTAACCAACGTTTTAGAATTGAAATCGGTGAAGCATTCATATCAAATAAATTTTAACAAAAGTAGTGCATGAATGTTGAATATGATTAGTTTTACCATGTTTAATTTCATGAATGAAGTTGCACGCCATATATATTAAGTACATATCTAAAACAATGGTAAAATGCGGCCTCAAATATATATTGGATTTTCCCATAAACCCACTACAAACCATAAATGCACGCTTTATTTCTTTACCCAACTCATCTGTCTTCCATTAAAACACAACGATTCTTGTTTCGACAGATATGCACCATTTTTTTACCATTCCTTCGTTTACTAACAACATTAATGAAGATACAGAAAAGGCAGAGCAACATCTGAACTTCAGCCCACCTTCTTTTGCTTGTCATAAAGGCAACAAACAGATAAAAAAGAAGAAAAAAGTCCATTTTCATCATTCTCTTGCCGCAATGCTTTTAACACTTGTAATTAGCAAAGCAAAACAACACAAAAAATATTTTTATTTTATTTTTTCCACTTTTTCCTGTGCTTCCAAGCTGAGCACATAAGCACGATTGCAATATTGTTTATTCGTGATCCAAATTGGTCAACCAAATCAGTTGAAATTGACATATATATAGAGAGAGAGAAAAAGAAGCAAAATATATATATATATATATATATATGTAGGGGTTTGTGCCGGCTGGAATCTAGCTATTACATTATGTAAGAACATTTGCAATAGAGCGTTTGCTTGCAATGATTTGAGTATATATATATTTCCTCAATTAAATTATATGCCCAACTTGTTGGTTTATTATAAGGTCTTGTTGAAAAATTGGGGGCTGTTTTTTTGTTTTTTGTTGGTATATTATAATGACATATTATTATTAAAGGTGATTAAACCACCAATTTGAAATAAAAATTGTGTAAAAAATTTTTATGTAGTTGAGAAAAGATTTTTGATTATTAAATATTTAAAAAAAGAAAGAAAGAAAGATGATTTTATGAAGAGTAAACACAACGTCTTCTTATGTTATACGAAATAAAGGGTAAATTTACAAATGGAGCTTGCAACTTTCTAATCGCCAAGTTAGTAACAAAAAAAGGTTGAAGTCCTCAGGTTTATTCATGGCACAATTCTTATAATGAATATAAAACTAGTCAACATTAAATTTCATGTAATAGGTGTAGAGATGTTGAGTCACTTCAACTAGAATAAAAAAATGTTATACTTGGCAAGTTATCAATCTCTCGAATGAATTTGTCTAGTCTTTTCTTTTATACATGAAAATATAAAACTTGTTTAGTTGGTTGATTGAAAAATAAATAAACATTTTTGTTGGACCATATTTTAATAAATAATTCACAAGAAATAAAATATGAGATGCCTCATATGCAAATTGAAAGAGCTAACATGAAATGCCAAGCTAAATTGTCATTATTCAACCCGAAATAGGAGAGCTAAACGTGACGACTCAACTTCATGCAAAGCAAGCCAACGTAAAGTAGATGACCTCAGATGGTGATAATCCATAGTCTAGAGATAAGCTTGGATGAAATGAGGCCGGCCAAATTGCCGACCTGAATTAGGTGAAGTTATCAACATTGCGCCGACCTCAGCGAACAACGATGATGAAGACCTCAACTTGAGAGATGAGCTCAGATGAAACGAGGTCAGTATATGTGCCGACCTAACGTCACCTTGGGAAGATCTGACCCATGATTATACTAAGAAGTGGGGGGACCACTTCTATAAGAGAGTGTCACTCCTTAAGGGGGACCACTCCTTGAAGAACACTAAGGTGTCATGTGCCCCACTAGGTAGGCTCATACCCTCTATTATAAATAATCATACATTTCATCCAAAAAAGGTAAGTACTATCGACTGGCTACAGTAACTTCCTACCCCTGTTTACAATTTTAGTCAGCTCAGCTCTTACTTAGGCATCGGAGGGTCATTGGTCGGCACCATATCGATGTTCATCACGATAACCTCTTTAGCTCTTCCTTGACAGGTCAGGAGTTCCTAGCTCAGCTGAGAGATCTACCTTTAGTCCGTTCGATTCATCATCAGCTCTTCCAGATCAAGTTCAACTCTTCCAACTCTTCCGGAAGCATCATCTACATCGTATTTTTGGTGTTGGTTAATTTTTACACCAACATTTGGCGCAGTCTGTGGGAACCCGAACGAGAAGTCACTGTTATCTCGTTTATTATGAGTCAAGACACGGATCCCCAAAATATGATGGATCTCCTAGCCTCACAAAGTCATCCAGTTTCACCACCTCGGCCACAACCAAAATGTGGCCGACCTCCACGAAGCACCGTCCAAGGCTCGGCTCAGAAGGGGCGAACCTAACGAGCTAGGTTAAGCAACTTGGAGAAGACGGTTGAAGGAATACCTCAAATGCTTAAGGAGCAACAACAACGAAAAAGGTCTAGAACTCCTTTGCCTCAGCTCGAGAGGTCATCACCACCTCGTCGGGGGAGGGCCCACAGAGATGATGCTAACATTACTCACAACTGAGGTCAGCTTGGCTTGAAAATGAGTCAACTAGGTCATCTCGACGTCGATTAAAACACGAGCAGCAAGGCGAGTCCCAACATAAATCATTGTCAACAGATGATCTTCGCTACTACCTCAATGCCAGAAAGAAGCATTCAGGCCACACTTTAGGGTCTCGTAAAGAGTCACCCAAGCCGAATAGAAGTCAATCACCTAGGGCAGCCACTAGGAGGCCAACAAAGCTAGAAGGAATAAGCTTGCACAGATTGGCAGCTCGAAAGCGCTCGCAAAAGTCAAGAACTCCTGACAGCTATTCGGAAGAGGAGATATAAATGCTCGAATCGCCGTTTGTTGACGAGATTCTGGAAGCTCCTTTTTCCTAAGAAGGTGAAGACTTTAGAGATTGGCAAGTATGATGGCACCAAAGATCCAACCAACCATGTCGAGAACTACAAAGCATGGATGGAATCCAAAGGCCACTCTCATGATTCTATGTGTTTGGGGTTTAGATTCACCTTGTGTGAAAGGCCAGTTATGAAATGGTATAGATCCCTCCGAGCTGGATCTATTTACTCTTTTGGCCTGTTGTTTACTATTTTAGTCAGCTTAACTCTAACTTAGGCATCGGAGGGTCATTGGGCGGCGCTGTTGCGACCCCTTCCCGGGTGACGTCACGACCGGCATAGTACCCCAGAGAATGTCACTGTGGCGACCCCGCGCCCCGGACCACCAACCCCACAGGGAATGGCATGCGGAATGCCGGGGCGGGACGCCCGGCGTAGGCATCTCCGACCACTCCTCAACTCCCGTGAGGTGGTTGAGACCCTACGAGCCTTATCTCAAACAACGACATAATATCAAAAGGTACTAAACAAAACTACCCACTGTATTAATCATCAAAGACGAGATAATCCATAAAAATGAACCATAAATAAAATCATAATTCCTACAGTCCATTAAAAATTGACATACACATAAAGTCTAAAATTGTGGGTACAAATAAAAACCGTCATGTGCCCACATGGTCTATCTAACAAGTCCCAACTCACCCATACTAAAATGTGGTAAGTATTATAATTACATAATCCAAAATATAATACTTCATAATATAAAACACAATTCAATCAAAATGCCTCTCAACTCACATAGAGGACTTGGATTCTCTCGCAGGCAAGGCCCTCAAGATATGACTACTCCTTTGCCCTTATTCGGGACAGAAGGACCTGAAAGAGGAAAATGAGGGTGAGCCAACGATGCCCAGTGAATAGAATTCAAATATGCTATCAATACTCATCAATAAAAAACCATGTATGCATGTCAATGTGTAGCATGATTAAAAGCTCATAACATATAGATATCAAGCATTTATAATAAGTTCGATGCAAGTAAAAGTTTATCAATTTGGATCCACATTCCACATGCCTTGGGTTACTAGTCCACGTCTATTTCACCGTGCCGTTGATCCCAATCATGTTTACTTGGGTTACTAGTCCACGTCTATTTCACCGTGCCGTTGATCCCAATCATTTCCTTCTTAAAACCCTCCTATGACAAGGTCAAGTCCCCCTATTAGCCAGATAGATGAGCCCAACCAAAGTCATAAGGTTTTCCCAAATCAATGCATCATTCAAAACATTAGAACACATTCATGCTTTCAACATACAATATATATAAGTGATATGATGACATAAATGATATAATCATAAGTGAAGTCTACTCACAACCAAGCCTCGCGAGAGTATTTAACCACACACGACCACCAAACCGAATCAACCCAATCAAGATCCTGAAACATACATCAATATCCTACCATACATCAATTCCTATGCTCAATCACATGGACATTACACATCAACCCTAAATCATCCCACATATAGACAATAGGCCTAAATCTCATCTAATCCCATCATTCAACTCAAATCACATGAGTTAGGCCTCTAATATATAGTTCTCATACATAAACCATTCCATTAATCAAAAATACTGATTTTCAATTCCTTAGGCATAAACATGCTCAAATTGGGTCACTTGATCACAAGTAGGCCTAACCCATGATATGGTCACAACCACCAAATCAGTAGCATAATCAACTCTAATCATGCTTAATTAAACATAAGTTGCATCAATTTAATGATTCTAGGCTAAAAGCATCAAAAGCCCTAAAATATGAAATTTTCCATACTTAGGCCATATTGTCGATTTACACTAGGTCACCATGTTCAGCCATGTATATCACTGATTTTGCATCATGGGATCATCAACAATGGCAACTAGGTCAACATAGTTGACATGCAAGCTATTTGGAAATGTCTAAGTTCATATTCTAAATGTAGGTCTAATACAAACAACCCTACCAATTCTTCACATGTATTATTCTGTTCAGATGTATCAATCTACCAACAGAAATATGTAATCACAAAATCAACCGTACAGATTGAAGTATGTGAAGAAACAAACCTTCTGTCCAAATATCAGCCCAATCCAACGGTGGACCGAAAAGATATGTATCTTTGATGAGCAAGTGTCTAATCAGACAGTTTCTCCTTTCCTGCTGCAAATACCCAAACTCAGATGGCTATATCACACAAAATAATTAACGTATAAATATTTCCACCGTTCAGAATACAGAAATATCTGTTGTAAACTACATACCCAAATTTGATATCCATCCAACGGTACGTTGAGGAGATCTACAAGTTTTACCGAAACGGAACGAGAAACCCAGAAATTCCGACCAGCTTTGTTTCAGAGGTTATATCTCTTAGCACAAGCTTATAATTACGATCTCCACCGTTCAGAATGTATAAATATCAGTTATAAACTACATACCCAAATTTGATAACCATCTAACGGTAGATTTAGGAGATCTATAAGTTTGAGCGAAACAGTGCGAGAAATCCAGACTTTCCGGCCAGCTTTGTTTGAGAGGTTAGATCTCTTAGAAGAAACCTCTGATCAAGATCTCCACCGACCAGAATGAAGAACCATAAGCTACGAACGTGCTGACAAAATTTGAGCTCAATCTGACCATAAATTCCAAAGATCCACTTCTTTGATGAAAATCTCGCAGGGTTCTTACTCCTGCAACTCTCTCCTTCTTTCTCTTCTTCTTTCCTTTCTCTTCTTTTCTTTCTCTTCTTCTTTCTTTTCTCTCCACTCACCTCTTTCTAGCACTTCCTTGATTCCCTCCTTGATTCTCTCCTTGATTCTCTCCTTGTTTTCCTCTCCTTGGTTTCCTCCTTGATTCTCTCCTTGATTCTCTCCTTGTTTTCCTCTTTGATTCTCTCCTTGTTTTCCTCCTTGATTCTCTCCTTGTTTTCCTCCTTGATTCTCTCCTTGTTTTCCTCCACTCATTCTAGCACTTCCTTGAGGGCATGGGACACTTGTCCACTTTCATGTACCAACCTTTACATGTGTTGGTCTCATACTACCCATACCAACCACATGTATTTTAAATGTCCAATCAATTTAATACACCAAATTTTCAATTTCATTTATCCTTTTATTCAATCCAATCCTAACTCATATCAATCCATGGTTTAATGAGCCCATGCATAAATAATAACATATGCATTAAACTTTAATTTAACATGACTCATATACAATTTATGATACATATATTTATATACATTATCAAGCATTAACTATACAAACATTAAACAATCATCAAACAAACACCAAACATATCAAGGCAACACATAGAGTTTGGGCAAAATACAATTGGGTTATGGGCTAGATGAAATAATTTTCGGGGCGTCACAGTCACAACCCGACAAACCTGAGGCACTGATAAGCCTCTACTCAGAAGGTTACATACGATCCAAAGACATAATATGTATATGATCAGGATAGTTGAATTAAATACCGAGATATGACATCATCATCCAGAATATGAGGTCATCGACCCAATCTACAAGATTCGACTATCCTTACTATAAACATGGATATTTTATTATTATTCCATTTAGCATATACATATCAAAATTGTCTCACGAACTATATGTTATATATCATAGTATCTGTGATAATTATACATTAACAAAACAAAACACAAATATCTTCTCCTATTTTCCTTATGTACAAATCAAAACTCACATCAACAAGAAGTAAGGCAAGCTACACCAACTCTAAGCCTTGCCCTTTCCTTTACGATCTGATCCTGAAAAATATAAGGGAAAATGGAATGAGCTCAACTAGCTCAGTGAGTACTTTTCACAAAAAAATCTCCACATATGCATTTATGTAAAACATGTATGTTACTTGAAATAACATTGGTAAATTGAAATGCATTAATAAAATATATGATTCATGCTTCCAAATTAAAGATATAATTATGCATCATTTTCATAAAAGATATGTAGAAAAGCCTCAACAGGAGGTCATATCAGGATAACATTGTCTACATTTCCCCCATTGCGCCATGGGTTCAAACCAACACGTTATCCAACTAATCCTTCTACCCTTACATTCCTTAGTGATTCGAAAAGTCCTTTTCACAAGGCACTTTTCCCTAAAGAACAAGTAAATAGAAAGAAATCCAACGCCAAGGTATTTAATCCGAAATACCTAAGGCCATGTTAATGCATAAAATCCGTGCTCATGATCATAAATACAATGCACATATTTAATATAATGCATATCATTCAAGAATTCAATTTCATATATCTACAATGCTATACATGGAGAAGTAAGGTGAGAAATACTCACAAATCACAAAATTTTCACCAATTCACCAATACTTCAATTGTGTTCACAAATCCTCATCCAAGTCATATGTCACCCACTGCAAATTACACATTACACACATACAAATGAATTCTAGAAAAATGAATTTAATCACTTGATTAATTACCAAGTATCCATAACCCATTCCCTTACCATTTCAGTTACTAAGATAGAATTTTCAGCACATGATCAAAGTATTCATTTGATCACCAAATTAACACTAAATTTCCATCACTAAATTTTCAGCCAATTACCCATCAACTTGATCAAAATCTATCATTGACCAACTTACCAATGTATTGCCATTGCCCAATTTCTAAATTTCCAGCACATGAATTTATCAACTAAAGCATCAATTAATCACTAATTCAACCTAAATGTACTGGTAAGCATCTTACCAAATCAGTCTCAAATCTGAAATTTTTCCAGCAACTTGTATACATCCTTAAACTCAGAATTTCACATACTTTGCACTCCAATCTTTGTAATTTATCATCACAGAATAGTCAAGACCAATTTTCAATCATAAAACACTAGAAAACACTACAATTTCAGTCACTCAAATGGGTTCTAACCCCCTTGTTCAGCCAGGTTTGGAATATCCAAATCAATGATAAAAGTTTAGTGAATTGAACCTCAATTAATTAACCCAGCAACAAGGAATTTTCTCTAATTATTTCAACCAATAATAATGTACCATTTCAGCAATTCAAATACATTCAATTACTACCATTCAATCACTGAAACTTAATGAATTTATCATTAGAAAACTTACCCATAATCCAGAAATCAAACCCCCATTGTTTGAGCTTCAATTCACCTCCATTTCAATCCAAACTCATCACTTTCCAGTTTCAAACTAGCCATGGAAAGTTGTCGCATGTCACATATAATGTATAGAATGAAGAGGAGAGTTTGAATATGAAACTTTCACATCTAAAATTATGGATCTCACCTTCCTTTGGAGCTCCAAAATCTCCTTCTTCTTCAACCGTATTCTCAATTTCTCTCTAGCTTAATATTCTGGTATGCACTTCACTTGCACATTTCAGCCACTAAACAATTCATGCCAACAAGCTAATAGGTGTCTAAATGAGTTCATGGTGGCTGAATTTGCTTAAGACACATGTTACATAGCATGCACAAGTGTCAATTTGCTTAAGACACATGTTACATAGCATGCACAAGCCAATAGGTGTCAATTTGCTTAAGACACATGTTACATAACATGCACAAGTGTCAATTTGCTTAAGACACATGTTACATAGCATGCACAAGCCAATAGGTGTCTAAATGAGTTCATGGTGGCTGAATTTGAGTAAGACACCTATTACATAACATGCACAAGCCACCTTATTTGTTTAATCTATTCATTTCATTATTTATTCATTTAATGAGCATATGAACAGTATTAGATTTATTGCCTAATTGATTATACCACATGTAATTTAACACCTAATTGATCATAACACATGATTATTTCATGTATTAGGCCACTATACACTAATACATATCAAACACGCAAATTTATGAAACTACCTCGTACACACAGTATACGGGTATTTTACACATCGACTACGTGTACAAGACCACGTATTGGCAGTCCACGTCATCATGACGTCAGGTGCGAAAAGTGGGTCGTTACAGGCGCCATACCGGTGTTCCTCATGATAACCTTTTTAGCTCTTCCTTAACAGGTCAAGAGTTCTTAGCTCAACTGGGAGATCTACCTTTAGTCCGTTCGATTCATCGTTAGCTCTTCCGGATGAAGTTCAACTCTTCTGGAAGCATCATATACATCATATTCTTGGTGTTGGTTAATTTTTGCATCAACAATTTTATTTAAAAGTAAGTTATCTTCAAATTTTTAAAATTTAAACCAATGGGATTGGCTTGGTTAGGCCCCAAACTCTGAAATTGTGAGTTTGAAATCGAACTCAAGAGACTTGTCTTCCCAAAATGTTGGCCAACAGTGTCCAAGGGCGTTTGTGGCCATGTTTCCTAATTTGTTAGCCAATGGTGTTCAAGGGCATTTGTGGCCTAGAGAGATTAATATGACATAAATCTTAATATTCGCCGACCTCAAAAAATAAAAATAAAAATAAATAAAAAATTAAATTTAGATTTTTCAGATTCAATCCAAATTTATGGTACAGATACCAAAATTTTTGTCTTCTAAAATTGAAATAATTAATACACGAACAAAAAAAAAAAATTGACAAAAAAATACTTGAAGAAATAAAAAGAGAATTTATTACATGATAACTCCGTGAAAGCTACTTAAGCGGTTTATGATATAATCCAACTGCTTTTCCTTTTCCTATTTTTCAAGTCGAGGGTCAAGCCAGTTAAACATAGTTGTCCCACGGATTTTCCCCTTCATCTTGCCCTTTAAGCAGTAATTTAATCTCAGTGATTAATATATGTTCTAATTAAAAAAAAAAAAAAACACACCCATAAAACATCCCCGCCAGCTGTCACTAAGTGCGTGTTACGATTCATACGAAGCACCGGAATCGCTGCCAAAATTTCTGGAAATGTAAGAAAAAAGCGGTAATAATACCACGAACAATGTCCTTTTCTGTCATTTCATCAGCAACTGCGTTTTCTATAGTCAATTCAACAGGCAACGTCAGCTCCCAGAGTATCTGTATGTGCCACTTTACCACTCTTTTTTTTTTTTTTTTGTATTATAATAAATTCTATTTTCCTTCGGAAAATGTTTTCCTTGAAAAAAAAAGAAAGATCACGAGCTCTTCCCACGCCGGCGGCGCAAGTTTTCGAAGAATAGCAGAAGAAAATCTTCCGCAAAATCTCTTCTTCCTCTTCTTCTTCTTCTTCTTCTAGCGAAGTTGTCTTCACGTCTTACCTGCACTTTACTTAATTTTTTATTTCTCAGTAAGTTATTCTCTGTTTCTGATATAATTATTGTTTACAAGCTTTTTTAATGGAGTCGAACTTACTTGTACAGTTGTACTGATTTTGCGTTCCATCTGAAACCCTATTTTTTCTCAAGTTAATGAAAGCTTTATATTTTTTTTTGGTTTTTTTTATTGTGAATTCTTTGAAGTGGAAGCCTGAGGATCTTTAGAAGACGATCTGGGTGATATTTTTGCGTTTGAATTTCATTTTTGATGGGATTCTTCGAATTGGATCGAAATTGGTCGGAAGGGATTCTGTTTGAAGCAATGTGTTGAGATTTCTGGACTGAATTCTAATTGGCTTTTGGGAACGTAACATGAGATCTGTATGCAGTTGGTGATGACCGGATGGATTTCAAGAAGGAGAAGCTAGTTAGGTAATTATCATGGTTTAGTAGTTCTGTTCTTCTGTTTTTTTTTTGTTTTTTTTTTTATTATTGTTGGATTTTGATTTCTTTGTAATTGTTGTTGTTCTTGGACAAAAAAAAAAAAGTTTTTATCCGGATGGAAAGCAAGAGCTTGAAATGGCATGGGATAAGTACTCACCACAACATTTAGAAACCCTATCTCCAGTGTACAAGGCTTCAGCTCCTTTACTAAAGAGTGAAGGGAGAGTTAGAGCTGATAGTGTTGGGGTTGGAAGTAAGCCTGTTGTTAGGGGGAGGAATAGAATTACTGGAACTTTAAGACTTGGTAGGTCGAAGGTATTTCCAGAAGACCATGAGCCATGGCAGAAGAGGATATTGGATCCGGGAAGCAAGATTGTCTTGCAATGGAATCGTGTTTTCTTGTTTTCATGTTTGGTTGCCCTGTTTGTTGATCCGTTGTATTTCTACTTGCCGTCTGTTGGGGGTTCGGGGTCGTCTTCGTGTTTGAAGACGGATTTGAATCTTAGGATTGTTGTGACGTGTTTTCGAACTGTTGCGGATCTGTTCTACTTGCTGCATATGGTTATAAAGTTTCGGACAGCATATGTGGCACCAAACACGCGGGTGTTTGGTAGGGGAGAACTTGTGATGGACCCTAAGAAGATTGCCAGGAGGTACTTGAGATTGGATTTCTTTATTGACCTTGCTGCTACTCTGCCCCTCCCTCAGGTACCCCCTTTGGATTTGTTTCAACTAAATTTCTTGGTTGGTTTTGTGTTGCATGTATTGTGTGATTGTCATAATTGGCAGTTTGGATGCTGCATAAATATAAGTTCCTTATTATATAGACATGAATATACCTAGTAAATTTATTTCTCCATCTAAAGTTCCGAACTTGATCTGACAGCAAAAGCACTTAAATCATAACAGAGGGCTTACCATTGATTTGGTGCTCATATTCCTGGTCTCTGAGCCCCTATGTTGTTTTATTCATCCTCTGCCCTATCGTTTTATATAAATTGGAGTTTTCCATGTAGCTTATTTGACTGGAAGCAGAATCGTAGTGAACTATATGCTAAACATCATGTAAATACCTTGTTAGTGATTGGAGTCTAGACAGTCATGTATGGGAACTCTTTTGAAGCATTCCATTGCATATCATCTCTCCCTCAATCTTATTGAAATTGTTGGAAGGCTTGAGATGTCAGAAACAGGCATTTTGCGTAAAGGATGTTGAAAGAAAACAAATGGGATTTTTGCACATTATTCTCATGTGCAAAAATGTGCACGCCTTTCAATATTCCAACAATATTGGAAGGTTTGTCCTCATGTGATAATTGTGTAATGAGTGTGAAAAGGAACCATTTAGTTGATGGGCTTGGCAAACCATCATATGTATGTATATATGGGTTAGACCCGTACAATAATGAAATTCGTATCATTTTTTATGGCTATATGGACCATGTGGAAATTTTAGAATTGGGTTGATTCTTTGTTCAGCTCATTTTCTTTATTCCATTTTATTTTATTTATTTTTATTGTAGTCTATATTGCTTTATCAAAGAATTGGTCTCTCAAAAATTGACTCCATCCTGAAACTTGTAATCCTTTCAAATTTGCATTGAAAGTAATCATACAAATGAACAATATGTAATTTTTCAGCTTCAATACCACCTTTCTTTGTGTTAAAAATATTGAAATAATTTCCTTTCTTAGTGAAACTTTTTTTTTTTTTGGATATTACCTCAAGAACTCATTTGCAAACATTTCTATGCCACTCATCTACACACATATAACAAATATTGCATCAGTATTTTGAATGTGTTCAAAAGCTTTAATCAAACACTAATGTATTCTTTAGGTTGATCTATGAAAAAAACATAAAAATAATGAGACTTATTTATGGAGGTTGAGGTGCTGCAATTGACAACCTTAATATCACAATATTTACTTTTCCTAATTGCTTGAGTTGTAAAATTTGAAAGGTGACTTCTGTATGATATTTTATAAGAAACACCATGGAGCTCTAAAGCTTGGAGATTTTAGTTGAATTGATTTCATAATTTTGAGTAAGGATTTTTCCAATCATGCTTAGCACTTGGGTCCTGGAGTAGATTTTGGTTGTCAATGGATGACATTGTCTATCTGGTTGTGGCATCTGAAACATGCAAAGAATATGTAGAGGGTATTGCTTTATGCTTGTTCTCAATTGTTTTTTGAGTTGATTGACTTTTTCATTTCCAATCATATTAGTTTAGATAGTCCTCTGACTCTATCTAAGGTTTTTACATGGTGTTGCTTGATATCATTCCTATGGCTTATCTTAACATATGCCATTTGTTTCTTCAAAAAAAAAAAAAAAAAAAAACAAAAGATAGCATTCCTATGGCTGATCCCTCAAGTAATCAGGGGAGTAATTATACTGAATATCAGGTCTCTTTTAAAATTCCATACAACAAATCCCAAGTAGTTGGGATGGTTGATGTTGATTTGTGCATGCAAATTTTGTTGTCAAACTTTAGGTCATCTAGTATTTAGTGGGTCTATCTTTTTCTTATTGTTTTTATTATGAGGATGCTTTATGGTAGATCTTTCACTTTCTTTTGCGTATGTTGCTAAGCTATCAATCAAAGAATGCTTTGAGCTCTTCATGGTTTGGATTTTGGTATTGGTTCAAAAGGGTATTTTAAGAAATGAATGGTTACATCTACCAAAACTTATGGCATCAGTATCACTGGGGACATTCATAAGATTATAAAGGCCTAAATTCTGTAAATGAGAAAGTAGCAAGGCTATGGTCCATGATCCTACTGCCTATGTCACTAGTTATATGTTGCCAATTACAACACAATTTCTTGCACTATTCCCTTTTTTGTGGGAAGATTTATCGGGAAGAACAAAGCAGAAAATACACAGGAGAAATGGTACTAAATTTTGTCCTTATTTTTCTTTTTTTCTTCATGTGCATGTCTGTTTTTTTAACTTGTGATCTACATACTATATGAACCAATCATATGCTAATTGTGTATATTTTGCAGATTGTCATTTGGTTCATTATACCCGCAATTAGAAGCTCCCATGCTGAACATAACAACAATGCCCTTGCGCTGATTGTTTTGATACAATACATACCAAGACTGTATCTTATTTTTCCTTTAAGCTCTCAAATCATCAAAGCAACTGGACTTGTCACTAAAACTGCTTGGGCTGGAGCTGCATATAATCTGTTACTCTATATGTTAGCTAGTCATGTATGTAAATATCCATTCCATTCTTAATGGTTTCTTTTCTTTCTCTATGGTTCTCCTTGTTTATTTGCTTAATGTGGTCTTAAAAAACCAGCCAGTCTATCATCAATGCTCTCATATCTGTTAAATGATACTGTTGAGGCAATTATCAATTCATTCTGTTGCAGGTCTTGGGAGCATCATGGTATTTATTGTCTATTGAACGACAGACGGCATGTTGGAAATCAGAATGCAGAAAAGAACCAAGTCCTATAAAATGCAGTTATAACTATTTAGACTGTGGTTCTTTCAACCCTGCAGATCGCAGTGTTTGGGCAACGAATACATCTGTATTTGACCAGTGTGATCCTAAAAATGACATAAATTTCAAGTATGGAATATTTAAAGATGCTTTAACTAATAAAGTTGTATCCTCAAAGTTCCTTGAAAAATACTTTTACTGTCTCTGGTGGGGGTTGCAGAACTTAAGGTATGGTTCTTTAATTTTCCACTTTCCGCATTCTACTCTTGTTTATTCTATTGTTTCTTTTGTTCATCATGGAAGGACGTTATAGGTGGAATTTATAGGTGTACGTTGTAGCGTTATGAAATATTTCTGATAATTTTCTGCTTACTTTTTCAGTTTGTACATTGTCATGGTGCCATATGCATTGCATTTTTTTTTATTATGCTGGTTTTAGTTGTTGTATTAGTAGTTGGTACCTGACTCTTTCTTGTTTTCTCAGCTCATACGGGCAGAATTTGTCAACAAGCACTTTTATTGGGGAAACTATATTTGCGATACTCATTGCCATATTTGGTCTAGTTTTATTTGCCCATCTTATTGGGAACATGCAGGTACTTAACTTTCAAATTGGTCTTGTTTTCAGACTAATATGTTAGACATTAATTTCTATGGTTGTCCGGACCTTTTACTTATTCTTTTCACTTGCATTATAAAGTGCTTAGGATATGAGATATTTGAAAGTTTTGTACATAATAATTTTTTATGATATCATTGCTAAAGTAATCATCTTTAAAGCAAAATCAGATATGTATCCTCTAGGACCTCAGCATTGTATGTTAGGTTTGATGAGTAATATCGTTTAATAGCTACTGCCATTTATGGTGAGGCCTTGAGGATCCATCATGTTTTCTATGTAACCTCACCATGTGAACGTTTCATGCATTGTAGCTGATGTTTTGGAAGTAATACGAGAGCTTTGTTTAGCTTTTGACCATCCATGTTGGTTGCAAGTGTCAGCATAGATTGCTGTCAACCAATAGATTGCTAGAGAGAAGGGCAATTTGACATGATTACCCTTCAAAAAAAAAAAAATTCACAAATACCATCCAAACACAAATAATGACCCCTTTGCCCTACTTTACTGTTCATAGCACAGTCAGCGTGCCAACCAAGCACCACGTCGGCGCGCATGTGGTTTTTTTTTTACGTAAGCTTAATTTCCATCTTGATTTCTCTCATTTTTCTCTTTGTTCTGTGTTCATAAGCTGGTTTTATTATACTTTGTTTATTCTCTTTTCTGTTACATTCTCTTTTATTCTTTTGGTTTTTTCTTTGTTTTGGGGGTGTCTGTAGATCCTACCCAGATCTTGTGGACCTTTGATCTAGCTGAAAAATCTGTTCTTGACCCCTCCTTCAGTGGAAGATACAAAAGCTTGTGGGACTTTGGAATTCTAATCTGGAAACTTGGAACCCATTGCCGATCTTTGATTTTGGATGTTTTTCTACATCTGGGTTTCTGATACTGAAATAAAGGCAGGATTTTTTTGTTAATCTTATCTTTTCTTTATCTGGGTTTTGGAGTAAGTGTGTAAAGAAGAGAGAGAAGGGTTTTTTTGTTGTATTGAGTAGATTGTGACTAGGATTCTTTATCTGATCTGAGATCTGAAATGGGTTTTCTATCTGGGATTTCTTCATAGAAGTTGGAGATGAGGAGAACATTTGTGGTGATTTGGAGAAGAGAAGAGGATCATCTAAGTGGGTTGATTCTTTCATGGACGAGCTGGGAAGAAACTTCAAGAACAGACTAAAAAAAGAAAAAATTATGAAAGGAATGCGTCTTTTGAAAAGACGCTTTCCCTTCACTTAAAAAAAAAAAATTATGAAGAGAAGGCGCCTTTTGAAAAGACGCCTTCCTTTCACTTTAAAAAAAAAAAATTATGAAAGGAAGGCGTCTTTTCAACCGACGTGCTGACTGTGCTATGAACAGTAAAATAGGGTAAATGAGTCATTATTTGTGTTTGAATGGCATTTGTGAAATTTTTTTTTTTTGAAGGGTAATCATGTCAAAAGCCCTAGAGAGAAGTAAGTTAAATCTTTGGGTCCATGTTCTTTAGGCTTCTTTCGGCCTTTCTTTTTCATCCTTTCTTACATTTTACTGACTTCTTTGTAGGAAAAGCAAAATTTTATGGTTATTTGAGTGTAATATGCATTATCATGTGTTGTTTGCTTTGATGAACCGACAAGTTCAACTTTTTTTTTTCACCTTCTCTTTTGCTGGGTGGGTAGAGGACATGTTTCCTTGATGCATTTGTTGTAAATATCTTTGTATTAAGATTGATATCCACCTTTACCTTTTAGATAATTTATAGAAAAAGCTTATAATTTATCATCTTTTGTGTAGACCTACTTGCAATCTATCACTGTGAGACTTGAGGAGTGGAGGCTCAAGCGAAGAGATACTGAGGAATGGATGAGACATCGCCAACTTCCCCCAGATTTGCGGGAACGTGTACGCCGATTTGTTCAATATAAGTGGCTTGCAACACGAGGTGTAGATGAAGAAACTATTTTACATGCATTACCCACTGATCTCCGTCGAGATATCCAACGTCACCTATGCTTGGACCTTGTCCGACGTGTATGAACTTTCTCAATATTTTTTCCAATTCAATATATATGATTATTGTTATCCTCTGTTGTGCCATGTTCCATACACTAACTTTTGTTAATTAATGTATGAAAGAGGATGCATATGTTAGCAAGAATGATGAGACACTGTTTTCCCCTACCTCTGCTTTTAGGTCATGCATCTATTTAGTTTTGTGATTCTAATGTCTAGCCATGGAGTACTTGGGGTGAAAATCATTCTTTAGTGGATCTCCTAAGTCCTAAGCATCTGACTACTTCGGTGCATAGGCCCACCTAGAGCTCTTGTATGCATGTGGAACATTTGTTTGTTGATCTCCTAGGTTTTTACACTGGCAATATTCTGATTGATTTGCCGTATCTGTTTTTGCTGACAGAGGGAATAAACAAGGTTTAACATTATCCAACAGTATTAAAATTTGGTCTAGGATGCGTTCTAGGTATGATACATTGAAAATGTGTCCCTTTGTTGTGCACCTTACGGAGAAAATGTCTCCCTGCATGTGTACTATGTTTATGGCACCAGTAGAGAGGGAGGTTTATATCTTTTAACTTTGTTGATGCACATGCACTTGTATTTATCAACAAATCCATTAATTTACTGAAAATGTTACTAGTTTTAGTTAATACTCCATATTGCCTATGCATTTGCAGGTCCCATTTTTCTCACAGATGGATGACCAGCTTCTTGATGCCATTTGTGAGCGCTTAGTATCCTCCTTAAGTACGGAAGGCACCTACATTGTTCGTGAAGGTGACCCTGTAACAGAGATGCTCTTTATCATTAGAGGAAGACTAGAGAGCTCTACTACCAATGGTGGCAGGACTGGTTTTTTTAATTCAATTACTTTGAGACCTGGTGACTTTTGTGGCGAGGAGCTGCTTGCATGGGCATTGCTTCCTAAATCCACTCTCAACTTACCTTCTTCTACCAGAACAGTAATAGCACTTGTTGAAGTTGAGGCCTTTGCACTTCGAGCAGAAGATCTCAAGTTTGTAGCTAACCAGTTTAGACGTCTTCACAGTAAGAAGCTGCAACATACTTTTCGCTTTTACTCGCACCATTGGAGGACTTGGGCAGCCTGCTTTATACAAGCTGCTTGGCGCCGTTACAAGAAGAGGAGATTGGCAAAAGACCTCAGTATGCAGGAATCCTTTTTCTATGTTTCAGATGAACAAGTGCCAAACCAAACCAAGGAAGAGGAAGAGGAAGAAGACTCTGGCACTCCATCTGCAAATGCTTCTCAGACAAAACAGCATCTTGGGGTCACCATACTAGCTTCAAGATTTGCTGCAAACACTAGAAGAGGAGCTCAGAAGACAAAAACTGTTGAGATGCCCAAGTTACAGAAGCCTGAAGAGCCAGACTTCTCTGCGGAGCCCGATGAAGATGAGTAGTAAACTTGACAATGCTAGAATCATATACCACGATACCAGCTATGACTAAGCAGCTGAATCCAATGTTTCATAACTAAGTCCAAATCTGAAACTCCCAAGCGAGATGAATTTGAAATCTCCAGTTAAGGGAGGTCATTCCTTATACACATTAATTTGGTTATCATCATCTTGTTGTAATGAAATCACAAGACTACATCCTGCCCACGGGCTATAGCAGTAGTTTGTGAGTTGTATAATTTCTGGTTGAGTTGTATTCAAAATTGTAGTCCTACATCTAATTTGTTGATTGTGTTACATAGCTAAGTAGCGTAAGAACATGCAATTTAGCAGCACAGGCTTTTCCAATCTTTAGCTTGCAATTTTCAAGCTTTGTTCCAGTCTTGTATGTTGGACGCTACAAGAGCTTTTAATTCAATCTTTTTGTCCAGAATTTTTGTACTTAAAAATTTGTACAGTCTCTCATGAAGAACTTTGGTTGCTCCGTAATGCACTAAGGTCATTCTTTCCATGCCAAACTTTTAGAATCCTCCAATTTACTGTGTTAATCAGCAGTTGATATAGACACAGGAAAAAATAGCCTTTTTACAGTGTTCAAGGACATGAAAAATGCAATTGTTGCAACAAGAAATGGGGAAAATGTGAATCAGAATATTTGAAATATAACACGACCAAATCAGGCATACCTTTTACACCTTTATAAACAAAATAAATTTTACAAAGTTCATCCTTTCGATATGAAATGCCCACCCATCAAGGGCCTTTTTAGTCAGCTTTCCTCTTATGGACTGAACTTGTCGATGTCATAAAATTCTATGTTCTTGTACTTCTGTGATATTATCTCTGCCTGAACTTTTCTTGCTGTGTCAGTTGCACAACCTACAAGGATGAGAACGGAAGTCCCTGCAAATCCGCGGAAAGCAGTCAAGTGGGTCGTTTGTTCGATTACAGAAGGACCAGCAGCCAGTATTGCCAAAAAGGCAGAACCCAAAACTGATATCCGGCTAAGAACCTGCAAATAAGCCAATATCCTGATCTTAGATAGGTGGTGCTATTAAAATCCATAATATGAACTTCATTCACATCAACTGAAACGTCCATTACATCAACTGACGACAAGGATAGTTTCCTCCTCACACATCAAACTTTGTAGATTTCAATATGAGATGCTCATTTCCGGTGACCCAAGAAAATATTTTTATCTTCAAAAGCCTTGTGCAATTGCAGGCTCAGAACAACAGGTAGGTTTTAATTTATTTAGCTTCCTTCTCAACAGCAAAACACAATTTCTTTAATTTTCTTAAAATTTAAAATGAAGTGACAATCTTCTGATGGTTGATAAGAAAATTGAAGAAAACAAAAAAAAATTCGCTGTCCGAGGTTGATTAGATGATATTTGTTTCCTTTACCCCCAAAAAAAGAGTTGTTAGATGGCAGAAACTGGGACCAAACCCAAAAATTTGGCCTGGTTGAGGGATGATCTTCAGGAGAATTTTTTTACTGCATATGCTTGAGCAAATGATCCAAATTTGTTCATTGAAGAGACAGAAACTTACAGTTTTAAGAAATGCAGCAGTGCTTTTCCCCGGTCGAACCAGTGGGACTGATGCACCTTGGCGCTTCAACTGTTCGCTCACATCATCAGGGTCCAATTGCAGAAAAGTGTAGTAGTAATTGAAGAACGCTATCAACAGTATATTTGTAGGTAGATAAAGAACACCTACAAGAATTCACTGGTCAAGGTCTTGAATGTTCTGAAAGTTAATCTACAAGCCAACAGAACTACATTAACTAGTTTGCAAAGAACAATAACCTTAAAAATAAAAGGACAAACTTCTAAATTCTTGAACACCATTGAATCTTCCAACTCTCAACAGTTCAATTGACGTAACTGTATACTCCATCATCTACATAAAATTCATTCCAACTTTTGATTGACAAGATAATCCAAGTTCTAATGGTTTTTTCAATTGGGTATAAACCCTTTCTTAGATTTGAAAAGGTAATGCAATGCAACAAGAATTAGAGTTTGGGACATAGTACAAGCATCCAAAGGAACACTAGATGGGTGTAGGGTCTCAAAATAGTTTTTTACTACTTTTGGTAAATTTACAATTTTAGTAATTTTGTTGAAATTAGGAAATCAGTGGGCCAATTGGTAGATAAACTATTGTAAATGGGTTAGAGAATTGTGGTCTTCATCTTCTTGATTCAGCGCCCTATATCAAAAGGCCAAATTAAATTTAGGTCCAATTGCTTCAAGTTGGCTGAGAATTGAACCTAAACTTATGATCTTTACCCACCCTGGCCATTCTGCTAGATAAACTTCAATTCAGAATTGCAGCCTTATCCAAAAATTTTGAAGCAAGAGCAAGCTGTATCTTAAAAGCAAGTTTTTTAAATTGATAATAGATTGAATATTGATTATCACAAGAGTATAATATGAATAATGCTAAAAAAGAAACCTATTTTCTCATCACTAGCTTAAAGAACATTACAAGGAGATGATCTTACCTCCTGGGCTTAAGGAAATGGCAGCCTTCTTCAATGCAGATAGACCAGTGAAGCGTGCCAGGGTACCTGGGAGAGCCAATGATGATGTAGAAAATATGATGGGCATGACTCCAGAACTATTCACCTGCTTGACAAGAACCAGCACACTGTTACAGATGGTAACATACAGACGAATACATAGAACTCAAACAGATACGTGATTATTACAGACAATGGCACAAAAAAAGCATACAGAGTTCAATAGAAAAAAATCGTGATCCAAGTCAAACTTCCCAAAAGATATAGAGAATGATGCAATGTACAAAACATTTACAAATCAACATAACTTACATACATAAACTTACACTGAAATAGTGAAGCACTTTGCAAAGTGATTTTGAACTAAATTAAATCAAGCTGACAGCAGAAGGCTCACATAAGACGTACCTCATAGATTTCCTCTGTTATAATTGAATTTATACACATTTATTCTCGACATTGTTTTAATAAGGAAGTATAGCAAGAAATAGCCCATATTTTACTACTTTTATGTGTTTTCTTCGTGTATTAATCGCACTTTTTATAGCAGATTTTCTTTTATGTTTCTCTTTCTCTCTCTCTCTATCTATCTATGTACACACACACACGAGGTTTATGCATGACCTTGCATGGAATGTGCTTGACTGGTCCTCAAGAGTTTTAAAACCTTTTGTGTATCCTATGTATGCATATATGTGAACATACAATTCTCATGTCCTAAGAGAAACTCCAAGCATTTGGACTCTAAAATTAGGTAAAATGAGGAATTGGTAAGTTAGAACACACTGAACAAACCTTGAAAGGTAGGTATGCAGACTTTTGAAGGCCACCTCTACTGGAGCTATATCTCAAAGCATAGTTAAGTGGAATTTTCCTCTCAGCTTCCTGAAAAACCAAGTCGAATCAATCATAAAACAATTCCTGTTTCCACCAAACCAAACTTATACACTGAACTACAAAAGTTACCTGGACATACACAATACCAAGTACTAACAGAAAGAAGGAAATGACAATGGTGATGAGCCCAATGTAATTCCCATCCTGGAATGCCTGTGCAACTGTCCGACCAAATGATGCAGGCAAGTATGAAATAATGCTTGTGAAGATCAGAAGAGATGTTCCATTCCCAAGTTTCAAGTCAGAGATCCGTTCCCCAATGTAAGTAGTGAGAACTGACCCAAGGGTCAATAGAGTCACAGACGAAAGCACCCATTGTGTACTGAAGTCATTAACATAGGGACGAAGATAAAGCACTTGACCAATGGCCTGTCATTGAAATTAGAAAGAGTTTACAAAAAAATTTCCACTATAAAAGCTTAAAATATAGGTTTATCATTAGTGAATGGTGTCGAGCTGTCTGAAGATTCATTAGAAGGAAGTATGATCATTCAGTAAAAATAAGCTTCGTCACAGTGTTGTGTTATGCCATAAGAAATTTCAGTTCCTCCAAGTTGGCTCTTTTGCAAGAAGATTCGAACCATTAAGACCCTACAAACTCTTCACCAAGTTTTCACATCCATTCCCAACTAATAAGATTACAGGAAATCATATGTTGAAAAGTCCCAATCAGCAGAGTTGAAATAGTTAAAAGTGCAAAAATATTTCCCTAAAATGTAATTAGATGAGTAATTAATGTATCTCTGAATTTTTTTTTCAGAAGATCAAAGCTCGGAAGCAATACCAACTGAAGCGTTAAAAAAAATCACCTGTACTACTGCAAACCCAACCGAAGCATAACGAGTATACTGAAGAACCTTTTTCCTCCCAGCTTCACCTTCTCTTTTCTGAAGATCTTGCAGCTTGGGATAGATTTGAGTAAGAAGCTGAAATACAATTTGTGCATTGATAAAGGGAACAATTCCAAGGGAGCACACCCCAAGTCGACCAATGCCTCCACCAGAAAATGAATCCAAAGTGCTTAGGAGACTGTTCTGATCCAAATTACCAACAAAAGCCTCAAGGTTGACTCCACCTAGTGGTACATATATTCCAATTCGGGACAGGGCCAAATACCCTAAAAGCTTGAGGAACTTTCCTGGTAGTGGGCCTTTAAAGAAATCACCAAAATCTATAGAACTATCTTCAATCGAGGCTGCCACATTAAGGTATCAAAGTTAAAAGACAACGGCTAAGTAATCCTTACATGCAACTTTAACTTCTTTTATGACAGTAATTAGCACCAACCTGCCACTCCCCGTGTTGTAGAAGATTTATCTTTTTTTGTACTTGATGTGCTCTCTAATTTCTGGGAAGCAAAATCCACAACATTGTCCCAAGCAGCATTAAGACCTAGAGATGCATCTGAATTGATACCCAGTGGATCAAAAGCTGAGGGATCGTATCTGTCAAAAAACTCCAATTATCCAGAGAAAATAATTGTCCTTGGGAAGAATGAGCATTAAATTTTCTTATTAAACATTACTCACAGTAGAAAGTTCAATGTGAGTTCAGCAAACCTCTCCTTAAAAACTATCTTTTAAACAGTTTTTAGAGTAAGGAATCAGCTCAGAGAAATGGGTAATTAGTAATGTGTGTTGTTTACAATGAGGTTGATATGCTAAATTTTCCACTGCTTTTGTTCATGGTAGATTTAAACAACAAACAGTTTTTCTTTCGGTTATTTTTTTTATCAACTTTTGAGTTTGAACTATCATTAAGATTCTGCTCATCAACATAAATGGAATTATTGTGACTGGATTTAATTTGCATGCTATTAATGCTTTTTAAAGATCTTAACCAAATAAAATATTCTCTTTACATCAAAGTCACTCAAAAGATTTTCATACATAACATAAAACTTTATGCCCTAGAAAACATGTACAAAATGGGCTTTCTTGGGGGACAACCTATTGAGATCTCCATGGAACATAATTTCAAACTTAATAACAGTGATGGTGACCTCCACGACTCACTCTCAATCAACAGTTCAAATTACACAATATCTTGATACTGCCACAGAATCCTTTGTTACCTTAAATCTACACAAGGCAAAGGGGTCTCAGTTCACTAGTCACTATTACATACTAATCGTCTACAAATAAAGGTATTTTGAGAAACTGACTACGCCAAATCCACCAACTCCCAACCACCCATTATTAGTCACTATACCTTTAGGTGTTAAAGTGCATTTTCCTAGAGAACTAAGCAACAATAAGGCTCCCTCTCTTAGAACAATAAGGCTGCTAAAAATATAGCCTCAACTCTACTAAAAAAAGGCCCTTTTCCAACCATATGAGGTTTAACAAATCAATCTGCTTTCTCAGCCTCTTTCTATCAATGCCCAAATCTTCAGATATATTGTCTTTAATCCAAAATTTCAACCAAGTTGGAAGTTCATCAAATTCAAAATCCAACGAGGTTACAATTAGCTAGTATTCATGATCTCTTCTACAGAAAATAATGAAGAATTAAGACATGGCTTACATCAGAGGGCTGCTTGGTGATTTGTTCTTGATTATTCAATATGAGAGACAAATTATACACGGAATTGAACAAAAAATAGGAATAATCAAAAGGGTAGGAACCCATTTGGGAGAAAAATTAAAACACCCAATTTGAAAATTTAAAAAAAAAAAAAATCAAGAACCCATTGGAAGTGAAAAGGGCATGTAAGTTGGATATAGAACCAAATGAGAAAAAGAAAAAAAAAAAAAAAAAGGTACCTTGTGTTGAAGGGTAGAGTGAGCTTCCATGGCTGCTTGTTGGTGGGCCTGTCAACAGCGAAGCTAGCTCTGCAAATTGAATTCCTTGGAGGAAGTGAGGAAGATTTGGGAGTAGAAGGGAGAGTTGGGAGACTGAAGAAGGTGGGCACTGAACAACACCCATCTCTCACCGTTAACAACATTATCACTCCCCTCAATCTCTGTTTTCACTCAAATTCTCCAACTTCTCATCATATTATTTGTGGAACGTAACTTGTTTCTAGAGTTGCTTCCTGTTTTCAGGAGGGACAGTCCTTAGCCTCTCCACTGGCACGCTTGTATTGTATCTACTCAATCCATTTAACAGCCTATCGGGTATGGTCATATAATAATATAACTCTTTTTTTTTTTAAGTCATAATTATCCCAACTCTTTAAAGGGGCAAAAAAAAAAAAGAAAAAAAGAAAAAAAGAAAAATTATGTTCTAATTTTATGCTGAAACACTTATTTTGCATAGATATAGGTATTCATTCTTTCTAAAACAAAGGTATAATGACATCTCTTTCTTGATAGCTTTTATATATATATATTTAATGCTGCTATATATATATATTTAATGCTGCTATATATATATTGGCTTTATAAATAGAAAAGTTGTCTTTGATTTTGTATTAACTTCTAATATTTTTACTATCATACGAACTAATTCAGTTTAAGATTGTGATATGAGTCACAAATTTGAATTCAGAAATAGTCTCTTCGAGGTAAATTTGTATACATCATCATTTCTTCAAATTTATAATGGCAGGAGTCTCGTACATTGTGTATGTCCTTTTTTTGTAAATTAATTTATTTCAATCATAACTATAATTTACATTAATTTAATTTGGTGTAAGTTGGGTATTCTATAGCAGTGCATATTTCATATTTAACTTTAATACAAGAAACTAAGAAAGAGAAAGATAAGGAGATATACAGAGAGAAAGTAAGAGATAGTGAAACAAAAAAATTAATAAACAGAAATTAATTTTTAAGGAATACTGCTTGTTGGCAAACATTCCATTAGATTTATTGAATGCTCGTAACAGTAATATTTTCTATAGTTTAAGAAAAATTTCAATGCTTTATTACTACAATCACTAATGCGGGAGATGGTCTTATTATTGCAAAATTTA
The DNA here is from genome assembly GCA_035771175.1 of Paratinospora sagittata. Lineage (NCBI taxonomy): Eukaryota > Viridiplantae > Streptophyta > Magnoliopsida > Ranunculales > Menispermaceae > Paratinospora > Paratinospora sagittata. The sequence continues at coordinate 29,608,022 of CM069611.1, forward strand.
AATATAATTCCTATAGAAATGAAAACATGTTAATTAAAGTTGATGTTTTGTTCACGCAGAACCGCATGAGTTGCAGTTGCATGTAATGGGCTGAAACGCACAGGTGCCGAAGGGCTTGCCCGGGAGGTTGCAATTGATGCCGTAGCAGCACTGCATCTCAGAACAAGAGCTTCCAGCACAGCATTTGCATGGAGAACACATTCTGAACGGTGCGCCACCCATTTCAAAGTACTTTGGCTGTCCTACAGGAACCATGTCTAATGGTGTTGGTGCGTCTGTAGAGTTAGCATCAATGCACCCTGCAACATATCAAATATTGCTAGCGATTATCTATAAGCATATACGCAAGAAGGGAACGGAGGTTGTCATTAAGTTGCAAGAAAGTATAGTACTAATAATACTAGAAATGCAACAATGTGAAAATCACATTAAAAGTCATTTTAATGTGGTAGAGAGACTCAATAATGTATATCAAACTATCGTAAACAATAATAACAAAAAAAATAAAAAATGACAGCAGACGAGGGGTCTGGAAGCAAACATCCAAAGTTCGAAACCCTACTCTGAACCGATCACCCCCTTTAGAGTTTGTAGTGTCAATAGTGTTAAAAAGGGTAGACAAAATGAATCTCACACGGAAACTCATGTCACTTAGATCAGTATAGGTCAACGCAATACAAGGAGATCCATGTTGATACAAGATACACGAGATGTTTTGGTTTTCATATGAGTTTTATACTCCGCATCTTTTTTTTTTTTGTTTTGTTTTAATAGGCGAGATTAAGAAGCTTTGCACACACCTCATCCAAGACTAAATATAGTCATGCTCTATGAGATGAAGGATAATACTCTTAAATAAAAAAAATGAACAACAACAATAAAAATAATAATAAGAGAAAAAGATCAAGGAAGGGTCATGTTAATGATATATACAAGTGAAGGTAGTGGCAAGGAGAAGCAGAAACAGCGGCAACATTGCATGGATGTGTTTGATCATGGAGAGACTTGCCATGGTAGCTAGCTAGCTAGCTAGATGCTTCAATATACCCGCAGACCTACTGTCCCAAGGAAGAAATGAAATATATATAATACATACATACTTTCTAAAAACCCTATGGTTTTAATTTATTTCTATTGATTTTATTCTCCTCTAAATCCAAAAATGTAGAGAGTTTCTAAAAGAGGAAGATTCTCCAGAATTTATTAAAAATTTTGCCTCTGGTTTGATCTTCAAAGAGGAAGGCTAATCACGACTTGATTTGGTTAGGTAATGCTCCAAATATAACAAGTCTGAGAATTATTGAAGTATTTAATTTGCTTCTATATATATATAAGATTATAACTTTTATTTAAGTAATTAATACTTAATTACTTTCAGGAAGGGAAAGTGCATTCTCTTTTTCTTACAATAGGATTCAACGAGCTAAGACACGCATATTAATAGGTAAAAGAATTAGATATTCGTACTAAGGGTAAAATGAATCATTTTAAAAAAATATAATATTGTATATAATTAAGCTTTACCCTGTTTCAAATAAGCATTCTATTTGGGCATCTGGTAGTGAACCAAATTGTGCATATTATAAAATGACATGAATCAAAATATAATTTGTGATTATCATTAATCCATCATATACTAATAATAACACATGATAAATATATGATGTTAAATCATTGATGTTTCAAGGTCTCTTGTGGAAATTAAAAGCTGGGTGCTTTCATGGAAAACACGAGCTGCAGTTGCAAGCAATGGGCTGGAACGCACAGAACCCGAAGGGCTTGCCGGGAAAGTTGCACTTGATAGCGAAGCAACACTTCATAGCGTAACAGATATCGGCGGGTTCCTGTAAATCACTGGAAGCATTACAGCAAGTGCACAAGCCACACACTCTGAACGGTTTGCCGCCCTGAGCTTCAACCATGTTGTACTCTACCGGCGCCACAGGAACCAATTCTTTTAGTAATGGCTCTGTAGAATTTGATCTGCTAATTGCATTGCACCCTGCAAGAAGTATATGCTTGTGGTTTGAGATCATTAAGTTGAAAGAAAGTAGAATATTAATCTAAGTCACAACAAGAAGAAGATAATAATAAGTAGAGAAAAAAGAGGATTAATTGCAGTATTGAGATACTTATGATGAATGCTGTGGCAAATAGGATGAGTAATAGTGGTTGTGCTTGGATATGTTTAATGAAGAGGTTGGCCATGGAGGCTAGTTAGATGTCTCTCTGTACTAACTAGCTAGTAAGCTGTTAAGTGGAAGAAAATGAATTAATGATGTTTTATTTCTCTGTGCCTGTAGCATTTACTATATATTTATGATAGCTTGTAATGCAGTGTCAAGTGCATATAAGCAAGTAAGTTTTGAGTCAAATTGTAGAGTTTTCTAATGATCGAAAATTCTCTAGATATGAAACTAATTTCTGTTCGGGTTGATGTTGCAAGAGGAAAGTAGATCATGCATTATTTCATTGCTCTCATTGTTGGGTGTGGTTCTAATTAAATTAGACAATTTAGAGAATTGTAGAAGGGAATTTATCCTATATGTAGTTAAAAAATTTTACTTTCAGAAGAGAATCTTGAATGCTGTGATAGGCACATGCAACAGTTTTTGTTTTCGGTTGCACATGCAACATTAATAAGAAATGATGCTCTTATTAATAAGCAAATACTCTAGGGGTGAGAAAAAATGTGAGTATTTAGATAATTAAAGAGCGTTCTTTGTAGTGAGATGGTTCACATGCAGAATTGAATTAAAAGGCAACGTTATTGATGCTTTTGGATGAAGTTCACACAAGCTTAGTTGACTTTAAAATATTATGTTCTTAAATGCAGAGGGCATGCCAAGGGACCGTTGGCACAGTGGTTGCAGCTCTAGGTCTATTTTATGGGTTCACAAGTTCGAAACTTGGGTGAGAGAATTTATATAGTGGCATGCATAGACTTCGGCATCAGACTTCTACAGCTTAAGTGGTAGTGTGGCTGATTGTAGGCTTGAGGCTATAATATAACTATGTCTAACCGTTGGTGTGAGGATTGATATGTTCCTAAAAGATGAGATAGAGGTAGGTTGGGTATTAGGTATGTCATACTTGTATCTGTGTCAAAAATAAAATAAAATACAGACACTGGAGATATGTAGCATATGATGAGTTGAATTACACTAATAATTATTTTAAAAGGACAAAGCGTTTCCTACTAATTATTTGCTGTATGAGATCAAGGGTTCAATATAAACCAAGAATGTAAAGAAGGCACAAGTGATGCAGAAATACCTGTTACATAAATTTGGATTTTTTCCAAAACACACACATACACACAAAAAAAAAAAAACCAAAAGATGATTTCTTGACCCTGGTCGCTCTGCCCTCCAATGCTAGCTAGCTGTCTGCTCTCTTCACTCTCCATTTGAGTTATATATATTAATGGTGCGTGGTGTAAACATAGAGAAATAAAGTACAGAAATTCATTGCAACCACCACATTCTTAGAATCTCATTCTATTCTTAGTGGTTTCGCTCATTAAATAAAAAAAAATAAAAAATAAAAATAAAAATTTCACCTACCTCGTGGCAATCCAGCTGTACCATCCAACTGTCATTTGAGATCACGATGAATCTTTACAAGCTTTCGTGTAACGGTCATAATCCGTGGCCTTTAAATAACGCGCACCTACACCCTAAAGCACATTATCTACCGCGCGCTCACTCTGCTCTGGCGCTGGCGGGAAAATTGAAGTTGTTCGATCTTCCGTTGGTTTGGGGAAAGAAGAAGAAGATAGAAGAAGATAGAAGAAGATATTTGAAACCCTAAATCCGATCATCGACTGATGCAGCTGAACTGAGGAAGATCGATCGATCGATCGATGGATCGCTGGTCCGTGCGGCCATGTTCGCATTGTTTTCCGGCAAGCTTTGAAGTTCATATTAGGATTATCGGCCCTCTCATTGATATCTTTCGCCGATTCCGCCGCCTTCAACGCCAACAGTACTTTATCTTCTGTGAGTTCTAATTAAAATTCACGATCTTTTTTTTTGTGTGTTTTAATTAGAGTTTCAGAATTAAGATTCAAGAAAATTAAACGATCATTCTCTTCTGAAACCAAACGCGATCCTCCGATTTTTTTTACTCAAATCTCCACTCTTCAAGATTCCTTAGTTCTTGATCAAGAAACACCTTTCTTTCTTCCTCCTCCCCTCATCGCTCAATGTACTGTATCTTTCTCTGTTAGTCCTGCGAGTACCCTTCTGGCACAGACCTAATGGCCAATAATGGTCTTCGCGGATCATGAGTCTGTCAGATCACTCTGCTCGATCGATCGGTCGATTAGTACCATTGAATTAGGTTTTCAATTTTATTCAAGAAATGCGGAATTGAATATGCTTGAAATCTGACATCGTTACTTGTATTGTTTTAGGAACCTTTGAGAGGCTACGAGGTTGCAGAGTTTGCAGTGATTCATGAAGCTGGATTTAAGCCAATTTTGTTTCTTTATGATGCGATCGAGAAAGGTAACTGTAAGTTTAGTGGTGGATGTGAGGTGATTGGGGTTTAGAAGAAGATGAGTGGGATGAGTTGAAAGGGGAAAACTTCTGGCCCTAATAGGGGAAATGGAAGGAAGAATGAGGTTGTAATCCTGACTCATGCACTTACCATGTATTACTTCATGGGCTGAGCAAAGCCACAGTTGTTGGAGAGGAATTAACTGATGAAGTCAGATGGTATGAGGCTTGATGCAGCATCCTTCTCTACTTTCTTGAGGGTATTGTTGGTGCACAGGCATATATGAAGTGTTTGGTTACTGTTTTCACTTAGCATTGGAGGGCACACTCAAGTGGCTACTGGCTTAAGAAAGCTAACAGAAGGTTGTCTGCTTCAATAACTGGTACGTTTCTAGTTCCTTCGTATTTCTCTCATTCCAAACTATGATTCTTAGTTATTCTATTATTTGTTTCAGTAATATGGTATGACTTTTGTGTTTCTGCTGTGAAGTGAGTTAAGTGTAGTTATTATTCAATTCATGCTTGATCTGGAGTATTGTTAGCTTCTTGAAATGGTTAATTTAATAAAATTAATTTTCTTGCAATATAAGCTATTCTGTTTCTGTTGTATATTTGAGTGACATCTCTACTTTGATTATGATAGAGATGCAATAATCTATAACCCAATCTAGTAAACTCCTTCAGTTTGAAGGAAAAGAGCCAGCAGTATTCCTAAAGTTGTGCCACTGCAAAAACACATTCCTTTGTCTTCTTGCTTAGTTGGAAGCGAGGAAGGTCAAGGATTGAAACATGCTAACGTAAGCATTCTTATTGATTGACTCATTCTTGCTCTACCATGGAATCATAACTTGCAGCAGGCATCATGTGATGTCTTTGCATGTAATGTTAGGGAATCTAGTTCTCATAACTTATCTTTATGGTTTAGTCAAGAGAAATATCAAGTATTTCCAAATTGTGCATCTATTGGACCTACTTGAAAAGAAATGAAGACGTGTAGGAAAAAGAGTACATGGACACATCTTTGAAATGTTTCCAATGAAGATGAATGTGAGGAAGATGGCATGATAGCCGCAAAATAATTGTAATGAATATGATTTATAAGTTGGGAGACAAGCCAATTATGTTTGTATGAACTCAATCATGCATTGATGTTTGGGAAATAAATATTGTGGAAGCACTGAAGTACATGATTATATATAATTCTTGTAGTGCTAAAAATCCTTGATGGGCAAAATGAAGGAATGTTCATTATGCAGTTGTTCATACCTAGCTAGTTTTATATGAATGGGGCGTATTAGTGTTATGCATATTGGTGAAAAATTGAAAAATGAAGGTAAATTTAGTGAAATTTGTGCAGATGTCCACAAATGGAAGAGAGACTAGATCAAACCACCAATGATGATAATGGTTGTTGCTACATTATTAAGGGGAGTTGGAGAAAGCCTCTTCTAAGAACTTGGCAATTGATGGAGTTCATCCTTGAGAAGATAATTTTGACATAGGAGATCATATTTTTTGGATAACACATGGCCACCATGATTGATGGAATCATTGAATTTGGCAATTTTCCTTTTCTTTTTCCTTGTTTACTATCCAATTCTCACATTTCAAGATTAATGCTATGATAGATCATGATGAAGTATAGGTAATTGATATATGATTATTGAATATGCATTGAGGAGATCATGATGAAATGAAAAAAAGTAAATAGATATGTAGTTGTAACCACCCAAGTGATGATGTGGTGGTACCTAGGATCAACTCTAACCCGGAAAGTCTTGAGATCAAGTCTCACCTCCACCCACCAGGGAGAAGGCGTAATGCTAAGTATGGGACTTGGATGGCCACTAGGGTTGTCTCCTACTCTAGGCACCAGGGGCCCAAGGGATTAGTTGGCTAAAGCTTGGAACCCTTGGTTCTCCAATAATATATATGCAGTTGTATTAAAGTAGTAATTGGAGCAAGTTTGATGAATATGGTTAATAAGTTGGAGTCGAATTGATTATTTCTATGGATAAAATTAATGATGCATATGTTGTTTGGTAAATAAACATTGTGGAGGATTAAAGAACAGCTAAAATCCTCAATTGAAAGAGTGTCCTATTTGGTAATGAGGTATTAAGATTGAAATGCTAGTTTTTGTGGGAGAGAAACATTAAGAGAAAATTAGGATTATATAGTATTCACACCGATAGATTGTTTTTGGATTTAATTTAAATATATCACCTTGACGTGACAATGCAGCAACATGCAAGGAGATCTTAATGGGATAAAAATTGTAGAATTTTGTCATGCAATCCTTTTCACGAAGAAAGGAATTAAGAGAGAAATAATAATTTGGTAATTTGGGTTTTGGGTAACCCTAACCCAAATGGCCACCCCACTTTGGCTTGTAGAAAATATTCGACATTATAAAGAACAACAAGCTCATTTGGGACAGAGGACTAGAGGTCCTAGCTAACTTAGGACAAATGACTAGAGGCACCTACATGCCTCATCGAATTCCAACATTTCATCATGCATGATCCATGTCAAATTAACCATTGCGAGCAAACAAACCGAACTGTTCGCTTTAATACCACTTTTTGGGCGAGCCTAAATCACAACTAATACCGATATAATCTCCAACTTAACCACCTCTTGGCTCAGGTATGTGGTTTTACTCCAAAAGGCCTTGGTACTAATGAGGGTGATATTCCAACTTATATGTTCATAGTGATAAACTTTCCCCGAATCCAACGTGGGATTATTATTAGGGTCCACAATTACTCGACAAATATCCACCTAGAATTGAATTCAAACATTTCATTATGCAAGATCCATGCCTGATTAACATGTGATCAATGTCAAATTAAATGTCACAATCAACTTGTGGAGCAGCAACTCGTTAAATTATTCACTATCCATGACAAGTCGCATGTGCTCCTCTTTGACATACGAGCAAACCAACCGAACTGGCCCCTCTAATACCACTTTTTGGGGGAGCCTAAATCTCAACTAATACCTCCACTTAACCAACTTTTGGCTCAGGTATGTGGTTTTACTTCTAAAGGCCGTGGTACTAATGAGGGTGATATTCGAACTTATATATTCATAGTGGTAAAGTTTCCCCGTATCCAACGTGGGACTATTATTAGGGTCCACAAATACCTGACAAATAACCACCTTGGATCGAATTCCAACAGTTCAGCATGTGCGATCGATGTCCCATTAACATATGATCAATGTCAAAGTAACTGTCTCGATCGTCCTATGGAGCAGCAACGCGTTAAATTATTCACTAACCATGTCGAGTCGCACGCCCTCCCCTTTGACATACGTGTAACATGCATCCCAACCGAATTGTTGGCTCTAATACCACTTTTTGGGCGAGCCTAAATCTAAACCAGTACCAATACAATCCCCAACATAACCACCTCTAGGCTCAAGTATGTTGCTCTACTCCCAAAGGCGTTGGTACTATAGTGGGCCATATTCCTACTTATATATTCATAGTGTTGAATTTCCCCCCTATCCAAAATGTGGGACTGTTGTTAAAGTCCACAAGTACTTGACAAATATCCACCTTGGATCGAATTCCAACATTTCATCATGGGCGATCCATGTCCCACTAACATGTGATCAATGTTAAATTAATTGCCGCGATCAACTCGTGGAGCAACAGGTCGCTAAACTTTTCACTATCCATGACAAGTCGCACGCCCTCAACTTTGACATACATGAATCCCAATCGAATTGTTGGCTTTAATACCTCTTTTTCAGCGAGCCTAAATCTCCTCAACATAACCACCACTGGGCTCAAGTCTGTGGCTTTACTCCAAAAGATGTTGGTACTAATGTGGGGATATTCCTACTTCTATATTCATAGTGGTGAACTTTTCCCATATCCTACGTGGGACTGTTGTTAGGGTCTTCAAATACCTGACAAATATCCAACATTTCATCATGTGTGATCCATGTCCCATTAACATGTGATCAACGTCAAATTAATTGTTGTGATCAGCTCGTGGAGCAACAACTCGCTAAACTATTTACTATTCATGACTAGTTGCATGTGCTCCTCTTTGACATACGTGCATCCCAACTAAATTGTTGGTTGTATTACCACCTTTTGGACGAGCCCAGATCTCAACTAGTACCCATACAATCCCCCACTTAACCACCTCTGGGCTCAAGTATGTCGGCTTACTTCAAAAGGCGTTGCTACTAATGTGGGGGATATTCCTACTTATATATTCGTAGTGGTGAACTTTCGCCATATCCAAAGTGGAACTGTTGTTAGGGTCGACAAATACCTGAAAAATATCCACCTTGGATCGAATTCCAACATTTCATCATGCGCGATCCATGTCCCACTAACATGTGTCAATTTAATTGTCGCAATCAACTTGTGGAGCAACAACTTGGTAAATTATTCACTATTGATGGCGAGTCACATGTGCTCCTCCTTGACATACGTGCATCTCAACCGAATTGTTGGCTGTAACACCACCTTTTAGACGAGCCGAGATCTCAACTATTACCCATACAATCCCCAACTTAACCACCTCTGGGCTCAAGTATGTCGGTTTACTCCAAAAGGCGTTGATACTAATAAGGGGGGTATTCCTACTTATATATTCATGGTGGTGAACTTTCGCCATATCCAACGTAGGACTGTTGTTAGGGTTCACAAATACCTAACAAATATCCACCTTGGATCAAATTCCGACAGTTCAGCATGCGCGATCCATCTCCCATTAAGATGTGATCCGTGTCAAATTAATTGTCTCGATCATCTTGTGGGGCATATTCGTACTTTTATATTGATAGTGGTGAACGCATATTCCTACTTTTATATTGATAGTGGTGAACTTTTCCCATATACAACGTGGGTTGTTGTTAGGGTCCACAAATACCTAACAAATATCCACCTTGGATCGAATTCCAACATTTCATCATGTGCGATCCATGTCCCATTAACATGTGATCAATATCAAAATAACTGTCACGATCAGCTCGTGGAGCAACAACTCGCTAAATTATTCACTATTCATGCCGAGTCACACGTCCTCCTCTTTGACATAAGTGCATCCCAATCGAATTGTTGGCTCTAATACCACTTTTTGGGCGAGCCTGTATCTCAACAAGTCCTTATACAATTCCCAACTTAACCACCTCTAGGCTGAGTGTGTGGTTTTACTCCAAAAGGTGTTGGTACTAATGTGGGCGATATTTCTAGTTGTATATTCATAGTGATAAACTTTCCCCAAATCCAACGTGGGATTATTTTTAGGGTGCACCACCACCTGACAAATATCCACCTTGGATCGAATTCCAACATTTCATCATGCACGATCCATGCCCCATTAACATGTGATTGATGTCAAATTAACTTTCTCAATTAGCTCGTGGAGCAGCAAGTCGGTAAATTATTCAATATTAATGACGAGATGCAGGTGCTCCTCTTTGACATACGAGCAAACCAATCGAACTGGTCCCTCTAATACCACTTTTTGGGGGGAGCCTAAATCTCAACTAATACCAATATAATCCCCTACATAACCACCTTTTGGCTTAGGTATGTGGTTTTACTTCTAAGGGCCATGGTACTAATGAGGGTGATATTCGAACTTATACATTCATAGTGGTAAAGTTTCCTGGTATCTAACGTGGGACTACCATTAGGGTCCACAAATACCTGACAAATAACCACTTTGGATCTAATTCCAACAGTTCATCATGCGCGATCCATGTCCCACTAACATGTGATCAATGCCAATTTAATTGTCGCAATCAACTTGTGGAGCAACAACTCGCTAAATTATTCACTATTGATGGCGAGTCACATGTGCTCCTCCTTGACATACGTGCATCTCAACCGAATTGTTGGCTGTAACACCACCTTTCAGACGAGCCGAGATCTTAACTTGTACCCATACAATCCCCAACTTAACCACCTCTGGGCTCAAGTATGTCGGTTTACTCCAAAAGGCGTTGGTACTAATAAGGGGGATATTCCTACTTATAAATTCATGGTGGTGAACTTTCGCCATATCCAACGTAGGACTGTTGTTAGGGTTCACAAATACCTAACAAATATCCACCTTGGATCAAATTCCGACAGTTCAGCATGCGCGATCCATCTCCCATTAAGATGTGATCCGTGCCATATTAATTGCCTCGATCATCTTTAGGGGCATATTCCTACTTTTATATTGATAGTGGTGAACTTTCCCCATATACAACGTGGGTTGTTGTTAGGGTCCACAAATACCTAACAAATATCCACCTTGGATCGAATTCCAACATTTCATCATGTGCGATCCATGTCCCATTAACATGTGATCAATATCAAAATAACTGTCACGATCAGCTCGTGGAGCAACAACTAATACCGATATAATCCCCCACTGAACCACCTTTTGGCTTAGGTATGTGGTTTTACTTCTAAGGGCCGTGGTACTAATGAGGGTGATATTCGAACTTATATATTCATAGTGGTAAAGTTTCCCCGTATCCAACGTGGGACTATTATTAGGGTCCACAAATACCTGACAAATAACCACCTTGGATCGAATTCCAGCAGTTCATCATGCGCGATCCATGTCCCACTAACATGTGATCAATGCCAATTTCATTGTCGCAATCAACTTGGTAAATTATTGATGGCGGGTCACATGTGCTCCTCCTTGACATACGTGCATCTCAACCGAATTGTTGGCTGTAACACCACCTTTCAGACGAGCCGAGATCTCAACTAGTACCCATACAATCCCCAACTTTACCACCTCTGAGCTCAAGTATGTCGGTTTACTCCAAAAGGCGTTGGTGCTAATTAGGGGGATATTCCTACTTATATATTCATGGTGGTGAACTTTCGCCATATCCAACGTAGGACTGTTGTTACGGTCCACAAATACCTAACAAATATCCACCTTGGATCAAATTCCGACAGTTCAGCATGCGCGATCCATCTCCCATTAAGATGTGATCCATGCCAAATTAATTGTCTCGATCATCTTTAGGGGCATATTCCTACTTTTATATTGATAGTGGTGAACTTTCCCCATATACAACGTGGGTTGTTGTTAGGGTCCACAAATACCTAACAAATATCCACCTTGGATCGAATTCCAACATTTCATCATGTGCGATCCATGTCCCATTAACATGTGATCAATATCAAAATAACTGTCACGATCAGCTCGTGGAGCAACAACTCGCTAAATTATTCACTATTCATGCCGAGTCACACGTCCTCCTCTTTGACATACGTGCATCCCAATCGAATTGTTGGCTCTAATACCACTTTTTGGGCGAGCCTGTATCTCAACAAGTCCTTATACAATTCCCAACCTAACCACCTCTAGGCTGAGTGCACGGTTTTACTCATAAAGGCGTTGGTACTAATGTGGGGGATATTCCTACTTGTATATTCATAGTGATAAACTTTCGACGAATCCAACGTGGGATTATTTTTAGGGTCCACCACCACCTGACAAATATCCACCTTGGATCGAATTCGAACATTTCATCATGCACGATCCATGCCCCATTAACATGTGATTGATGTCAAATTAACTTTCTCAATTAGCTCGTGGAGCAGCAAGTCGTTAAATTATTCAATATTAATGACGAGATGCAGGTGCTCCTCTTTGACATACGAGCAAACCAACCGAACTGGTCCCTCTAATACCACTTTTTGGGGGAAGCCTAAATCTCAACTAATACCGATATAATCCCCCACTGAACCACCTTTTGGCTTAGGTATGTGGTTTTACTTCTAAGGGTCGTGGTACTAATGAGGGTGATATTCGAACTTATATATTCATAGTGGTAAAGTTTCCCCGTATCCAACGTTGGACTATTATTAGGGTCCACAAATACCTGACAAATAACCACCGTGGATCGAATTCCAGCAGTTCATCATGCGCGATCCATGTCCCACTAACATGTGATCAATGTCAATTTCATTGCCGCAATCAACTTGGTAAATTATTGACTATTGATGGCGGGTCACATGTGCTCCTCCTTGACATACGTGCATCTCAACCGAATTGTTGGCTGTAACATCACCTTTCAGACGAGCCGAGATCTCAACTAGTACCCATACAATCCCCATCTTAACCACCTCTGCGCTCAATTATGTCGGTTTACTCCAAAAGGCGTTGGTACTAATAAGGGGGATATTCCTACTTATATATATTCATGGTGGTGAACTTTCGCCATATCCAACGTAGGACTGTTGTTACGGTCCACAAATACCTAACAAATATCCACCTTGGATCAAATTCCGACAGTTGAGCATGTGCGATCCATCTCCCATTAAGATGTGATCCATGCCATATTAATTGTCTCGATCATCTTAGGGGCATATTCCTACTTTTATATTGATAGTGGTGAACTTTCCCCATATACAACGTGGGTTGTTGTTAGGGTCCACAAATACCTAACAAATATCCACCTTGGATCGAATTCCAACATTTCATCATGTGCGATCCATGTCCCATTAACATGTGATCAATATCAAATTAACTGTCACGATCAGCTCGTGGAGCAACAACTCGCTAAATTATTCACTATTCATGCCGAGTCACACGTCCTCCTCTTTGACATACGTGCATCCCAATCGAATTGTTGGCTCTAATACCACTTTTTGGGCGAGTTATACAATTCCCAACTTAACCACCTCTAGGCTGAGTGAGTGGTTTTACTCCAAAAGGCGTTGGTACTAATGTGGGGGATATTTCTACTTGTATATTCATAGTGATAACTTTCCCCGAATCCAACGTGGGATTATTTTTAGGGTCCACGACCACCTGACAAATATCCACCTTGGATCGAATTCGAAAATTTCATCATGCACGATCCATTCCCCATTAACATGTGATTGATGTCAAATTAACTTTCTCAATTAGCTCGTGGAGCAGCAACTCGTTAAATTATTCACTATTCATGACGAGATGCAGGTGCTCCTCTTTGACATACGAGCAAACCAACCGAACTGGTCCCTCTAATATCACTTTTTGGGGGGAGCCTAAATCTCAACTAATACCAATATAATCCCCCACATAACCACCTTTTGGCTTAGGTATATGGTTTTACTTCTGAGGGTCGTGGTACTAATGAGGGTGATATTCAAACTTATATATTCATAGTGGTAAAGTTTCCTCGTATCCAACGTGGGACTATTATTAGGGTCCACAAATACCTGACATATAACCACCTTGGATCGAATTCTAGCAGTTCATCATGCGCGATCCATGTCCCACTAACATGTGATCAATGTTACTATTCATGACAAGTCGCCTGTGCTCCTTTTTGACATACATGCATCCCAACCGAATTGTTGACTATACTACCACCTTTTGGGCGAACCCAGATCTCAACTAGTACCCATACAATCCCAAACTTAACCACTTCTGGGCTCATGTATGTGGGTTTACTCCGAAAGGCGTTGGTACTAATGTGGGGGATATTCCTACTTATATATTCATAGTGGTGAACTTTCGCCATATCTAACATGGGACTGTTGTAAGGGTCCACAAATATCTGACAAATATCCACCTTGGATCGAAATCCAAAATTTTCATCATTCGCGATCCATGTCCCACTAACATGTGATCAACGTCAAATTAACTGTCGCAATCAGCTCGTGGAGCAGCAACTCGCCAAATTATTTACTATTCATGACGAGTCGCATGTGCTCCTTTTTGACATGCAAGCAAACCAATCGAACTGGTCCCTCTAATACCACTTTTTTGGGGAATCTAAATCTCAACTAATACCGATATAGTCCCCCCCTTAACCACCTTTTGGCTCAGGTATGTACTTTTACTTCTAAAGGTCGTGGTAGTAATGATAGTGATATTCGAACTTATATATTCATAGTGGGGAAGTTTCCCCATGTCCAATGTGGGGTTATCATTAGGGCACGCGAATACTCTAAAAATATCCACATTCGATTGAATTCCAACAGTTCAACATGTACGATCCAAGTACCATTAATGTGTGATCGATGTCAAAGTAACTATCCTGTGGACCAGCAACTCGCTAAATTATTCACTATTCTTGACGAGTCGCATGTGCTCCTCTTTGACATACGTGTTTCCCATCCGAATTGCTAATTGTATTACCACCTTTTGGGCGAGCCAAAATCTCAACTAGTACCCATACAATCCCCAACTTAACCACATTTGGGCTCAAGTATGTGGGTTTACTACGGAAGGCGTTGGTACTAATGAGGGCGATATTTCTACTTATATATTCATAGTAGTGAACTTTCGCCATATCCAATGTGGGACTTTTGTTAGGGTCCACAAATACCTTACAAATAGCCACCTTGGATGGAATTCCAACATTTCATCGTGCGCGATCCATGTCCCATTAACATGTGATCAACTTCAATTTAACTGTCGAGATCAACTCGCGAAGCAGCAACTCGCTAAATTATTCACTATTTATGACAAGTCGCATGTGCTCCACTTTGACATACGTGCATCCCAACCGAATTGTTGGTTCTATTACCACGTTTTGGGCGAGTCGGGATCTCAACTAGTACCCATACAATCCCCAACTTAACCACATTTGGGCTCAAGTATGTGGGTTCTCTCCAAAAGGCATTGGTACTAATGAGGGGGATATTCCTAGTTATATATTCATAGTGGTGAACTTTCGCCATATCCAAGGTGGGACTGTTGTTAGGGTCCACAAATACCTGACAAATATCCACCTTGGATCGAATTCCAACATTTCATCGTGCTCGATCCATGTCCCACTAACATGTGATCAACATCAATTTAACTTTCGAGATCAGCTTGCGAAGCAGCAACACGCTAAATTATTCACTATTGATGACGAGTCGCATGTGCTCCTCTTTGACATGCGTGCATCCCAACCACATTATTGCCTATATTGTACCATTTTGGGCGAGCCGGGATCTCAATTAGTACCGGTACAATCCCCAACCTAACCACATTTGGGCTCAAGTATGTTGGTTTACTCCAAAATGTGTTGGTACTAATGAGGCGGATATTCCTACTTATATATTCATTGTGGTGGCTTTCGCCATATCCAAGGTGGGACTGTTGTTCGGGTCCACAAAGACCTGACAAATATCCACCTTGGATCGAATTCCAACATTTCATATTGTGCGCGATCCATGCCCCATTAACATGTGATCAACATCAATTTAACTGTCGAGATCAAGTTCCGGAGGAGCAACTTGCTAAATTATTCACTATTGACGACGAGTCGTATTTGTTCCTCTTTGACTTACGTGCATCCCAACTGAATTGTTGGCTGTACTACCGGCTTTTGGGCGAGCCAAGATTTCAACTAGTACCCATACAATCCCCAACTTAACCACATCTGGGCTCAAGTATGTGGGTTTACTACGGAAGGCGTTGGTACTAATGAGGGCGTTATTTCTACTTATATATTCATAGTAGTGAACTTTCGCCATATCCAATCTGGGACTTTTGTTAGGGTCCACAAATACCTTACAAATAGCCACCTTGGATGGAATTCCAACATTTCATCGTGCGCGATCCATGTCCCATTAACATGTGATCAACTTCAATTTAACTGTCGAGATCAACTCGCGAAGCAGCAACTCGCTAAATTATTCACTATTTATGACAAGTCGCATGTGCTCCACTTTGACATACGTGCATCCCAACCGAATTGTTGGTTCTATTACCACGTTTTGGGAGAGTCTTGATCTCAACTAGTACCCATACAATCCCCAACTTAACCACATCTGGGGTCAAGTATGTGGGTTCTCTCCAAAAGGCATTGGTACTAATGAGGGGGATATTCCTAGTTATATATTCATAGTGGTGAACTTTCGCCATATCCAAGGTGGGACTGTTGTTAGGGTCCACAAATACCTAACAAATATCCACCTTGGATCGAATTCCAACATTTCATCGTGCTCGATCCATGTCCCACTAACATGTGATCAACATCAATTTAACTGTCGAGATCAGCTTGCAAAGCAGCAACACGCTAAATTATTTACTATTGATAACGAGTCGCATGTGCTCCTCTTTGACATGCGTGCATCCCAACCACATTATTGCCTATATTGTACCATTTTGGGCGAGCCGGGATCTCAATTAGTACCGGTACAATCCCCAACCTAACCACATTTGGGCTCAAGTATGTTGGTTTACTCCAAAATGTGTTGGTACTAATGAGGCGGATATTCCTACTTATATATTCATTGTGGTGGCTTTCGCCATATCCAAGGTGGGACTGTTGTTCGGGTCCACAAATACCTGACAAATATCCACCTTGGATCGAATTCCAACATTTCATATTGTGCGCGATCCATGTCCCATTAACATGTGATCAACATCAATTTAACTGTCGAGATCAAGTTCCGGAGGAGCAACTCGCTAAATTATTCAGTATTGACGACGAGTCGTATGTGTTCCTCTTTGGCTTACGTGCATCCCAACCGAATTGTTGGCTGTAGTACCAATTTTTACATATGTGCATCCCAACCGAATTGTGGGTTGTATTACCACCTTTTGGGCGAGCCGGGATCTCAACTAGTACCCATTTAATCCCCAACTTAACCACATCTGGGCTCAAGTATGTGGGTTTTCTCAAAAAGGCGTTGCTAGTAATGAGGGGGATATTCCTAGTTATATATTCATAGTGGTGAACTTTTGCCATATCCAAGGTGAGACTGCTGTTAGGGTCCACAAATGCCTAGTACCCATTTAATCCCCAACTTAACCACATCTGGGCTCAAGTATGTGGGTTTTCTCAAAAAGGCGTTGCTACTAATGAGGGGGATATTCCTAGTTATATATTCATAGTGGTGAACTTTTGCCATATCCAAGGTGAGACTGCTGTTAGGGTCCACAAATGCCTGACAAATATCCACCTTGGATCAAATTCCAACATTTTATCGTGCGCGATCCATGTCCCACTAACATGTGATCAACATCAATTTCACTGTCGAGATCAGCTCGTGGAGCAGCAACTTGTTAAATTATTCTCTTTTGATGATGAGTCGCATGTGCTCCTCTTTGACATACGTGCATCCCAACCAAATTGCCTATATTGTAAAATTTTGGGCGAGCCCAAATCTCAACTAGTACCCGTACAATCCCCAACTTAACCATCTGGGCTCAAGTATGTCGGTTTACTCCAAAAGGCATTGGTACTAATGAGGGGGACATTCCTACTTATATATTCATAGTGGTGACTTTTGCCATATCCAAGGTGGGACTGTTGTTCGGGTCCACAAATGCCCGACAAATATCCACCTTGGATTGAATTCCAACATTTCGTCGTGCGCGATCCATGTCCCATTGACATGCGATCAACATCAATTTGATTTTCGAGATCAGGTCGCGGAGGAGCAACTCGCTAAATTATTCACTATTCATGACGAGTCGCATGTGCTCCTCTTTTACACACGTGCATCCCAACCGCATTGTTGGTTGTTTTACCTCCTTTCGGGTGAGCCGAGATCTCAACTAGCACCCATATAATCTCCAACTAAACCACCTTTGGGCTCAAGTATGTGGGTTTACTCCAAAAGGCGTTGGTACTAATAAGGGGGATATTTCTACTTATATTTCATACGGGTGAACTTTCGCCATATCTAATGTTGGACTGTTGTTAGGGTCCACAAGTACTTGACAAATATCCACCTTGAATAGAATTCCAACATTTCATCATGCGCGATCCATGGCCCACTAACATGTGATCAAGGTCAAATTAACATTCGCGATCAGCATGTGGTCCAACAACACGCTAAATTATTCACTATTGTTGATGCGTCGCATGTGCTCCTCTCTTTTGCATTCGTGCATCCCAACCGAAATGTTGGCTATATTACCACCTTTTGGGCGAGTCGGGATCTCAACTAGTACCCATACAATCTGCAACTTAACCACATCTGGGCTCAAGTATGTGGATTTACACCAAAAGGCGTTGGTACTAATGAGACGGACATTCCTACTTATATATTGATAGTGGTGATCTTTCGCCGTATCCAAGGCGGGACTGTTGTTAGGGTCCACAAATACGTGACAAATATCCACCTTGGATCGAATTCCAACATTTCATCGTGCGAGATCCATGTCCCATTAACATGTGATCAACATCAATTTAACTGTTAAGATCAGCTCGCGGAGCGACAATTCGCGAAATTATTCACTATTGATGATGAGTCGCATGTGCTCATTTTTGACATACGTGCATCCCAACCAAATTGTTGGCTATATTCTAACATTTTGGGCGAGTCGGGATCTGAACTAGTACCCATACAATTCCCAACTTAACAACATTTGGGCTCAAGTATGTGGGTTTACTTCAAAAGGGATTGGTACCAATGAGGGGGATATTCCTACTTATATATTCATATTGGTGAATTTTCACCATATCCAAGGTGGGACTGTTGCTAGGGTCCACAAATACTTGACAAATATCCACCTTGGATCGAATTCAAACATTTCATCACGCGCGATCCATGCCCCATTAACATGTGATCAACATCAATTTAACTGTGAAGATCAGTTCGCTTAGCAACAGCACGCGAAATTATTCACTATTGATGACGCATGTGCTTCTCTTTGACATACGTGCATCCCAACCGAATTTTAGGCTATATTGTAACGTTTTGGGCGAGTCCGACTCTCAACTAGTACCCATACAATCCCCAACTTAACCACATCTAGCCTCAAGTATGTGGGTTTACTCGAAAAGGCGTTGGTACCAATGAGGGGGATATTCCTACTTATAAATTCATATTGGTGAACTTTTGCCATATCCAAAGTGGGACTGTTGTTAGGGTCCACTTATACCTGACAAATATCCACCTTGGATGGTATTCCAACATTTCTTCGTGTGCGATCCATGTCCCATTAACATGTGATCAACATCAATTTAACTGTCAAGATCTACTCGCAACCGAATTGTTGATTGTACTACCACCTTTTGGGCGAGAAGAGATCTCGACTAGTACCCATATAATCCCCAACTTAACCACCTTTGGGCTCACGTATGTGGGTTTACTCCAAAAGGTTTTTATGCTAATACAGGGGATATTCCTACTTATATATTCATAGGGGTGAGCTTTCGCCATATCCAACGCGAGACTGTTGTTAGGGTCGAAAAATACTTGACAAATATCCACCTTGGATAGAATTCCAACATTTCATCATGCGCGATCCATGTCCCACTAATATGTGATCGACGTCAAATTAACTGTCGCGATCAGCTAGTGGAGCAGCAACTTGCTAAATTATTTACTATTGATGCCGAGTTGCATGTGCTCCTGTTTGACATACGTGCATCCCACCCGAATTGGTTGCTATATTACCACCTTAGGAGCGAGCCGGGAGCTCAATTAGTACCCATACAATCCCCAACTTAACCACATCTGGGCTCAAGTATGTGGGTTTACTCCAAAAGGCGTTGGTACTAATGAGGGAGATATTCCTACTTATATATTCATAGTGATGAACTTTCGCCATATCCAAGGTGGGACTGTTGTTATGGTCCACAAATACCTGACAAATATCCACCTTGGATCAAATTCCAACATTTCATCGTGCGCGATCCAAGTCCCATTAACATGTGATCAACATCAATTTAACTGTAGAGATCAGCTCGCGGAGCTGCAACT
Source organism: Paratinospora sagittata (assembly GCA_035771175.1). NCBI lineage: Eukaryota > Viridiplantae > Streptophyta > Magnoliopsida > Ranunculales > Menispermaceae > Paratinospora > Paratinospora sagittata. Next base: position 29,628,158 of record CM069611.1, read on the forward strand.
CGCTAAATTATTCACTATTCATGACAAGTCGCATGTGCTGGTCTTTGACATACGTGCATCCCAATCGAATTGTTGGTTGTATTACCACCTTTAGGGCGAGCCGAGATCTCAACTAGTACCCATACAATCCCCAACTTAACCACATCTAGGCTCAAGTAATTTGGGTTTACTCCAAAGGGCGTTTGTACTAATGAGGGGGATATTCCTACTTGTATATTCATAGTGGTGAACTTTCGCCATATACAATGTGGGACTTTTGTACGGGTCCACAAATACATGACAAATATCCACCTTGGATCGAATTCCAACATTTCATCGTGCGGGATCCATGTCCCATTAACATGTGATTAACATCAATTTAACTGTCAAGATTAGCTCGCGGAGCAGCAACTCGCTAAATTATTCACTATTGTTGATGAGTTGCATGTGCTCCTCTTTGACATACGTGCATCCCAATCGAATTGTTGGTTCGATTACCACCTTTTGGGCGAGCCGGGATCTCAACTAGTACCCATACAATCCTCAACTTAACCACATTTGAGCTCAAGTATGTGGGTTTACTCCCAAAGGCGTTGGTATTGATGAGGGGGATATTCCTACTTATATATTCATAGGGATGAACTTTCGCCATATCCAAGGTGGGACTGTTATTAGGGTCCACAAATACCTGGCAAATATCCACCTTGGATCGAATCCCAACATTTTATCGTGCGCGATCCATGTCCCATTAACATGTGATCAACATCATTTTAACTGTCGCGATCAGCCCGTGGAGCAGCGACTCGCTAAATTATTCACTATTGATAATGAGTCGCGTGTGCTCTATTTTGACATACTTGCATCCCAACCGACTTGTTGGTTGTATTACCACCTTTTGGGCGAGCCGGGATCTCAATTAGTTTCCATACAATCCCAACTTAACCACATCTGGGCTCATGTATGATGGTTTACTCCAAAAGGCGTTGGTACTAATGAGGGGGATATTCCTACTTATATGTTCATAGTGGTGAACTTTCGCCATATCCAAGTTGGGACTGTTGTTTGGGTCAACAAATACCTGACAAATATCCACCTTGGATCGAATTCCAACATTTCATCATGCCCGATCCATGTCCCGTTAACATGTGATCAATGTCAAATTAATTGTCGCGATCAGCTCGTTGAGCAGCAACTCGCTAAATTATTCACTATTCATGACAAGTCGTATATGCTCCTCTTTGGCATACATGCATCCCAACCGAATTGTTGGCTATATTACCACCTTTTAGGCGAGCCAAGATATCAACTAGTACCCATACAATCCCCACCTTAACCATGTCTAGGTTAAAGTATGTGGGATTACTCTAAACGACATTGGTACTAATGTGGGGTATTCCTGCTTATATATTCATAGTGGTGAACTTTCGCCATATTGAACGTGGGACTGTTGTTAGGGTCCAAAAATACCTAACAAATATCCAACTTTGTTCGAACTCCAATATTTCATCATGCGTGATCCATGTCCCATTAACATGTGATCAACGTCAAATGAACTGTAGCGATCAGCTCGTGGAGCAGCAACTCGCTAAATTATTCACGGTTCATAACAAGTCGCCTATGCTTCTCTCTGGCATACGTGCATCCCACCGAATTTTTTGATATCTTACCACCTTTTGGGCGAGCCAAGAACTCAACTAGTACCCATACAATCCCCAACTTAACCATGTCTAGGTTCATGTATGTGGGATTACTCCAAACGGCATTGGTACTAATGTGGGGGTATTCCTACTTATATATTCATAGTGGTGAACTTTCGCCATATCCAACGCGGGACTGTTTTTAGGGTCAAAAAATACTTGACAAATATCCACCTTGGATAGAAGTCCAACATTTCATCATTTGCGATCCATGTCCCACTAACATGTGATCAACGTCAAATTAACTGTCGTGATCAGCTCATGGAGCAACAACTCACTAAATTATTCACTATTGATGACGAGTCGCATGTGCTCCTCTTTGACATACTTGCATCCCAATCGAATTGTTGGTTCTATTACCACCATTTGGGCGAACCGAGATTACAACTAGTACCCATACAATACCCAACTTAACCACCTCTGGGCTCAAGTATGTGGGTTTACTCCATATGGCGGTGGTATTAATGAGGGAGATATTCCTACTTATATATTCATATTGGTGAACTTTCACCGTATCCAATGTAACATTTTCACCTAAAAAGCCAGAAAAGGACAAAAGGACAAGATTGGTATTATGGAAAAGGACATAACTGGTATTAATCTAAAAGTAGTTTCTCGTGATACAAAAAAGATATAACGGGAATTACTTTAAAAGAATCTTCTTGAGAACGTTCTATGTACCCGAGCAAAAGATGAGATGATAAATAAATAAAAAGTCCAAAGGCATTTTCGAAAAGTGACAAAAAATTTCATTCTATAAATAGGGGAGGTCATTTTCAAATCTCATTCAAACTTTTCAAAACTCTTCTCTTTTAAGATTTTTTATACTTTCGGGAAAAGCTCAAGGAATTGTTGTTTTACTACGCATTTCAAGGTGGGGAGAAACCTATGGTTTGTGCATTCTAGTCTTTTCATTAAAAGTTTATATTCATAGTGTGGTTTTGCACACAACTTTATTTTCACTAGTGAAATGTTATTTGGGTTGGAAGTTGGCCATTGCTGAAATGCTAGACGCAACTTATTTGGGGTTAGAAGCTAGCCCTTGCTGGATTGCTAAATGCGGCTTATTTGGGTTGGAAGCTGACCCTTCCAAGATTTCTAAATGGAGCTTATTATTTCATATTTCATAAACATATGCATATGCCTGCAATTGTTGTTGTTATATTTCTGTTTGAATATTTATTTTGATGATTTGCCTAAAGTGTGGAAACTCTCTAGGGGACCCATTGGGCATAAAACCCTTAAATTTTATCTCCAGCAAATTAGTGTCAAGGGAAAGGAAAAAGTGGATGAAGAAAGGATGAAAGACAGGAGGAACGTAAGCAACAAATAATATATATTTGTGAATATACTCAAATAAGCCGATCGTAACAGCCTTTACCTGTCTATAAAGGTTGAAGTGTGTGTTCGGCACTCGTGTGTGTTAGTTTTGGTTTAAATATGTAAAAATTATTGTATATGTAAGAAAATGACATTTTTGTACTATAGAAAATAAGTCATATAATAAAGTGAAGTTAGTTTGGAGAATACAAAAGTTGTGATCGGAATTTCTATTTTTCCTATTTACCATCAAATCCCCAATTAAAGGGATTTTAAAATGAGAGAATATTCGGGGTGTGACATCCAACGTGGGATTGTTCTTAGGCACAAATACTTGACAAATATCCACTTAGGATAGAATTCCAACATATCATGATGCGCGATCCATGTCCCACTAACATGTGATCAATGTCAAATTAACTGTCGCGATCAGCTTGTGGAGCTGCGACTCGCTAAATTATTCACTATTCATGACGAGTCGCATGTGCTCCTCTTTGTCATACCTACATCCAAACTGAATTGTGGGCTATATTACTACCTTTTCGTCGAGCCGAGATATCAACTAGTACCCATACAATCCCCAATTTAACCACCTCTGGGCTCAAGTATGTGGGTTTACTCTAAAAGGCGTTGGTACTAATGTAGGGGATATTCCTACTTATATATTCATAGTGGTGAACTTTCGCCATATCTAAGGTGGGACTGTTGTTAGGGTCCACAAATACGTGACAAATATCCACCTTTGATAGAATTTCAACATTTCATCATGTGCGATCCATGTCCCACTAACATGTGATCAAGGTCAAATTAACTATCGCGATCAGCTCGTGGACCAGCAACTCGCAAAATTATTCACTATTCATGACAAGTCGCATGTGCTCCTCTTTGACATACGTACATCCCAACCTAATTGTTGGCTATATTACCACCTTTTGGGCAAGCCAGCATCTCAACTAGTACCCATACAATCCCCAACTTAACCATGTCTTGGCTCAAGTATGTGGGTTTACTCCAAAAGGCGTTGGTACTAATGGGGGGGATATTCCTACGTATATAATCATATTGGTGAACTTTCGTCATATCCAAGGTGGGACTGTTGTTAGGGTCCACAAATACCTGACAAATATCCTCCTTGGATTGAATTCCAACATTTCATCGTGCGCGATCCATGTCCCATTAACATGTGATCAAGGTCAATTTAACGTTCGCGATCAGCTTGTGGAACAGCAACTCGCTAAATTATGCCCTATTGATGTGCTCCTCATTGACATACGTGCATCCCAACCAAATTTTTGGTTGTATTAGCACCTTTTAGGCGTGCCGAAATCTCAACTAGTACCCATACAATCCCCAACTTAACCACCTCTGGGCTCAAGTATGTGGGTTTACTCCAAAAGGTTTTTTATGCTAATAAGGGGGATATTCCTACTTATATATTCATAGTGGTGAACTTTCACCATATCTAAATTGGGATTGTTGTTGGGGTCCACAAATACCTGAAAAATATCAACCTTGGATCAAATTCTAACCTTTCATCATGCGCGATCCATGTCTCATTAACATGTGATCAATGTCAAATTAACTGTAGCGATCAGCTCGTTGAGCTTCAACTCACTAAATTATTTACTATCGATGATGAGTCACATATGCTCCACTTTGACATACGTGCATCCCAACCGAATTGTTGGCTATATTACCTCCTTTTCGTCAAGCCGAGATCCCAACTAGTACCCATACAATCCCCAACTTAACCACTAAAAGGCCTTGGTACTAATGTGGGGGATATTCCTACTTATATATTCATACTGGTTAAGATTCGCCATATCCAATGTGGGATTGTTGTTAGGGTCCGCAAATACCTTACAAATATCCCCCTTGGATTGAGTTCCAACTTTTCATCATGCGCAATCCATGTCCCACGAACATGTGGTCAATGTCAATTAAACTGTCGCGATCAGCTCGTGGAGCAGCAACTCACTAAATTATTCTTTATTCATGATGAGTCGCATGTGCTCCTCTTTGACTTACGTGCATCTGAACCAAATTGTTGGCTATATTTCCACCTTTTGGGCGAGCCGAGATATCGACTAGTACCCATACAATCCCCAACTTAACCACCTCTGGGCTCAAGTATGTGGGTTTACTCCAAACGACATTGGTACTAATGTGGGGGATATTCCTACTTATATATTCATAGTGGTGAACTTTGGCCATATCCAACGTGGGATGGTTGTTGGGGTCCACAAATACCTGACAAATATAAACTTTGGATCGAATTCCAACCTTTCATCATGCGCGATCCATGTCTCATTAACATGTGATCAATGTCAAATTAACTTTAGCGATCAGCTCGTTGCGCTGCAACTCGCTAAATTAGTCACTATTGATGACAAGTCGCATCTGCTCCTCTTTGACATACGTGCATCCCAACCGAATTGTTGGCTATATTACCACCTTTTCGTTTAGCCGAGATCTCAACTAGTACCCATACGATCCCCAACTTAACCACCTCCAGGTTCAAGTATGTGGGTTTACTCCAAAAGGCGTTGTTACTAATGTGGGGGATATTCCTACTTATATATTCATAGTGGTGAACTTTAGCCATATCCAAAGTGGGATTGTTGTTAGGGTTCACAAATTCCTGATAAATATCCATCTTGGATCGAATTCCAACACTTAATCATGTGCGATCCATGTCCCATTAACATGTTATCAATTTCAAATTAACTGTCGCGATCAGCTCGTAAAGCAGCAACTCGCTAAATTATTCACTATTCATGATGCGTCACATGTGCTCCTGTTTGACATATGTGCATCCCAACCGAATTGTTGGTTATATTACCACCTTTTTGGCAAGCTGAGATCTCAACTAGTACCCATACAATCCCTAACTTAACCTCGTCTAGGCTCAAGTATGTGGATTTACTCCAAATTGTGTTGGTACTAATGTGGGGTATTCCTACTTATATTTTCATAGTTGTGAACTTTCACCATATCCAACGTGGGACTGTTGTTAGGGTCCACAAATGCCTGACAAATATCCACCTTGGATCGAATTCCAACATTTTATCATGTGCGATCCATGTCCCACTAACATGTGATCAACGTCAAATTAACTTTCACGATTAGCTCGTGGAGCAGCATCTCGTTACATTATTCACTATCCATGACGAGTCGCCGCCCTCCTCTTGACATATGTGCATCCCAATCGAATTGTTGGCTCTAATACCTCTTTTTGGGCGAGCCTAAATCTCAACTAGTACCCATACAATTCCTAACTTAACCTCCTTTGGGCTCAAGTATGTGGTTTTACTCCAAAAGGCGTTGGTACTATTGTTGGGCATACTCCTACTTATATATTCATTGTGGTGAACTTTTCCCATGTCCAATGTGGGACTGTTGTTAGGGTCCACAAATACATGACAAATATCCATCTTGGATCTAATTCGAACATTTCATCGTGCGCGATCCATGTCCCATTAACATGTGATCAATGTCAAATTAACTGTCGCAATCAGCTTGTGGAGCTGCAACTCGCTAAGTTTTTCACTACTCATGACGAGTTGCATGTGCTCCTCTTTGACATACGTGCATCCCAACCGAATTGTTGGCTATATTACTACCTTTTAGGTGAGCCAAGATCTCAACTAGTACCCATACAATCCCCACCTTAACCACTTCTGTGCTCAAGTACGTGGGTTTACTTCAAAAGGCGTTGGTACTAATGTGGGGGATATTCCTACTTTTATATTCATAGTGGTGAACTTTCACCATATCCATCGTGGGACTATTATTAGGGTCCACAAATACCTGACAAATATCCACCTTGGATTGAATTCCAACAGTTCAGCATCCACAAACCTTGTCAAATTAACATTTGATCCATGTCAAATTAACTGTCTCGATTATCTTGTGAGAAGCAGCTCGTTAAATTATTCACTATTCGTGACGAGTCGCACCTCCTCCTCTTTGACATACGTGCGTCCCAATTGAATTGTTGGTTCTAATACCCCACTTTTTGGGCGAGCCTAAATCTCAATAAGTCCCTATGCAATTCCCAACTTAACCACCTCTAGGCTCAAGTATGTGGTTTTACTTCAAAAGGCATTGGAACTAATGTGGGGGATATTGCAACTTATATATCATAGTGGGCCAACGTGGGACTATTTTTAGGGTCCACCAATATTTGACAAATATCCACCTTGGGTCGAATTCCAACATTTTATCATGTGCGATCCATGCCCCATTAACATGTGATCAATGTCAAATTAACTATCGCAATAAGCTCATGGGGCAGCAACTCGTTAAATTATTCACTATTCATGACGAGTCGCATGTGCTCCTCTTTGACATACGAGCAAACCAACTGAACTGGTCCCTCTAATACCACTTTTTGGGGGAGCCTAAATCTCAACCAATACTGATATAATCCCCCACTTAACCACCTTTTGGCTCAAGTATGTAGTTTTACTTCTAAAGGTCGTGGTACTAATTATGGTGATATTCGAACTTATATATTCATAGTGGTGAAGTTTCCCCATATCCAACGTGGGACTATCGTTAGGGTCCGCAAATACTCAAAAAATATCCACCTTGGATCAAATTCCAATAATTTAGCATGCATGATCCATGTCCCATTAGCATATGATCAATGGCAAAGTAACTGTCTCGATCATCTGGTGGAGCAGCAGCTCATTAAATTATTTACTATCCATAACGAGTCGCACGCCCTCCTCTTTGACGAATATGCATCCCAATCGAATTGTTGGCTCTAATACCTCTCTTTGGACGAGCCTAAATCTCAACTAGTACTCGTACAATCACCAACATAACCACTTCTAGGCTCAAATATGTTGCTTTATTCCCAAAGGCGTTGGTACTATTGTGGGGCATATTCCTACTTATATATTCATGGTGGTGAGCTTTCCCCATATCCAACATGGGACTGTTGTGAGAGTCCACAAATACCTGACAAATATCCACCTTGGATCGAATTCCAACATTTCATCATGCGCGATCCATGTCCTATCGCCATCATTTTGAGGAGCAGCAACTTGTTAAACCATCTACGACCCATGAGTAGTCGCATGTTCTCCACAATGACATATGTGCATCCCAACTAAAACTTTTGCAGTAATACCACTTGTTGGGTTGGCATAAATCTCAACTAATATTTGATATTACCCCAACTTAACCACCTTTGGGCCAAGGTATAGGGTTTTACTCAAAAAATCCTTGGTACTAAAAATGTCCTTTCTCTTTTTGAATTGTAATCCTATTTTCGGATCACAAACCAAACACGACCTTAGTCTTTTATGGATTATAATGTTCGATTGGTGAAAGATTAACAAAGAAAGGAAAATAAATATATTGGAAGTTCTTTTAGGGACGATAAATGAAAGATATACTTAATCGAAGGCATAAAAGTGATGGTAATGGTTGGTAAGACATTCTTATTGGAGCATGGGGAGAAATACTTCTTTTAAGAAGAAAACTTTGTAAATGATAGAGTTCATGTCATAGAAAATAGTTCTGTCACAAGTAATCATATTTACATAACAAAGTATCGTTGATGAATGGTTGAGAAAGGATGTAAAACGTGTTGGAAGTTTTTTTGAAGCCAACAAATTGAAGCAATATTATAAAGGCAAAATTGATGCTTAAGAGTGAGACTAAAGTTTAAAGCAAACTTGGAAAAATGCCTTTTTCCAAAATGAAACTTAGTATGCCTTTTTCAAAGGAAAATATAGTAAATGTTGAAGTTAATTTTTGTGGGACAAAGAATTTCACAAGTGGTTGTGTTTGCTTAAATGGTGAAGGATGATTGGGGTCAAATTCGGACAGAAAGAAAAATCTATTTGTAATATTTTATTGCTTATAAAAGACAAGGGAACCTAGTGTTGGATTTTTTGGCTCAAACATGGATTCTTTGTTGGATTAGAACATGGAACACGTATTTAAAAGGTAATTAGGGCTTACTAAATATGGATAGTTATTTTATGATCTAGTTGTATTTGAATAAGGAAAACCATGTTGGTGTAGTAATTATTAGAATGAGGAATCCTTGTTGATCACAGTTTCTAAATATTGTGGTTGGAGGAGAGTCTATATAAAGGAGGTCCTCCATTGTTTATTCATCAATCCCAATTAGTGCGTGAGATCTAGAAAAAGGTGAACTTGGTCCTTCATTAGGTGTTGGGAAAAACACCTAAGCCCTCCAATCTCCCAGATTGTGTTTCTATTTACTGTTCTTTTCTTTATTGAATCAGTGAGATTGGAGAGCTTCGGTGTTTTTCCCAACTCCTAGATCAAAAGCCAAATATAATGGTAAAGGGTAATTCTACAGTTATAAACTGAACGTGGAAAGGATGGCTCTTTAAAAGAAAGTATTGTTAATGATCATTTTTAAGAAGATTATTTTGTTAATTGTGATCATGATTTTTCTATGACAAGGGATGATTGGTGAAAGATTGAGAAAAAAGGGGAATTATTTGGACTATGGGTTGATGGATACATACACACGGAGAGTGAGATTAGACTAAATGGCAAGAAGCTGAAACTCTGCAAAAAAACAAAAATAAAATAAATAATAATAATAATAATATCTGCATAATAAGTTGCCATCCTTCACAAAATTCTATATCTCAATGTGAGAATTCATACAACTTTGTTCATATTTTGACTCTTAATCGTTCTTTCTTTGTGAATGATTTGTTTTACTTGGTTAACTATGGTCTTGATTTACTAATCTAAAGATTTTGGGAGCAACCTTTTTGAATCTTTAACAAACTTGGAGTAAAAGATAATGAATTTTACCAAAATAACAGAAGGTGCAATTACTTCATGATGTTTTTTTGTTCAACTTTGTTCGTTGATTTCATCATCTCATTGCATGTCCCTTTTTCAGCCAAATTGCACTTGCAGCTGGACCATATGAAAACAACAGAGACTACCTATTGGAAAATTTATTGGAAACTGTTCTCTTAATATATGTCTTATCTGATAGTACTAAACAAAAATTCTGTACACCTTAGTTCTTTAGCTGAACTGTGAGTTTGGTAATGAAGTGAATCTCTAAAGCTTGACAATGAGGTGAGGAAGGCATTTGGGCCTCACATCCCTCCCAGATCCCACATTCAGCCCCTGCATGTCCTTTCACTTAGGCTATTTCTTTGCTTGATATCTTGTGTCAGGCGTTGCTCTCCATTAGCTATAATTACTTGCTAACCTTCAAGGTAGAGTTTACAAAAGTGTAGTAATGCATATCATTGTCATACCAAGAAAGAAAAGAAATTGGTAGATTTATGGAATGCTTAAAGAAACATATTATAACTCTTTCTTGCCCCACAACTTGTTTTTGCTTGCAACCTATTTTTGGGCTGGAGAATTTGTTGTGTTAAATGTATTGAAGGTAAAGATCACAGGTCTTAGAAAAATATATTCTTTCATAGAATTAACAATCTTTGAGGTAAAAAATTCATTAAGGAAAATAAAAAATGCTTGGAACTAGATGCTATTCCTGTTTGGGGAATTGAAGTCTTATGGTTAACCAAATTATTTAATACGATTGTAGCAACTGAACGAATGCTCGATGATTGAAAGAAAAGTATCTTAATTCTTATATATAAAAATAAAGGAGATATTCAAAATTGTGTAGCGGAATTAAATTAATGACCCGTACAATGAAATTACGGAAGATAAGTAATAAATAATCGAATGAGACTGAAACCTTGGTGTTGAAAAATCAATTTTGATTCATGCCTAGAAGGTTATTCGTAGAAGCTATTTATTTATAAAGGAAATTGATGGAAGAGGTATGAGCAAGAAGAAAAACCTTCACATGGTTTTTATTGATATAGAGAAAGCCTTCAGTAGAGTACTTTGATAAATATATATTAGGGAAAAAATTAGAATGGATATGTACACTAGTCTAATAAAAGATATGTATGATGTGTGACAATCATTATGAAAACAACAATAAGAGAAACTAGTGAGTTCCCAATCACTGTATGTTTACACCAAAGATTTGTGTGAAACCTTAATCTTTTTGCGCTAGTTATGAATAGATTGACTAAACATTTTTAAGAAGATATTCCATGGTGTATTTTAAATGCTAATTATATGCTGGTGATTGATGAAACTAAATTTAAAGTAAATGTTAAGGTAGAGGTTCGGAGAGATGCTTTAAAATCTTAAGAGTTCCAAGTTTAGAATTAAGACTGAATAGTGAATACATTATTTATAATTTTAATGAACGCAGAAATATAGATGAAGACAATGGAGATTGAAAACCTAGAGATACTAAGTAGTAAAAATTTTAGGTATTTGATTTAGATTCACTTTATTCATCAAGGAGAAATAGATGAGAACTTAAACCATAAAGTTAAATAGGATAGAATATTATATGATAGACGCTTCCCATTAAAATTGAAAGTCAGATTATATATATATATATATATAATCATTATTTTTATTTTTATTTTTGAAAAGAAACAAACACAATATTATAAATAGAGATCAAGAGAAAAACAGAAGCCAAAACAAAAACAAAATAGCACACTAGGAGAGTACCAGGAGTACTCCCCCAAACCAGCATCACACCCCAAAAAAGATAACCCAACAAACAAAGACAAAGCCTACACTACCCAACACCTTCTAACAAACAATGTTCCCAATTTAAAATCCAATCTTGAATAGAGAACTCCCCATTGATCTTGAAAGCCACCAGCCAAGTACTTGCAAGGATCATAATATCATTCCACACCATATCAGCACTTCTCGTAATACCATAAAAAATCCTCTTGTTCCGCTCCAACCAAATCATCCACAAAGATGCTGATATCATAATATCAACACGTCTCCCTTGCAGGCTGTGAACATTAGCCATAGTGAAGCACTCATCAACAGAGTTTGGAGTCAAAAACTTATCTCCCAATCGCATGTGCCATTCGCCCCATAATTTAGCTGAAAAAGAACATCTGAAAAACACATGATTGTCACTATCTTCATCCAATAGACATAGTGAACAGCAATGAGGAAGCAAAGTTAAGTGAGAAAGTCTTTTTTGGAGAGGGTCCCCCATATTATGCTTGTTATGACCTAAGATCTACCCGAACACTTTAATTTTGGATGGGACATGAACTTTTCAAATAAAATGTGCATATGGGAAGAGGGGGATGTGGGTAACATCAATGAGGCTATGGAAAAAAGACTGACAAGAGAAATTACCGGAAGGATGAAGGGCCTAGGTGAATCTATCTGGGCCTAAGGAAAGGCGGGCTTGATTGAGGAGTGCAAGCAAGGGCGTCACTTCAGAATGTTGGCCAACTGTGAGATTATTGGGTAGAAACAAGTTCCAATGGGCAAGGTCAAGTTGATCGTGGTTCAAAGAAAAATGGGCTACTGGAAAGTTGGGGAAAGGAGATATATGGTAAAGAAAGACTCAAAACTCTTTCTTAATTAAGCGGAATGTTTGGCGATAAAGAAACAACATGTGAACAAACTAAGTGTAATAGAAATGCATATGTTAAGATAGATATGGTGTAATAATAAAAGATCTATTTTAAAATGAGGATATTTGAGAAGTGGTAGCAGTAAACCACAATTGAAGATAAAATAAGAGAAAGTGGATTTGGTTTGGAGTCTTTGGACATACAACAAAGACCATTAGGAAGAGCGATCTATTAACAATTCATGACAATAATAAAGGTAAAGAAATACCTAAAATCACATTGATTGAAATAATTAAGAAAGATTTACCTAGTTGTAATTTAAGTGTCAACTTAGTCCTGGATAGAGCAATGTGGAGGAAGTTGAGTTATGAAATGGACCCACGTAGTTGGAAAAAGGCTTTAGTTGTGTTGAGTTAAGAATTAGTTGTTGTCCATGTTGACAGTTTTCATTTTTGGTGTACTCGTTGTGATGTTGATTAGAGTTTTGAGTCATTAGGGGGTAGACTACAAAGGAATATTTACTTGGATTTGGAGGATGATGTGCTTTTATTTAGCATTGAGAGAAGGATTAATTCTAGTGCAAGCTGACTTGAGACAACTATTGCCACTTGATTGATAGAAGGGGAAAAGAAAAGAGCTTTTTTTTTTAATTATTTGAAAAAGAGGATTAGTTGTTACATCATTGACCAAATTCTATGAAAACTAGGTTCAAGCCTCGCCACTTACCTATCAAAAATTAAAAAGAAAGAAAAACTTTGTATGAACACCGAATTATTTATTCATTTGTTTAAAATGAATTAAATCTTCTTAATGTATATTATTAAAGCATATACAAAAAAACATATTGAGAAAACACATTTGTAGGGTTTTATCACAATGCGTCTCATATGTATCTTTAGTAAAGAAAAGAAAAAATATTTATCTAGAGAGAAACAAAACAAAACACATAGTCCATAAGGTGGTATTAACAAAAACATAAATTCATTCAATAAATCGAAATATATTGTAGCATAGAATTTGAAGTAAATTAATGATGCATGACGAATCACTAATGCCTCAAACTATCTTATTATTTATAACATCATTCATAGAGAATTAAAAACTTCAAATTAAGTTAATGTTCATTCTGGGCCGCATGAATCGCAGTTACATTTAATGGGTTGGTACTTGCAGGTCTGGTTGGGCTTGTCAAGGGATGAGGGTTCGGCGCACTTGATAACGCCGCAGCACTTGGTGTTAACACATTCGTTTCGATCAATACCCACTCCACTAGAAGTAGGAGGACAGCAAATGCACCCAGCACATACGTATTGATCGGCCTTTATTCCTGTGCCCATTTGAAAGTACTCACTCATCGGCTCTACTGGAACCATCAAAGGTGTTGCCTCTGTAGAATTGGGTCTGCTTGTTGCATTGCACCCTGGCCATCAATTGCAAGCAATTATTAATTAGAATAAAAAGATTACAATATTTTTCCAATTCTAGATTATATTCGGGTAATTACGTCAAGAGTAGGTAGGCACAAAGATCTGGTAATCCTATAAGAACTATAGAGCCAACCTAGATGCATAAGCCTCTACTAATAGCACACGGACCTTGGTTTGGCCTTGAATATAAGATTATAAAGACTGACAACCATGGTGATCCAATTATTTTTGTTGGTAGGGACGCAACAAGAAGAACAATTAACTAACTTAAGGTTAGTGTGATGGCTAAGAATCCGCCTTAAGAAGAAAATCCTTTTAAGTTCAAGTCTAATTCTAAATGGGCCACTCCTCCGAGTGTTTAGACACCTCAAGGGACTAGCTTGTTGACAAAAACAACAACAATAATAATGAGATCAAGGGAGGGAGGACATACAAATGAATGTTGTCGCAAGGAGGACAAGCAACAGCAGCAATGTTGCTCGAATATTATCGATGGAGAGGTTTGCCATGATAGCTAGCTTGCTAGATGCTTCAATGTACTTGCAAATTTGCCATTCAAATGAAGGAAGATGACTTATTTATGGAGAAATCGCGGTGATACCAAAAATGTAAAGTTTCTCAAAATTGAAGATCTCCAATCTAAGAAGGATTTTGATTTCTTATATAATAAATTGCGAGTATCCCTAGAGATTTGGCCCTGCAACTTTTGGAATTGTTGGCAATGGTTTTCGTATTTATTAAATTAGAGAATGGGTTGTGAAGATACTTCTATCCATTTTGTCTCATGGACACAAATGATTTGTTTACCTTTTATGTATTATTTACCATTTGGCAGTCACTAGATCAGCAACAAGTGATCAAAAAATGATCGGTGATAATTCTTTACCTTTTATGTATTATGTACCATTTACTAAATTAGAGAATGGATTGTGTATATTATTAAATTATCTTGAATTGTACGTCATTCTAGGGCGTCATTCTAGGGTAAGTAAATGACCTTACGACCGTTCCGCCTTTTGATCCAGACAATTGCCATACAGTATGGTATCATAGAAAGCTGATTAATCTCATTGAATAGAAATTCAACAAGTACAAATAATGGGCAAGCAAGGAAGCTGTTGCAAAGAGGAAAAACTCTAATTTTTATACACAAGAGAGAGACCCAAAAAGAACAATCTAATTTTCAGTGTCCATTATTCTGTGCTTGGGCTTGTACATGAACAAAAAAGATAAAAGAACAGCTTAAGAGGGGCATGATGAGTCGCAGTTGCAAGCTAAGGGCAAGAAAAAGCACATATCAGGAGGCTTTCCAAGGACATGACACTTGATTCCATAGCAGCAATTCGTATTAATACACATGCCCATCTTGTCACAGCACCTACAAGAGTAGCATCTCACTGGTGTTCCTTCTTCCTCTGGTTTTATTATCCCATCTGATGCTCTGTTCTCCCATCCTACAATTTCCACTGGTTTTAACGACTCCACATCGTAATAGATTGATTCACTTTTCTGGTTTCCTGCATAAGTTGTCAAGGTCAAGATTATCATGTGTAGATATTTATATAATTATATATGTAAAAAACTTGCAAAGAAGGTGTGAGTGAGACCTGAAGAATAGGGGAGTAGCAGAGTGGAGAAGAGGGCTAGAAGAAGCAGAGCTTGAAGTTGTTTGATGAAGTGGAAAGTGCCCATGTGTGGATTCTGGATCTGCAGTTTGGTTCAGTTATTTTGCAGAGAACAGATTATTGTGTTTGGTGATTTTTTTTTTTTTTTTTTATTATTTTTAGAAGTAATTGAAAGTGGAGATCTCTGTCTGATAAGGGAAATTGATTTCAAGATATTTTTTTTCCTGAACAAAAAGAAATAAAAGTTTATCCTTTTGTTGAAAAATCTTCACCGATGATTATTCTTTAACTCCTTAGATTTTGAGGCATTTTTCACATGACCCCTTTAAAAAAAAAAAAGAAAAACCAGCCCAGTGGACTCGACTTGGCCTTATTTGAAATAATGGTCAAGCTCGAGTCCAAATAAATATGCTAATATTATATAATCTGATTCAAATAATACCTAGTCATGTATTTAACTTGGACCAAGATTTGAACCTATTAAAATCTAACTCCCACAATAATATCAAACTTATTGATTCTTGCATCATGAAAGAGAGATTTTTTGAGCCCATGCTACAGTGCCTTCTTGCACCATTAATAAATTAGGAAATGATTTAGGGCCAGACGAGTAAACACGCTAGAAATGTGGTGCTAGTACAATTTCATACCTTTATCTCTCTAATTGGTATTCATACTTCATATATGACTAAACTTTTACATTCATCTTCAATTACCGTTGATTTGAAAAGAGGCATAAAATTGTAATATTCAAGGCGATCCAATCACTCTGGACTACAATGTCAACAACTTGCATTTTTTAAGCATTTCCTTATATGTAAAACAATGAAAGACACGTTCCTTTTCTTAATCCAGGTTTATACCCTAATTTTTTGAATTATTAGACCCAAACCTGACCCAGTTTTTAATTCGGGTCCGGCTATAATGCCCAAAGTCGGCCATGATATTGAATAGGGTTGCTCGGACCCTTTTTATGTTGGACCGGGCAAATCCGAGCAACCGGGTTTGGGCATTGCTTGCCACCCGGAAGTCATTTATATATAAACAGATCAAACTATACTTACTTTGAATATAAATATAGTGTTAACTCATGCCATGATAAGAAGAAGGATTAACGTAAAGAGGGTGCGATTTTTCCATGAAAGTAGTAATTTATTCTAGTTCAGCCATTAATAATGTCCATGAGAGCACCCACACAAGCACAAAGACAGAGAAAACTAGAAAGCATTACTACCCAACGCATGTGCTTGAATATGAATGCAAATAGATTTCTATTAGCTCCCACGCAAATTGGAGCTACTTGTTAATATAGATGGGCCTGCCAGTGATAGTTTGATATACATTAATAGATATAATTTTTAAAATCACTAAGTAGTTTTTTTTATATGGTATGAGAGAGCTGTCATTTAATGTGTTTATAGCAAGGTCATTGTTGGAGGAATGTGAATTAGGTTGAGGATATTGATATTAATGTGTGTTAGACGGATATATGTTCTTGGGTCACTCTTAATAAATAGTAAATTTTAGGCCAAGCATGAGATATTATGGAGAGTTTTTTCTTCTTCTGCTTAATAATATGTGAGTAAATTTACTAGATTTTGTAGGAATTTTCAATCGCCACGCAAATGCAGCCCTACATTCAACAGAAATGGCTGCATGATGAGCCATAAAGTTATGTTTTTTGCTTTTCAAGAAAAAAAAAAAGGTTGGGTTGGGTTACTTCTGCTTGGGTTGGTAGTTTGTCAAATCAAAACTGAGCAGACAACACGAGTTTAGTCTGTTTAAAGATAACAGGGACTTTGAACACAAGGCTAATCAGTCAATCAGGTAATTTTAATTTCTGGATCATTAATTAAATTGAGCCTTCCCTCCATTTTCAATTATAAAAAAAATAGATAAATAAAATCTTACAGCTTGAGATTAATTTATTACAAAGGAGCTTAACAAACTTGCATCAGTCGTCACGGTGAAAGCGGGAAGGAGTTTCTCTCTTATTTGCTTTCTTTTTCCATCATTTTCAAGGATCTTCTTGACATGGTTGCTTGTGTGTGTTTTAAGCGCACCGGTTGCGCCTGTTTATATGCCTTAATTAAAGTCAAAAAACATCACCTAACTCTTAATACTGATTGCTTAATAAAATGCTACAATAAGTTAATAATATTTTCCAAAGTTGGTTTGTTTTTAATCTTCAAGAACTCTTCTTAACTCTTCTGAATTCTTGAAGAAGAATAAAAGATGGTTTGGATGGAAGGTTACTCGTAGTCTAGCCAAAATGAAGTGTGTTTTCCGCACTTCACGTTTTTTTTTATTATCCTGTCTTAGGACTCTTATTGCTTGCCGACACTTTTCTTTTATTTATGAAACCAAACACATTACACATCTCAAAAAGAACAGAGAGAGAGAGAGAGAGAGAGAGAGAGAGAGAGAGAGAGAGAACAATAAAAAATGGGAGACAAGGAAAGAAAGGGAGGAAAGACAAAGGAAATGAAGGCCCATGGATTATATCTTTTTTTTAAAATAAACTGAATTAATGCCAAATATACAGGTAACAGTTATACATCTCTCCAGTATAATTTGGACTTGAATAAACACAAACCCAATCACACCCAAAAGCCAAAAAAAAGAAAAAATACAAAAGGGACCTTGCTCTTACCTATAAAACATCTCAATTCAAGAGTTGAATAATAAGAAGAAAAAAGAAGAAGAAGAAGAAGAAGAAGAATGATGTCTTGTGTGACAGACCCAAAAAATTGGATAGAGAAGCTAAGTGAAGAAAGAAGGCATATGATATAGATCCTATCAGGGAACTTGAAATAAGATTAGAGAAAAAAAGACATTATTCAAATCCAAGGGTCTAAGGACTTTTTAACTTCCTCAACTTGAAATTCTAATATGGATATATCCTGCAAGAAAGCATATATGTAATTTCATTTTCCTATCCCCTTTTTTTTTTCCTGCCTTTTATTTTTTGTGCCTTCTCTCTATCTAGCATTTAAATTAGACTCATTTGTTCCCCAATTAGATCAAGACCCCACAAGAAGAAATGGATACCCCTTGAAAGAGTAGGAAGTAGAAATGAATTCCTTGAGCCGATAATAAGCTTCTAACAGAGGCAGTTAGGAGAAGGAAGCCAAAGCAAGCTCTTTCCTGTAAATCTTATTCACTTTCTTCTTCTTCACTTGGGGTAAAGGATCTACTTCTTGTTGTTCCTTTAACTTGTTCAGCTCAGATAATTCGCTCTCTGAAGCTCCTCGGTGAAATGGTGTATGGCTTATCACCTTTGATTCCCTCTCAGCTGCAGCTAGTAGGTCAGATTCCGATGACCGGCCGGCCTTCTTGGTGACCACCCATTCATATGAGCTTCCCAACTAGGAATAATCCAGATACCATCGCATTGAACTTGGTCACGGACATGGTATTCTCGAAGAGGAGATAGGGCACGATGAAAGGGAAGGATCTTGGGGCCGGAAGAATGTTGAGAAATGACATGAAGACAGGTATATAGGCAAATAACCCAAACGGGTAGTTCGGCCTCAGGAACAAACATGGTTAGAGGAAGAATTATGCAAAACAATGTGAAAGAATAAAAGGGGAGATCAGCTTCCTCAAGAGAAAGAATAGTAGTATCAAGTTTGCTTTCTTCAAGGACGATATCTGCAATATTACAAATTTAGAGCGCTCCTCAGGAAAAATGCTTAATAACCAACAACACAACAAGGCAAATTGAAGGGAAAATTTGAAAGTAAGTAACAAAGCATACCTTTGAAGTTATTATAGCTGGAAGACACAACCGGAAAGTTGCATTGGGCCAGAATGCCATCGGTGCTGCTGTTTCCTATAAGCTTCATAAGATTCGGGAACTTCACAAAGGACCTGAAAATTATTACAGTCTTGTAATTAGATAAGATTAGAAAATATTAAAAAAAAAAAAGTGTCCTCAAAATAAACTCAATTCAACAGTACCTTGACATCGTTGAGGAAGATAAATTTCCAACCGTTGAGATGGGCACGAACAGCTATATCCATATCTTCTACGGTCGTTCTCTCAAGCCAACCACCAGACTCCTCTAGAGCTTTAATTCTCCATACCCCAGCAGTCCCATTAAAAACCGAAAAAGTTCAAGAAGACACCATTAACTTGCTGCTCTACTTCAAAATGGAAGCAAGATTAATGTTTTGGAGGCGAGTCAACAAATTTTTCATCCTTGTTCACAAAAGACCACCGCGCCTGAACCAACCCCAATTCAGGATTATCCTGCAAGCAAAATAAGTCCAATATCAATAAAACTAAGAACAGAGCTTTAAGAATAACTCAATAAATGATATATAAATCATAATCTAAGATTATCAACCTTAAAATGTGGAACGGTCTGCTTAAGAAATCCGGGTTTGGTTGGAAATCTGCATCAAAGATAGCAACGAACTCGTATCCTTTCACATAATCACAATTCATGGCAGATTTGAGATTCCCAGCTTTATAACCAGTTCTAACCAAGCGATGCCGATAATAATGTTGATACCGCGTTGGCTCCACTTGGATACCTCAGCCTTAATAAGCACTGGATGCTCTCATCATCCGAATCGTCGAGAACTTGGATCAGCAAATGGTACGCACTCTGATATGTG